>VDFB02252616.1:49954709-50158023 GCA_007258455.2 Sequoia sempervirens
AGGAAATACATCATTTATTTATTTTTTTAATTAAAAGAAATCATTCTAAACCCTATATAGGATACATTGATACTTCAAAAGCCTCTGAAGGAATTTCAGATTATGCAAATATATGTCAAGTAACATTTATAAGGTTTAGAAAATCTTGATCACTCTCTAGAATAGCCCATTAAACATGGGTGTGCTTGAATGCACTACATAATTGATATAACACAACCACTCTACATATCAACCAGAGTTATAGGCTCTTTATTACAGCAAAAGGTAATCACTCTTCAATCATGCTATAATTACATCATATCTTGTTAAACTTGGGACAACCTGAATGCACCCAATGATGATTGACACCTACATTATACAACCTAAATTAACTACATTATATGAGTGCCTCCATTTCTATCACAACATAGCCACATTAAACTTGGGTCACACATGAATGCATCATGTATTTTATAGCACAAAATTTATTGCCCACACTTATTATCTGAGTTATGGATCCCATAATTCTGATCCACAAGAATCTATTCCTCCATTTGCTTGATCTTATGGTGATTCCACACAACAAAATCTGGGCAGAATTCTCAAAATTATAACCTCTAAAAATGAAATCGATGAGATGTTGCTTTAAAATATGATTTTCAAACTTGGAACTTCTAAAATCTAACTTCTGGCTGAATTAAAGATAATGACTACCCTCAACCTGGCGATATCTTCTTGAATTTTTTAATTTTTCCCAAGAAAATCATCCTTAGTTCTCCACAAACTGTCTCAAGTAGAGCAAAACACTGTCGCAATAAATCAGGTGCGAACTCACTTTTCTTTATGTCGGCCACAATTTGATTTTTTTTAATTTTTCATGTTTGTCAAAAATTCGACAAAAATAATAGCCGACATTTCGATGAACCCCAGGTTCGTCAAAATTTCGACGAACGTCGGGGATAAACTTTCAAAAAATTGGAAATTACACATCAAATTTTACAAGCACCTGACGAACATCGAATTTTACATATTTTGTCAGAAAGTTTCGTCATATTTTGCAGTCAAATGTATTAGTGTCACCATGCACTCCATTACGTAGGGATAAAATTATTTGGTTTGATTATTTATAGCCTCTTAGGGCGAGAAAGAAGGTGATTTATTTTCATATTGGGCCTATGCCACTAGATGTAGATAGTTATCTACTTTCATAAGAAAGGCGTTTCTATCCAATCTTACAAAGTATTAGCACTTTGGTGCGATGGGCCTACATCAAGTTTACACTCCCATTTGATTAATTAAGTTGTACTTGTCTTCAAATTGTCTTCAATTTGTGTTACATCAGTGATGGCATTGGCCTTTGGTCCTTAAGCTTTATTTACCAAGAGTTAAGAGTCAAACAACTATTTCTATCTTCTGAGTGTTTTGTGAGTGTATTGTTTTCAAAACTAAAAAAGTCCAACACAAAGAAACCACTTAAAACACTTGATTTTAGGAAAAAAGCTAAAGTAACACATTTACAAAACTTGAGTCATGCATTTGTTAGATTATGTGGTGCGTCTATATCTTGCTAGGTATTTATAAAATCAAAGTCACACATCTATTAGATTTTATGTCGCATCTATATCCCACTATGCATCTGAGCCAAAATCATGCATCTATCGATCATTGTGTTGTATCTAATTTCTAAGCCGCATCTGTGTTTTGCACTGCATTTATCAATTTCTATAACACATTTATTTAGAACATACCTAGAAAAACTAGAGCACCGCAACTATCAAGGTTTGTACTCTATTATTGTCACACAATTGCCTAGTTTTGGCACACATTTATTGTTGTTTGTAATGTAAATACTACTTTCTATACCACATCTAAAGCTTTCTATAACACATATGTAGATTTACCTAACACATCTATCTGCACTAAGAAATTAGGGTTTATTTTTTAGGGTCTAGATTTTAGGCCTAATTTACATGGTGACCTGACACAAAGACTTGAGACTTGTTATATTAGTATTGCACCTTCAGTATTTTCTCACTTTTCTTAGCTTAATTTCACCTTTAGACTAAGGTTTATCATCCAACATTAGAGACATTCATCCTTGCATTTTCAAAACTAGGAAACTAATCATATTTTGATTAGACCATAGTCATCCTTTGAATATATTGATCTCACAATCCTTTATCATCCTATCAACAATTTGGGCCTTAAACTCATAAGTCTAGTTAGGTTCAACTTTTATCAACAATCATTTCAATCTTTATCATTTTGAGGTCTAGATATTTCCTTTGATCACCTAGGTCTATCATAATTTTTCAAGTTTCCTTTCAAAATTAGAAAAATCCAAAAAAAAATGAAAACCCCAAAATCCAAAAACATTTGAAAAATCATAAAATCCAAAAACATTTGAAAAATCAAAATATCAAAATATCAAAAAAATAAAAAAATAGAAAAAATAGAAAAAAAAATTAAAGAGATATAACCTAGCCAATAGTGAAAATCACTTTAGTGGCGCTTTGGATAAATACCATGGTGAAAACATGGCAAACATGCACCATGTGTAGTAGGTCATTACTCTTTCATCTATCATTATTCTATCTAATTTTCATTCCATCTACAATAAACTGAGCATAGGATCCACCATAATAAAGCTTTGTCACACCTCCCATGACCTCTTAGAATAGTTGGCATTTCTTGTCACCTGCTTTCTTTATCCATTCCTTCCATAATAACAGTCTTATACCTGACTAGGGGAAAAATCTTTGACATGGATTTTTAGATGGGATCTTTGACATGGCATAAGAGGATATTATCACAATCACTTACCACAATCTACTTTTTATAATAAACTATCCCTCGCTGGGATTGACATCTAGGTCAGACACAAACAAATCATCCTACAAAAATTGAGCGCAACAAATCATGAAACAATAGACAAACTATTAAACTAGCCTTCAATCTGGTAGATCAATTTCTTACGTATATATTAACATAATCTATCTCTATTAGCTATGATTTGTCTTATATAGGTTGTTGCATCATTGAAACCAAACTAGGAGTCTTATACAAGATGTTTCACTCCTCAAATCAGACATAATCCTTTGAATCCTATCAATACATCAGTCATTCGTTGGAAAGATCTAAATGGTTGTTGACTTGGTTGGTCTAGTTACTCTTATCTATTTATTTAATTTATCTTGTCATGTTTGTATGCTACTTGAGGATATCTACAAGTGATTAGAGCAGTGAGGATGGATCATGATTGTTTTTTTTTAATTTTTGTTTATGATTTTTCTTGATAATATGAATGCAGAAACTGATTTCCTTATGTGTGATTGGGGTTCCATTTTGGCATAATATGAATTTCCTATGCAAGTTAAAGGCCATCTAATTCTTTCTTGCATCAAGATTAATATGCTTTATGTTTACATCCTCACATATTCCAACAAGGTACTATTGTCACTAGGATGGATCATTACACTCCTTGTTTATTGTGTCTTAGTCCTGACAACAACTACTGATGTCACCAAGGTCTATCTCAACTTGGTGTACATATATCCACTTGTTTTATATTAAAATCTTTAGGCAAATGGGAAAAAATGTCACCATCACAATTCATGCATTGGTGTGCATGCATCTGCTTGTCACATAATAAAACACTCTATGATGATACTTGTGCACTAATGAAAGCTCAAAGTCTATCTTATCAATTCATTTTCAATCTTCATCCATTTCATTCAATCTCATAAAATCTATCCTACCAATCATACATCAATTTTGATCCATTTCATTCATCTCATTTCACTTAACCGATCTTTCTAATCATTCTTCACTTCTTATTAATTTTTTTCCTCTTGCTAATGTTTCTTCTATCAATCCCTACAATCATTTCAATGACGTGCTATGAAACACAAAAACAAATTCATCAACTGCATAATCCTACATCCATATTCATGTTAGAACATCATATAAATAATCATACGCATGTTAGATCATAATCATATTGTATAATAAAATAAAATAAAAAATAATATTGCATCACATTTTATAGAATCGTCAACATAGCATCATATAAAGCATTCCATAGCGTCTCATAAGTATATCATACCATCCTATGTATAGGTGATACAAACACGATTAGTTCCATCATAATCCATAAATAACATCATACATATAAGCATAAATCAGCATCATATGCATCCATCCATCCATGTATGGGTAAACATACATCATAAATCTATATACACATCATATAAAACCATCACATAAACATAGAAAGATCACATAATCATAAGAACATGCATATAAGATATATAGATATCATACAGTCACTGCCAAAAATGATGCATCTCATATATATATCAAAAATCGTGTCATGGTACAAAACTGAATGACTATAAAAATGGAGCTCACAGGCTCGATCAAAATATACATAAGTATCTATATACAATACATCAATCAAGCTAGATAAGTGTCTATATACAATACATGAATCAGGATAGCCTGAGCTGCCCCTATCCTCTATTGGTGATAGCTCAGGGGATAGCCCATTAGGTACCTCTGTCTTGATGGCCCTGGTTGATTTTGCTTTGTCTATGGTCATGGTGATGGCTATGGTGACCTCCTAGGTCCTAACACTTTGCCACTACTCACTGTCTTCTTGGAATATGATCTACTCAATGATCAACTCTATGCATAGTTTGGTTCCCTCTACATCGGTGGTACAACATCCCCATACAACTCTCTATAATATTGGGTCTCCTGACCCACCTGATACAACTATCATGAAAAATTTATGATGGGACCACCGATAGTATTTATGAACTCATGGACCACTGCTCAACCCTTTATGCCCTGGTCATAGCTATATCTCTCTCTACAATGAAACATCCCATATGACCTCCTTGATAGGGGCATCCTCTAGCCCAACATCCACTGCCATATCAACTACAACATATTGCTCCTCCTAGGAAACCTCCTCTTGTGTAGCCTCCTCCTACATAGCATTCTCCTCTTGCACCTCCTCCTCCTCAACTATTGGTGGCAATCATGTCATCAAAATAAAAGCAAAAATTTACCTCTACCTCTATCCCCAACTTGGAATTGAACATTTTTTGGATCCAACCAAAACTTAAACCAACCTCCACCACAACAATAAACCAACACAAATCCAACATTCACATCTCAATTCAACCAACCTCCACCACAAAAAAAAAACCAATCCAACTTCGATATTCATATCATATTTCCACCAAACCACCCAACCAATTCAACAACATTGAAATTGGAACACACTCAATCAAAATGTCCATGCTTCCACTTCAAATGTGAGTTATCAGAACACAAATCCATTCATACACCCTATACAAAACCAAACAAATACATCTCCTACATCACCATTACCAATAGAGATACTAGCTCAACAAGTATAGAACCTACAATAACAAATTTTAAATATGTTGATAACAAAAACAAAAAAGACTTACTCTATCAAGGACTTATGTCATTATCATTTCAAAAAACCAATATACATGCCACCCTTCCCCACAAACTTTATTGTAGCAAAATTTGATAAATACAAGGAGAAGGGGGATCTTGTAGAGCATGTGAGGGAGTTTCACACAACTTGCTTAGATGGGGTGTGTGATCAAATGTACCTAATGCGCCTGTTCTTGTGAAGTCTTGGGAAACAAGGACTATAATGGTTTGCTCACTTGCCTCCTGGTATAAGGACCCGGAATGAATGGGCTAATGAGTTTGTCACACATTTCTACTACAATATCAAGAGTGACATAAACATAATAAAATTATGCAAAACAAAATAGAAGGATGGAGAGTTGTTCGCTTCATTCTTGCAAAGATGGAGAAGCCTTGCTAGAAAATTTCCTTGTTATATACCAGAGAAGTAATTGGCGCAAATCTTTATGGAAAACTTCAATTACGAAGTGATGTTTCATCTCTAAATCCATTGCTCAAATGCATTTGAGGAAGTTATTGAGAAGGGTCTCTCCATTGAGAAATAAACAAATGTCATCCCATGATTATTCTAAAAGGACCAATTGTGCCAAACAACAATAACTATCCACAAAATCATGAGAAATCATCTAACATGATTCAAAACAATGCACAATGTGGTCCTCCAAGGGCTAATCAACCAAGACAAAAATACGCACTCTTAGGGGAATCCATTGAATAAATTTTAAAGAAACTACTGCAATCTAATGTCATTCTACCCCAAGAGGTAAGGCACTATGATCCAAGACCCTTCAAACTAACTTGGTTGAATGATAATGACTTATGTGAGTATCACAAGATAAAAGGACATAAAACTTACTCTTTCTTTAAACTTAAAAATGTTATCCAAGATCTTATAGAGCAAGAAAATATACAAATCGATAATCCACAAGGATCCTCAAATATTGACAACACAATCTGCAAAGATTCCCTACAAAATCATGGACCTAGGAAGGCATCCAATTCAAGAACAAAAACCAAGGATCAATCCAACTACACTCATGTTGCTTATGAATACATGGTTAACAGTTTCCAACTGACTGATAATAACACCTCCACCATAACCATTAAGAGAAAAAATTCTAAGTGTGCGATTACCACTTGTTGATCCAAAGTGACTTTGGGAGAGGCCACTTTAAAATCACAATTGACACACAAATATAACCTATTGGATCATCTAGGGAAAACCCCTACTCAAATATCAATTCTTGATTTTCTACACATATCCCCAAAACATAAGGCGGTCCTAGATAAAGCTTTATAGGATTCATTAGTTCCTATGACCTAAATATTAACCAATTTCAGGCCATGGTAGGGTACTTAGCTACTATGCACCATGTCACCTTCACAAAGCATGATATTTCCTCACAAAATCTTAATTATAATGATCCCCTAAATCTTGAGGTATTTATTAATAAGCATAAAATTAGATGAGTTCTGATAGATGGCAGAGTAGGCTTAAACATTTTTACTTTAAAACTAGTTACCATAATGGGTTTCTCTAAAGAATGTATTGACATATCAAGGAGGATCATCATAAGAGCATACAATGATTCAGAGTACTCTTCTAAGGGCGTTATCATCCTTCCCATTAAATTTGGTCTGACTATTCAAGACACAATGTTCTAGGTTATGGAATTGAACCTTCCTTACAACCTTCTCCTTGGTTGTCCATGGATTCATGCCATGAAGGATTTTCCCTGCATTTACCATCAATTCTTGAAATTCCCTTATAATGGAACAGAAATTATCATATCAGGTGACCCTAATCCTTTTCAGTATTGCAGTAATTTAAAAAGGACCCTTGAACATCAAGTACCTATTTATAGGAAAGCCTCCACATCCATATCATCTCACTACATCATCCCCATGCCATTATCCAAATATCCATCTCCACCTGTATCATTTCCTAAAAAAAAGATCCACATTCACAATGATAGGTGTGGAGAATACAACATTGAGAACTTATTCTACATTGGTAAGTTTCCATCATCACCAAAATCTTATGTTAAGCCATGCCCTGTCTAGAAGGATCCAAAGGTCATCATTCAATAAAAACCACCCACTAATTTCACTAAGTGGGGTGAACTATGCAAGGAATCTATAGATGAAGACCTCTCTACTTGGATTTACAAAGATGAAGAGGATGAAAAACATGCTTAGTTTCCTGTTGAACATTATGGAAAAGATTTTTCTATCATGCAACAAAAAGGTTATGATGGCCATAGTGGCTTGGGAGCACAAAAAAAAGGAATGATATAACCTATACTGCTTAACAAATTACCAAGGAACGACTTAGGGCTTGGGTATAAACCATTAAAATTGAATACTCTTGATACTAAGTTATTTTTGAAGAAAGATTCTAATGTTGGTAATGATGTCAAGACTTCTAAGAATAGTACTAATACCAATTCTCCTAAGAACCAAAACACCAATGAGCTAGCCTAGATTGAAACCTTTTGGGACCCTGATGGTTCCTTGATCCATATCATATCTAACTCATCCCTGACCTTCTCTAATAATGATGATAACTTACCCCTAGTTCATCCACAACTAATAAATTGGGATCAACAAGGACCACTGAGCTTAAGCATATTCAAAAATGATGATGCCATAGCCGAGTTTATGGGACTTCAAGAGGGCATACCTTGGGGTGATCACAAAGATTTATTTACCATATATATTGACACTATTGCCTACTTTGAGGAGTCTACTCCACCTTCTAGTCAAAAAAATAAAAAAGTAAAAAATAATAAGTCTCTAGGTGAAAACCAAAAGGTGCCTCTAAACCAAAAAAAGCAAAAAAAAATGATGTATATGAGGGTGAAAACCTCTTTGAGACACCCAAGGATGAAAGGATGGATATAATCCCTACCATTTAAGAGATATATCCACCATTGGTAGAAAAATCAGAGGATGTCAATATTAGTACAACCGAGAATCCTTAGATTATACACTTTGTAGCCTCTTTGATAGAAACAAAAAAATAGATTTCACCAACTTCTTTTCCATCCGACAAATTAACTTTGCATGGTATTATGCTAACATGCTTGGACTAGACCTTGAATTAGTCCTTCATCCTTTGTCTCTTCTTCTGAATTCAAAATCATTCAAGCAAAATCTAAGGAAGATGCACCCACAGATTTCCTTATTGGTCAAGGTTGAACTAAAAAAATTTAGGTATTGGTTTTATCAAACCTATAGACTATGCTAAATGGATTTCAAATCTCATGTCAGTCACCAAAACAATAGGAGGAATTTGAATCTATATAGACTTTAGGGACTTAAACAAAGCTTGTCCTAAAGATGATTCCCCTTGTTGAATATCCATCTCATAGTGGATCTAACAGTTGGGTATGAAATGTTGTCACTCATGGAAAAATACTCTGACTATAATTAGTTTAAAATTGCTCCTAGGGATCAGTGCAAAACAAAATTTACTTGTCCTTGGGGTACACCTATTGTTGGAATGTAATGCCCTTTGGCCTTAAGAACAATAGAGCAACTTATCAAAGGGCTATGATTATAATATTTCATGATATGAGGCACACCCTCATCGAAGATTATGTTGATGAATTATTAGAAAAATCTCTCACAAAAGAAAGTCTTCTAGATGTGCTTGACATGATTTTCACCACATTGGAACAATACAAAGCCGGATTGAATCCAAAAAAGTGTTTCTTTGGAGTAACTTTTGAAAATATCCTTGGATACATCATTTCTCACAGAAGTATCGAGGTTAATCTTGTAACTTGGTTAAAGCCATCATTGATATGCCATGACCATCTAATCTGATGTAGATGCAAAGTATACAAGGGAAACCATAGTCAATTCACAAATTCATCACACAGTTAGTAGACAAATGCCATCCTTTTCAACACTTACTTCACAAGGGACTAGACCTATTATTGCCACCAATATTGATGCCAACTATTGACAAAAAATCGCTCATCCTACACATATAAGCTACATCATCAGTATTAGGAGCTCTCTTGGCACAAAATGATGAAGATGAAAAATAAAGGGCTATATACTTCATTAGTTGTAGACTTGTGGGGTATGAACTCAATTACACTCCTATTGAGATCGCATGTCTTGTTGTCATCTTTGCCACACAAAAGCTCTAACATTACATGTTGAATCTTCAGACCAAGCTCGTAGAAAACATAGATCCTTTAAATTATCTACTTAGTAAAGCAACTCTCATAGGTATATTGGAAAAATGGGTAATGATTCTAAGTGAGTTTGATATCGAGTATGTTGTGTCATATCCCCATTTCCAGGTTTCCTTATAGTGTAGTTGGCATTGACCTTGTGGATATGTGTCAACATGATCAAAGGAGTTATTTGATGATTCCAGTGAGCTCAAGAGGTCTGGAGGACTCATATGCCACTTTTCGAGGTGATTTTTGGCTTCTAGTGTGCTCTCCAAGATTCTTGGAGAGGGTGTCTATTTATAGTAAGTCACTAGGTTGGATCCATTTATCATTATTATTCATCGAGATCACTCTAGTATATCCAATTTTTCAATTATGATGCATTCTACTAGTTTCTGTAAAATGGGTGTATTAATGGTTTTATTTTAATTATTTTACTAAGGTCACCAAATATTAATTAAAATATTTAAAAAGAACCTTAGTGTTATAATTCATTAGAACCTAGATGAAATGTTTTGAATCTTGGATGTAAAAAATAGGGACCTTGCATGTCACAATATTATTATTATTATTCAAAAAGGATCTTTTGGAGCCAAAAATGAGTTATTTTTATTAAATGTGAGTTTTTAAATATAACTTCTTGAAAGTTCACTAGAAAAGTATAAAAGGAGGTTTGGAGAGCTCATTTGGATATGCTTGAATATTATTTTGAATATGAACTTTGTTGATTTATGAATAGTGCCCATTGCCTTTTGAGGACGAAAACCCCTGGAAGGAATAATAGCTACAAGAGTGAAAGATCTTTGAAGGTTGCTTGTTGAAGGCTTCATTTAAAGGCCTTGTTGAAGCTTGTTATCATAGATTTTCAGAGTTTGTTTGTTTGAAGATTAGAGGTTTGCTTCAGTGATATACACACAAGGAATATATTTTAGATTGGTGTTGTTTGTGAATGCCTTTATTGCTAGTTTTTGGTTGTAGGTCATTCCTTCAATCAAGTCATACCACATTGCAGTATTTTGGGAAGGTTTTGGATACCATTTGCATTGTTATTTAACTATTGGGATTCAAGTGTGATTTTTCAAAGGAAATGTATGACTTTATTTGCTATTATAAGCCAGAGATAACACTCTCCAACCACCATATTCCATTCATTTATGATTGTACCATCCAAGAAAGGAGGTGTGGGAATTCTAGAGCAAAGTGCCCCATTCTAGGAGTTGGGTATTGGTTAATTTGAGGTACCTTATTGTTTGTTGCTGCATTATATTATTTGGAAAGTGGTTGAACATGGTATTGAATCCATTTGGAGCTATTTGTAGCATCTAACTGGTTCTATTATTTTATATTAAACTTGCAATTTATGAACAAAAAAATAGGTATTGTTTCTATTATGATTTTAATGATTAATCTACATCTAGGTATTTGCCATTTTTTAATTTTAGCAACTGGGTATTTGGTTTATAGTTATTTTTTCTTTATTTATACATTTTTAAACAAGAAAAAAAAAAAGGTTACAACAATAGTATTCAAAAAATAAAACAAAAAATATATACAAAAAGGGGGTGGGGCATTACATGTAGATAGGAAAGCAATAAAAGGATAAGTAATAGGTGACCAACTAGTAGACACTCCTACTTAGCCATTTCACCCTCTTATATTAGAATTTTTGGATGGAGCAATTTTCACATTAGAGGCCTCTACAAAATTGTAACTATACTTTGATGGATCCTATACGCACCATGGTTCAAGAGCGAGATTTCTTTTTATCACACCACAAGGAGACACGATCCTAAGTACTACAAAATTGCATTCCCTTGTACTAACAACATGGCAGAATATGAAGCTTTGATTACAAGACTTAGGACAACTATCACATGGAAGATCAAGCACCTTCATGTCTATGAAAATTCTCAATTGGTTGTCTGGTAGGTTAATGATGGCTATGAAATAAAAGATGAAAATATTATGTCATATAAATGGATGATTGATAGTTTAAAATAGTACTTTAATGACATCAAGTTTGAGAAAATTCCATAAATAAAAAATAGAGAATTTGATGTCATGGCTACCCTAGGATCTCTCTTTGACATACATAATAATGTGCATTAGCTTGAGTTCTTGGTGGAACAAATTTTGATCCCCACTTTCCATGTCCTTGAATTTGAGCTTGCATGCAAAATTGTTGGTCCTGATTCACCCTGGTACAAATAAATTTACAATTACCTTCATGACCAAATCCTTCCCCTAACTTGTCGAGTAATCAACATAAACCCTTTACTCATCAAGCCTTCAAATATGTTATCATTGTTGATACCTTATATTGGAAAAGTCTAGATAATACTCTTCTTAGATGTCTTGATGCGGAAGAAGCACAAATGTCTTTACATGAAGTACACAATGGTATATGTGGAGATCATTCTAGTGGTCCTACCTTAGCTAAAAATATCATGAGAACTAGATACTATTAGCCCACTATGGAACATGACGCACACAAATTTATTAATAAATGTCACCAATATCAGGTTTACGGAGATCTTGTTGATATTCCAACATAAGAGCTTCACCCGATTACATCACCATGGCCTTTCTCTTAATGGGGACTCGACATTGTGAGAAAGATTCACCCTAATTTTGCTAATGGCCATAAGCTCAATATTATTTCCATTGAATAATTACAAAATAAATCAAAGTCATTCCTATGACCTACATCACCAAAAAACAAATAGCAAAGTTTATCCTTAACTACATCATATTCTCATATGGTGTTCCCCTTTCTATTGTCATAGATAAAAGTCATCCTTTCAAGAATCAAGATGTCTAGGAACTATGCAAAAACTATCATATTCAACATCACTTCTCCACTCATTATCCCCAGGGTAATGGTCAAGCGGAGGCGTCTAATAAAACCATAATGAAAATCCTAAAGAATATTGTTAATGACATTGGCCAAGACTGACAATATTCAGTTGAACCCAGCCTTATGGGCTTACCATACTAGCATTCATACTCCTATTGGTTCCTACCCTATTCCCTGATCTTTGGTTCTAAAGCCATCCTTCCTATCGAGGTTGAGTTACCATCCTTGAGAGTCTCCATGCATCAGTTCATTGATGACGAAGATTATCAAATATTGAGGCTAAATGAGTTAGAATTATTGGATCAGAGATAAAAAACCACATTGGTTCATCTACAAGCCTAATAAAATTGTCTATGTCATAGTTGCAACAAAAGAGTCTAAGATTGACACTTCAATATCGATGATCTTGTCTTCAAAGAGAACCTAAAGAATCAATTAGATAGAGAAAAACCAAGCAAGTTTGAGCCTAAGTAGTTGGGTCCTTACATTATCACTACAACATACAGATCTTGTACTTATCAACTAGCTACTCCTAAAGGTGAACTTCTTCCTGATCCCATCAATAGCATGCACATTCACAAGTACTATAAGTGACTTCTAGAGATCCAAAATATCAAAATATAAAAAAAAAAAACAAAAAGGAAATAAGAAATAAGAAATAAGTAAAGAGAAATAACCCGTTCAATAGTGAAAACCACTTTGGTGGCACTTGTGATAAATACCATGGTGAAAACCTAGAAAACAAGCGTTATGTGTAGCAGGGCATTTCTCTTCCATCTATCATTATTCTATTTGATTTTTCATTCCATCTGCAACAAACTGAGCATAGGCTCCACCAAAATAAAGAATTGTCACACCTCTCATTGCTTAAGAATGGTTGATATTTTGTCACCCGCTTTTCGTATCCATTCCTTCCGTAATAATTGGTCCTATACCTAACTGGTGGAAAAATCCTTGACATAGATTTTCAGATGGGATCTTTGACATGGTATAAGAGGATATTATCACAATCACTTACCACAATTTTCTTTTCATAATAAACTATCCACAATCCATTTTCATTTAATAAACTATCCCTTGTCGAGATTGACATCTTGTTTAGAAACAAACAAATCATCCTACAAAAAACTAAGATCAACAAATCATGAAACAATAGACAAACTATCAAACTATCCTTCAAATTGGTCGATCAATTGCCTACATATCTATCAATGTAATCTATCTCTATCATCTATAATTTATCTTATATAGGTTGTTGCATCATCGAAACTAAACTAGGAAGATCTTATATGAGATGTTTCACTCCTCAAATTAGACATAATCCTTTGAATCCTATCAATACACCACTCATCCATTGACAAGAAGATTTAAACAATTGTTGACTCGTTTGATCTAGTTAGTCTTATCTATTTATCTGACTTATCTTTTGTCATGTTCCTATGCTACTTGAGGATATCAATAGTGATTAGAGCAATGAGGATGGATCATGACTATTTTTGTTTATTTTTTTTACAGTTTGTCTTGATAATGTGAATGGGGCAACTGAATTCTTGTGTGTGATTGTGGTTCCATTTTGGCATAATTAGAATTTCCTATGCAAATTTAATGTCATCTAATGCTTTATTGTATCAGAATTAACATGATTTATGGTTTCTTCCTCACATATTCCAAGAAGGTTCTATTGTCACTAATATGCATCATGACACTCCTTGTCTATTGTGTCTTGGTCTTGACAATGGATATTGACATCACCAAGGTCTTTCTCAACTTGGTGTACATATATCCACTTGTCTTATATCAAAATATTTAAGCAAAAAAAAAAACGTTGCCATCACAATTCATTCCTTGGTGTGCATACATCCACTCGTCACATAATAAAATGCTCTATGATGATACTTGTGCACTAATAAAAGCTCAAAGTCTATCCAATTAATTCATTTCCAATCTTTATCCATTTCATTCAATCTCATGTTATCTATTCCATCTGATCAATCAAGCTTATTCACATCTAATATCGACTAAGCTAGCCATTCTTCACTTCTTACTAATCTTTTCTTCTAGCTAACATTTCTTTTGTCAATCCTCACATTTAACCATATTTAATTGGCTTGTTGGTAAATTTGGATTATTTTTCAAAAATTTCACCAAGTTTCTTGAGGGGGCACCACACTACTTCGTTGTCATCAAGGCATACTAGGGAAAGTCTTGAGCAAAATCTTCTTGATTTTCTTTGAAACAATGCTCAAAATTGCATTGTCTCAAAGAGGGGCAAAATGTAGACACTCAAAATTGTCCTAGCCTACAAGAAATGCTTTTACACTATTTATCATCCTATTCCTTATGATTAAATAATTATCAATTATTTAATTATTGCTAATTTCGTATTCTACTATTAATTAAATAATTTTATATTATTTAATTAATTCACTTTAATATTATTCCTCCTTGATTAATTAAATATATTTCATTTATTTAATTACGTCCCTAATTATCTTTATTCTTCTAAATTGATTAAATAAATTATTGTCTTATTTAATTATCCATTATCCCTTTCCTAAATTAAATAATTATTTTAATTATTTCATTCATTAGCAAAGGGGTTTAACTCATTATCAAATAAGTTGTAAAAATTTCTTATTGTGATAAACCATGTCCATTGCATCAATAAATAAGTCATTTTGCGCCAATTTTCTTCATATAGTATTTATTTCATGGAAGGATATTTAGCTTATGCCATGGTACACTACATGTGTTTCTTTCCTTTAACACTAGTTACTTAAACTCGTATTTTTGTACCAAATAAGGTAAGTTATCAAGTAAGTGCAGAAAGATATGACACAAAAAGGATGCCACTTTTGTAATTTTACCCAAAATGAGTTTTTGACAAGCGCCAAATTTGGCGCTCACCAAATGTGAATGATGACTTTTTGGAATGCATTTTCTTGAACTCTATCTATTTTGCTTTGTCTTTCTCTTCCAGTGAAAGTAAAGTTAAACATTTACATATGGAAATTTACTTTCTTATACTTTGATTTATATTTCATGTTTATAGTTTCAAGATGTATGAGAGTGGTTTCGGATCTCTTGGAGTTATAATGTGAATTATAGTTTTTGGAAGATCTTATAATTTTTTAGACTTAGTCAAATTTCAATAATCAACAATTTGTATCATCTAAATATCTCTCTCACTCATTATTTATCTCTTATGCTCTATACCTCTCTCTCTCACTATCTCCATACCTTTATCTAACTGTCTCTCCCTTGAGCTCAAGAACTACCTCTCTACCTGTCCAGCCCTCCTTGTCTTTGTCCTTGTCTCTATCTCTCTCCCTCTCTCTCTCTCTCCCCTCTTTCTCTCTCACTCTCTCATTCTCTCTCTCTATCTATACATCTCCCTCCCTCCTTCCCTCTCTCTCAATCTCCCCACCTTCCCTTTTGGCATCACATCTTGGTGCACACCAAAGAGAGAGAGATAGAGTGAGGGTGGGAGATAGAGAGGGAAGGGAGAGGTAAAGAGGTATAGGTGAGATAGAGAGGTAGGTAGAAAGAGGGAGAGGGGAGATATAGGTAGAGAGGTAGGGTAGGGATTTATAGAGGGATAGGTAGGTAGAGAGATGTAGAGGGGAGATAAAGAGAAGTAGATGGGGAAGGAGAGATGGAGGGAGAGGTAGGGATGGAGAGAGAGGTGAGATAGAGAGCAAAAAAGTGATAGGTAGGTAAAGAGAGGGAAGGAGAGAGAGGTTAGATAGAGCTGATAGAGAGAGAGAGAGGATAGGGAGAGAGAGGTGAGAGAGAGAGGGAGGGGGAGATAGAGATAAGTAGAGAGGGAAAGTGAGAGGGAGGGGGAGAGAAGTGAGAAAGAGAGAGGGGAGATAGTTGAGGTAGATAGAAGTAGAGAGAGAAATGTAGGTAGAAAGAGGGGGGAAGAGAGGGGGAGAGAGAGAGAGAGGGAGAGAGAGAGAGGGATAGTTGAGATAGATAGAAGTAGAGAGAGAAAGGTAGGTAGAAAGAGGGGGGGAGAGAGAGAGGAGGGATGGATAGGTAGGGAGAGAGAGGTGTGATATATATAAAGAAAAAGAGTAGAGAGAGAGAGATTGAAGGTGTGATGTAGGAGCATCCTAGGTAAAAGTTCAATCAAAATCAACTAAAAAAATTATATTTTATGTATTGTTGGATTTTTGGCTTTTGGTGACTTTTTGATATTTAATAATCCAAATATTTTAATAAATTTTTTGGCATGGGTTGAAATAGACCTATGGTTGTAATTTCATGTAATTTGATGGTATTTGACATTGTCAAAAATTCAAAATTGCTAAGGTGGGCGTTGGGATCTTGTGGACCCCACCTACACCTCAAATGGAGCCAAAATTTAATTCAAACTCAAATTCTTTGGGGTTTAATTGTATGAAAAATCATCTCCTACAAAAGGGGGTGTACCATATGAGCATCTTTTGGGTTTCTAAGTTGGGAGTCAAGAGGGAGTGCTAAACTGAGCATGTTGTAAGAGGAAGTGTAAGATCTCTTAATGGAGCTTCTAAAATGAAATTAAAAAGGAAAAATAGGACGTAATATGACTTGGGGTGTACCATTTAGGGGTTCCCAAATGAAAGGAAATGAAGGAGTTGGTTTCATACTTGTTAAATTTCAATTTTAAGAGTTGGGGGAATTTTGGGGAGGTGTTTTGGAATAAGTCTTGTAGAAGCCATATGTTGTTGTATATTGTTGAAGGTCTATGACCAGACCCATTTCATTGTGGGATGTTGTATTGAGGATCCAATAGGCTTGGAAAGTTGTTTTGTAAAGTTGTTCACAATTTCAGTGATAATTTATATGACTTTGCTTGCATAAATTTGGTGTTTGAATCAATCTTATTTTTTGTCATAAATCATATTTTTTTGAGTGTTATCAAATGTGTTTCAGGTGAATATTAAGGGGTTTTTCATTCCCTTGCATGCTTTTAGAATCCATTATTGAAGACATAGAAGTCTTGTTGCAAATTTGTAGGTTGGAGAGTTGAGATTGCTAGAGAGGAGAACTTATTTGGAGAAGAAATTTTAGAAGCTATTTCTCCATGATTTTAATTGTATCGGGATTGATTGTAAATCATATTTTCTATATTTTTATCAGCCCATGGGGCTGATATATTGGAGAACTTAATTTGAAAAGGATATTGTATGAAATGTAGGAATTTTTTGAAATGAACAAAATAGTGTTCATGTTACAAAATTATTTTAATATGTTTGGGAGTATTTCTTGATGCATGTCATTGCATGTTGAAAGGGATTTTATTTATGGTTTCATGACCAAATTTTACCATTTGGGTTGAGTTGGAAATGGTTGGTTTGAATTTTAAATTTCTTTTGCAATAACACAGTGTGTTATGCAAATAGTGAATTTTCATGGATTTCAACATATTTTCTTTGGTGTTTATCATCCATTTTTAGATTGGTTAAAGGGAGAGTATCCCTTGGAATTATTAATATTAAAGCATGTGTGTGTGCTCTTGAGAGGTTAATTTTTTATTTGCATCAAGGTGGGTGGAAGAGAGAGAGAGAGAGAGAGAGAGAGAGAGAGAGAGAGAGAGAGAGAGAGAGAGACTTGTAGATAGGCAGTTCTTGAGATCAAGGGAGATAGAGTTAGATAAAGGGATGGAGATAGTGAGAGAGAGAGAGGTCTAGAGCATAAGAGATGAACAATGAGTGAGATAGAGAGAGAGCGAGAGAGATGATACAACTTGTTGATTACTAAAATTCGACCTCTTGATTATCAAAATTTGACATGTTAATGAGTAAAATTTGACTAAGTCTAAAACATCATAAGATCTTTCAAAAACTAGAATTTGCATTATAACTCCAAAAGATCTGAAACCACTCTCAAACATCTTGAAACTATATACATGAAATATAACTTAAAGTATAAGAAAGTAAATATCCATATGTAAGTGTATATAGTTTCACTGGAAGCGAAAGACAAAGACAAAAACAAAGAAAAAAAGAAAGAGTTCAAGAAAATGTAAATGTTCTAAAAATTAATCATTCACATTTGGCAAGCACCAAATGGGTTGCATTGGGAAATTTAGACAACCATTTCATGCCAAAGACATGATTTTTTGAAAAGGTGACAAAATTTTACACATTTTTGGTCGTGCTCTCCATTAGGTTTGTACGTGTTTCAATGAAAATTTATAAAAATACCATGATGATGTTAAGCTCTCTTTTAGCTATCTAATGATTTTTTTTTTTATGTTTTGATTATGTTAAGGTTTTCATCTTTAACTTCTTTTGTTAGTGTCTAAGTTTTTTGTCAAAAACTAAAATGTGCTAGTTGGGGTATAGTTTTTTACTCGTTCATCAAATTTTGAAACAAATTACATTTTTAGAAACTAGACTCCATTCTACATGTATTTCAAAAAAATGATTTTCAATTAGTTTTCAAAAACTTTAGGGGGGAGCATGCTCAAATTTCTACTTTTCAAAATGTGTCAACTTCGAAAATTAGTAAAATATTATATTTATTTAAAAAATAGCCAAAAATACCAACATAAACTACATGGTCTTAGCTAATTTCTCACCAAAGTGATTTTTGAAATTTAAAAAAAATGTTAACATTTTAGGGGGAGCACAACAAACACTATGCTAATTTTTTATAAAAAACAGGACCACTTTGTGTACTCCCCCTTTTTCAAACCCTTAATCTTCACTATTTAAAAAAAATAGTAGTTTAGAAAGTAGATTCGAAGCACTACAACTCTTGTTCTTGTTGCATCTTTAAATTTCAATAATAACTATCTTCATTTTCTTGTCGAACATTAGACTTTGATGATTTCAAAAAAAATGGCATCTTAAGAACCTTTTTTGTGTGACAACTTTGTGCACTTACCCATCAATACTACATCAAATCCCTAGACTTAACCTAATTCCTTAAAATTCCATCCACCATGAACCATAACTCTCTTAAAGAACTATTTAATTCACCTTTGACAACTTGTAATTACCTTTTTTAATTTTTTATTATGAATTTTATTAATTGACTTTCATTTTTAATTTACTAGTCACAATATTTATTACTTACCACATTAGGATATGATTATAAATTTTGAAGATAAATACATTCTTAGACTATAAACCAATAACTATCACCCACATAACATAATTAGGATTACAATATCACTTAGAAACTATGATTGATTTGGTCTTGCATAATTTAAATATTTAGATCATCAAATACTATTATAATAAATTATCATTCAATAATAATTTTATGTGTCAATTATGTTTGTATGTTATATTTCAAGTGATAGAGTAAATAAATTATTTTTAAGGAGTTTAGTTTCAACTATAACAATATAGTTTAAGCCATAAAATTTTAAAACATGATGAATTTGAATTTTTGTTGTACACTTCTCCATATATACCATGTATGATGCTCTCAATTTATTAACTTTAAAATTAAGGGTAAACCATTTTTTAAATTGATTTTAAAATTAAAGGTATAAACTATTTTCTCAAGACCTTAGAGATGAAGTTTACCACCATAATTTTTCATAACCAACTTAGCATTATACATCTTAATAATGGTTAACAAATCCATTTAAATCATTGGTTTTATAATTCCTTACTAATTAAATATTTTTATTATTTGTTATGATTTGATAAACCTAAAACTATAATGTCCTCTCACCTAAGAGAACAATTCTTTTCTAACTTAAAAACTTAAAAACTAAAGCATGTTGATTCTGTAAAGCATATACAATAATTAGTTTACAAAATCATAGTACTTGCATGTGCTCAAGCCTACAATTCCTTATTACAAATTTTCTAGTTGTATGCAATACACAATATGGAAATAGTGAAAAATCCTCTTGCACTTCAAACATTTTATAAATAGAAATTATGAACATCATGTATTCATTTTCCAAGCATTTGAAGTCACATAACTAAATATAATAAACCCAATCTCGACAATGTGTTTGTGAAAAGAAAACTATGTTAGTAAGGATACCAAATTCATCCAAAGTGAGTCATAAATAGACCTCATACAAGGTTCACAAACAAGATAAAGATAATTAAATCAATAGGGAAGGATTTCACCTAACATAATGGTCAAGGGTGAACTATACCATAAACAAGATTCTATCAATTTATAATAATTTATTGTAATAAAAATAGAGTCTCCTTACCTTCTTCATCCTTTTCCACTATGGTTTGTGAATCAATAAGTTGGTTCTCAAAATGATTAATATAATTCATGAAATCGTAGATATTTTGGTCATCATTGAAGAATTCTCAATTGTAAATGTTGTTTAGAATACTAGGCTTGATAAGAATTTCTACACTATACTTGTATTGAGGGGGGGTAAATGAAGAAAAAACTCTTGAAGCAAAGAAATCAAGAGAATCGGTTATTATGGTAACGTTACTCTCTCTTTTAACCCATTTGATGTTGAAAGAATCAGACACGTCAATGGTATCCCATATAGCATTCTTGTACATTCTTAATATTTTCTTTTGCAGCATTCGTGCCCCTAGCTTGAGACACCAAAATTTCTAAATCACAATGCACTCTTTAAATGCATTTGATCCCATATTTGGAAGCCATATTGTTCAAACAAAGAAAAAGAGCTTCATATTTAGCCATGTTGTTGGTGCATTCAAAGTTTAGCCTTAATGTGCTTGTAATTTTTCCATCAGGTGCCATCAATACAACTCCTACTTTTTTACCTTCTCTTTAACATGCACCATCAAAATCCATGTTCCAAATGTCATTATTTTCTAGATATTAATATGGGGAAAGTAAATCAATGTCTACTTTCTTTTCAATCTCATCATCATAGTATCAAATGAAATAATCAAGTTCAACATCAAAGTAAAAAAAATTGTTCTTTGCTTCATTAAGATTCTATAAAATATGTAATTTATTCTTTTCTCTATACAATTGGACTTATTTTCCTCAAGTCCATATGAATGATACCACCAATTGAGGTTGCCCACTTTCTAGAGGACAACATACCCCATTTAGTTAGACAATCAACTATGATAAATTCCATTGAATTAAGTTACCTAGGTATGTGGCAAGTTGCACTTCAACATTATTAACTATTCCAATTACATTTACTTCATGAGAATCCAAAGCAAAAAAAAATGCCACATGATTTGGAAACTTGTAGGCCTAGTTGGTTAATGATTTTTAAAGGCATCACATTGTTGGATGCCCCAGAAGCTAACATATAGTTATATACTAGCCAACCATTTATCAGTAAAGATGTATAATATGATCCAATTACCTATTTGATAGACACAATACCCAAGTAGATCTTAGGTGCCTGCTAAATGTTAGTCTCATTTGTACCATCTTTAAAAACATTAGTAGGTTCACCAAGTGGTTGATAAAAATAGTGGGAAATTTGATATAAAGAAATTCCCTTTCTCTATGCTTAGAGCTCCTCAGTAATTCCCTAACTGAGACTTGAACTTTCAACTAACTAAATGCTCAAGCCATGGGCCAATTATTTGATATGATTGCAAGGGAGTGGATAGTGGAATAGTCACAACATTGAAATACTTTACTTGACCACTAGCAACAACTTGTTTTGTGTTGATTGCTTCTCCAACTTCCTTAGTTGTCCCTCTTTTCTTATTTATTGTATCCTTAACCTACTTTTGTTTTGGGACATATTTCTTCTATATGGATGCATCTAGCATACACATATATTTCTAAGTGGTGATTTCCTTGCAACCCTATTTGCACTTATTTCTACATGTTTATCCTTTTGTTTCATTTGCTTATGTGTGAAGTTGACATGTTTGGGACAATAATTCATCTAGCTTGACTTGTGGCACCTAATTTCCTATTTCTTAGTTGGTAATCACTTTTTACCTACAAGGCAATAGCCTTGGTGAGAGCCTTGATTTGATGGTTTTTCTTTCTTATATTATTGTTTGATTTGTTCCTTGATTTGATTGAATTTTTTGTTTGGTAACTCATATGTAACATGATAGAAATCATGATCATATTGAAAGAATTCCTCACCCTATATACATTCAATTAATTGACATTAACATCTTCATAATACTCGGGTGCACTTTCTTTTTCTTGGAATCATTTTTCATCCTCAAGTGTTACAACAATAACACATTTTGATGGATCATGAGGCAAGTAGCATATGCCATGTGTCGTAATGAATCTTGTTGAAGATTCAGATGATCCTTCCTCAAAAGATCAGGGGTGTCTCTCTCTTGGTATCATTAGTTCATATTCCTTGGGACCTCTTGGTATCATTAGTTCATATTCCTTGGGACCACTTGCTTATCATTTGATCCTAATTTTTTAGACAAGTTATATTTGTAGGGCTTATTATGAAATCTTTGAGCTTCATTAAAATGTGTGCCAACATTGTTAGAAGACATACATTTCTCATTCTTTGCAACCTTATATGAGAGATCCTTCATGGCCCCTGTTAACTTATCCAATTTATCCTCAATAGTGAAGGGCTTACTGAAAGTTGTTTGACCTAGTTTTTAAATTTTTATATCAACCCTTTTTTCATCTTTACCAAATGATCTCAAGTTACTCTCTATATTGATAGCCATGGCATAAGGTTCCCTCAATGTTTGAGGGTTCTTATCTCGTAAATAATAGCCCAACTTAGAACCAAATGCTCCATAATATAGAACAAGGCACATATGTTCATTTGGCCCCACATGGGGAGGCACTTTCCCCATTGTCATAATAAAATTGTTGTTGAAATCAAGAACTATCTCATTGAATCCTTTCTTTATAGTAGTCAGCTCATGGATTGCAATTTTTGGATCCACTCTTTCTCCATAATGCAATTTGAAAATTCTCGTAAACTCTTTCTATGAGTCTATGCTACTATCTAGAAGGCTTTATGTACCATTCTTTTGCACTCTCCTCAAGTGACTACATAATTCATCATGACATCTTGATCTTCTATTTGTTATTCATTTGTCACATCAATAAAATTCCTTAAGTGATCCTCACTAATGACAACATTTTTACCTTGAAATTTAGGTAATTTTCTCTAATCTCATTTGGAATAAGATTAAGATTACCTAGAATGCCATAAAGTTCTAATTATTTGTATCTTTCTAATCTCAATGACTATCTTACTGGAGAAAATCTCTTAGCCTATCTTTTGGGGTTGACCCCACATTTTGTCCTATATTCTGCTACTAGGGTTTTGTTGATATTGTTGCACATCATGCACATGCTAGTCTAGAAAATTTTGTGGATTGTTATGATTTATATTATGTTGCTAAGCAACATTATGAGTTTGATTCATTTATAGGGCCTACTAAGCATGTTGAGATCGTTGCAACTCAATTTGTGCCTCTATCTCACATTGCCTTTGTCTAAGCCAGTCAAGCAGATAAATATGCTAAGCTAATTCCCTTTCTCTACATTCACTCTTTGATTGAGTAGTTGGATCAACTTCACGGAACAAAGTTTCCCTCTCTTGTTTGATTTCTTGAGATGAGGTAGGAGAATGGTTATGTGAATTTCCCTTGGATTTCTAAGATGTGAAGGTAGAGGCAAATTCATTTCTATGTTTTCTATATGCAAATTGAGGGATTCTTCTCTATTTTTTGCATCAACATTTGTCTCATTTCTAAGCCTACCATAATTACGTCTAAAATTTCTGTTACTAATCTTGATCCTATTATCAATTGAATCATTTAAGGTATTTTGATCATAATTTTTTAATGTATCTCTCGTACCTAAAATACCTATTATTAAATACTTTGAAAATTATATAAATATGACATACTTGAATTCTTAACTTTTTATTGTTCCTATTGCCTCCTCACATTAAAAGAAATCACATTAGACTCTTTATAACAAATAAAAAGATACTCAAATTAAAAACACGATACACACTTTTATCCATCACACTATACTTCTCAAGAGAATAAACATTAAAAAGAAGAAATAACGGTGATAAATTCATAATTATATAGATGACATTTAGAGGGGACATAAATATGTCAAAAGTTAGTTGAAGGTGGGGAATTTTTAAATATAAAAATTGTTTTAAATAAAGCTATTTTAAAAATCATTGAACGAGGAGATAATTCTTGATTTAAAAAAAAAATGCTTTAGGTCCAAAGGAAAACTTGGGAGGAGTTGTTTCAGCCGATTCAATTATACAAGAAACCACCTCTCTAGAGAAGCATCAACTTCAACAAGCACAATTAATATTTCCCTGCAATTCAATCCAAAAATGATTGCCGCCATGGATGGCCCAGGTCTATCCATAGAACTTTAGCATCAATCTATGAGGCCAAGGCCCACACCTACCCGAGAAAATCATCTGCTCAGATCATTATCAGAATCTTTATCATAAACATGGCTCGTTGAAGTAGTTGCAGATTCCACAGCTTTGGAAGCGGAAGTCAGTAGACCATCAGTTTCTGTCTCATCTGTAATATGAACAATATCATGGCCATAATCTTGGTGACTCCTATCGTAAGAAGCCCAATGAATCTGATGAACTGGAAGAGGAGCTTGGCCTTCCAGTATTTGCAGTACTGTTTTAATGTCAAGCCTTTTGTCTGGCAGAGGATGACTACAAAACAACCCCAATTTCAGCACTCTCTCCATTTCTTCCACATCGTACATTCCATTCAGATTTGGATCGGCTGCGTGCAAGATGCTTCCATTTTGATATAAATCCTTCACCCAATCCACCAAAACAATCTGTTCATTATCCTTGGACAGATCTACGGGCCTCCTACCACATGCAACTTCCAGTAAAACAACCCCAAAACTGAATACATCGGAGCTTGGAGTAACTTTACCTGTATTTGTGACCTCAGGAGCAATATAGCCAACAGTACCCACAACCCGAGTTGTCTGTGGATTTTGTGTGTGGTCGTACAAACGCGCAAGCCCAAAATCTCCCAGCTTTGCATTGAGCTCTGAATCGAGCAACACATTGCTGGATTTTATATCTCTGTGAACAACCCTGCGATCCCATTGCTCATGAAGATATAACAACCCTGTAGCCACGCCCTTCAGAATCTCGTATCTTCGAGCCCAAGACAGTACTTCTGTGTTTGCCTTTGGTTTTGGGAATATCAATTTGTCCAGGCTTCCGTTTGGCATGTAGTCGTAAACAATGAAGAGCCGTTCCCTTTTCCTGCACCAGCCCCGTAATTGAACAAGGTTTCTGTGCTGAAGACGACCCACTGTCGAGATTTCTGAAATAAATTCCCTCATTCCTTCAGTGGAGTCCTTTGTGATGCATTTCACTGCAACTTCAAGGCCGCTTGCGGGGAGGACGCCCTTGTAAACCCTTGCGAAACCCCCTCGGCCCAGCAGCTGCTCATTTCGGAAGCCTTGTGTGGCAGTTTTTAAATCTTCGTAGGGAATTCTGTGAGGCCAATACTCTAGCTCCCATTCTTCAATCAACTCTCTGTCTTTTATTTCTTTCAGTTTACGTAATACAAAGAAAACGGCTATCAGGAGGACAACCAGAGATGCTACAGTGACACCTGCCGCGAAGCCTCTGGATTTAGTTATCCGTTTTTTTCTGATGAATGAAGGGAGCCCAGAGAGATCCAGTGGCGGTGCTTTTCCTGTTAAAAGTATAGGCCCAGATCAGTAGACCAACACAGAAGAAAAAACAATCATCTAATCACATAAAGCTTAAAATCACAGTGCAGGAGATGCAAACTGTAGACTAATAGCATCTCTATTCCATAATTTTCAATCTCTACATACTGAAATTTTATGTCCAAGAGATTTAAGTTAAAATCACTGACCATTTCATTTTCATTATTTTTTATTTTTTCAGTAAACTTGATGCACCATTTTTTCACCC
Source organism: Sequoia sempervirens (assembly GCA_007258455.2). Taxonomy (NCBI): domain Eukaryota; kingdom Viridiplantae; phylum Streptophyta; class Pinopsida; order Cupressales; family Cupressaceae; genus Sequoia; species Sequoia sempervirens. Next base: position 49,981,057 of record VDFB02252616.1, read on the forward strand.
TTTATGTAAACCTTTTTTTTCTAGAGGGGAGAATGAAGCCCTTTCAGTGGCACAGAGCTTTCACTGTGTACTCAGGGTAAGGAAACGATGACATTCTGGTGTAAATTAGACGTTTATAAGAAGTTATAATCAGAAGTTGCAGTAGATTTGAAAACTTACAGCAATTGTTAGTGTCTTATGAACCATTTATCATAGTCTTTCTAATTTATCAATTGAGAAGCAGAAAGTCAATGAATTTGATTTAAAAATTACACAATTGAATTCTGATATGAATATCATAATATTTGGATGTCCACTCCCATGAAATCTTCCATCAGGAAAAAAGATGACCTGCTGCTTCTCTAGCATTTCTAGTGAAAGTGTACTGTGAGGGCTGGCATATATGTCAAAATTTAAAAAAATTCAGATGCTAATATGAGATGTTTATGAGTTTAACTGTGTTAAGTTTATTCATCAATCTGGATTTATATCTGCAATTCCAGATACTGTTTGTCATTTGAAATTTTGATATCCCAAATAACATCAAAAGTTCAGATATTGAATATCCCAAATAACCAAGAAAGTTTCTGAGATTTGGAATGCCCCTAAATAACAAGGTTGTATAAACATTATGGTTATTAATCTATGATTATAGATAAACCACCTGGAAGAGTTAGAATTAAAGAGGCATAGAGATTCAGGAAACTTGTTCAGTCCTCGCCACAACACTCCGCCCCCACCCAAACCCCCACAAAAAAGCCTCCACCTCTTTAACTAAAAAGACACAAAATTGCTTAATCTAATGAAATATAAAGCAAAATTAAAATCTAACTTTCTGGTCTTCCAGGTATTCACAGTCTTCATTTATAAATCCATTTCAGTCCTATGGTTCCATTTATATTTGCAACATCACCTTCAGTACTGAAGCTCCAGCCGAGAATGTAATGATTTTCAACTCCATAAGACCCTGTAGCTGCAGAAAACCCCACATACACCTCTTCCTTCAATACTGCAGAAAGATTAAAGTTAGTAACTGATATCAATGGCTTGACAGGCTTCTCCACCCCAACTACTGCAATAGTCACATTCAGCCGGTCTTCAACATGGTCATAATCAATCCAGGCTTGAACATTCTTTCCACTTTTCAAACTCGAATTCTGAAAATGATCTTTGTCAATCCAATAGGCTGCCGGCTGTGATTCCAAGGATGTAACACCGTTTACATTAACCCCAACATGATTGTCGTCTATATCTCCAAGTTCAGGGTTATAATTTGTATCAAATTCCACTGCTAAAAAATGGTTTGATTGCAGACCATTGGTTTTAGAAGTAACAAGTCCCAAGAACTGGGAAGCGGCGGCGCCCACGACTGATTTGTTGGGAACCATGATGAAGGCCATCCCATGCCCTGCTAAGCCCTTAGATGGAATCCCGATGGACAAGACAAAGCTAGTGCTGAAAGAGAAAACTGAATTATTGCTGCTTTTTATTGTGATTGGGGTGGGATACAGAGCACGGCCCATTAAATGCAGGGTTTGATTAGTTAGGGTGAGCACCCGCTTAGAGCGTATGGAAGCATCCTTGAGCAGTATTATACTTGATTCGTTGAATTCGCCATAGGTGAAAGTCTTGGAGTAGGCAGGGTATAAGGCAATCAATAGCCATAGCAGCAGTACGGTGAAACAGGAACTTAGCTGGTAGGGGGTACCCATTGTTTCTCCGAAGAATACTAGTGCCCTGTGACTCTCAATATAATTCCTTTTCATCCTCAAGAAAAAATGGCACGGATGGCATATTGCGGGGAGAAAGTCAAGAAATTACAGGTAGAGGAACGGTTGCAGGTGGAAGCTTCCATGTTTGAAATTTTCGAACATGATATGACACAGTTTACACGTATGTATAGAGAAAGATGTCGAAATTCAGTTTTTTTTTTTTAAATTGGGAACACTGATAATGAGTATTATTTATTATAAAAAGTGGTTAATAGATATGTGTGGTTTATTAAAATGTAAGTTATAAACATATTTAATTCAAAGGTTGTTGGTCTAAACAAGAATATAATTAAGTACAATTGTCGGGTTAGGAAAAGGTAAATGATTTATTTTACGGATGATGAGTCATTTTTTAGGTCAATTCATTAGAAGAATAAAAAACCTACTAACTCTTTTAAATATTCAATTTACAAATTGTACCATCTTTATTTGCAAGTCATATCAACATCTTCAAAAAGACAATAGAGGCATAGAGTTACATCGCTACAAATTCTAGGTGTAGAAGACACTTATAATATGCTTTTGCACTTTAACTTAACATTCTCATATTTTTTTACCAAAGTCATTAATCTTGAATCATTTTTTTATTAATTAATTAACTAAATCATAAGTAGGAAGTATTTTCCACAGCGTGTCAAATTGTGATATTGCTATTAGGATTCAACCATGTAGTTTTACTCATTGACTCATGTTTCATGAGTAGTGGTTCACAAGAACCCATCTCTCACAATAATGAATGGTCCACTTAGCACTCATTGCATCTAGTTGATGCTCACAAAGGTGAAGCATCGGGCCTTCCCAGGAGGTCACCCATCCGAGTACTACTCCAACTCAAGCATACTTAACCACAGAGTTTCCCCCAAGGTTAAGCCCACTTAGCTTGCAACCCCATTTGCAAAACCTTCACCAAGTGTTGTACCTCATGAACCATTCATTATAGCAATATCATAACTAAACAATGTTTATTTAATTAAGAAAACTAACTTCTATTCATTAATTAAATAAATAAACCATATCTATTTGGTTAATTAGACTAACCTTCTTCAATCACCAATTGATTAAATAAATGCCTATTTAATTGAGTATACTAATAACAAAATAAAAATTCATCTTCAACCTCACCAAAAATGTTGAAAGATGACATTTTACATCTTGACCATTCATCACATGATTCAACCCCTCTCATCCACTTGCACTCACCCCAAGCTTCCACGTGCTTGCTTTTCATCTCTGTTAGTGTAGGTTTTTTAATATTATTTTTCCTACACATTATTAAGCATACCTTAGGTTATAGGAGACATGGTTCATGTGAGGACACGTGGAGTAATCCATCAATTACATGTGTTGCTCTCACCCACACTTAGGTGGTTGAGTTTCACACCCTCTTTTGGCCTTTTATGCCACCTCACAAAACCACTCATTTGTCTCTTTCTGAGTAGGTTATGCCACCTATTTGGCATTTTCCAATTAGGCATAACTCCCACCTAATTTGGTTATTTGGGAGTTATTGCACCTCTTGGAAGTATTTGCCCATATTGTGCTATATAATCAACACTTACCTCTCCCTCCTAATGAAGTTTAGATGAGCTCATATCAACTCGGTCAATTCAAGGGAGAGTTGAGGCATATTGTATCATTTAGTGTGTGATAATAACATCATTTTGTTATTGCACCATATTCCAGCATTTTATCTCTTACTACTCTCGTGTAGAAGGCTTATCTTGGTTTTGTAGGTGATCCTAGGTGCTAGAGTTCATCAGCAACTCTTACATGGTATCAGAGCATCAGATCTGCAAGCCCCTTCTCAAATTTGAGAGATTTGTGAGTGTTTTAATCAGTATTACAGGTTTTAGCATGTCCTTGCTTGTCTTAGGTAACTGATTCTACATTTGCATGCCATTTTTTGGTTGCTGGGGTCATTTTTTTGTTGCTAAAGGCATTTTTTTTTTACACTAGATCCACATTTTCTGTATATTTTAAAGAAAATCCACCATTTAGGTTTTGTTCGTAGCAGAAAAAAACTATCTGGGTCATTGCTATTTTTTGCATATAGGTTATATATTTTGCAGAAACTAAATCAAAAAGTTTTAGCAAACCCCCTCTCCATTGGAGTTTTGCATTTTGCACCCAATCTTCAAAACCTTGTATCTCAGTCATTTTGGCTCCTTTTTGTGAGCAATTTTTTTGTGATTTGGGGTAGAATTTTGCAGGATTTACAGTGGTGTAATCCATTTTTGCTCAAGTGATCTGGATTTTCCAGAAAATCAGTTTTATCAACAGATCTTAAAGACAGTTCTCATTTTTGGAACTTCAAACGGCTATAACTTTCACATATGACCTCAAATCGAGGTGATTCTTTTTTTGAAAGTTGATATTTTTTTGAGCACTATAAATTGGTGCTATTTTGAGGTTCTCATTTTGAGATTTGATTGTACTTTCAGTATTTGAGTCCATTTTGGACACTTGAAAAACTCTGGAAAACAACTCCAGCATTGTAAACGCACTAATTTATAAAATGCCAAATAATTTTTTGTTGGGGGGGATTCTTTATTGAGTGAAAAAGGGGGGTGTCTTTGTGTGTCTCTTCTTGCATTTTTTTCTCACATTGCAACAACAATCTAAAATGGATAAAACGGTTCCTCTACTCACACCATACAATTACTTTGAGTGGAAAAATGAAATGGAAATTCACTTAAGAAAGTTAAAATTGTATAGAATAACAATGGGTATCGATAAGGAACCTACAGAAGATGAAGATAAGCCTAAATGGTTCAATAAGTGTGATGAAGCTTTTGGCACCTTATGCATGATTGTATCTCCTGATTTACGCTTTCATATAATGACTACAAAATCACCAAATGAAGTGTGGAATAATTTGAATACTCTCTTTGGTAAACAGGATGATTTGAGAGCACATTCATTGGAGAACGAGCTCATAGGATTGATCCCATGCAATTTTGACACCATTCAAGATTTCTTTACTAAATTGAATGTCGTAAGATTGCAGTTGGAGCAATGTGGAGTTAAAAAGGATGTCTCACAGCTGATTTTGAGTATTCTTTCAAAACTTGGTCCTGATTATGCAGTGTTGTTTCTACATTTCATGTAATGAAAAGAGCCTTAGGAAAAGGATTTACTATGCCTTCTCTAAGTGAGTTCGTAGCTGATCTCACAAAGGAGCAAGATAAATTGATTCAAATGGGCATTATTAAATCTTCCAAGTCTCAAACCTTGACTACAAAACAAGGCACTAATAAGCAAAACAAGAAACAACAGAACCAAGGTGATAGAAAGAAAGATTCAGATAAATATTCATCTGTACTTCTAAAGTAGACTCTAAATTCTCTTCAAAAGGGGATTCATCTAAGAAGGAGAAGCTCACTTGTGCATATTGCAAGAAACCCGGGCATGATGAACATCAATGTTACTTAAAACAAATTGATGAGTTGAAGAATCTTTTAGCAAAGAACAACATCAGTTTGCCTTCTCAAATGGTTGATTCAGCTTCTTCTTCTAATTCCAAAAATTCAAAACAGTTAGAATCTAATAAGGAAAAAGACCATACTACAAGGGCAGAAAAATCAAAAGGTAAAGCTCTTTGTGCTTCTACAGGTCTTGGATCAGGAAGATGGCTCCTAGATTCTGGAGCTTCTCATCATATGGCTTCTACACAATCTATGTTCTCTTCTTTTGAGCCTTGTGCTATGCCACCTATTCTGATGGGAAACAATACATACATGGATGTAATTGGGAAAGGATATGTTGATATTGGGGATGGCACTTTCAATGATGTTTTGTGTGTACCTCATCTTTCAAACAATCTTCTTTCCATCTATCAGATCACTCATGGTGGAACAGGGAAGACTATTGAATTCACACCTGATTTAGTTATCATTAGAGACTTGGAGAGTAGAGGAATAATTGCTATTGGGGTGGTTGATCATGCATGTCGGTTGTATAACTTTTTAGACTTTGCGCCTGATGATGGTTCTGATCCTTTGATTGTTGATCACACTCCTAGTCTGAGCTTTGATTTTGAGGAGAACTTTGGCTACTTGAACTTGGGTATTCTCACATGAGATCCAGTTCTCGAGCCTTGCATTCCTTCTCCTCCATTTACTGTTGCATCTGAAGATACTTGCATTGCTACATTCATGGCTTCTTGTGATTTAGTGCAGTAGGATACACATTGTCTTCCAAATATAGCTACTTCAGATGACTACTTGACAGACATTACAGGTTTATTTATGGAGTCTCATGTTTCAGACTTGGGAGACACTATTCATGACATCCATCTCCTCTTTGATGAAGTTGATTCTTCTTTAGTTGTTGTGGAGGAACCTTTGGATCCTCTTGCTCATTCTCCACATTCAATCATTCATCATAGTTTGGTGTGATTGTGGATATTTTTGAGCAACATTTGGAGGAGTCACATTTGTCTTCAGAGGAGATATCTTTTTCTTCATATTTTGTTCTACATCCATCTCCACTAGGTTCTGGATTGTCATCTTCTGCAATGTGGCCTAGAACACCTGATTTGATGGTGATAGCTTTCATCATTGACATGGGGACACTTGAACAGAATTATGAGACATCATACATTCTTCATTCATATTCCTTTTAGGAATAGGAAGATATCTTGCATACATCCTTGGTTTTATTTCTTCCTAAGGGGAGAAATATTGTTTAGCGATCTTGGATCATCTTCAGCTTCTTGTGTCGAGCATTCACCAACAATGCAGGAGATTCTACATTGGGGGACTATATGGTCTCTCTTATTCTCTCTTGGGGGATATTTTTGTCCTATGGGTATTCTCTTTCTCATGTTTTGAGAGGTTTCATCATTGTACATGGGCACCTTACATGGCCTTGTAGCCAAGACCCATCTTTGCATTATTTCATCCTTTCGCCCACCTAAGCTATGCTTAAGGGGGGGTGTTAGTGTAGGTTTTTTAATATTATTTTTACTACACATTATTAATCATACCTTAGGTTATAGGAGACATGGTTCATGTGAGGACACGTGGAGTAATCCATCAATTACATGTGTTGCTCTCACCCACACTTGGGTGGTTGAGTTTCACACCCTCTTTTGGCCTTTTATGCCACCTCACAAAACTACTCATTTGTCTCTTTCTGAGTAGGTTATGCCACCTATTTGGAATTTTCCAAGTAGGCATAACTCCCACCTAATTTGGTTATTCGAGAGTTATTGCCCTTCTTGGAAGTATTTTCCCATATTGTGCTATATAATCAACACTCACCTCTCCCTCCTAATGAAGTTCAGATGAGCTCATATTAACTCGATCAATTCAAGGGAGAGCTAAGGCATATTGTATCATTTAGTGTGTGATAATAACATCATTTTGTTATTGCACCATATTCCAGCATTTTATCTCTTGCTACTCTCGTGTAGAAGGCTTATCTTGGTTTTGCAGGTGATCCTGGGTGCTCAAGTTCATCAACAACTCTTACAATCTCTCCATTCAAATTAAGGTAATCTTGACCATTTGTCACTTGATTCCAGCTCATCCCTCCACTTGCTACAATTTCACCCCTTCATCACAAACTAATGCATCTTAGCCATCCAATCAAAGATTCAACCTCAATTATTCATATTTATCCCCAAAAAATTATAAAAACCATCTTGAGGACATTTTACCAACTATAGAAGTTTAAGTATGCGTTGTCGAATTAGGAAATCTCTCTTGAGCAAACAACATTCTACCCATTTAAATATCTCTTTCCATCCCATCTTGAGCACATCCAAGGCGTCAAAAGGCTTGGGTGGGGTGAGATACTTGTTTCCTTCATTGTGTTATGATCCTTTTTGCTCAATCAAAGGTGTAGGTTAGATTCACAATAGAAGTTTTTTTATATGCATTTTCCATATTTTTATGCTAGATTTTACCTTAACATTTTGGTACACATGATGGGATGCTTGACTTAATCTTACATTCTCTTTTGCAAGTTGTTTTAACATGTTTTTCTAGGTTTTTTCATATTTCTCAATATATTTCCTAGAAGAGTGTTTCCACTCTATGTATTGGTGTTTCCATCTAATAATTGATGTTGATATTTTTCTTTTGTTTTGTAAGGTTGTATTTCAATGTTATGTTCTAGTTCAAGGTATTTCCACTTGGCTCCAACATTTTTGTCCATCTTTCACCCTTTTTGCTTTCTATTCTTGCAAGGATTTTTTAACTCATTTTCTTTGAAGTGTTTGCCATCTTAATCATATTTTGCAAGGTTACTTGTCATCACATTGGATTTTGCAAGGGTTTTTTTAGTTATTGCCTAATAGTTGCATTTCTTAGCTAGGGTTTGAATTTTTTTTTTCCTTTTAATCATAGCTTTTGCATAGGTTTCTAACTAACCAACTTGTTGTAGAATTTCTTCCATTGATTTGTGCAGGTTGGATTTCTAACCAAGTTTTTGTAGGGTTTCTCTCTTATTATAATTTTTAGATCTAATTCTAGTTTTATCTTAGGACAAAACTTTGCATTTTGTTGAGTGACATTTTTATTGAATCTAAATAGTGTTTTATAAAAAAAAAAATGATTTTTTTGTGCTTCCTAACCTTCTATTTTTCATTTAAGTGTTTCTAGTCTATGAAGAATTATTTTTCATTTAATCTTTGAGCATTTCTACACTATGTTTTAGTATTTACATTCTATTTTTTTAATTTTTTCATTGTTTGTTATTTCTAACCCACTAACCTTTGTCCTTTTTCTTTTGCGTTAATCTTTTTCAACTCTTTTAACTTTGTTTCTTGTAGGTTCATTTTCTAAAGCCTAAAATATTGTAAACTACTATATTGTGGCTTTGTATGACTATTTCTCCCTATCATTAATCACATTTAATATTTCTTAATAGGATTAGACAATATTTCTTGATATTTTTGTTGTGTTTATATAAAAACAAGTTATGAATGCTCTCCTCTCATACCCTAGGTGATATTTAGGATCAAAACTAACTTTGCTTTGTTTCCTTGTATGTGTGTGTAGCACCGTAAATGGTCACCCATGATAATTTCACATTATGTTTTGCTCCCCCTAAGTGCATGGACCTAATTGTACATCTAATTTACTAAATTATTCATTTTGTGGTCCATTTTAACATTTACTAATAAATTGTACGTAGAAAATCAAAGAATTCATTTAATATTGTGTCCCCGAGACCTTAAGTCCTGCAAATAGGGCTAGGACCTAGTCACCTAGGGTGACTTAGTCCCCCTATTTTTCCTCGAAAATTGAATATGTCAGAGGTGGCATTTTATTATATAAATTTCAAATGTCGAATGTCAGCTATTGAGATTTAATTTTTAGGAAATCAGAATAAACGCCTATAAATACCTAGTCATTTCATCATTTGAAAACTAATTAGAAATTATTGGAAAACTAGAGTACTATCAAGCAAGTCAAGAGCATTAAATAACATATTTATTGTAGCCATTAAACATGAAAGCATCATGTCAAAGTGTATGTGATTTTATCCATGTTTGTTATCATATTGTTTGTGAGATCTAACCCTTATAGGTCTTCAAGTAAATCAAGCCAACAACAATAAATCCTTGAGGAGATTTGTATGACTTCAGTCCTTCAAGGAAGCCATTTTTGAGTGGTTAATTGTAGGTCCTTGTTGATTCATCATTCATTTTCCATTATACTATTAGATCTTTTCATTGACATTGCCATTGTGGAGGTGGAAACACCAACACAAAGTTTGATTGAGGAAAACCACTATATGTAACAACCCTTCCTCTCTCTTTGAATGTGTAGGTTTCAGATCTATAGAAGATTGGGAGAAGCTTGAAGGTCAATTATTCATTGTTGCAATCAAACCCTACACCTTGAAAGCATACGAAAACTCGGTTATGCCGACACCTGACGAAGATTTAGTGGCACAACAAGTGGAAAATGAAGGCTTTGATTTGACACCATAGGATGGGGTAAACCCACAAAAGTGGTTTACAATTGGAGTGAGGAAGGAAAAGTTGAAAAAATTGACCCCATGGTAAAAAAAATCGCTTTTGGGGTTTGAGCGAACTATTTGGTTTGAACAAACCAAAAGAGGGTTCGCTAGAACCTAGGTTCGAGTGAACCCATTTAATGAAATTCCACACCATTCCCACCAAAAAAGAAAAGAAAACCCCTTTTGAAAGGGGGTTCACTCAAAACCCCCCTAGTTCGAGCGAACCCCCCTTTTCCCACCTTCCTGCTCTCTGGCACAAAAAAAATAGATTTTTTGCCCTTCAAAGCTCGGGTTGAGGATGAAAATGGAGGAGACTTCACAAACCCAACTGGAATTAGGTAGTCCTCGAAATGAGCTATCCAACGACTATAATTTTAATATGTTTTGGTTTTATTATGTATTTGTTTTTTTAGTTTTATTAAACATAGGTTTTTCACCAAAATCAAGCTCTCTCACATGTGGAAAAATAGTAGATTATCAAAAAAAATTGAAAAATATGAGGCACCAGATATTGAAGTCCTTGATCCAACAATTTTTTTTTTTCAATACATACAAAAAAAGTTACACGTTAAATGGTCCGCCTATGCCTGAATTGTAATTGGTTTGACTTCAAAACTTGATTAAGGAAAAAATATTAAATAAAAAACTATCTACCCAATTGGAAGCACTAGATATCAGAGTTACAAATCTAAATTCAAAAGAATTAGAATTTTATCCTTCATGGAAAAAAAGTTATGCGTTATATGATGAGTGTCACCCTTAAAAATGTTGTTTTCTAAAATAACTAGTTTTCAAGGAGATGGAAAAAGAAGTGCAATCCGATTCCAAAAAATTTGAAAAAAATATATTTAGAATCTATAGAAAAAATGTCACAAAACTCTAGTTTGCATCATCTTCAAATTCCTCATGGTTTAGCTGCTATAGGTGCTCAAAAGTGAAGATTTAGTTAGAAAAATTATTTCAGTGTCCAATTTGACCAAAACTTGTAAACCAATATTGTGGGATCACCCGATTGTAAAAATAGATCTAAAGTTGCTCAATTAGGACATAGTCATCCTAGGTGACTTAGTCCTTGATTTTTAGCCCCAAATTCATATCCCAAGTGCACATTACTCTACGTAGTCTATTTTAGAAGTCAATTTTTCTATGTCTAATGTATTTGCATTAGAATAGTTAATTGCATCATTATCCTAGTCATTTTACTGCATTCCATCCCAAATTCCATTCCAAGTTTTGTCAAGGGCAAGTTGACTCACCTTTTAGGTTGTAAGTCTATCCTATACCTTTTCCAAATCCATCAAGCCCCCGCTACCTCAAACCTTTAAATTAAATGATGTGGAAAAAAAACCATTGAAATCATAAGGTGAATCCTAGGGTTTCACTTTTTCTACATTTCATTTTGGTGAACTTGACATGTTAACATTAAGTACCTTTTGAAATCTAAAGCATTTCATCCTAGATCTAGGTTTACCATTGCATTATTTTGCATTATTCATTTAGGCATTCATTTTTGCATCATAAAAGATCACATAAATTCCTAAAGCTTTGGAAGATGAAATAAAAGCATTGGCAAGAACCCTTTGTATGGATAAAGATACATTGCAAGGCTGCGTAGGGAGAATAAAGCTAGAGATACATATATGTTGCATGGATAGTTATAAAGGAACAAGATATGCTCTTGTTTTCCATTCCTTGAGTTGTATCTGGTGGCATTTAAAATTTCAGCTTAAGGTAAAATAAGGCATTCAAACCTATTGAACTTTGTTTAAAGCATTGAAATGAGTTATTTTGAGTGTTGAAATATGTCTAGAGGCATTACATTTTAGGAATTTAGGAGTTCAAATTTAAATTCTTAACATTTTGGCATTGAAATTACTATTTTTGTTGATTAAAATGATGTTAGATGTGAATATTTTGTGCTTATATGTGTGTGTGTTAGGAATTCAAATCATAGTTGAGCATTTAAAGTTAGAAATTCATTTTTAACAACCTAATGCAAACTCAACAAAACTGTAGTCTCAACAAAACTGCGATATTTTTCTCACTTTAATAAAAATGTAAAAATAAAAATATTCTAAAAATGTGATAAATAGGACAATAAAACCTATAAATCATTTGAGGTTATTTCTTGCATTTTATGAGATGTTCGAAGAACAAGATAGTGGCATGAATTTTGGCATTACAAATTCCATGTTGGATATTTGAAATTCCTTATTGGTTGTTCAAAATCTATTGGATGCTACATATATTTAAACTCTTTCTCAGGCAAAATATGGATATGAGGTGCTCGTAGATATTATTTATTTTTTTGAATTTGTTTAAATCATACAATTTACAATGGTGTGAAATTTTTGCAATGAAGTAAATGTTGGATGGGCTTTAAAACTTCCTTTGGTGTTTTCACACATATAAATTTTGGAAGTAGTGCATTTAAATTTGGATATATTTTACAAAATTTATTTGAATATGAGAAAGGGCATATATATTTTTGGAGTTACAAAGTAGAATTCATATTTGAGCAATAATAAGTGATGTCATATAATAGTCTACAAACAAATCACTATATAACTACATAGAGAATTTATTGTTTCATATGCTTTATTATTAGGAGTTCAAAGTTAATTATATGGAAAAATTGTGTTGATTTGAGAAAATTGAATATTTTTGGAGGTATTTTCAAGTTAAAGGTCACATTTTGTACAAGGATACACTATTGGTTGGTTTTGACATCTAACCTCCTATTCTTAATTATGGCCACACATATGTCAAACATTGGTCGAGGTATCGATACTACACTTAACGATATTTTTTTTAATAATGCAACTAGCTAGTAAGGACTAAGTAAATTAGATTGGAGGTTAGAGGCATTAGACATAGGAGGATTTTTATCATCTTGAACTAGCTTCTTACTCAAAGATGATACTTTGTATTCATGAGAAGCACCATTTCAACTTGTGTCCCTTCATGAAGCAAGGGATCTTGGATTTTCTTAAAATAACGTGTGGGTGAAATTAGTGTATTTGAACTTTTAGTAAAAAAAAAATTGTATAGTAGAGAAAGTATTGGTTCCCACAGTATTGGAGGAGGGATATTGCCACTTTTAGAGGAACGTGAACTCTTGGAGGAGATTTGTTCTCTTATATATAACACTAGAGGAGGGATTTTGACAGAGTCATAGGAGAAGTGGAATCTTGAAGTAGATTTGTTCGAGCTCATTGTGCATGGAGGATGAGAATATTTTATGTTCTCTCATATTGTATAGAGGTTTTACAAGTATGATAGTCAAGACATCCATTGATGGAGTCAGTTTAGTGTTTCCTAGGTGAGCAAAGAGAATCACTGGAGTTGATCCATAAAAGTTTTTAAAAGGGTTGTTGTGTTAAACTCTTATAGTGTTATCATTTGTTTGGATTGATGTAATATATGGGAGTGTTAGAGATATTACAACTTTAGTTTAGTATATAGATTACTTTAGATAAATAAATCAATTTTATTTTAGTAAATGAATAAATTGATTTTTATTTGGGAGTTGTTCCAATAATTAGGTCAGTTGCTTTGATATGGGAAATATAAGGCTATTCAATCCAATGCACAACAATGTAATAATCATTTGATTAAAGTCAATATATCTTTTTTTATTTTTGTGCAGTAATGGTTTAGTTCTTTTCCATTTTTTTGTATGCTCTACCATTTCACTACAACCCACACATAAAATATCTAGCCAATGTCACATACAACTTTACAAGTGGACTCAAATGAATATTTAATGTGGCAAAACACATCTCCTAGTGACACGCCACAAATAAATATCTATTTTACATAATTAAATTATTTATTTTCTTGTGCAAGATGTACACATTTTTTAACATGAAGAAGTAAATTATGTAATCACAAAAAATGAATATGATGAGATATTTCACAAAGAGGGTGATTTTTTTATGAAGATCATCCTAATTTTTTTAATACAAAGCTAAAAATATAGAATAAAGAAAATTAAACACAATATTCATTCAATAGACAATGTTCAATAATTAGAGACTAATTAACTATTGAAGTAATAATATACTTATAGAATGTGTGTTAGTAACAATACTTGTATTCATAAGAAATGGTTATAACCATGAACATTTATGTAGTTTAAATTTACATACATTTTTACATATTATAGAAACAATATTTTATCTATATTTCTTGGTGATTATATATATATATATATAAAATAAAACTCATGGAAATTCTAGTTCAACAATGCTTAAAAGAAAAGATATGAAATCAAAAGGTACCTTAGTTGAATGTAGCAAGCTATAAGGGTTGATAAATGATTGATCATTGTCTTTAAATAATTTATTACCAATGTAACTATTATATAGAGATGAAATTCAAAGATAAAGAAAAAATTGATAGCAAAACATAGATAAATCTGTAATAAATAACTTTATTTTTTCTTGAAAAAAAATATAAAAAAATAATAAAGATAAATATAAAATAAGACAAAAGTTAAAAAAATATAAATGTAAAATTTTAATAATTTTAGCAATACTTAAAAAATCCATAAAACTTGATGCATTAGATAGCCAAAATTTCAAAAATCTAAATAGTAAAATCAACAAAAATTAATTAATTGAATTATAATTTAAATTTTTTAAATTAAAGTCACATTTCAATCATAATGCTTAGTCATATACATATATATGCTTTATAAAATTGATCAAATCAAAATCATCCATCCATTATCTCTAATTATCTCATTTATTGTTATAAGCAAGGGGTCATGATGAGAGCTTAAATGTGAGATTGAATATATTTTCAATCTATTTCAAGCAATTAATGATTTTGTTGTTGCTTTTGTACGATTTATTTTGGATAAAACAACATTTGGATGAAAGAGGAAGGCAATTTAAAGAAAAACATAAGATCAAAAAGAAAACATCTAAAACAATAATGATGTCTATTCTCAAGCTCAAAGTTATTAAAAGGTTGCAAAGCCCATGGCTCCCAAATAGATTTAAATTCAAAAAACAAACCAACTATATCTTATTACTTAAGCTCATCATTATCACAATATGGTAAACTTTGCAATGCAAAGATCCTAACATTTGTTTATTATCGACCATAAACTTCACATCAATGTGAACATTTTCCTTCTAGAGACAATTCATTTATAGCTATGTGAGATGAATTATATACTTGTGATCCTTCTTTTGATATGGCTGTGTAATCCTAGCTCTATACCAACAATTCTATTATTCTTCAGGTCTAAAGTAATCCTATACATTAGACAATTCTTGATATGCTAAGGTTTTTAAGTAAGGTAAAAGGTTAATGGTGATAAATCGTTTTCTTTAAACAAAACATTCTAAACATTGATTTGTTTAGGTGGTTCATTTTAAATCACATTAATAAATGGTCTTATTGACATTTTAAGCATTGATTTGTTTAGGTGGTTTATTTGAAATCACATTAATAGATGGTCCTATTGGAAAGCCAGTGTGAATTTAGACGAGCCACTTATTCAAATCAACACTTGGGCACGTCCCCATGCGGCTGCTTAGCTTATTTTAGCTAGCAGCCACTGCTTAACTTATTTTGGCATTATTTGTGGAGCTGGTGGCCCCATGAACAGTTAATTTTGCTGCTTATTTTTAAGTAGTCAACTTAAATTTGTATTTATAATATTTAATAATAATTTGTGCAATTAAAAATTGAAAAGAAAAAATGAAAACAAATATTAAAAAAGAGGGAAAGAAATTTGTGGAGCCATCTGGCATATGTGACATTATGCAGCTGCTACTTATTTCCAGCCCCTTTTTTTCCCAGCGTATTTTCAATTTGTAAGCAGCTGCTGCTTAAAAAGATTCCAAATTATCCTTTTCCTGTAATAATTTTTTTTGGCATGGGAACACTCCAGCTGTTTAAACTGCTTAAATTTACGTAGAAAACATACATAAGCAGGTGCATGGAGAGAGGGGGTTAGAATGTGCTACTTTAATCTCACCTTGATAAATCTCGCTGTGATAAATGAATAACTACATAAAAGAAATAAAAAACCATCTGACGAACTGAAATACTGAACATTAAACCAAGTGTTGTTTCAAAAACAGGACCTACCTGCCTATTCCAATGCTGACAATGAAACTTAAAGGTTATTTAAGAACAGGACCCACTGACATACTGACCTTGAAAGGTCGAATGTTATTTAAGGATAAGAATGATCATATTTAAGGATAAGACCCACTGGTCTCTTCCAATGCTGACCATGAAGCTGAATGTTATTTAAGAACAGGACCTGCTGACATACTGACCATGAAAAGCAAATCTTATTTAAAGATAAGAATGATCATGTTTAATGATAGGACCCACTGTTCTATTCCAACGGAGACCGTGGAATCGAGTGTTGTTTTGAGTGCAGAAAGTTTCGCACTGAAATTCCAATTCAAATCTGAAAAGAGAATAAAAGAAATGAGTTGTGGGCGTGTAAGCAGCAAAATACATTAGGTAACCTGTAACCCTCTCCACTCTGACCCTTCTTTCACATCTGAAACGACTTATCATCTTATTTGTCACCAGTTCAATATGGATACGTAACGTTCTACACGAAATACAGAAAAACTTCGCATTCGGAGTGTTTCTCGTGGGTTGTGGAGCAATCCACAAGAATTTATTGACTGGGTTGTCAGTGGTATCACACGCCAGTTAGACCTTGGCTTAAATTACCTTCATAAAATAATAAAGCGGTTGAATCTGTCTAGAAGACTGAGATTGAAGTTGTCTAGAAGACTGCGATTGAAGTTGTGGGGCGAAATGACGCAATTTTTCTAGAACTCATGGAAATTTCCTGAGTTTGAAAAGAGATTAAAATGAGTCCCACCCGTGCAGAGGAGCAAAACACGTTACGTTACTTGTAGATTTAACTTCGACTTTTATTTCATCTGTGAAATGACATATTATTTGATTATGACATTAATATCAATATTCAATTGTATGGTTTTCAGTTCATATGAATTTATTTTATTTCTTATGAGAATGAATGGTTCACTTATTATTCATTGTATCGATGGTGAAGTAGTGAGGCTTTTCAAGAGGTCACTCGTCCTAATACAACTCAAGTGTGCTTAGCCGTGAAGTTTTCCCAAGGTCAAGTCCACTTAACTTGCTACCCTATTTGTAAACTTTCAACAAGTGTTGTGTCTTGTGAATCATTCCTCCCTATCAATATCATCAAATTTTACCTCATTTTAAGACACTAAATTGTGTTCTACATGAAATGGTTAAAAAACTTTACATTTGGAGACTTTCACACAGACTCTATAGCAACTTACAAGAATTTGTTGAAGGACTTGATAGTGGTATGACATATTAGTGAAAATATCTTGGCTAAAATTACTTTTATCAGATAAAACCAATAGTTTGCTGATAATACAATGATTGGAGTTCTAGGATGAAATAACACGGTATGGAGTACATGAGGTTTTATACTCTAACTCTACAGGAGAAACATCATTTTACATGAAATGCTTTGTTAGGGAAGAGGTATAAATACCTCTAAGATCATTGAGGCTATTTAATTTAATAATTAAGTGATCAAACAATTAATTTAGATAAAAAATCAAGATAAGTATTGTGTCGCCAAAAATGTATAGTTGACATTTTTATGCTCACTTGAGTCTTTCTAATGGGCTTTGACTTGATTTTACCTAGGTATAATGTTGTAATGTGGTCAAAACATTCACACTAGGGCTTAAACATTCAAATTATGATGTCTTGTGAAGGTGTTATGAAATGTTGTAAAACATTTCTACACTTTTCTAGACTCTGCTCATTACAATTCACCTAAAAATCACCCTTTTATCACTTATTAAGTCCTATTTTGAAGTGTTGTAAAGTCTTGTAACAAGATTTCATGCTTTTCTAGACTTAATTTCACTAATTCAACCCTTTCTCATGTCTAAATGACCCCTTAATACACTTTTCAGTCGTTTTCAAGTGTGTTGTTAAGGATATTCCCATTGGACAACTTTTAATGCCCCGAAATTTCCGACACCCACTTAATTTGCTTTAGTGGGACCAAGTCACCCATAGGGGCGACTTAGTCCTTTTTGGCACAAAACTCAAAATTATTTTAAATTTCTAGCGAGATTTTGTCCTTTAGCCCTTGAGGTCGGAGGTCGGCCTGTGATGTGTTACTTTTGGGAAATCTTAGTACAATCAAGTATAAATAAGGGTTTTTCACCTCATTTTACAGCTCCTACAATCATCTATCTCCAAATCACATACAATCTCTTATACTCATTAAGCATTCAAGCAAATCAGGCATTATCAAGTCAAGCTATTAGAGTTCTTCATGGCACATCTTCAAATTTGAGCATCAATGGTGTGGTAAGTTTATGACATTTGCATTTGCATGTTATCTATTTATCACTCTTTTTTCATCTCATTTCATTATTTAGGGTTTGATTACCAAAGTGGGGTTTGACCAAGGCAAACCCCTATTCTCTAACCCTCAACCATTTTTCCCCATTTCCATGTGACCTTTGTATGCATATTTATCAAGCATTAGGTGTTGAAAAGTGATCAAAAAGTGTTCAAAGTCAATCAAGTCAACATCACCTTATTTCAAGCTTGGAGAAACTTTTTGCTCCATTTTCTGCAGAATCAAGTACGGACACCTGACAGAAAAGGAAGTGCAGACCTGAGACTACAAGATTCTTTCCTGAATTTCATAGGAGGACTAAGTCGCCACTAGGGGCGAATTAGTCACGCTTTCGGGCCTGAAAATTGATTTTGACATTTCTGGATACCCATTGGATAGATTCTCATTCTGGCAAAGTTTCCTGAAACTAGGACTAAGTCCCCCAGACTAGCCTAAGTGTCCCGATCAACATTCTAGTCAATTTTTTAGGATTCCAGAATCTTCCAACATCAAACTTCTGATTCTAGGTGCACCTCTTTCATTTTGTTCTGTTATTTTAGTATTTAGTTACATTCTTAGGCATTTATGCATATCATATTGTGTTTTCCAGCACTTCACATTTTCATAGTTTTACATCATTAGATCACTTCAATTTCATATCAGAGCATTAGGACATCTTAATTTGGCATAATACACTTAATTAACATAGAATTTGAGTGTAAAACCTTGCATTTTGGTACCCCTATCAAATCCCTTTTATCCTTTTAAGTGAAAAACACTAGGAGGAGCAAAGCATTGTGAGGGGTCAAACCAAAATCATTATTTAGATTTTGGTGAGCCTGACTCTTTTGAATATTATTCCTTTCTGATTTTAAAGTGCATCCTAAGTTTCACTTACATTGCATCTTGCATTGGTTAAAGTGCATCCTAGAGTTTTTAATTGCATTAGTGAAAAAGTTCATATTAGCTTACACTCTTGCATCCTTTTTGCATTAAAAAACACAAAAACTGTGCATTTACATCCTATAGTTGCATTTTTGCATTTGAAAGACATACAATTGCATTTAAAAATTCTAAAAAAACACAAAAAAATCATTAGTGGGACTAAATCACCACCCTGGGTGACTTAGTCCTTTTGCATATTTTGCACTGCATTTTCTGGTAATTTCTAGGTATTTTCTACAATTTTGTTTTTTGTTACTGTACTCTATCAGACTTTTCAGATTTGTTGTTTCTTGCATTTAATTTCTCTTGCATAATGGCCTCTTCATTTGATAAGTTTTGGAATTCCTTGAAATCCTTAGTAGACATGTCCAATTGTGCCTTTGGTTGTGATCCTAATGACCTTGAGCTTCCTCATGCTCCTTCAACTCCTCATGATTTTCCTCCTCATGATGTAGACATCATTGGAGAAGATGACGATAGCATGAATAAGTTCCCCAATGAATTCCTTAATAACCTTGAAGCCAATGCAGCCTTTTACTCATCCATGAGGTCACAAAACATCCCTACTATTGCACCCCCTGATACATTTGGTTATCTTCACCCTGAAACAACTGAAGGACCTAAGTTCCCTCCATCAGGTGGACCTAATTCCTCTCAACAAGAACCTCCACAACCATTTTATGATAACAAGATCACAAACACTCCCATCAACCTTGAAGAGACCTATGGCAAGGGCTTTACGATATTAAACAAACAAGGTTGTGATACAACAACTTCAAACATAACATTCACCAACTCTTTGAACAAAATCCACAAGAAGAAAACACAACAGGATTAGGATATCAAGATCCTCCTCATGACAACAAGCCTCCTTTTAAATATTGGAGACTTCAAGATTATGGTACAGTGATCTTTGATTCTCCTCCTGACTTGAAAATTCTCCTTCCATGTGAACAACTATTACCTGATTTTAATGACAAGGATGCTAGGATCCCCATGGGCCCTCTTCCTCCTTCCATTCATGAAAAAGGGGAGTCTAGAAAATGAAAACGACCTTACAAATTGAAAAAACTCAAGTTTCCTACACATCCCCCACTTGAATGTGAAATGAGACTTCAATTGATTTTAAACAAAGGCATTATACTCTTACCACCTATGAATAGGTTGGTTATCTATCCCAAAGATTCTAACATACCCTTTTGCAAATATCATCGTGTTCTTGGACACCGCACTGAAGAATGTCGAACATTGGATGACATATTGAACAAGTATCACTTCATTGATACTGAATGCTTTCCCATTATCCCTTAAGCACTAAACTCCTTTTATCATGGCATAGTTGTAGAATTTTCCATTCTCACCATTGCATGATTCATCCCATCACCTTTCTTGGCTCATTCTGGCCTTACATTCTATGAGGGTAAGAAATTGTTAGCCTTATCCTAGTAATGCATTTGTTCTTGTCTCTTAACTATGTTATTTCCCTTCCGCTTGTACTCATCAAGCTTGAGAAGCCAATACCTTGGTTAATGGATGACTTACATTTTCCTTACTAGCTCCCTTTACATTTTCATTTGTTTTTATCGTGTGTTTGATGTTCTCTCTCTTTGTACACTTCTATTTGTACCTCTATTCTTCTATCCATCATAATTTTTCCTTTTTTGCTTTTTGTTTTGTGTTTTCCTTTTGGGGATGATGCAAACCATAGAGACGCCCTATGTCTCTTCCATGTTGATCCAAAAGGTCTCTTTCCTTTTTTCCTTTTTGTTTTGTGTTTTCCTTTTGGGGATGACGCAAAGTGTAGAGATGCCCTATGTCTCTTCCATGTTGACCCAAAAGGTCCCTTTCCTTGTTGCCTTTTTGTTTTTGTTTTCCTTTTGGGGATGACGCAAGGCATTGAGACTGAAATGTCTCCTTCATATTGACCCAAAATCCTTTCCTTTTCTTTTGTCTTTTTATTTTCTTTTCACTTGTGTTTTCCTTTTGGGGATGATGCAAAGCGTTGAGACTACAATGTCTCTTCCATGTTGATCCAAAACAGACTTTGTGTTTCCTTTTTTTTTTTGCTCTCTTTGTGTGTCATTCTTCCAGTTCTATGTGGTTTGGGGAATGACAATAGTTCTGAGCTCTTTTCATAATAACATTGTAGCAACGAACATACTGACCCCAAATCCATAGATCCCTTATGTGTTTGGTGTATTCCTTTTTGGGGATCAACCCTCCTTTTCTTTTATTTTCTTTTCTTTTTCATTTACATGAAGTAGCCTAACTTAGAAACATATGACTTGGCATAGGGTCTTTCCAAGTTGGCTCTCATGTTTTGTTTTCTTTTTATATTTTTCCTTTGCTACTTTAAAGTAATTGCTCTCAAACCAATGTGCAGTAATTTCTTTAAAGTGGGGGGCATACACTGGCATAATTTCATTTGCATTCTTGCATTATGAGTGTAGCTTTGTTATTTTATATGATGCGTAACTTGTCACTTTTTGGATGACATTGGGTGTGATGTCTTTCATGAGTGTGATCTATCTTAGCATACTACATTCCTCTTAGTGGCCTGATGCGATCCACTGCATCCCCTAAGTTGTGAATATTCTATTCTTTGATTGGTCCTCTCTTGGAGACATTAGACGCAATGTTCCCTAAGTGATTTCATGTTTTTCTAGACTTATTTTCACTAATTCAACCCTTTCTCATGTCTAAATGGCCCCTTAATACACTTTCCGGTCATTTTCAAGTGTTTTGTTAAGGATATTCCCGTTGGACAACTTTTAATGCCCCAAAATTCTCGACACCCACTTAATTTGCTTAAGTGGGGCCAAGTCACCCATAGGGGTGACTTAGTCCTTTTTGGCACAAAACTCAACATTATTTTAAATTTCTAGCGGGATTTTGTCCTTTAACCCTTGAGGTCGGCCTGTGATGTGTTACTTTTTGGAAATTTTAGTAAAATCAAGTATAAATAAGGGTTTTTCACCTCATTTTATAGCTCCTACAATCATCTATCTCCAAATCACATATAATCTATTGTACTCATTAAGAATTCAAGAAAATCAAGCATTATCAAGTCAAGCTACTGGAGTTCTTCATGGCACATCTTCATATTTGAGCATCAATGGTGTGGTAAGTTTATGACATTTTCATTTGCATGTTATCTATTTATCACTCTCTTTTCATATCATTTCATTGTTTAGGGTTTGACCAAGGCAAACCCCTATTCTCTAACCCTCAACCATTTTCTCTTTTTGCATGTGACCTTTGTATGCAGATTTATCAAGCATTAGGTGTTGAAAAGTGATCAAAAAGGGTACAAAGTCAATTAAGTCAACATCACCTTATTTCAATCTTGGAGAGACTTTCTACCTCAGAATCAAGTACGAACACTTATCAGAAAAGGAAGTGTAGACCTGAGACTACAAGATTCTATCCTAGATTTCCTAATATCTACAGGAGGACTAAGTCACCACCAAGGGTGAATTAGTCCCACTTTCGAGCTTGAAAACTGATTTTGACATTTCTAGATACCCATTGGACAAATTCTCATTCCGGCAAAGTTTCCCGAAACTAGGACTAAGTCGCCCAGATTGGCGTAAGTGTCCCGGTCAACATTCCAGTCAATTTTTCAGGATTCCAGAATCTTCCAACATCAAACTTCTAATTCCAGATGCACCTCTTTCATTTTTCTTTGTTATTTTAGTATTTAGTTACATTCTTAGGCATTTCTGTATATCACATTATGTTTTCCAGCACTTCACATTTTCATAGTTTTACATCATTAGATCACTTCAATTTCATATTAGAGCATTAGGACATCTTAATTAGGCATAATACACTTAATTAAAGTAGACTTTGAGTGTAAACCCTTGTATTTTGGTACCCCTATCCAATCCCCTTTCTCCTTTTAGGTGAAAAACACTAGGAGGAGCAAAGCATTGTGAGGGGTCAAACCAAAATCATCATTTATAAGTATTAAAATATATGTTAAAATAAATGATTAAATTGATAAAGAAGGATAAATGTATTATGTGATGAAATATACTATGCTATAAAACACAATAATTCTAGAGATAGAACATATGAGTTCTATGAGTGATAAGTGAACAAGCTTTAGATTAAAAATATGAATGATATTCATGAAACACAAGTACACTTAGGTGTAACATATGGAAAAAATCTAGTGAAGATACATAGGTGCATAACAATGGGTCTAAATATAAAGCATCAAATTGCAGGGATTTGAATCTCTAATAATAAAAAAATAGGGATTTGAGGGCCTATAAGGGTTATAGGTAGATGTAATCATGAAGCAAAAAATGTTAGAATATACATGTCATAGTTACATAGGGAAAACCATGAGAATACATTGTTTAAAGAGGGTTAAATAAAATAAACAAAACTAATCATGGTAAAACATGAATACTATATAAAGAGTTGAAGAGGTTAAAATGTAAAATGTCTTAATGGCTTAGGCATGAAGATAAAGTTTAGAGGTATAAAAATATGAAAAACGATAAACAAAGAAAAATAAACTAGTATATCAAGGGTTCTATAATTTCCTAAAAAAATATAGGTATGTTGCAAGAGCAACACCACCCCCTAAATAGGGAAAACATAGAAAGAATCATAGGAAAAAGTAAAATGTTAGAGACAAAATAGTATACAAGACACATAACATAAGACATCATAAAGTAGATGAAATGATAATGAAAATGTTAAAAACATGGCATGTGAATCCGTGAGAAAGGATGATCACAACAGGCATGGATTTAATAAAAATAACTCATAGATATAATACCACTAACTAGATTTAAGATATATTTTTAGCTAATATGATGAGAATGGTTTTCTCTTTCTTTGATTATTCTAATTTCCTAGAAAAAACACAAACAAAACAAATTAAGAAGTGATATGAACCATAACACATTTTCATAGTCACTTGTATCAACATATACTAGTAAAGGTGTCATTGCATCATTCACATGCTAACGAATAACTTAAATAAATGGAAAAACATAGAATCAAAGAAAATAAAACAAATATACATGCTCACAACTAATAATTTTTAAAGAATTTTCTTCCATAAGAAGATCATCCTAAACCCAATCATGAATATTAACATATTGTAGAATAAGCACCCCACCACAATATAAAATGTTATTTTGACAAATATGCTAAAAGGAGGTATCATTTCTAATTTTACTTTCTATAAACAATTTATATTTCTAAAAGATGTTTTCTTTTTAATTATGTGTTTAATATTTTTTTATCTTTTTTTTATTCCATTTATTTGTATGACCTTTTGAACATGTAGTTTATCTAGATTATTATCTATAACACCTTTACTCTTTTCATCTTTTCTAAGTACTTATGAAGTTTGTTGATCATAAGAATTATTTATAAGAAAATATATATATACAAATCTTGTTACTAAAATATTGTAGGTTGCATCACATTGGCATTGTGGAATGTAATTTTTTGTCCTTTGTTATAATATGATGGTGTGAAGACTACTTTATGTTTGTCAAGGAAAATTGTAGATTTATATTCTTTTATATATTTATGATCACTAAATCCTACAAATTTTCTAACATAATTCATTTCTTATTCTGATGAGGAGTCATATGATATGATGCAAAAAAATCTTAACAAAAAGAATTATTATTTGTAGAAACATCTTCGTTATAATTAAGACCTTTCATGGGAGGGAATCTTATGAAAATGCAAAGGTTTTGAGAATTTGAGAATTAATTATCAAAGGGATTACATATTTAACTTTTTTTAAAAATATGTAGTGATTCTAACGTTACTCCCAACTTCACTCAAGTTTATCACCACCTTGTCAATTAGCACATAAGGTGACTTCTTCATAAAAGTGGTTTAGATCTTCTGATATCTTCCATCAAATTCATTAGGGTCTCAATCAACTATTTTTCCTCCTCTCTTCTTCCTTTTCATCTCATGTTATCTACTTTCTTGTGACTAGACCTCTAGATTAAGCTAGATATTTCCTCTTAGGAAAAGATGGCTAACAAGAAAGTTGATGTTGAATATAGGAAAAAGAAGAAATTCCTCTCTTCTACAATGTCTTGCTCCTAGCAACTGTTGAATGTGAAGTCCAACAATCACCAAACCTTTACTCTTCCCATGCCTCTTCATTTTCCTATTGTCTCTACATATTTGGAGAATAAAAACATTTTTAATAAAGAAATAATAAAGAGATTTCCCTTCTTTTCCCATGGATGTACCCATACACTAGTGAACCACGTAATTCAATTTTTCTATGTTTACTTTTGTGCATGTGTATTGTAATTTCTAAGTCATCCCACAATAATGGGTCCCAAACTTGGGACATCCTTTTTTTTTCTTGAAATCACATATTTTTATAAAAACTAATGATTTAATCCTTGAGAGATTCCATTTAAAGGGTTTTAATTGAAGAGAGTTAGGTAATACCCCCTGAAATCAAACCCCCTTATATAGAACCCCTCTAATTTTAAATTATACCCACAATAGAGTCTCCTTTGCACCTATCAAAATGCTAAAAAAAACACTTTTCTTTCCCTTTTGAGGGATTAAATAAAGTCATTTCTAGAAATTATGTTTTGTATGTAGCTCTTATTATAAGCTTTCCAAAATGTATAGTTTTAAATACTTTTAAGTTTATTATTATATTTGTATCTTATTTAAATTGTGAATGTTATTTTTCACTAAACATCAAGGTATTTGTTTCACACATGTGGAAAAAAAGAAAAATAGAGAAAAAAATTCTAAAAAATATGTGTGCACTAGGTATGATGTTTTTGTTTCAACAAAAAATAATAATAATAATTTCAATACATATAAAACAAGTTATGCACAATAGCATACACCTATGTCTAGATTATCATTACTTTGACTTCAAAAATATTAAAAAATCTATGCAACAAAAAATTATGAAAAAATATCCATGCACTAGATATTGATGTTAAAATATATATTTTAAAAATTAGAATTTTATCCTTTCAATAAAAAAAGTTATGTGTGACAACATAAACATGACTTTTTAAAAATGTTGTTTACTGTAAAAAATAAGTTATTAAAATTTATGCAAAAAAAATGCAATTTATTTCTAATTTTTTTAAAAAATATATATTTAGAATCTTCACAAAAATCCTCACAAATCACTAGTTCACATCATCTCCAAATTATTAATGGTTTAGTGTCTATAGGTTTCATAAAGTGAATTTTTGTAAAAAAATGTTGATATTAATGTCCTACTTTGACCAAAAAGTGGGACACAGTATTATGGGTTGACCCTTCTTGATTGTTTTTTTTCTTTTGTTGTTATTTTAATTCGTCAACAATGACATCCCTCAAAATTCTTCACCTGATGTTGCTCCTTTATCTAATGCTTTAGTTCCTTCTATTTTCCATAACTGGTTATCCAAGGGGCCACCTCCCCCTTCTCTTCTTCCCCCTCCTTGTCTCTCCTCTATTGATCTTGTTTCTTCCTCCAACATTCCTTATCAATCATGTCCTAGATCTCTTGTTCAAGACCAAGAAAAAAAATTGGTTGTTAATCTCTCTAGCATTAGGATTGATCTCGCTACCTTTAATTTCCTAAAAAGAGGTCTAGAATTTGAAATTTCTCCTTCCTTGGCTCCGTGTATCAACTTTCTAATTGAGATTGAGAATATTGTGCATTCCCTTCCCAAATAAATTGTAGAGGAGATTAGATAATACTACTATGTGGCTTTAAGGAACTCCAAACCATCAAGATGTAATATCCCCAAGTCTGAGTTCTATGCTTTCAAAAATATTTTAAAAACAATTCTAATATTGTTATTTTTAAAGCAGACAAGGGAAATGCTACCATCATTATGGATAGACATTAATATGTCTCAAGAATATATTTTATCTGACACCAATAGCTACAAAATGTTATCTCTAAATCTAAGTTGATTTTTTTTTAAAAGGTTAAGGATGTCTTTCATCGATCATCTTTTTGATAATCACATAAAAATGTATCTTATATTCCTCTGTGGTCACCCTTCACATTTATGCTATTTCAAAAATTCATAAGGTTGATGTGCCTCTTAGATCTATTGTTTATACCATTAATTCTCCCACTTATAAGTTGGCTTCCCACGTAGCCAAGTTGATCTCTCCTTTGGTACGTAAGTTTAAATTATTCATTAAAAGACTCTTCTCATTTTTTGAATTTCATTAAGGATGAAAACCTTAATGAAGGTGATCTTCTAATCAGCTTTGGTGTTGTATGCCTCTTCACTAAAGTCTCTATTAGTAACTCCATTGAAATTATTAAACATATTTTTTTTGGATGATATTTCTTTCTTAATTAAGTTTTGTTTTAGGTCTACCTTTTTCTCCTTCAAAGGGGTAATTTATGAGAAAAAATAGAGTCACTATTCAGTCTCCCCTTTTCACCTATTATCACCAACCTCTATATGGAGCATTTGATGATGTTTCCCTCCATCGTTTCCCCCTCCAAACAAAATGGTGGAAGAACTGTTTAGATGACACTAACATTTTTTGGCCACATGACCAAGATAACTTATAAAATTTCCATTCCCACTTTAACAATATTTCTATTTGCATATCTTTCATCAAAGATTTGGAATCAAATGGCTGACTCCATTTCCTTGATTTTCTTCTAATAAAAAAAATGATGTATCCCTTGGTCACCATATCTTTATAAAATCCACCCATATTGACCTTTGCCTTTGTTCCTCCTCCCATCATCATCCTTCCTAAAAAATTGGCATTCAAACTTTAGCAACTACGGATTACCAAATTTGTGATGATGATTTCCTAGACTTAAAACTCTCCCACCTAACCAAGGTATTCAAAGTTAATGGTTAAAGGATAAGAAAAAAATATAGGGATTTTCATCAAGCTAAGTTGCATTCTAAACCTATGTCTAAAGTTTCTAACCCCTTACCCCTACCTATTGCCACTCTCCCATTTACTAAGGGCCTTTCTCAAAACAACTATGCAATATACTAGAACTTAAAAAGGACATGTTAGATGTGTGTTCAACCTAGTTGCCCCATTTCATAACCATTTTCTATCTATCAGAGACGCCATGGATTCCTCCCTTAATTCTGGGGTATACAATATCATTTTCTTTTGTGGTCTCCTGTGTATTAGAGAGAATTTTCGCTCTTTCAAAACTAAGTTCTCAAGGAACATTATGTTGATATTAAGCATGATTAGTAACCAAGTTGGATCTTTCTAACCACTCCTTCAAATTTAAACACCATATTTTCTTAGAAGATTATCAAATCTTAGCTAAGGAATCAAACTTATTCAAAATGAAACTCTTGGAATCCATAGAAATTTTCAACCAACCTTCCAATCTAGACCATGATGATGGTTATTCTCTAAGTATCTCTTGAAAACCCTTGCTTGTCCACCTCAAGAAACCCTTGCTCACCCATCTCTAGAACCTATCCACATCTTCCTCTCATTTATCTCTATTAGAATTGTGAAAAACACGAGCGACGAGATCAAACAATGAACAAAGACACCTTCCACACAAGATATTTGCTAACAATATATGTAATATTCCTCAACAAGAAAAAGCTACAGAATGAACCTCGAGAATCTTCAAGGAAAACAAAAGTCCTCAAAGGTTGAGAGTTTGAGAGAGCAGAAGGGTTGAGTGCTATATAGGATAAACCCTAAATGGTAAAGGGATTAGATCATGACAAGTGTCAACATCACATGTAATGAGAAAAAAATGATCTAATAATAGCTCACTTCAGTTAGCATAGAAAACCAAGTTTAGTTAACTTAATAAATAACTCCTAAGTTTAGCTCAAGAGTGCATGATAATAAATTAGACTAATAATTAATTAAAGAGTAATTAATTATTAGCTAATGCATGATTTCTCTAACACACCCCTTAAGATGAACTTCTCATAGCTAAAAACCCTAAAAAGAGAATGCAAGATGGGTTTCAAAAAATAAGGTCTGGTGAGGTACCCATGTACAAACAAAAGATCTCTCACAACTGGAGAAAGGGAGAAAACCATAGTGGGAGAAAAATCCTCTCCAAAAGAGAGAATGAAAATGAAGGACTGAAAAAGCCTCCAAATCAAGGTGAGGGACTAAGAAGCCTCCAACCCAAACAATGTCCTGGAAAAAAGAGAGGAACATGTAGAACATCGCTAAAGCACGAAGATGTTGTAGATTTCTATCGAATGATGACTGATATAGTGTTGAAATGAAGAACCTCCAAAAATAGGAATCTAAGAGTGTCCATATGGTAAATGATCCATCTCACTAAAATGCATGTAACCATCTGTTGATGTATGTTGCATCCAAAAGTACATAGAACAAGAACTAGATGCATAGATCATCAAACCTCAAAACCAAAGAAGCATTAGCACCAACAGTAGAAACCCCCCATAATGTTGAAAAGGGAGAGCCATGACAGGTACATTGAAACTGTGTGAAACCAAGAAGTGCATGTAGGAGAAACAACCTACAAATAAAAGGGTGTATGAAGTAAGGTGCACACACATGAGGCAAGAATCAATAAGATTCACTACTATCATGGAAGGGACACTCGTGCTTGAAAAAGGTATGATGGAAAACCAAAGGCAAACATCAACCCCCCCATGGCACTTTATATCATAGTGCAAATACAAAAGGCACAACTAGTTGTGCAAAATCCCCAAAAAGTATACACCAAAATGGCCATTTATCTCAGTGCATCTACAAAAGAGAATGTGCATGAAAAATATGTCTACAATGCCCAAATAGGAAAGAATGCTAGAAATACATATAGAACAGCCAAAAACAAGTCATCACACACAAAAAAAAGTTTCTAGGAGCTAAGACGTCCAAATAATTCACTAGGGTACAAAAACAAAAAAAAAAACTGAATAAAATGTACCTGGAGAGAAATTTGGAAAGTGGCATAGATGGCTATGAAGATCTTTGAAAGATAGTCCCAACTTCATTGGAATCGTGAAAAATAGAGAAACTGGTCAAAAATTATGAGCTCAAGATTGAAAACAACACCTTTGACTTCAATAGGCTATAGAATGCACTAGAAAGAAAAATAGGTGATGAGACCCATACCACTAGAAAATTGGCAGAACCAGCTTTCCGACGACATATCATTTACCAAATTTCAACATCATATGCCCAAGTTATGCCAAAAGAAAAAAAAAACTCATTTAGGCCAAATAAAGGGCTAGGAGGGGGCAAGTGGTCATTTGTATGGATGACATCATGTTGACATTAGCAAATATTTTAGGAATATTCCCTGCTATCATTGGAAAAATACCAGGTACCAAAAAAAATATTCACTGGAATATACTGCTAAAAGGTTGGAATATTTTTCGTCGTCGGTGACCAAAAAAAAGATGTCAAAATATGTCTAGCTAGCCGGGAAAAAATCGGTGATGGGAAAAACAAATTGACTGCCGGTAAAAAAAATTGGCAGCAAGGGCTGCGACTAGGTGACGTTGTTGCCTAAGCACTACTTCATGGGAGGTGTTGCATAATATAGTTTTGAGCGCTTTTAAAAGAACCTTTTTTAATTTATTTAATTTATTTTCATGCCCTGGGGTTGTACAACCCCTAGGGAAGAAAAAAAATGCCTCAAAGACACCTAATGGCGAAATTAGACAAATTTATAGTCAAAATTCATCAAATCAACCTCTTGAATGCAACTGTGAGGTATTTTTTGGCTCAAAATGCTCTAAAATCGTAGCTACCCTCCGAATTTTCAAAAAAATCCCTTGGGGATCTGATGTTAGGAATCCAAATCAGGCCAAACAAAAGGAAAATCTAACTTTCTTGATAGCTCTAAATCCAACAATGAGGTCCTTTTTGAACCAAAATGCACCTAAAAATTGTTTCACCTCCAAAATTTGCAAAAAAGGCTAAGGGGATTCCAAATGAAAAGTCTATAACCCTTGTTGAAAAAAAAAAATATAAATCAAGAAGGGGTTTGATGAATCCACACTCTGATACCATGTTAGAATTATCAAAAACACAAGCCGCAAGATCAAATAATGAACACCTTCCACACAAGATATTTGCAAACAATATATGCAATATTCCTCAACAAGAAAAAGCTATAGAATGAACCTCAAGAATCTTCAAGGAAAACAAGAGTCCTCAAAGGTTGAGAGTTCGAGAGAGTAGAAGGGTTGAGTGTTATATAGGAGAAACCCTAAATGGTAAAGAGATTAGATCATGACAAGTGTCAACATCACATGCAATGAGATAGAACGATTTAATAATAGCTTACTTCAGTTAAAACAGAAAAACACTTAGTTAACTTAATAAAGAACTCCTAAGTTTAGCTTAAGTGTATTCAAGAATTTAAATTATACTAATAATTAATTAAAGAGTAATTAATTATTAGCTAATGCATGATTACTCTAACAATCTCTTCCCCTCTTGTCCAATTTATTCTCTCATCCCTCCATTTTTTCCTTTCTCACTCCTTGTCTCGCAAGTCTCTCTTGTTATTTGCATCCTTTCTTTTTTCCTTCCTTCTTCATTTAGTTTGTTCCTACTACTTGACCTATTCCTCCCATCTACTTTTGTTTAACCCTCTTTCTTTCATCCTCTCCTTCCCTATTCTCTTTTTTTTCCCTTTGTAAAATATTTATTATTATGATGATAGATAATATAGTTATTTATTTTTAGTTGTTCTTGATGTTTCCTTAGGTTTGTGTTGCTCCTTTTTTATGTCTTCCCCCATTTTTCTCTTAATTGTGTTGTTTTTTTCATATTGTCTTAATTGGATTCATTTTTTTCTTGTTTCTCTCTAGTACTCTTTAATTTAATTTATCTCTCATTCTTTTTTCTTTTCATTATTTGTTCTCTTTAATTCATTACAATTATATTATGTTTTTATTTTTCCTATTTTTATATCTTCACTATTTTTTTATTCTTTTTATTTACTCATTGTTTTGTTACCTCATTTTCTTTATCTTTTCATTATTTATTTATTTCCTTTATTTATTTTCTTGTCTCATGTGTTATACTTTAATTAATTTTTTTCTTATTGTATTTTTCGTGTTTTATTTCTCTTCTCTATTTTTATTGTTAGATTTTTCTCCTCTTTACCTGTCAACCCTTCTAACCTTTCCTTATTTTTATAAAACATTCCTATATTTATGATTTCTAAATATTTCAAATTTTCCAACATTATTCATTTCTTATCTTGATAAGTGATCGTGTGGTATGATCTAAAACAACAATTTAAAAAAAAATTAACACAATTTTAAATCCATAAAATCTTAGCAAAAACAATTATGACTATGGAAACATCTTACTTATAATAATTTAATGCTCAAATTTTCTCACTATTCTTCCTTAAATACTTTAAACATGTCATATAAATCATATTTTATTTCATAAGACGGATCCTTGTGTGTCTTAATAAATATATCCAAAAAAAACTAGCTTGGTTCTAATAATGCCACATATGGAAATATAACAATAGTTGCAACTTCACCCTTGTTAGCTCACATATTTTTTAAATTGGCATAACATAGAAACAAATGGTTACCACTACTCTCTCCAAGGATGACCAAGTAATACAAAAAATCCATTTGAATTAGGAATGATATGACATAAAGTAGAAAATTTCTTCAAAATAATTGCCAAAGGTAAAATTAGACAACTTATAGCCTCAAGCAATGCTTCTTAGTCACCTTAAGAGAAACACCTAAATATTCATTTTATTTTTACTAAAAATTATTAGTAAAAAAATTATTTTATGTATATATATTAAATTAATAAATGGGATTAGTAAAAATTGTTGGAGAAGCCAAGATGAAGCCAAGATCTGAATACAACAAAATAACCTTCTACTATTGAAACAAAATAAGAACAATAAGATGTCTATCATATAATATGAAGAGTGTATAAATGCACAACGAGAGCCTTGTATATATAAGCAAGGTAGAGGAGGAAGGAAGGTAGGATTGAATGACTCACTACCCCTTGAAAGGTGCGACACATATAATTGCAAATGGAAAGTGTTTGAGCATGTCTCAAGTGTGCATGCAATAGGTATCTCAGAAGTGAGTACATGTGTATTAACCATATGAAGTGATCTACAAAAGGAAAAAATTCCCTAAGTGAAGACTTAACCAGTGTGAATAGGGCTCTCTTAGGTAGCCTAAAGGCTACCTAGATAGATAATGTCTCTATTTACACTAATACCCCCCTTAAGTGCAACTTGGGGAGTAATGTATGTAAAGATGATGGTGATGATGATGGGTCCTAGCTACTAGGACATGTTAGGTACCCATGTACAAATTTCTCATAAAAAAAGAGTAAAAGAGAAAACCTAGTGGAAAATATAACTCCTCTCCAAAAGAGAAATGATACGATAAAAATATACAAGTGAAGAAGATAGAGATAGAAGGAGGACAATTAATGACCCCCTAAGGACTACTTCTAACACAATATACAATAAGTGTTCCTCTCCATACAAGAGAAAAGAGAGAAGGTCTATATGACCCCTAAAAAATTGAGAAGGAAAGAACTCCTTGTGAGGAAAATATTCCTCCCAAAATCGAGATGAGAAGAGAAACCATGAAGCCTCCTATCAAAATGATGCATGTAGTACTAGTAGATGAGTGACACTAGATGTTGAAGATGATCCACAAATGTTAAACAACATTTCTCCCCTTGAGAAGAAAGAACACCAAAAACGTGTCCAAGATGACTTTCCATTCTTGATAGGAATATGTAGGGAGCAAGATGAATATCTCTAAATTTTGCACATGATACAAAGACAATGATTCAATGCAGGTGATGATGTCTTTGAGTTGTTCTTGATGATCTCCAATTCAATGCTAGATTGTGACAATTTTTTATAGGATGAAAAAATTACCATAGATGATTCAAGTCTAGGAACCATGGATGTATGGTGACAACTTGACTGATGAGAATTTGATAATGTTGTCAAACTAGAGAACTCATGAATATCTACAAAAAAATTATCTATAGAAGCTAATGTAAGCAAGGCAAAAGCAAAATCCAAAGATGGAGTAACAACAGTGTTGATGTGATTTTCGTGAAATAGAAGACCAATGTCTTCAATAGTGTCATCCAAATATACAATTTGGGATTTTACAAACAAGGATGATATGTTTGGTAGAAATGTGTCCCAATGTGGTGTATTTGAAAAAATAATATGAAATTCTTGATGCATAGAATCATTGGAAGCCATGGAGATATCAACTTTGGATTCAGATGTAGCAACAAGTGATATGGGAGATAAGACCTCATTACAAGCCTTGAGGCTACATTATTCATCCCCAAATGATGGTGGTGTCTCACAATATATCTAAGTGAGACCATATGATGTTTCTACATGTGCTAGAACTAGATGATGAAGTAAAACAATACCATGATCAAGAATAAGTTGCTTCATTTCATCATTTTGATGGAATACAATATTTTTTTGTATGAATTTTTTTCCCGCAATATCCACACTTGATTTTGTATTTATTATGACTATGAATAATAATCAAACGAAGAGGATTTAGTCTAAGAGACGTAATCACATTAACCAGAAAATACAAAAGTAGAAACATCAGACTACCCCCTTAATTCAATAAGATACCTACAACTTCTGTTAAGACTAGATGTCAAATCAATCTTCAGGGTTATCCAAATCTTCATTTTACATGTGTAGATAGATTTCTTGTAAAATTTTGATGGGAATCATAATAAAATTTGAGTTTTAATTGGGGTGAAAATTTTGGCTTGTCAAAATTTAATTACAGATGTTAGCTTTAAAAGCCAAAAAAACTAGTTAAAATAACAAAAAAAAAATTGTAAAATGATTACACCACAACATTCATGACAAAAAGATATTTTCATTGACTATTTGAATACAAAAATCTAACTCCCTGTTTGCCTTGGATATATAAAAAAATGTTAAAACCCCCTTTTAGACACTTGGATGAACCTTGATAGTCAGCTGTCAGTTTATTAAACTACTAAAGGATTACATAAATCGTTAGCTATCTATTGGGAAAACAGTGACAGTTATCTCAAATGTATGCTATTGTCGAAATGATGATGACCATGTAGTGACGAATGTGGCAAATATCAATCAATGTCAACTATTGTTAGAAGGGGGTTAGGAGTCTCTTGGTGAGATGTCGACCAGATGGTGATGGTGGTCATTTATAGAATGAGCGATGGAAGATTGGTTGTACGAGGCATGTGGGACTATTCCTGGTGATCTTGTAATAAACCAGTATACACCGTAAATTTATTGTCAGGCGCCAGCAATTCATCGACAAAAAATTCACTGCCAAATAAAATTCACTGCCAGCAATTCACCGTAGTAGAAAATTAACTATTGGCAATGAATTTTCCTACAGTCAAATAAACTATGTTGAACTCCCATCCATATAAATTTCCTTACAATCAAAAAAATTAAAAAACACGCAGAAATCAAAGACATCCATCAACATTCTCTAGACAATGGTTACAAAGTTGTTGTGGGGGATTAGATATCTTTATTTATGAATCCCACATTATGTTTTAATAGAATCCCACCAAATAAAGCAAGTAGGGCTAGAAATAAGCCCAAAAATTAGACTAAATCACCTTGTGGAACCTATAATTAATAGTTTGGACCAAAAACATGAGATGGGTATAGGAAAATTAGGTCATCTGCCAAAAAATCATCTTTTTACAACTTGTTCATACCATACAGATTTGTATTGTACTGCTAAGTATAGGAGCAAAAAATTTGCAAAAATTGAAAGTTATTGAAATTCATGAAACTAAAGGTATTTTCATTTCTCGAGTCTTTTGGACTCAACGATGATGTATGTTTGGATCTATGACACTCTAATGATAGGGCTAAGTGTTGGAGTTAGCTTGATGCATGAAGGAACGTTCAATCATGGCTCTAATACCATTTTAAAGAAGAGAAGATCCGAATGGAACAAATAACCTTTCACCACTAAAATAAAATAAGCACAATAAGATGTCTTTTATATAATATGAAGAGTGTGTACAATGAGAGCCTTATATATAGGCAAGGTAGAGGAGTTAGAAAGGTAGGATAGAATGACTAACTACCCCTCCAAATTTGCAACACATGTAAGCTCAAATAACAAGTTTTTGAGTATGTGTCAAGTGTACATCTAATATGTGTTTCAAAAGGTGAGTGCATGTGTCTCATCCACATGAAGTGAGACAAAAGTGAACAAATTCCCTATGTGGAGACTTAGCTACTATGAATAGGACTCTCCTAGGTAGGTTAAAGGCTAGATAGATAGAGTATGTCTATTTACACTAACAATAATAACCTTAATCCATTTGGAATCAACATGAAATCTAAGATATATAAAGGACCATAATAACCATTATGTGAGATATTATCATTTGCAAATATAATAAGTGGAATGACATGAGGCCCAAAGTACAACATGGTGGACAACAAAATCAAAGAGATTCAATTAGGTTATGTGTAGACATGGTTTATACACATGATAAAGTTTCAAGTATATAATGCACAAGAACTAGGAAAATAAAGAAGCCAAAAGACAACTTGATTTGAATTATAATATAAAATTTTATTATGCTACTTTCGTACATGAAATATGAGAACATATGTTTTTTTATCTATCTCCCCATCTAACATCATCTCAAAAATAATGACTTTGTTTATTAATACACAAAGAGAGGAAGATTACACATTTTTTAAAAGCATAATGGTTCATCTTCTAGTTCAATTATCACATTTTCCAAGTATAAGTAAATTCACATGGTATTGGTGACATGAGGTTGTGACTTATCATTTGGATCATAAGTGTCGACTAAGATGAGGATCCTACTGACAAAACCATAAATTTAATTGAACAACACTTGAGATTTGTTGTCTTTTTCATTTAACCCTAACATCAGGTATTTGATCCAATTCTATTTAAAAATATTAAATTTTGGATTGATCTTTATTTGTAAAGTGTCTCTACAATATTTGAAGTATCTATTAGAGGTGAAAAGTATGTGGAAAAGAATTTTCACTGAAGATTAGATGTAGCCAAAGGTAAGAAATATTAATAACAAATGAATCATCTCCTACTTGGTCATGGTGTAGGTCCCATACTAAAGTGGACTAATATTTTATTAATATCTTTTCTATCTTTCCTTTTATACCTATGTAACTAGACTTAATTATTGACTTGAAAGATATGTAGTGCTTGATGCTTATTATGGAACCCATTTTTCTTTGCATTAGTCTGTTGTAGAATAGTTTGCACTTATTGTTGAATGTTCTTAGTGAATTTAATAGCTCTATCAAGTTCCTTTTGAGTTAAAGGATTTATTTTTATTCATGGAAAAATAGGATAATCTATACTGATGGGTTCTAGAGGTTGAAAACCCAAGTATACCTAAAAAGAATGGCGTGCAATAGAGTATTTCAAAGTTCTATTATATCTATGTTGAATTAAATGAAATATTTCATCTGAAGTATGACTCTTCTTTAAATTGTCTACCCTAAGAAAATGTAATTGTTGTCATCTTCTTTACCACTTATATCTATCCATCAACCTAAGGCTATAATGTGATAGACTTGCTAAACTTTGTGTCTAGTATAGACCAAATTACTTTCTAAAAATTCTCAAGAACCTTATATCTCTAGTAGGGGTGAAATTTCATAGTTGTAGGGTAAACCCACAAAAGTGGTTTACAATTCCAACTATGAGGAAGGAAAAGTTGCAAAAAATGACCCCATGCAAAAAAAATTGGTTTTTGGGGGTTTGAATGAACTCTTGGTTTGAGCGAACCCAAAGGGGGTTCGATAGAACCCACCTTCGAGTGAACCCATTTAATGATGGGGCCCACCATTCCTGGAAAAAATCCAAAAGCAAAGGCTTGTGGAAATGGGGTTCGCTCGAACTCGAGTGAACCCTGGTTCGAGCGAACCCCTGTGGGTTCAAGTGAACTCCCCTTTTCCCCTCTTCTCCCCCTCAAGCACCAAAAAATTCTAGAATTTCGTGCTCCAAAGCTCGGGTTGAGGATGAAAATGGAGGATACTACTTCACAAACCCAACTGGATGATGGTAGTCCTTGGAACAAGCTATCCAATGAATATAATTTTAATATGTTTTGGTTTTATTATGTTTTTTTATTTTTTATTATCCAACAAAAAATATCATATTATCAAAAAAAAATTGAAAAATATGAGTGTGCCAGATATTGAAGTCTATGATCCAACAAAAAAAAGAAGAATTTTGATACATACAAAAAAAGTTACGCGTTATACGGTCTGCTTATGTCTAAATTGTAATTGGTTTGATTTCAAAACTTGATTAAGGAAAAAATATTCAATAAAACACTATGAAACCAATTGAAAGCACTAGATATCATAGTTACAAATCTAAATTTGAAAAAAATAGAATTTTATCCTTCATGGAAAAAAAGTTGTGCGTTATACGGTGAGCGTCACTCCTTAAAAATGTTGTTTACTAAAAAGAAATAGTTTTCAAAGGAGATGGTAAAAGAAGTGCAATCTCATTCCAAAAAATTTGAAAAAAATATATTTAGAATCTACAGAAAAAATTTCACAAATCACTAGTTTGCATCAACTTCAAATTCCTCGCGGTTTAGCCGCTATAGGTGCTCGAAAGTGAAGATTTAGTTAGAAAATTTTATTTTAGTGTCCAGTTTGGCCAAAAATTGTAAACTAGTATTGTGGGATCACCCTGTATCACATTTTTATAAAGGGAATGACCAACACAAATCCAACTTTCTAACTTGAATCATTAGAAAGTGACATATATGTTTAAATTTTGAAATGATGTAAACTACTAAAATGCAAAAAATTAAGTATAATTTATATTCATTTATTTGGAACAAACTAATTTATTTTTAGATAAAAGGAAAAATCTTGAATATTATTAATATTATAAAAGTTTAGAAATTACATGTATAGACCATAAAAAAATTACATAAAGTTTACAAAATATGTATATGGATAGGAGGCCAAAACAAAACAAAATCCTCAAACCAGGGAGAGTGAGAAACCCAAAGACCCGGGCATTTTTTTATGTAGGGGGTAGGATGAACTGCTCATACCACTCAAGGAGTAGCATCAAAATTTACAATCCATTGGAGATCTAACATAGGCTCCAAATTGTTTACCTTTCCTAGGAAGCAGGTGCCCATACACACTAGAGCTTTATGTTGAGCTATTGGAACCATGCAATTTTTTTTTAGGAATGAGAGCTATTCCACTATAGCACCCTCCTCATGCACACGTTGGATGTCTCTCAGCCTTGGAAGGCCAAAACCCAAACTTTCTACTTCTAGAGTAGCCTCGAGCCTTCCTAGATTGTGTTTTTTGAACAATTTTGTCATTAGAACCCCCACCAGCTCCTTTTGTTCTCCTAAATCCAAGAGGGAGGCCACAAAACATGACGTGATATTCATGTTTACAGGAACAAACTAAAAAATATTTAAATGTATTTTTTGTAAACTTGAGTGTACACCATAATTTAGTTGTTGATAACATGTTGAAAATGAGGTTAAATGGGATGTAACTCTTTATATAACACATTATTTTCCTTCATTTTTTAATTTATAACTTGAAACTTTAGTACATGGATTATATTTTTTCATATTTTGATAAATATTTTTTTGAAATAAATCTTGAAATTTGCATATATATTGAAAGCACAATTGTTTCAATAAGATGCAACTTTTTATCTTAACTATTTATCTAAAATAAAATAAAAACATCTCAACATGGAATCACTCTAGTGCACCATTTCTTTTCTAATAAATTTTAGTATTTTTCTTGAGGAGACAAATAACCATATTTTTTGTGTTAATACCCTAATCTTATTTAAAAAGGGAAAATATAAACACCAATTAAAATATTAAAAAAAATATTTTTTTCTAAAACTAAATTGATAGATCTATAAAAGGGTATTTTTTGATTTTTTGAAAAAAAAATATTTATGTGAGTATGAGTTGTGAGAGGGTCAATTTTTTCAAATAATTTTGTTTTGAGATAAATCGGCCACAAAATAATGCTTCATATGTATTTAACGCACATTTTTAGTTTAAAGATTTGTGTCCTATATGTAATTTGTTTTTAAATTTGACTTTTAATTAGAAATACTTATGTATACACCTAAAAATGGTCTAGAGAATATAATTAATTAAAAATGATTTATTTGATTAATTAACTTTAATTTCATCTACTATTAAATAAAAAGAAATATTTATTTATATAGTTCACATTTAATTCTTCTAATTCTTCTATTATTCCATCTTAATTAAATAAAAAAAATTAATAATTTTTTTTATTTAATTATCAAATTCTCCTATTTTAAATCACATCATTCTATCTTAATTAAATAAACAGGTTCACATACTTTGTTTCATTTAATTATTCATTTCTTCCATTTTTAATTTAATAAATAGACTTCTATAGTTTGTTTTATTAAATTTAATATCTTATTTCTTCCTAAATTTGAATAAATCTAAATATTCAAATATACTCATATTTCTACAGCTCATCATATTTTACCTACCAAATTAGATAATAAACATCTAATTTAATTCAACTAGCATTCACAGGAAAGCTGTGGAGTCAAATTGGAAATCAATTTGTCAATCTCCTTCCTCTAATTCTTCCTATCCTCTGGAAATATGTTTTCATGGGGAGAAACCATTCACATGATCAACTCAAGGTTCTTCATCTCTCACCATTCAATCCTCCAGATCAAATCTAGGCCTTTGTTGTGCTGCCCCTTAACTAAATGTTATTGTGAATCTATAAATACAACCTTCTTCTACAGGAAATGGATCCGGAATTCGACTTTGTGCAATCTTACTCTGCAAAAATAGAAATCAAGCATTCAAGCATTTATCAATAGCAATAGCAATCATATCATTAGTAGAATGATAATCATGGTTGCATCATAGTTTTACGGTAGCTTCCTTTCATCATATTCATGTCAGTTTAGATTACAGTAGCTTCATCATATCAGTTAGAAATCATCATATAGGATTAGATTATTGCATTTAGCAGCATCTCATTCTCTAGATTGGC
The DNA here is from genome assembly GCA_007258455.2 of Sequoia sempervirens. Taxonomy (NCBI): domain Eukaryota; kingdom Viridiplantae; phylum Streptophyta; class Pinopsida; order Cupressales; family Cupressaceae; genus Sequoia; species Sequoia sempervirens. The sequence continues at coordinate 50,022,215 of VDFB02252616.1, forward strand.
ATTTTAATAGTCACAATACTTACCAAATCTAAGAGCCCCGTGACTTGATAAATCTTTAGAGATAGAGAACAATATGTTACTTTCAGTAGATTCTTGCTTTAAACTAGTTTAATTGCTTTTGAATCTTTGATATAATGTCTTATTAAGAAGTGTTTTTAGTTATTTTACTCATTACTTATCCCACACTTACATTTTGGTGTCCACCATGGGGCTTTCACCCCATGTTTTAACTTTTTTTTTGAAAAGTGTTCATACAGGATTCCGGTGTGTTCTTTTAGCGCGACCGAGGGATTTTGCAGCACATCCAACAAAAACTTCAGTGCTTCTAACTGTTTCAATGCATCTAACGAAAACTTTAGCGCTTCTTACTATTTTAGCACTTCCAACAAAAACTATAGTGCTTCAGAAGACTATTTTAGCACATCGAACAAAAGCTCCTAGCACATTTGACTGTTACAGGTTCAAGTCTGTTTTAGCACATCCGATGAATTTTGCAATGCTTCTGATAAATTTTACAGTGCTTTCAACAATTTCTAAAGCACTTCTGATCAATTAAGTGGCGCTTATAATCTCTATTATAGCGCATTTGTAATTTCTTGTCTAGATCTGACGTGATCATGGCCAGTAATTTCATTGATGTATTTGGATTAAAATGAACCAATCCTAGGGTAGTCATTTGGATTAAAATATATCAATCATAGGATAGTCATCATACAGTTTTCTATTTTAGTTAAAATTAACACCATGTCTTTTATGAAGCAATATCTTCACATAGAATAGCAAAACTGTCATTTGGGTTTTAAAATTGAACACTTGATTATTGTGATTGTGTGGTGATAGGCCTATGCTCTCCCCTTAACTAGGTGATCAAAATTCCAGACTCATCTTTTAGTTGCATACAATTTATTGTTAAAACCTTTAGAAAGCCTATCATAGTGGGAAAAATTGCTCACCCTATGAGAACAACCTGAGTGGGAACAAACCAAAGCCAGGTTTTCCAACCCACTATAAAATAAAAGTGAATCTGGAGAAACCCACATTTACCGGAAGTGTGCAAGATAACCATCCCCAAAATATTTGTTCTAAAGATTGGGAGGTCTCCTGAGGTAGTTTATTATTTGCCACTTCGAACAGAAACCCTATCTACGAACCATAGTGTAGAATCCAACTTGTCAGTTTCCAAACATTTTAATACTCAGCGGTGCAAGGGGAGGGAAGAATCTGCCCCCAAGACACTCACCATATAATTTCCAAGGATTTTTTTCTTAAGGGATCAAGAAATCTAACTTTGAGTATGCGCCTAGAAAAGACAAAAACATGGGCGCCCTCTAGGGGGTGACATAGCTATGTGAGTCGACACAATTTTAAGATGTGGGTTTTTTTAGTATAACGATGACATTTTGACCTTAAGAGTGAGTTTGCTTGAAATGTATTCTTTGTTAAAAAACTATGGAAATCAAGAAGGATCATGTTTGATTCTTGAACATACACTTACTGTTTAGATTCTAGGACTTAAAAACAACTGTTTTACAATTGTTTGTTGTGTTTTCAAATCATTAATCTAGATAAAGATCATAAAGAAAAACACAAAAAGTCTGACAAAATCAAACTGTGAAAATTTATGATTAGGGATTGGAAATCCACAATGTTTGTCAAGAAATCGCTCACAAAAAGAATCAAGAAACCAAAGAAGCAACTTAGCTACAAAATTTTTTTGAAAAGAAGACGCTTCTTGTATCAAAGTAGAAAAAATTTGCTGGAACATAAAACTTTTATCCATAGGTATCACGACTTTGCTAGAGGATATACTGATGACTTCACCTTAGAGCCTTTACATTCACACAACAAATAGCTCTTTCACAAAAACATAATCATAGTCAACCCATTCGTCAATATTTCATCCCACAACCAGTAATACAATATTCCAACAGGCCAGATCAATTCTTACACTAGAGGAAAACTTAGGAACCTTAGGCTTGTCATCAAAAATCAAAAATCTACCAACAAGGATATCCTGTCAAAATACCAAAAATCTAGAAAATTACATAAAAAATATCATCAGTCCCTTTATTGAGAAAGAAAATCAGACAACACTGGAGTCCCAAAATAGCGCTTACATAGTTTGTTTTAGCGCATTTGCACTGTCTTTTAGCGCATCCACAGTTCAAATAGCGCTTTCACAGTCTGTTTTAGTGCTTCTGACAAATTTTGTAGCGCATCTACCGAATGTAATCAAAATCTGCCAATGTCAAAAATTACCAAAAAAATAGCACTTACACAGTCTATTTTAGCACATTCGCACTGTCTTTTAGTGCATCCACAGTTTGTTTTAGTGCTTCTGACAAATTTTGTAGCGCATCTACTGAATGTAATCAAAATCTGCCAGTGTCAGAAATTACCAAAAAAATAGCACTTACACAGTCTATTTTAGCGCATCTACCTTGTCTTTTAGCGCATCCACAATTCAAATAGCACTTCTAAAGTCTATTCTAACGCATCTAACAAATTTTGTAGCGCATTTTCTTACTATAACTGGAACTTGCCAGTATCAGGAAATTCACCAATATAATAGCGCATCCACGGTCTATTTTAGCGCATCTACCCTATTTGACAACACTTTTACCATATCTTTTAGCTCATCAATAGTCTGTTTTAGTGCTTTTGCCCTCTATAATAGTGCATCTATAGAACAGAAAAATAGAGAGCTTTTAGAAACATTTTTCAGATTGTTGGCATCAAAAACTCAGGTTTTTATCAAACAGAAACACCATTTACAGTCCAGATAGTGTCTTAAACCTAAAACAAATAGGTTCTTACAAGTCAAAATTCTTTTCAAACCCAGATCTTGCAAACTACAAAGTGTCCAATTATCAAAACATACATCTTGATTATTGATTTAAGTTTCCTCATCAGGATTTTGGCATCCTACAATCACGAAACGAAACACAATAATCAGATTTTTTAACTTGGTCTCATCAATAGAATACATCATTCTATTTGACTTTGTTAAACTCATCCAAACACAGAAGATCAAAGTTTAGGGAAAATAACAAATACTTGTATGCCAATCTTGACAAGGTTACAAAGACATAAACTTAGAGAGAAAGAAATTGAAACAACAAACATCATGGTTGAAGAAAATCCATTTCATAGATTCCATCAAAATGATACCAATGAAATAACTCAAGAGGATATCCAAACTGCCCAACAAGATCCAAATTTTCACAAATTCATGGAAAAAGTCTTGGAACAAGACATGGAAAAATACCTCTTGATGCTAGCAGAATTAGGTGCAAAACTTTGGAAAGATTTTGACATTAATCGATTAAAGGAAACACCTTAAACAACTGAAATTGAACCACACAACACGCAAGACACAGATCAAGTGGTTTCCCTAACATGTCAAATGAAAACTTTACAACAACAAATTCAGTATATGCAAAAGGGAACCATAAAGAGGTATTCATTATATAGGACATTTGTCCTTATCCTTTTCATCCCAGTGTAGACATGATACCCTTCCCTAGTAGACATTGTGAATTCCCCAAATATGACAAGTACAATGGCAAAATAGACCAATTGACCATGTGAGGGAATTCAGAACCATGAGTTTAGAGTTTGCACAAGAGGATACTTACCTAATGAGGTTATTTCCAAGGAGCTTAGGAGGTCACTGTATGGAATGGTTCTCCAAATTACAACCAGGGATTCGATCCTTTGAAGAACTAGTCAACAGATTTATTTCACAATTCTCCTTCAATATTCAACATGAAGTGACCATAAAAGATCTATACAACATGAAACAAAAGAAGGGTGAGACATTCCTACCATTTCTACAACGTTGGCAAAAGTTGTTCGCTAGATATCCTCGATCTATACCTGAAGAAGAAAAGATGGAATTATTTATCGACAACTTAACTGATGACATGAGTTATAGACTAGAACTACAATGTCCCCCAACATTTGAAAAAGTGATTGAGAATGGGCTTAAAATCAAAGAAACCTTAGTTAAAAGAGGAGTGATTAAACATTACAATGATACATCAAACAATACAAACTCCTCAAATCACTATGGCAACAATGATAAACCTAAATTTTGGCAGAAAAATAGAAATACTGGAAACAATGATGCTATAAATAACATGCAAAATATGAAAGCAATATTCAATTTGACGGCAACGACTGTAAAGATGAATCCAAATGATAATCAGAACAACAATCATGGTACCACTCAAAACAACAACCCAAACAATGGAGAATCTCGACAACCATCATATCAAAGACAATACAATCGACAGAGATTTACACCATTGGGACAAACATTGAAATCAACAATGAGAGAGCTTATTGCAAATAGACTTATTACCCTACTAGAAGCAAGAAATTGGGAGCCAAAAGTAAAACCATCTTGGTGGAATGATGCTGACTATTGTAACTTTCATAAAAATAAAGGACATAAAATGAATGATTGTATGCAATTAAAGCATTTGATACAAGATTTGATTGACAACAAGGTATTTCTTGAAGGACCTCAAACAAACAATGATCACAGTGCATTTACAAATCCTTTACCCAATTATGAAAAGGGAGAGTCTTCTTCAAACAATAAAGGAAAAAGTGTAAACTACATTTATGATAACACCATTCATTACATTTCTGAGGTTGAGGAAAATAATGCCATTGATAATCAAACAGATAACATTAGCATTAATGACATCATACCCCTAAACGTGATCCCAAACATAAACACATCTGACAACCAAATCAATGTCATAAAAATCAAGGAAAGACAGGACTATCAACTAGTCAATGTAACGACAAGGAGGAAATCCAAAGTGATACTAAAAGGAGTTACACCTAAAACCACTACTCCCCCTTCCAATCAATATATCATAGTTGATCAACTATAGAAGATACCAACACAGATATCGATACTGGAAATCCTTAAAATTTCACCATCACATAAGGAGGTTTTAGAACAGGCTCTTCTGGCCACAACGGTACCCAATAATTTGGATGTCTATCAATTTCAAGCTATGGTGGGACATTTGACCATGCCTCATTGTCTGTCATTCTCTGAACAAGATGATGTGTCACTTAATCATCCACATAATGCGGCCCTTCATATTGAAGTTTTAATCCATAAACACCATGTCAAACGTGTCTTAATAGATGGTGGAGCTAGATTAAACATTTGTACTTTAAAATTGATTCATGCACTAGGTTATTTTGACAATGCTATTGATGCAAGAAGAAAGATCACAATAAAAGCCTATGATGAAGAAGAGAGATCTTCCAAGGGGTTGATTGTGTTACCAATTCAAGTGGGACCAATTGTCAAGAATATTGTTTGTCAAGTGTTAGACAAGGAGCTAACATATAATATACTTTTGGGATATCCATGGATTCATGAAATGTAGACAGTGCCTTTGACCTATCATCATTGTTTAAAGTTTCTAGTCAATGGATAGGAAGTCAGCATATCATCTAATAATAATAATCCCTAGACTTGTAACATGCTTAAAGAAACTCAAGACAATTTGGTGTGCCACAACAGAGAAGCAAACACTTCTAGTTCATCTAGTGGGGAAAAGCAACTAAATTTTATATCCAAATGGGTTAAGAAAAAGGACAGTTAAAGGAAACAACTATTGTTGACTTCACTTCATCAAGCAATGAAGCTTGACTGGATTCTCTATCACATCAATTCTGAGACAAGATCCAATTAAAAGACAAAGGCATGGGAGATTATTCCCTTGAGAAATATTTATGTTTTTCCCAATTATTGCCATCTCCAAGAACATATGTACAACCATCAACATCGGCACAACCATCATCAACACCTACCACAACTTTAAATGATATATTTGTAAATTTGCGTACTCTAGAAGAAGAATTTGAAGACAAGTCATTTCTCAATTGGCTCTATAAAGATGAGGATGCCTTGACATCATCAAATGTCAAAATCAAAATAGATCAGTATGGAAAAGGAAAGGATATCTCAGAGAAAATGGGATATGAAGGACAGGGACCTATTGGGAAAAGAAAAATGGCATTATAGAACCCATTCAACCCCTCACACTTCAACCTAAAGACAAAACAAGATTAGGCTATACATGGGAATCAAAAGAAGAAGTAACTCAGAAAGTTGTAGAAAGAATCCTTCAAATACATGATGGTTCTGAGACAGATTCTAATGAATATGAGTGGAACTCTTTATCAAAAACATCATGCAGGGACATACAAATTGTTGTTATAAAAGAGTATGCACCTACATGTGAGGAGGGACAAAGCTCAAGGACTCGACCCCTTGTATTTGTATCACAAAATATCGATGAATCAAGTGAGGGTGAACATATATCGAGTGAGATAGATGACTTGGAGGAAAGTACTATCATAGACCTTAACATTACCACTAAAATTGTTGACAACATTGCTATCAGAACCTTTACTACCATTGACCTTACCCAATTCGATGACTTCTTACCATTAATGCATCCTAAACTTATAGACTGAGAACCTATTGAACCTATCAGTATTCCTATCTTTGAGAATGATGATGCTATCATAAATTACCTTTGTTGTGACAAACCTGACATAAGTGAAAATCATAAATATCATACTGACACTCCAATTCAGGAGGGTGTCAAATCTTTTAGTTGCAAAATTGAAAATAGGAACAATAGATCTAATGATGAAAACCATTCAATGGCAGCATTAGATCTTGAAAAAATAAAAATAAAGAACGTGTCTAACAATGAAAACCTCTCTAATGCATTGAAGGATGGAAGATTTGACACCCTTCCAGAAAATTTTCATAAAAGATCATCAGTGCTAGTAGAACCTACACAATCAATAAATATTGGCATAAAAGAAAAGACAAAAATGCTACATCCGGCAGCATCAATGATAGAACAAGAAAAGCCAAAATTTGTCAAGTACTTTGAAGAGCAACATATCAAATGTTCTTGGTCTTACTCTAATATGCCAAGGCTAGATCCAGATCTTCTGATGCATCATCTATCTTTACCATCTAGAATCAAACCAGTCAAACAAAAACTAAGGAAAATGCATCCCCACATCGCATTGATGGTAAAAGCTAAGTTGAAAAAGTTGTTGGATGCAAGGTTCACCAGATCCATCGATTATGCTGAGTGGATTTCAAATATTGTACCTATATCCAAAGCAAACAAGAGTATCAAAATATGCACAAATTTTAGAGATCTAAATAAGGCATGTCCAAAGGATTATTTTCTTTTACCAAACATTGACATTATTATTGATTTAACAGCAGGACATGCCATGTTGTTGATAATGGATGGATTCTTGGGGTATAACCAAATCAACATAGCACCCAAAGATCAAGAAAATACAACATTCACATGTCCATGGGGCACATTATGTTGGAACGTCATGCCCTTTGGGTTGAAAAATTCAAGTGCAACATATCAACATACAATGACCACTATTTTCCATGACATGATGCATACTTTTATGGAAGATTACGTTGATGATATATTAGAAAAATCATACACCAGGGAAGGACATCTGGAGATTTTGGGAAAAATCTTTACAAGATTGGAAAAAATCAATGTCAGATTAAATCCAAAGAAGTGTGTGTTTGGGGTTACATCGACAAAGCTCCTCGGATACATTGTTTCAAAAAAAGGCATAGAATTGGATCCAGCTAAAGTCAAAGCAATAATGGAAATGCTGCCACCCAAGAATATCAGTCAACTACGGTCTCTATAGGGAAGGTTACAATCAATCAGGAGATTTATCTCCCAATTGGCACATAAAAGTCATCCATTCAATCATCTACTACACAAGAATGTCTCTTTCAAGTGGGGGATGTGAAACAAACTTTACTCAAATAAAGAAATATATGATGTCACCTCCCATACTCATGCCACCTACAGAAGAGAGACCATTGTTATTAGACATAGCAACAATAGATATTTATTTAGAAGCTCTATTAGCACAAAAAGATCATGAAGGAAGGGAACAAGCTATATACTATATCAGTAGGACTCTAAATGGTTATGATATAAACTACACTTTCATCGAGAAAGCATGTTTGGTGGTTGTATTTTCTACCCAACAATTGAGGCATTACATGTTGACCCACATGGTTAAGCTCATTGCAAAGATTGATCTGTTAAAATACTTGCTCAACAAGGATGCTCTAATAGGGAGATTAGCCAAATGGGAAATGATCTTAAGTGAATTTGATATCCATTATGTGGATAGGAATGCCATCAAAGGTCAAGTGATTTTTGATAAATTAGTTGAAGCTACATTATCTGATGATCGTCTAATGAACATTGAGTTTCCTAATGTGGATATTCTAACTGTGACAACACAACCATGGAGGCTTTATTTTGATGGATCATATACATAGCGTGGGTCTGGTATAGGCATCCTTTTTGTCACACCTCAAGGACATACAATCCCAAGGTCTTATAGACTCATTTTTTCATTCAAAAATAATGTAGCTAAGTATGAGGCTTTGATTATTCGTATCAAAGTGGCAGTTGAATGGAATATCAAAGAACTACAAGTATATGGTGATTCACAGCTAGTCATTTATCAAGTAAATGACAAATATCAGACAAAGGATGAAAAGTTGATTCCATACAAGAAGATGATAGATGAGCTCAAAAATTACTTTGTAGATATCAATTTTGAACAAATTCCTAGGGAAAAAAACAAAGTTGTAGATGTTATGGCTACAATTGCATCTCTTTTACAATTTCCAGAAAAATGAGGTCATTATGAGTTTATGGTAGAATAAGTGTCTACTCCTGTCTATGATAGCCCAGAATCTTAGACCATATGCCATTTAGTTGACATTGAATCCTCCATTTATGGAAAGACCTATGCTTACCTGAAAGATAATATCCTTCCTCTTGATCTTTTCAGAAACCAAAAACACAACTTCATCCGCCAATCTGCACGACATACATTAATTATTGACATACTTTACTGTTGAGGTCTAGATGGTACTCTTGTTTAGTGTCTTGAACATGAGGTATTTGTGGAACTAATTCAAGCGGACCAACCTTAGCAAAGAAACTCCTCTGTTTGGGGTACTACTGGTCGAATATGGAGATGGAGTCCTATCATTTTGTTAAGAAGTGCTAGAATGTCAAATCCATGGTAACTTAATTCATGCACTAGTGCAAGAATTACATCTATTTACATCAACATGGCCCTTTTTCAGTGGGGACTATAGCTAGTAGGAAAGATAAATTCATCTTCATCCAATGGGCACAAATTTATAATCACAACAATAGAGTACTTTACAAAATGGATAGAAGCGGTTCCTTTAACAATAATCACAGGAAAATAGATCTCGTCTTTCATACTGAACTACCTCATCTATAGATATGGAATTCCCCAATCCATAGTAATAAATAATGGGAGACCTTTTAAGAACCAGGATGTCTAGGAATTGTGTGAGAAGTTCCATATCCAACATCTTTTTTCAACATCATACTACCCTCAAGGAAATGGCCAAGCAGAGGCCTCAAACAAAACAATTCTAAAAATTCTAAAGAAAATGGTTAACGATGTTGGACGTGATTGGCATGTTTAGTTAAATACTACTTTTTGGGAATATCGAACTAGCATCAGAACACCCACAGGAGCTACTCCATATGCATTGGTATATGGATTAGAAGCTATACTACCCATTGAGGTTGGGATTCCATCACTCCATGTATCATTGAAATGTATCATTCCAAATGAAGATTATAGGGTTTCTAGACTGCAAGAGTTGGAACTATTGGATGAACATCATCAACAAGTTGTGAGCCATCTGATGGCATATCAACAGAGGATGTCCAAAAGCTACAATCAAAGGGTAAATCCTAGAGTCTTTCAGGTTGAGGACTTGGTCCTAAAAGAAAACCCTAGAAATTAGCAAGATAGAGAAAAGAAAGGGAAGTTTGAACCTAACTGGCTAGGTACCTTTATCATCATATCAGTTTATGGATCTAAAGATTATCAACTGTCTACACCTGAAGGAGATCTATTTGATGAACTTATCAATAATATCCATCTCAGAAATTTTTGCACCTAAATCACCTAGTGCATGGGTCAAGATCTTAAAATAGTTACCTGGATGAAAACCTAGCAAATAGGTGTCTTCATGATAGAAAAATACAAAAGAAAATTAAGAAAATACAAAAATACAAAAAAATCAAAAAGACTAAAAATAGTGCAATAAAAACATGTAGTGAAAACCTGGAAACAGGTGCTACTTGTGATTTTAAGGCCAAATTTTCTATCTATTAGATGCATATCATGGTCATTACTTCCACCATCAGTTTACATCCATTATCATATCATTGTGAGTAGTCATGTCCCACCCTAGCTTGGGGGAAAAATCCTGACCTCATTGGGGGCAATAAATCTCGAGCTTAACCAAATAGACAAATAACTGGAAGACAAACGCAACAAAAACAATGATCAAAACAAAACCCAACATGAAACATCAATCACCATCAGAAACACATTGGACATCCATATCACAACAAAAAATCCAAAAAACAAGTCAAAAATTCAATCTCAAAAAGTCAAAAATAGAGTCTGTGTTGGTCAAACTATGTGGTCTCTACGTGTATAATGTAGGCAAGGCTAATCTTTGATCACCCTTGAGGCCCCTAGGATAGGTCTTTAGGTTAGGTTTTTTTGGTCAAAATCTCAGAAAATCACAAAAACATCATAAAATAAAAATGGATGATCTAATCTAAATAATGGTTGAAATACTTTAAGCAAAGGTTGGATATGTTGTATTTTGATCTTTATTATCATTTCTTTGGATCAAATCGATGATGTATTGAACTAGAGAAGCTAGGAAGGACAATGGTATTTTCCTTTGTCTGTTGTCTATGAATTAATCATAATTACTGTGTGAATTGTTGCGAAAAGTGATTGACTCTTGTCTGTTTACACAAGAAATGCTCAGGTCATCTCAATTTAATTATACCTAGATGCTTGTGTTCACTTGTAATATCAAAAATCATGAAAGTAATACTTATGTCATCATGGTTTAAATTATACCATCGATGCTTGTACTTACTTTCAACATTTTTAAATCTGTATGATGATACAAAGCACAATAAAAGTACTGTTAAGATGCCAATGTTTGCATATAGATTTTCATGGTAAAAATAGATTGCATTCATAATAGTTTTACATCTGTAGAATATTTGTTACATAGAAGGGTAACCTATTCCAAAAAAAGATATATTTTTCTCATAATGGATTGAGTATACTTTACATTAACAAAAACATCATAATTATCATGTAGTTGCATCATCATTTTCATTCCATACATATAGAAAGCATTTATTCTATCATTTCATCATTCATACATTTAAATCAAATAATTTGCATTGATCATATTATATTTTTTTCATATCACACATTATAAAATTGCATAAGAAATTCAATATATATATATATAGTTGCATTTCATTCATCCATTAATCATATCATATATGATGTATTCAAAATACCATTATATTCATCATTTTTCATTCATTTATTACATCATATATTTGCATTTATCACAAGAATAAAAGTGTACACATCCCATTTACATTGCACATCATATATCATTTAAACCATCACATCCATTTTTAGGCATATAGGCACATACTCATATAATTTAGAATTACACATCATCATGCATATATTTCATCCATACATACATCATACATCCATACATCATCATTATACACATCATAGATAAAACATCATAAATCATAGCATATCAGCATGATTATAAAACTGCATCCATAACATCATAATATAAGAATCATCACATGACATATAGAACATAGGAAATAAATGCATCCATCATAGAATCATATAGAACACATAATAGATCAATAACATCCACTACATATCATATATATTCAAAATAATAATGTCAAGTATACAATGATGTCTAAAATGAAAAGAGATATATCATCAAAAATGGTTGTAATCAGAGTGTACATCACATCTCAAAATATAACAGAGGGTGCAATCATGAAACTAGGTGTTGCTAGCTCTAGACGGTGCAGGCATCTTAGGACCAGTCCCTCCACCACCAGATGTACCAAGATCTTTCGGGTCTCTTGGGAGAGGCTATGTCACACCTCTACTCATAGTCCTTGAATGGGACCTACCAAATTGGGACTACCCAGAGCTCACTCTCTTCTCTAAAGGGATGACATCAAAGAATTTACCTTTGTAATACTCTACCTCCCAACCAACATGAACAACCTCTTTCATATAATCTGCTATAGTGGTACCATCCACCAATCTCTACAATCTCTCAGTTGCAACCTGAGCCCCCTCTGTAGTAAATCTAGCAACATCCCTCTCGGCTATCAAGGTGGTAATATGTACCTAAGCTGCATTCAACTGAGCCTATACCTATGCTAGGGCCTGTGCATGAGCCTAAACCTAAGCCTACATTTGTGTCTAAGTCTATACCAACAAACCCTGGGCCTGAGTCAACTGACCCTGTAAGTTCTAAACCTATACCTATAGGCTCGCTATCTAGGTCTGCTACTACTGCACACGTTGCTCAGAAGGGGACACCACTATTTTCCTCTTACAAGGCATTGAATACTCCTCTAAACTAAGACCTGACCCACCAGCACCTGATCCGCCTGATCCATCATCACCACTGCTATCCTCCTCATCCCCACTTCCCTCCTCATCACTACTCCTATCGACTTCCTCCACCACCACCTCATGTCCAGTCTCCTATCTCCTCCATTGGCATTGGTGTGCAATAACAACCTCCTCATCAACAAGCAATGGTGTTGGCTCATCAAGAATGGTAATATGTGGAAATTGATGTAACACCAAATACTCTGCATAATCGATTGTCACTGGTGGCTCAACAATAGATATCCCAAATAAAAGGTTGTAAAGCTTGGAACTCTTGCACTACCACAACATAAGGCAGACTAGGCCCCCAATCTATAGAGTCTAACTATTAATGAGCATAGTGGGAAACACCTTAGGGAATGCCCTGAATAAGGCCATACTGATGAAGCACTCGTCTCAGCATAAATCTCTCCAAAATCCACCAAGTCCAACCAATTAGAATAAATGACTAACATAAAAATGGCAATTGAACATCATCATCATCCCAGTGCTCACAATCTAAATATGGATGCCATGTCACAATCTCCATATCATCCAATACTCTATGTCAATTATCCAACTTACCCAGTCTATGTTCAGTAAGACAACCTGTATATCTGTGAACATAAGGCCGCCTGGTGGGATGTTGCCTCACCATCACTAGCCATGTGACAACAATATGCTCCCACACCTGCACCTGAAGTAAAGTGACTCTAGATGATAAACTCTGACCTCCAAGGTAGACCACTGAATGCAAATCATGATACAAATGGACAAGCATGCACATGCCCCAAGCATATCTCATCCCATGTACTATCATTCTCTCCAATAGATGGCCCCAACCAACAAATAATCTCTTTGACCTGCGATCAGGACAAAGGAACCTTCCAATGAATCTAGCAAGAACTATTGGAAAAGTGGCATAGGCATCCACCATCTCACGCCACAAAATCCAACATCCAACAATAGTATCATCCTAAAACACTCTCCAAAGAGCATCAGTCCCACCCTGCTCTGATGAATCATAGAAAACAATATCCTCGACAACTAGTATCCACAGAATCCGCTAGACATCCTCAGGGGTGATTGTAATCTTTCTGGTAGCTAGGTGGAAGGTATTATGCTCGCTATGCCACCTCTCTGCTAAAGCTGTCAGGAGACCTCGATTAATCCTAATCTAGGGCATATCTAATAAGGAGGATAATCCACAATGTGTAATAATAGTTGTCTCAGGATGGGCCAGCTGTGGTATCAGATCAAATGTTTAAGGAAACCTCTCTCTAATCTTGAGGTTCGTCAAAGCTACCTATAATCATGAAATGATCAAAGTCATTATTCTTTGTCCAATCATCACACATCAATTATCATATCAAACCTAATCAGCTCTTGGTGAGACTTTTCATTAAATCTCATGAGAGAACAATCATTGAACCTCACCTATCATGAGGTCAATCATAAAAAATCATTGAACCTCGCCTATCATGAGGTCAATACGTCAAATCAACCTCACTTATCATGAGGTACATCAATCAAACAATAATTATTCCTTGCCTATCATGAGGATAATTCTCATCAATCAAACATCAAACCTCACCCATCATGAGGATAATTCTCATTAATCAAACATCAGACCTTGCCTATCATGAGGTTTAACATCATCTACTTGATCAAGATCATCAATCATATCAAACCAACGGCTGACACGATAAAAATTTGACAAAATCAAGGACAAATTTGACAAACTTTATCAATCTAACTTGGAAGCGCTAAAACAAAATTTCTATGTGCCACAATATCAAAAGTGCCATTAAAACACTTAAAAGAGCTAAAACAGGCAATCAAAGCGCTAAATCATCAAAAGCACTATTTCATTAGTTAAAAGCGCTATTACAGTCGGTCAAAGCGCCACTTCATCAAAAGCGCTATTACATCGGGTCAAAGCGTTAAACTACAGGGAAAACACGCTAAACTAGAGAGTGCTAAAATAGGAGGTAAAACACTAAAATTCCTATCCTAGGCACTAAAAAATCAAAAGTGCTAAAATAATCTACCTAAGTGCTACAGTATCTAGCCTAAGCGCTACTTCATTAAAAGTGCTAAAATAGTTGTTCTAAGCACTACATTGGCATGCTAAAGCGCTAAAAGAAACATAAATTTTAAAATCCAAAAAAAGCACACAAAATGAGAAATGCACGTAAAACAAGGGGGTTCTCGAGTATGTACCAAAGGTCTGTAGGCGGTCAGGAAGTTATGTCATCACATGTACTTGAACCGATGAGTGTGGTAAGGAATTGACATCTTGCTCCAAATAGCTCAGAAAGCTCTCTCACAAAATTTTGCAAACTCAAATTGCACAAATGAGTTTAAAATTACCCCTTTTGACCTTTTATTGGTTATTTAAGATAGGATTTTTGTTGGATTAATTAATTTTTTTCAAGGGAGATTAATTCAAATTGATCACGGGAGCAATTTTCTACATTCTTTATCGGGAGATAAATTATTTCAACATCGAATCTTCATCGAATCATCATCAAATCATTGAAAAATCATAAAAAAATGATTAAATCCCAAAAATTCAAAAAATCAAAAATTCATCAATTTATCTCCCGAGCGGGCATATATTCATCATTACCTGAAAATCAATGTCTAGGGCATACTAAAAAAAATTCGTCGATACTGGCGGCAACAACAAAATTTTCTTTGAAGCAAAGCGTAAACACATCACTTTAAAGAGGGGAAAACTGTATACACCTAAAAAATGGTCTGGATAATCTAATTAATTAAATATGACTTATTTGATTAATTAACCTTAAATTCATCTACTATTAAATAAATAGAAATATTTATTTATGGTTCATTCTTCTAAATTCTTCAATTTAAGCAAACTTCAATAGTTTGTATTATTTAAATTATCTAAATCATGTTTCATCTTAATTAAATAAAATATCATAAAGATTTATTTAATTATCGTATCCCTTTTTATTAAATAAGAAAATGTCAAATATTTGTTTCATTTAATATCTTCTATTTGTTAAATTTGAATAAATCAATTTATTCAAATAAAGGAAAATTTTCCTCTATTCACTCACCTACTAAATTAGATAAAACATCTAATTTATTTCAATTGGCATTCACAGGAAAGTTGTGGAGACAAAATTGCAGGTAATCCTCTTCAATATCTTTCCTCTGATTCTTCCTATCATCTGGCTTGATGTTTTCATGGGGATAAACCATTCCCATGATCAACTCAAGATCTTCATCTCTTACCATTGAATCCTCCAAATCAAATCCTAACCTTTTCCTTGCTGCCACATTACAAAATGCTATCGGGAAATCTATATATACATCCTTTCTCCACAGGAAATGGATCCCAAATTTGTGCAAACTTATTCTACAGGAATAGCAATCAAGCAATCAAGCATCTTAGCAATAGCAATATCATTTAGCAATAGCAATCATAGTATAGAATCAATATCATGGCTACATCGTAGATTACTGTAGCTTATTTTATCAAGTTTCAAGTCAGCATAGATTATAGTAGCTTCATCATATCATCTAGAAATCACAATACAAGATTAGATTATTGCATTTAGCAGCATCTCATTCTCTAGATTGGCATTTTAACAGTCACAATGCTTACCAAATCTGAGAGCCCAGTGACTTAATAAATCTTTAGAGATAGGGAACAATATGAAACTTTCAATAGATTTTTTATTTAAATTAGTCTAATTTCTCTTGAATATTTTGATATAATGTCTTATTAAGAAGTGTTTTTAGTTGTTTTACTCATTACTTATTCCACACTTACAAAGGCCAATCCAAATTGAAGAAGACCAAGTCTACTATGTTTCATGAAGGAAGCCTTGGGCTCCAAGACAAGGTATGCCACCAGATCCCCTATCCTATGTTGGGTCATATTTCAATTCATATTCCTCTGGTAACGAATGGAAGCCCCCATATCCACCCAATTATGGAGGATATCCACCGCATCCTTTGAGTAACCCTCCAAATGCTTGGCCTAGTTATCAGAGTTCTCCACCCTAGTGGCAACAACCTTAGGGGAATTGGCAGCAATTTCAAGGACATTGGGAGCCACTTCCAAGAAATTGGAAGGAAACAAATCAATGGACAGGAGGGCACCAATGGCCTACTCAGACAACCAGTTACATGCAACCACCTTCTTAGCCTCAGCAGCCTGCCATAATTACTCCACCTACTAATTTGAGTTCAAATGCACCTACAGCTACTCAACTACCAACTCAATCCACACCCAATCCAAGTAACAAACCACAACAATAGCCTGCATAGTCTACTAATTCAAATCAATTCCCTACATATGTTGTGAACTATGTAAGTGGTATATGTTGGAAAAACAAGGATAGACAACTGAGAGGGGGGGTGAATCAATTGTCACATAATATTTTAAACTTTTTAATCTTTACTTAACTTAATCTTAGATCCGATGAATGAATAATAAACCATAGACAATCAACACATCAAAAATATAGAGAACACCAATATTTTTTACGTGGAAACCCTATTAGGAGAAAAACCACGATGGAGGTTAGTCCACAATATTATACCCTATTAAAATTATAATAATAATGGGAATGCACATGCATTCAGGCACACTGCCTAGAGATCACTGTTCAAATACAAAAGAGGACTCACTATCCAAAGAAAGGTTTGGATTAAGACCATCCAAATTGTGAACTAAGAAAATAGCTTCTACACAAGCCTGATTACAGTTCCAGTTAAGCACATAAAACCTTCTTCACTCTTTGCTCAAACTTCTTCACACTTCGCTCAATCTCCTTCACACTCTACTCTACAATCAAATGATATTCACACATACACACATAGGAACACACTGAGCACTCTGAGCATACTAAGCACACACTACACCGATGAAAAAATCGCTCTTATATATCCACAACATGAGATTACATCAACAACTTAGTCGTCCAGAAATATAAAACACATTTTCAATGTCAGCCCAAATTTACAAATAAATTTGCAATGTAAATCTACCAAGGTCGGACACAACATAGTGGAGACCCAAATTAACAACTCCAATACAAAAAGACTTCAAATAATTTCACCTCGAAGATCCACAACACGCTACCACCATCATGTCGGCCAAGAACATGAAAAAAATGAACATATGGATAAAAATATTCGACCACGAGCACACTGATCAATGTGGACGTACCACAAAGATAGAGCATGAACTAGAAGCATCCAAGAGCACCAAGAAACAATAGAGAAGCATCCACAGCAACAGAAACATACAAAATTCATTCTAGAACATTGACAGAACCCATAAAAATACTGTCAGAACATAATTACTCACAACACGAACTGATCTTCACGCGGACCTCTGAAACTTCTAGAGGATGAACTAGATACACTCAATAGAAAACCATTTAATCCACAACAATTGATCTTTGACATACAAAACAATATACCTTTATGACCTTCATAGTTCCACAAGGAACTTGGAACACTTCTTTTAACAATTTTCTCAATATCCTTGACATATACAACCTTCAATACACCAAATGCTCATAGTGTTGACATCAATGACAACTGCATATCAAAAAACACAATCACAACATCCAACAATATCCACTTGCGTTCAGGTACTACTCTACCAGTCCCTTCCAAGCCCATTATCATTGAGCTCCCTATGGAAGAGGAAGGGGAACCTCTGAATGATCCCATATAGCCTAGTGCACCTAAAAATCCTAAACCAATCCAAATCAAGCAGACTAAACAAGAGCCACCATTTCCTCAGAGATTGGAAGTTTCCAAGAAGAAGGAAGAAAAGAAGGATAAAAATTTTGATATCTTGGATCAGTTGAAGCATAAATGTGTCCAGATACCTCTATTTCAGGCCATAAAGGATATTCCAATCTACAACAAAGCAATCAAGGAAGCTTGTCTCAAGAAGCCAGGTAGGAAAAAGAAATACCAAACTACAATTCATGTGGTGGGACAACTAGCTAATATCATGCTGAGAAAAGTGACTATTCCCAAGTATAATGATCCAGGCAGTCATGTGGTAGCAGTTGTTATAAACAGAATCCAAGTAAAGAATGCTCTAATTGATTTAGGGGCAACAATAAATGTAATGACCAAAGGAATCCTATAGAAACTAAACATCACAAGCATGAGGTCCACTCCTACTATCCTACAGCTTGCTAATAGCTCTATTTTCAAGCATGATGGTGTAGTGGAGGATCTTGTGGTAGTTCTAGACTCATGGGAGTACCCAACAAACTTTATGATTCTCTCTCCTAAAGCCACACTAGGTGGACATCTCATTATTCTTGGAATACCATGGTTAGCAACTACAGATGCATACATAGGATTTTGGTCAGGTGACATGACCATTTAAAATGAGAGGAGCACCAAAAAATTTGTTCTTTATTTTCCTACTCAGCCATCTCATGATGAATATAATCCTATATGGCCACATGTTGGTGAAGAGGTCGAGGAAGTTAACTTTATGGCATAGCTTATAATGCTAGGTAGAAGCTCTTTCATGCAGCTCCAAGATGAGGATGAAGTATTGGATAACATCATTCAGAACCATTGTGAAGTAGAGGAAGCATCATCTTCTCATTTTTCTACTCCAGTAAAGACACTTTTGCCTACCCTTCCTATAGCCACTATTCATGTTGATAGACTTCCTGTAGCCACACTTCTTGCAACCACCATTCTTGCTGACAGACTTCCTGCAGCAGCAGGTATGCCCCATACATTTCTGCCATATGAACTAAAGGTACCAAGTGTTAATGAAGTACCCATGATAGAATTAACTACACAAAGTACAGGTATCAGAAGGAAAATATTTGAATGTTAATAGTAAATTGAATGAAGAACAACAATTGTTATTAACAAACCTATTAAGGACCCATCAACATGCATTTGAATTAGATTATCATGATATGAAGGTATTGGATCTTAAACTTTGTACATAGAGAATTTACATTAGAGATGATTGCACCCCAATAAAACAGCCACACAAAAGAATTAACCCTACACTAAAAGAGATTGTGAAAGGAGAACTGCAAAAATTACTAGATGTAGGATTTATCTACCCCATTTCAAATAGTCAGTGGGTGTCTCCATTGGTGATTGTGCCCAAGAAGGGAGGGAAATGGCGAGTTTGTGTTGACTATAGATAACTTAATGCTGCCACCAAGAAGGACCACTTTCCTTTACCCTTCATTGATCAAGTTTTTGACAGACTTGTAGGAAAGAAATACTTTTCTTTTCTAGATGGGTTCAGTGGATACAACCAAATCCAAATTGCACCATATGACCAGGAGAAGACTACATTTACCTATCCATGGGGGACCTATTCCTATTCAGTGTTCCCATTTGGCTTATACAATGCACCTGCAACTTTTTAGAGGGCAATCATTAGCATCTTCTCAGAAATTTCTCATAATTGCATGGAAATTTATATAGACGACTTTACCACTTATGGTGTTGATTTTAATCAAGCATTAGAAAATCCCATAAGGGTCCTACAGAGATGTGAAGATCAAAACTTGTCCTTAAACAGTGAAAAGTGCTTCATGATGATGTAGGAAGGTGTAGTTCTTGGCCACTACATCTCCCATAAGGGAATTCAAGTAGATCCTACAAAGATTGAGGTAATCACAAATCTTCCCACACCTGCAAAACAGAAAGATTTTAGTTTTTTTTTGTGTCATGCAGGATACTATAGGCATTTCATCAAGGATTTTAGCAAGGTGGCAACACCATTGTACACTCTTCTCACTAAAGCTAATGAATTTCAATGAACGAAAGCCTATGACAAGGCATTTTCTGACTTGAAGGCATCTTTAACTCATGCTCCTATACTCAAAGGGCCTAATTGGGAGCTTCCTTTCCATATCCACACTGATGCATCAGATTATACCATAGGAGCAATCTTAGGACATAAAGAAGGAGCTGTTGAAAATGCCATTTACTTTGTCACCAAAAATCTACAAGGAGTTGAATTCAATTATACAATGATAGAAAAAGAAATGTTGGCAGTAATCTATGCACTGAACAAATTCAGACATTACATAATAGGCTACCAAATCTTTGTGCACACTGATCATGCAACCACTAGATATATCATAAATAAACCTTTAATCACAGGTAGATTGGAAAGATGGTTATTGTTGATGCAAGAGTTTGATATAACCATTGTGGATAAGCTAGGGAAGACCAATGTTGTTGCAGATTTTTTTTCAAGGCTAACTACATCAGAAGATAATCAACCCATACATGACTCTTTCCCTAATGAGCATCCATTATCCCTCAGTGTACAAACACCCTAGTATGCTGACATAGCTAATAACTTGGTCACAGGTAGAGTTTCTTCTCACTTCTCTCCAAAAGAGAAAAGGGCACTCATTAAAAAATATTTTCCTTTCTCTTGGATTGTTGGATGTTTGTTTTATACTGGACCTGACCATGTAATGAGGTGTGTGAGAGAAGATGAGACATATGAAATTTTGCATGCATGCCACAACAAACCATGTGGAGGACACTTTGCGGCCAAGAGGACAGCAATGAAGGTTTTGAACACAAGATATTACTGGCTAATACTCCACAAGGATGTAGGAAGGTATACAGGAAAATGTGATAGATGTCAAAGAATGGGTAGAACTACCAGGTTTGAAGAGATGCCACTGTGCCCTTAGGTAGTAATCACTCCCTTTGACAAGTGAGGATTGGATTTTGTGGGACCTATTGACCCTCCATCAAATGGTAATTCTTATATATTGGTATGCACTAATTATGTGACAAAATGGGTAGAGGTTAAGGCCATGAAGCATGCAAGAGATAACAAGGTTGTAGAATTTCTTCATGAAGAGATTTTCATAAGATATGGAGTCCCAAGAGAAATAGTGACTGATCAAGGGGAAAAATTCACATCAAACCTTTTTGCAGCACTAGTTAATGAGTACAACATAAGGCACAAAAATTCTACTCCTTATCACCCACAGGCTAATGGCCAAGGTGAGGTGACCAACAGAGAGATTGAAGCCATTATGACTAAAACACTAGCTATTCATAGAAAGGATTGGGAAAAAAAATTACCAAAAGTTGTTCTGGCCTATAAAACAACCTGGAAAATGGCTATAGGATTCACCCCATTTGAGTTGCTATATGGAAAGACAGCTATGATGCCAGTTGAATTTGAATATAAGACTCTGCGGACTGCAATATATTTGGGGATGAATATTTCTAAGGCATAAAGAGAGAATCATGCAACTAAATGCTTTGGATGAGATAAGAAGAGCAACCCTGCACCATATAGAAGTGGTGTAGAATTAGAGAATCAGGTGGCATAAGAAATTTATCAAGGAAAAGAAATTCCAACCAGGAGATTGGGCCCTACTCTATGACTCAAGATACCAAGACAATGCAGGAAAATTGCAGACAAGGTGGATAGGACCATATGAAGTTGCTGAGGTCTTTCCTAATGGAGCTATTCAACTTACTACCATTGACCCTGTCAGGTTCAAGTTACTTGTCAATGGTCATCGCCTCAGATTATATCACAAGCTAGCTTCCAAAGAAGAGTTCCTACAATAATTCACCCAACATTCAGTACCTCAGCTTCCTGCAGCCAAAGGAAATGGACCTAGTGTCCCTCCTTCTGGATAATTAAGGTACATACTCTCTCATAATAAATACTTTCACTTACATGGAAGTCCATTTCTTCACCCATCTTCCCATCCACCCATCCATCACCATCTTTATCTCTCTTCCATCACTTCATTCCACCTCACCTCACTTCACTTCATTGTCATTAATTGCTCAATTTATTCCCACAAGGTGAGGAGTACTTTCTCCATGATCTTTGCAGCAAATCTTCCACATATTCAGGTATGTGTACATTAATTGTTATCTTTAATCATCTTTTAAGTTCGTTCATTTAATCACTATACATTAGTATAGAATTTGACATAAAATGCCATTATTCCCTACCAAATCACCACTCCCATCTTGCATGTGTGGACACATGTCCAAATTTAGGTTGGGGGGAGGGGAAAGAAAATGATGTAAATATATTTCCCATGTGTCAATTTATGATAGGCTATGTCAGAAAATTTAAAATGAGCTGATTTGAAATCTGAGTGAGAGGATTAATTTTATGTGTGAAGTGACATTAACTGTAGCTTCCATTTCTTCGCATCATAATTCCCCTTTATCACTCATTTTCTTGCCATTATTTCCCATGTCGTAATCTTGAGTTGCAAGAAAAAAGGTGAAACAAAGAAAAGAAATTCAGTTGATATTGGCACTGGAAGTTTAGCAGGTACTACAGGAAAGTGAGCTTGATATTTAGACAGGAATTGTAGGAAAGAAGTTGCAAAGCATTTGTTTAATTATAGACAATGGGAGGTGGGTTAATTCGAAATGAACCCACGGTGCATGACGTTTTATTGCAAGATGTGTAATGCCTCGCTGAATTTAGAAACTATGGATGGTCAGATTACATCTTGAAACTAGATGGCTTTGATGAAAGCATTTCCCTTGAATTCGTCTAGACATTTTTTGAAGGGAAAGCCATAATAAAAGGATTGGAAGTTATGGCAACTGAGGAATCAATTGCAGAGGTCACAGGGTTACTAGTTGATGGAAAAAATTACCCTACCTCCAAAGACACCAAATCGGCTAGGGCCGAATTTACAGAGCCGAACGAACCCCCATTGAGCATTGATAAATAGGGTGCAAAGAGAATGTCCCTACCTAAACCATGGAAGTAGATAGCCATTTATGTTATCAAGTACATCACCTGTGAGGGTCGCCAATCAAATTTTCATTTCGTGTACTTCAAACTTTTGAATTGCATGAGGCACAGGAGAAGGATGAATGTGCCCAACGTGTTATACAATCTTCTCTCAATCATGGCGTCTGAGACCCAAAAAGGTAGGGATAATTATATTTCCCACCATTGTCTGATTAAATTGCTGGTTGAAAATTCTATGCATGATGTATTTGCAATAACCTAGGAAGAATTTATAAATGTTGATCAAATTAGACCTGAGCACTTGCAACCTAGGGCTTTACCTCAACCCCATAGGTCTAGCAGGAGATTGAGCATGGTTGAAGCCCCTCTTGATGCTTCAACCCCTAGTGCTGCCTCTTGTATGAATCCTCCTGTAGTAGAAGAAACCATAGAAATTAGTTCTTTTGAAGTAGAACAATCAGAAAAAGAAAGTTATTTCTCTAATTCGGATGATGACATTCCACTTGAAACCCTAATGAAGACTAGGGAACATAAGAGAGAAGTAGAAATGAGAAAAGGAAAGGCCAAAACATAGCTTGTAGAAAGAAAGGTGCCAAGTTCTAAAAAGAGAAACCCTGGCACTGTTCATCCTGTAGCCAAAGGAAAGCATGTGAAACCTCCCAAGAAATCAATACCAACTAGGCCTGTGATTAGTACACCTCCACAGGAAAGCCCTAAGTCTAGTGAGACATCACATGAGGACCCTGAAGCTCCAATGGGGTAGGAGAATGTCGAAGAAGAAGATATATTTGGGAGAGTAACAAATATAAGACCGGTTGATCTTGCTAACATTGTAGAAGAGTTTTAGGAAGATTAGGATTTCTTGTAGCATGAGAAAGAAGTCCTGCAACAACAGCAAGAATTAGAGTAAGAGTTCATGTAGCCACAACAAGAACAAGAATGAGAGTCCCTGTAGTAAGAGGAAAAAGAAGAAATAGTACCCCTACAACTAGAGATAATTGGACAGCCTAAGTCCATGCAAATAGTGCCATATGAGGAGCCACCATCGACAAAAATACTGGTAGGAATTCACAATCCTCCTAGTTTTACAATACATGTAGTAATTTTGAATTTATGGAGAGAAATACAAAGAAGGGAGGAAGAATGGAGGAAGGAAAAATGGAAATTGAAGGAGGAAATTCAAAAGAAGGATGAGGAGATAGAAGATAAAGATGCAGAGATTGCCGCCTTGAAGTAGAGGGTGGATGATATGGCATCTTTGGCACCATAGATTTTGGAATGTAGGACCCCTCCTAGGGTCTATGCCCTGCTCCTAAAAGAGATTTATCTCTCTTTTAAGCTGTCAAGGATTGCCTCAGGTTTGAATCCTTTTATTGACACCCCTATGGAATTTTCCAATGCTTATAGAATTGTCTCCCCTGAAATGAAGAATTTGTTGTGTGAGTTTTATTTGCATAATTTTGTTGCAACTCAAGACCATGATTGGAACCCATTGTTATATGTTGGGGATATCCAATTGAGGTCATTTATGTCTTGGGTACAAAATGAGATTAGTTGGGGACAACAACATGGAGCTTATAAGCAATTGGAGTCTGATATCCCTCTGTCTGTTAGAGCTAAATCGAGTAACCAAAGGGATATTTACAAAGACTGGCACAAAATGCTTATCAAACCTAGCTATGGCGACAAGATTATGCCTTGGATTGAGGTAGTTTATAGTAAGTATGAGGTAAAGACAACAAAAAAGGAGGAAACTATGAGAAGATGTCTATCACAAAGATGGAATAGTCTATCTAATGAGCTGAAGCAGGCCGAGCCTCATTCCATCCATAATTATGCTACAAAAATAAAGAGGATTGATAGGTATATTCAAATTGGGAGAACTCGGGAAAGGGATTGAATTCCCCTGACCTTCTAGCCACCCATCCTTATGTGGCCTGTGCCAAATTTCAAATTCTACCAGCTTGACATTGCTACAAAAAGGCAGAGATGGAACAAATTTAATAGATTGGGAGAATTCTATTGGGATCTGAATTCATGCACTACAACCACTAATGTTGGACAACTATTACTTGCAAATTTTAGAGCTTTGACCAAGCAGAAGAACAACTCTTCCCCTGCTGGAGGACCAACAAAATGTTAGATTGGGGGGAGTGATGAGCCTAGTTTTTATTCCATTTTTGGGTAGAATCTATAGTTTATTTGTTGATAGATGTCATGAACTTTAATGTTAAATATTGGTATTTTCATAATGTTTCCCTCAAACCATTGACATTGGACTTAATCCTATCTTTGCAAGCTTTAATGACATTTGGCATAATATGTGGATTATCTATATTGATTTTGCATGTGGTTAATGAATATTTCTTAGAGTGGTTATAGATGTGAAATTATTATGCGTACTAACCTTGTCATGCAGATTTAATACACTAAGTTAAGGAAGACACTGCCAGCTAGGCATGCACCATAACGCCCAGCAAAGGAATCGCTCTAAGGAAAGGCAACCGACGGAAGAAGATTCTTCATTCAACTGAATTTAGCTACCTTGTAGTGGACTTTAATGATTGAGCATGCATGGGAATTACTACTGTGTTTGGACCTACATGTCTAACCAAATTCCATGCATTCATAACTGCCATCACTCCATTTCCTCTATTTTCCCTAAATGGAATCCACCCAGTCATGGAGTTGACTGCCTCATTTAGTTGTTAGTATAAATAATGATCTGATGCTCTTTCTTCAAAAAAAGGAGGTCACACGATTTGATATTGTACTCACACTCTCTAGTTTCTAGTAATACAAATACATTACTCTTTTGTACTTATGATTCACAGTGAATAAAATAAAGTTTTGAGTTTGAGCATCTGATTTTTCATTAGTTTTAGAGGATACTTATCCAAGGGGACTCACTTGGTGAGTAATCTGCCTTCTTAGTTTAGCATTAGTTTAGTATTACTTGCTTTTTAGTACTTATTTAGACATCTAGCACCGATTGTTCCTACAACCACTAGAATTTCATTTTGTGATTGTTCCTACAAACATAGTAGTTTCCTATTTGTGGGTGACCCCACAATAGTGGTTTACAATTTTTAGCCAAACTGGACATTGAAATGATTTTTTTTAACTAAATCTTCACTTCTGGGCACCTATAGCGGCTAAACTGTGAGGAATTTGAAGATTATGCAAACTAGAGTTTCGTGACATTTTGTCTATAGATTCTAAATATATTTTTTTCAAAATTTTTGGAATCAAATTGCACTTATTTTTCCATCTCCCTCAAAACCTAGTTTTTTTAGAAAACAACATTTTTAAAAAGTGATGCTCACCGTATAACATATAATTTTTTTTCCATGAAGGATAAAATTATAATTCTTTCAAATTTAGATTTGTAACTCTGATATCTAGTGCTTCCACTTGGTTGGATATTTTTTTATTGAATATGTTTTCTTTAATCAAGTTTTGAATTCAAACCAATTATAATTTAGACATAGCGCGACTGTATAACGCGTAACATTTTTTGTATGTATCAAAATTCAATTTTTTTTCTTTGTTGGATCAAGGCATTCAATATCTAGTGCACTAATATTTTTAATTTTATTTTTTTAATAATCTTCTATTTTTCCACATGTGCAACAAAGAGCTTGATTTTCATGAAAACCTACATTCACGAGAAATAAAAAATAAATATAATAATAAAATTAAATTTATTTAAAATTATACTTTTTGGGAAGCTTATAATAAGAACTACATACTAAATGAATTCATTTTATCCCCCAGAAGGTAAATCAAAAGGGGTTTTTTATCAGCATTTTGATAGTTGTAAAGGAGACTCTATTTTAGGTATGGTTTAAAACTAGCAGGGTTCTATCCAAGGGGTTTTGATTTAAGGTAGTTTGATCAAACCCTCTTCAATTTTAATTCTTTAAATGGAACCTTTTAAGGCTTAAATCATTATATTTTCTAAAAATATGCAATTTCAACAAAAATTAGTTCCTCTGAGAAATTGTAAACTAGCTTTGTGGGATCACCCTTGTTGCTCATATTTTCATTCATTTTATGCATTTTCTGTTAGCATAGTCACTGATTGATATTCAAAAAAAAATTCATTCCTTTTCAAGCAATTTACTTTCAGTATTGTTTGTTCCTTAGATGTAGAATAGAATGGCTACTTTGAGTCCCTAGTGCACATACTGTGCTGACCCATTTCAAGTTCATGTCCCTATGTTGACAAGTTAAATGCACCTTCATGATGGTTGAAATGGCTATTCACGTTAGATTTCCAATCTCTAAATCATGTCTATAAAAGCTTAGTTATTAAGATAATTGTAGGAGGCCAACACATCCTATGATCTAAACATCAAGTGTATGTTCTAGGATCTGGTTTGATCCCTTTGATTTCCACAGGAATTGAACAATAACAAACAGATCAGTCAGATTCTTATAATGTCAAGGGTAATTAATAACATCACACTAGGAATGGTCCCCTTTCACACCCAAACACGTAGAATCACTCTAAGATATGTTCAATCAGCTCGATCTCTTAAGGGTCTAAAGTGCAAAAGGGAAGAAAACTTCAACATGTTGTTACTCGAATACCATGATGCTTTGAAAGTTCTCGTCTGATCCTATGAGATCGCGTTATGCCCCACTACAATAACCTCTCTTATTTTTCATTATATCATAGTAATTTTCCCATAGTGGCAAATATTCACTTGGGGAAAAAGTTGTCAAATACAAGTAGTTGAAAGTTGCAAAGTGGTGCAACTTTTGTTCTGCAACTCGTGTGACCAAACAGACTATTCCAATGCATCTGGATGGGTATTTTTATGCTAGGAATGTCTTCTTTCTCACCCAAACATGTGGAATCGCTATGAGCTACATTCAATCGGTTTGATCCCTTAAGGGTCCAAGGTGAAAAAGCGAAGCAATCTTTGACGGGCTATTACTCGGAAACCGTGATGCTTACAAACTCTCTGTCTGAGCCTAAGGGATCACGTTGGGCCCCTCGACAATAGCCTCTCTCAATTTTTCTTATCTTAGAGTCATTTTCCTATGGTGTCTAGTTTTCACTTAATAGAACAAGTGTCAAATACAAGCAGTGTAAAGTTACAAAGTGGTGCAATTTTTGTTTTGCAATTCGTGTGACCAAACAAACTGCTCCAATGCATCCCGATAGGTATGTTTATGCTAGGCATGGTCCTCTTTCACACCCAAACACGTGAAATTTCTCTGAGTTACGTTCAACTGGCTTGATCCCTTTATGATGGCATGCAAAACAATCAAAAAGAGAAACATACACATGACGATTGAGAAGTTTGAGTTTTCCACACAAAAAGCATATGATCATTGGTGCAAAGAACCTTATTCCTCCATTTGATGAAGTAGGTCTAATTTAGTGGTTTTATTCATGATAAGGTCAAATAAGGCTATGATAGGCCATCTTGTAATGTTTCTTTTAGTTTTGAGTTAGTGTGGGGTCATTTGAGTCAATTATGTAAAAATTGCAAAATTGTCAAAAATGTTGTCAAGCAAAAATGTAAAAAATGCTCTCATGTGGAAGCCCAACAGTCATGGGCAGTTGAAAGGCAGTTTTAGGCATTTTAAGGAGTTGGTTGAGGTTTATATATGTTGGAAACTTCAAGTTAGTGGTTGTTGAATATTTTTAAGGAGAATATCAATCAAATATTTTTGTTTCTTTGTTAATTTTTGTGCATTTTCTTCATTTTCAGACTATGTATGGGTCTATATAGTAGGATTTTGCTCTAAAATGATTTAAATATGTTGTAGAATGGTTTTAGATTTTATTTTAATCCATTCCATTCTTGTGTAATTCTATTAAGTTCCAAACAACTTAGAAGTAGATTTATGAAACTGGTCTGAACTTGCTCATACAAGGGTTTGAGTGTAATATGTTGAAATAGGCCATTCCACCTATTGTTTAGGTTGTGTCTCGATGGAATGGATCTGATGTAAGTAGGATAGGGAGTAGGAATAAGAAAATAACATTGGTAAAGTCATTGGAAGATATTACTAATGTTGCCCCTATTGAAAATTCAAAATTTAGGCCTTAAAAGCAAGGCTAGAAGAGGTGAAAAGAAGAAATTTCTTGAGAATAAGTTAGATAGATTGGAAATAGGGTGAGGTTGTGGAGTTTTATGTGTTCAAAATTTCTACAAGGATAGGGTAGGTCAAAAGTATCTTATGGCATGATACCCTAGTTGGGAAAATAGAGGTTTTGAATTAAAAAGAGAGGTTTAAGGGAGTAAAAGTGGATAAAGTTAGGAGGCAGCATAATTTGGTGGTCAATTAAGTTTTTGCAAGAAGAATGAAGAGTTTTGGAAGACTTTTTGAGGTTTTATGAGGTTTGGATATGGGGTTTTCAATAAACCTAGGTAGTGGAATTTGAGAAAAGTGAGGGTTTAGAGGATAGTGGGGTTAGAGGGCCAATCAGGCCCTAAAAATTATGGATTTTGTGGATTTACAGACTGGTAAATGCTTCCAAATGGTTTTTTTCAATTGTAAGAGTACTTGAGAGGGTTTTTCTTTGTTAAATAGACCTATTTAGGGGTCTAGGACAGCGTTGAAGCACTAGGTTGAGGGTTTTGTTTCAAAAGAGTCTCATGGGATTTTGAGGCATGTGAAAGTATGTGTTAAAGGGTGTCTGAAAAGAATGAGGGTTGGAGAGATTGTTTAGAAAATTTGAAAGTTATGTCAAGAAAGGTAGGTCTACTAACCTACTAGAGAGACTAGGTGAAAAATTGAAAACAAGCCAAGATAGTGATTTAGGGGAAGAAAAGTGGTTGGAAGTTCTTTGTATGGTGAAAGTGGATTGAAGGCCTCCCTGTCATTGCATCAATCATCCTCAAGTCTAGCAATCACAAGATAATTTCAATTATCCTCCTTTCCCTTACAACAATATACAACCAATTGTAAATGCGTACAATGGTGGAACTCGAAACATTTTATTTTTCCTCAATTAACAACTTTGGTTGTGAAGCATTTTCTCATTTTCATTTGAAATGATTTGTTATGCTTGAAAATTGGAGTCTAAGAGAAACAAGTGATTCTCTCACATAAATTTATTATTTGGTGTGATAAATAAAGTTTCCACCATTGATTCCATTTCTTATTTGTATTATAAATTATAACTTGCTCTCTCCCAAGTCCATTTCCTATACAAGAAATAATATTGCAAAAAGTTGACATATAAATCTTTTGACATGTTTATATGGTGATGGATCAAGAACATAACAATTCATTCTACACTATGAGGATTATTCTATGAAAATGTTTAAAGACTATTCAAGATAAATGTTTTTATGATAATGTGTCAAGAAGTTAATTACTTCATCTACTATGAATATTATGTTTTGCAAGTGTTGTGAAGATTATGTATCCTTTGCTTAATTGAGTTGTTCCAATCAAAGGATTAAATATATTGGAATCTTTTTATGAATCATTTCATGGAATAACAATTTAAAACGTATTTTTTTATTTTAGATAAAGTTGTTTAGCATCAATCAATTAATATTCAAGACAAACCATGAAAGAGAACAATGATCAATGCTAGGGCTAACCAATTCATAAGTATACACATGAATAATTCAAGCATGTACATGTGAATAAGGGAAGCAAAAGTACTCAAAAACACATAAGCCTTGAAGTATACACACGAATACATAGTATACACAAATTAATGCAAAGTATATGCATGAATACAAGGTATACACATGAAAACACATAAGTTGCAAAGTATACATTAGAACACACGTAAGTCACAAAGTATACACATAAGTTGTAAAGTATACACTAGAATACACACAACTCATATCTATTGAACCATCAATTTATAATGCAAATATGGAAACCATCAATAAAAAATATATGTATTAGCCAAATAGCCATGTAGGCATACATCAATATATGTCGATATAAGTATAAAATATAGGTACAAAATAGCCATATAGGCTTATGAGAATGCCATATAGGCATACAATGTCAAATATATTCAATAAAAAATATGTACAAAAATACCATATAGGAATACAACAAAGGGCTCTAGAATCAAAAGTCATTGCTCTCCATGCTCTCGAAATAAACTCTTTCCCTTTGCTTGTTGATCGGATGGTGATACATCTGTCACTCATTTATGTTGTAGTTGAGGAGTGCTCTTGCTGCTCCTCCTAGTGTTTATTTCTTGGTGAAGTCTTATCTATTACAATAAGAAGTAAAGACATTAATATATAGAAATTACATTATAAAAATGATATATTTAAGAAAATAATCACTTGTACTGCCATTTGATGATCACTCTCCATGAGGGAAATATTCGCATGCCCATGCTAAGGTGTATTGAAGCCCTATATAAACCATCTAAATAGAAATTAAACTATGAATCAATAATGGTTTTATTTTTCACTAACATCTATAACAATGAATGTAAATTGAAATTTAGTAATTTTCCTCATACCTCCCCTCTCAAAGCCATCGAGGATTCTATAGTAGATGAAACACCAATCTCCATTTACCTCGTCAAATTCATAGGTGTTTCCACTTGCAACATCTAAAAATAAAACAACAAATTATTCAATCATGAAAACTACAATAGCAATCCACGTCATGACTTATAATGTATGAGATAATGAATAAATTTTTGAGTACTTATTAAACTATATATTTCTAACTATCATGCTTACTATTTTCCCTATCCATATCTTGTTTGAAAGCATGTGTTTTTAGGTTTTACCCATAGCAGCAAGCTAGTGAACTATTTGATAAAATTCTTTCATAGACATGTATGATAACTGTGGTGGTATAGAGAAGGTAGTGAACTATTTGAAAAAATGCTTCAAAGAAATGGGGTCTCGTGGTGATGGAATGCCATTACAAACGAATGCACATCATGGAATTCCATCAGGTCATAATACTGCATTTCTTTCAGGCATTTTTTCAAACAGTTCATTGCCTTCTCTATGGTATTATTGCTTACTATTATGCTTTGATAGAAATTTTTCCAAGCATCCATAGTTTGTTGGAAAGCACCTATTTTAGGCTTTTAGCCATAGAAGCAAGGAAGTGAGTAGTTTGATAAAATGCTTTGGTACACATGTATGGAAAATGTGGTATCATAGAAAATGTGGTGAGTTGTTTGAAGAAATTCCTTGAAGAAATGTGGTCTCATGGTGATGGAATGGCGTTCCATCACCATGAGACCACATTTCTTTGAGGAATTTTTTCAAACTACTAACTACCTTGTCTATGCTATTGCTTAATATTATGCTTTGATATATTTTTTCCAAGCATCCACAGTTTATTGGAAAACACTTTTCTAAGCTTTTAGCCATAGCAATGAGAAAATGAACTGTTTGATAAAATGCTTTGGTAGACATGTATGGAAAATGTGGTAGCATAGAAAAGGTGGTGAGCTATTTAAAAAAGTGCCTCAAAGAAATTGGGTCTCATGGTGACGAACATCACCATGAGACCAAATTTCTTTGAAGCATTTTTTCAAACAACTCATTGCCTTGTCTATGTTATTGCTTAATATTATTCTTTCATATATTTCTTCCAAGCATCCAGAGCATAGACAATGCAGTGAACTATTTGAAAATATGTCTCAATAAAAAGTGGTATCATGGAATGCCATGACAAGTAAATGCAATTGGAATTTGCTCCTACTTATTACTTATGCATGTGAAGTAATTGCATCACTGCTTATGTTGACTTTCTAAACAACTATACTGTAGTTGAAATTTTTTCATCTATCTACATCTAGTTATTAGTTATGGAATGTGAAGTAATGCTTTGAGTTTGAAAGATGTACAATGCAACGTAATCACCAATATGAATATAAACTACACAAATTTATTAAGTACAATTCATTAGTTAAACTCTTCATTCTAGTACCTACATGTAGGTTTGACTAAATCCACTGGCACTGGGAGGTGTTCCCACGAAACCTCCAATATTATCCTATTCAACATCAAAAATCACATATTAAAATACCATTCATCAAACAATGCTATTAACATGTAATAAATTTACAATTATTTACTAGTTACATACCTCAACGATAGGTGCAGTGGAGAAATAAGCAATTGTAGGGCCGATGTATCCAATATCAACACTATGACCCTGCAATTTTATTAAAATCATAAAACTAAATTAGTTAATCTTGCATTTCAAAATAAAAATTTAATAAATTATATTCAATGAACATGATAACTTTTACCTGAGTATTCATGCCATACATCTCATGCAAAATTTTAGTTGCCCTCTCCATCTCCATAGCTATAGATGGATCCTACGTAGCAGCCTCTTGAGTGTCAATGGGGTCATATGAACAAGTCACCCCACAAGATTGACACAAATGGGTTTGAAGGCCACCACTTGAAGACTCCCCTGGATGGCATTGTAGAATAGGGCTAGCATGTTGGATGACACTCTGGGTCAAAGAGTTGATGGCCTGCAAAGTTTCTACATTGGCACTCTCCTTCGCAACAGAAGGGATAATGATGTTCTCATGAGTCGGCCTAGCGAGAGGTTGTCTCCCTTGCCATGTAGGATCCTGCTATGCACCAGGTCTATCTTGAGCTGACCCCTCACCTCTCCCCTAGAAGTCCCTCATCTAAAAATAATTTGGGATTTTGTTCAAGATGAACTCATAGTATAGTTTCCTAAGGAAATACTACAAGACTTCACAATTTTTGCATAGTAGGTAATCAAAAACTAGGTACCACCAATTATAAAAAAAGTTCCTAATCTATTGATGGTGGCACCAATGAATAGGAAACCTCTTCACATTGAGGGTAAGATTTTCATTTTTGCATGGGTCAGTGAATAATGAACACAAATCACCTTTTGTAATTTTTAAATATTTTACATCTTTATATGATAATTTATCCATGTAATAAGCCCTAGTGGCCTGCCTCCTATCTTGCAATCCAACTAATTGTTTGTTGATTGAATCTACAATTTTTAACATTTCTTTTACTGAATTTTTCAGGGTCATTCTTTCTATGGTTGAACTATTTAGATCGCTCAACCTCCTGATTAAATCCTCAATTTTTTTTTTTATTGTTTTTAATTTCACTCATTAAATTTTGCTGAGTGCCAAGAGGGTGTTGAGGGATTGGTGGAGGAGCTTGTTGTTGTGGTTGAATAACTTGAGGATTTTGTTGTTGAGGATTTTTTTCCTCTTGTCTTTGTTGTGCTTGTTGAGGATTTTTAGGAGGGTTTACAGGTTGATTAACATCTCCTACAAATTCAAAAAATAAATATCAAATACAACCTAAAACTAACAAATTCAAAACAAAACAAAAAAAACCCTTACCTCTCAGACCTCCTCATCAACGTGGTAGAATCCTAGCAATGAAACAACAACTGTTGATGAAGAATTTTGCAAAATAGCTCCTCCTAGAATGTGAGCATGGAATATTTGGGTTTTGGCCGTGGGTAACCAAAAAGACATAGTGAGAAGTAAAATGAATCCATTTTTTTTTTGCTTTTAATAGGTCATAATGCGAGTGCATTATAATGTGTTCACATTATGGGCTCATTGTGGTCAAGCCTCAAGCTCAGCACACCAATCCATAATGCACTCGCGTTATGAGTTTTTAAATTTTTTAAAAAAAAGTGCCACAAATTGGCTACCCATCTTCATGCACCCACTCCTACACTAAATGTAAATGCAGATTTTAGATGAAATTCAATGATGCAAAATGCGAAAATGCAACCTATCTGAACTTTCACTAATGCAATATTTGAAAACCCTAGATGTCAATTAACTAATGCAAACCCTAATGTAAAGTCAATGCAAGCTAGATCTAGGATGATGATGCACTCTAAATTAGAATTAAGATGTTCTAAATATAGGTTCACTAAAATGTAATGTAGAAAATAGGGTACCCCACCTTACAGGAGATGGAGCACATGGGGGGATATGATGATCATATTTCACAACCATTACACTCAAGAAAATCCTATAGAATATCTCAATCCAAGGATGCAAGGGGGAAAGAGATATGCAATAGGGAAATCCTAGGATATGTTCAATGACTAAAGAGGGGTTCACCACCAAGCTAGGGATTGGAAAGACTAATGATATGCAAGAATTAATGACTAAACCTAATGATATGCAAATATTCACTAAATGACCTAGAAATGGATGCAAAACATAATAAAAAGTTGAGAAACCAGAAGTGTGCACCTGGAAACCTTTAGAGGATTGAATGAAGTCCTAAAGTGATGGAAATACTAAATTTAATGTTTGTTGGGACTCATATGCCAATCTGGGTGATTTAGTCCCAAATTAGGGTTTCTCAGTAGGAATGTCTAGAACTCCTAAAAACTACAAATTTGACTATACTGGGACTCATACAGGTATGTGCAGGATCATCATGGAAAAAATAGGCCCTTAAGTGGCAAAAAAATCAAAAAAATCAGATTTAGGAAACTTGACGTAAAAAATTGAATAAGTTATCTATATTATTTCAAAAATATGTAAGAATAGAATATGTATCAAATTGAAAGTAGTTTCTAGACTACTAATTTTTTTTATTTTTTTTTTAATTATTTGGAGAAAATTTTAAATTTCAATGTAGTGGTACTTAAATTTCAGGGAAAAAATAAGAAGTAGGTGTCTTCTACCACCCTAACCAAAATAAAATGATAATATTTTCTTATAATATTTTAAATATAAGAGAGGACTCATGCCCCAATGTGATGCATATTTTTTTGTAATTTTTTTCCAAGTAAATAATTAATTATGAATTTTTTATTACAACTTTTTAAAAAATATAAAAACTCGTATGTCTGACCACCTTAACTTGGTCAAAACCTCATGAAATTAAATTTTATTTTTTTAATCTTATATTATCTGAAGCATAGAATGTGATGCATGTTTTGGATTCGAAAAATGTGATACCATTTAAAAGCTATAGATTTTTTTCAATCAACCTATCAATCAGGACTTTAGTTGTAATTTTAATAGAATATGAATAATAAATACTTATTAAATTCAAAGTAAATCATAATTTATATCAATGGAAATTTGAGAATATCCTTTAAAAACCCTTTTCGTTTCATCAATTTTGGGTAAAAAAATAGTCATCAGCCACATACCCATCATATTGCCACTTTTTGGCCCATCATGATCCTGCACATACCCATACACCAGAAGTGGAATATTAGTCTAGTTTTAATTTTCCAAAGAACCAAGACCTGAATCTACTCTTCAATCTCTGCTTAATCTTCTCAACCTATTTTATGGATCTGAATTGTCAAATTCTGCATTGTATAAGCCTTCCAATGATCTCCTAGAAAAAGTGACAAATGTGAACACTTTGGACACTTTAAAAAATTTCTCCAAACTTTCTCTTCAATATGTGTTCAACCTAGATCTACAAATCACACACTAAAGAGGGGAAAATGTTGTTTTGTTAGTGGAAAGGGTTTTTCCTTGGTATAACCCCATTTTGGTAATCAAACCTTGTAATGAAACCAAATGAAATGAAGGAATGATGAATGAACAACATGCAATGTTACAACTCACAAAACCATAGCAATAAAGTGTTGCAAACATGTATGAGATGGCTCCAATGGATGTATATCTTGATCCTTGCTTGAATGATATAGATCTTGAATTGAACACTTGCTTGAATCATGAAACCCTACATCACAATTGTTAGCTCAAAAACTATAAACATGATGTATGAAGACTTTGACATGATGCTTGATGCTTGAATGATGCTCTAAAACTTGATAAACAACCCTTGAATGCTCTTGTAAACTCTTGAATGCTCTTGTAAGTTCTCTTGTTCATAATTTTTCTATAAGAATGCTTCATCAACTTGATAGGAGAAAAATGAGTGAAATAACCTTGTATTTATACTTGTTTATTCTAAATTTCTCAAAATTACAACACTACAAGCCAAAATCAGATATAGGAAGATAAAATCCCACCAACAATTTGAATTTAATTTAATTTTGGGCCACATGGGACTCATACACCATACTCCAAAAGTGGTGTTTGAGGCCCATTAGGCTTAATTATGGGACACATTTTTCAAAACTGCTTCTAGATTCATGTGAAATCTAGATTGGGGCCCTGGAACTTAGGTGGGACCCATACACACAAGGTGGCATATGAGTCCCAAATCACTAAATCTAGGCCACACAATCTAAAAAGACATGAATTATGATTGGATGTTGGTTTATGTCGAGATTATCCTCGAAAAGATGCATTAATTAAGGCTTGTGGATACAAAATAAGGCCAAATAAGGCATAAAGAAGCCCAATTTATTAATGAAGACCTAGATTAGTGTGAAAGTGTTAGGACACACTTTACAACACCCAAATAAGGAATAATTAAGTCCATTTAGTTTACAAGGGCCCAAGACCTAATGTGAATGTGTTAAATACATTACAACACTAAATGAAGGCCACATTTAAACCCAATTTAACAAGGAGGGCCCAGACAAATACAAAAATTCTAGGGAGTACATTTTCCATCATTATAGGTCCAATAAAGCCTCTTCCTCTCACTTGGAAACCTCCTCTTTCGATTGATCTACCTCCTTTGTTTTGGTATCCATCTCTTTCTCAATTTTCTCTCCCACTTGAACTTCCAACCCTTTCATCTTGTTGTTATTGTTGTTGTCCTCTTCCAAACTGTTGTCCCTTTCCTTGATAACCTCTTCCTTGATTTCTACCTTGTTTATTTTATCTTCTTTGAAACTTTTCTTCAACCTTGATGGAAAATTGATATGCCTCTTCAAGAGTCCTAAGTGATACTAGAATTGACTCATCTTGCAAACTATAATTCAAACCATTCAAGTACCTTGCTACCTTCTTAAGATCTTCCTCGCTATGGCCTGATCAAATCACCAACTTGTAAAACTCCTCTGTGTATTCTTTGACTGACATGTCTTTTTGTTTGAGATTTTGCAATCTTTTAAAGAGATTTGTTTTATAATCTCTTAGAAGGAACTTGGCCTTCAACTTAGCAACCATTCGATCCCATGAGGTAATCTTTTCCTTGTTCTTATTTTGTCTCTCAGATTGGACATAGTCCCACCACATAGCAACGTGGACCTTAAGCCTTGTGTAGGAAAATTTCACTCTTCTTTCTTTTGCAACTCCTTCATGCTCAAAATACTTGTCTAAATCATTGATCCAATCAATGAGTTCTTCACCATTTAAATTTTTGAAATATGTAGGGACTTCAATCTTTGGTTTGGCTCATATACTTAGCACTATCCTCAACAAATTCTCTTCAAATCCCTCATGTTCTTCCTAATTTTCTTCATTGTCTCTTAATTGGTCTTCCTCTTCAAATTCACTAACATCATCCACTGGTTTTCCTCTTCATTGTGCCCTCTCCATGGCATCCATTTGTGTAGTCAAGTTCTGCAACAATTCAAGGACTTCATCGTCCTATCCTCTTCTACCTCTTCCTTGAGCTCCT
Organism: Sequoia sempervirens; assembly: GCA_007258455.2. Classification (NCBI taxonomy): domain Eukaryota; kingdom Viridiplantae; phylum Streptophyta; class Pinopsida; order Cupressales; family Cupressaceae; genus Sequoia; species Sequoia sempervirens. The sequence goes on from VDFB02252616.1 coordinate 50,061,107, forward strand.
CGACCTCTCAACACTCTCGGTGGAATTTTCCCACTCCTCAACAACCCCAAATCTTTGGGCTCTGATACTAAATTGATGAAAGCCAATCACAAAACGAAAATAATCAATAAAAAACTTTAGGAAACACCTCAAACTAGGAACATATATTCTCATTCAATTAAATTGATCACATTACACATTTTTTCACCACACATTGCTAGGCAACAAAGACTTAGTCTACCAAGTTTCACAATGGCAACAATGATCAAATTGTTTATTCAATTCAATTTTTCAGATTACAAACTACAACACCAAAGTGAACAAATTGGTTTTTAAATTCAATTTTTTATATTACAAACTTCAACACCAAACGTTGCATTCTTCATCGGTTAAGTTGTTGAAAAATTTCAAATCAAAGATTCCACACATTGCCTACATCAATACACATTGGAAACCAAATTTGGATGATGGAAATAACAAATAATCAATTCAACTTACAGTTGTAACCCCCCCAAATTGCATGAGCCGTCAGTCATCCATCTATTTTCCAAGTTTCAACACTAGCAAGTTTTTTAGTTTTCCTTCCAAGCGATAGTTCTCCTCCAAGCAATTGTCCCCTATTCCAACCGTCCCTCTGGAAATGATCAGCCTCAATTATTTTTAAAACCAAAAAATCATTCCCCAACCACAGTGAACAAAGATCATTATTAAAAGAAAAAGGCATTAATAAACAAACACAAATCAAACAAAGAAACAAAAGGGTGATAAGTAAAATGCCTCTGCATAAAACTTGCAATGAATGTACAATCCCTTATGTCATGTTTCTCAACTAGAGGTAATGAATGGTATTAATGAAGTTAAATAGAGGTCACTCCATTATCTAGAATATGAATAATTTATAAATTGCTATCATATATAATATATTGTATATCCTTCCATATTTTTTTCTTATTTAGTTAATTTTCAATTTATAAAAGGTGACAATTGACAATGTATAGATTTGACTTTATCTAGAAATCAAAGGACTAATTTAAGGGTAGAGAATTTTTTTAGATACTTGCAATATAGGCCACATGATGTTGATGTAACTTGGTTAATGGTGTAAGGGAGCTCAATTGGTGACTTGACATAAAAAAATATGACAACCATCATACACTTATTAAACCTCATGTTGCACATGAAGAGTATATATGTGAACTTTCTAAATATAATTGAGACTTCTTTAATTAGTATTTCTATATAATTATTCTCTATTCTAAATATAATCTATTAAATTCCAATTCTTTAACTTGGGCCTTATTTCTTAACTTTCTCATGAAATTATAAGTTACCTTGCCACAATCTGCCACATCATCAGTATGAACTAGCCCTTCGTGCCAACGTCAAACACCATCTAAGTCATGAGAAGATAAGTGAATCCAACCTAAGCTCATGGATATACCATTGAAGTCACAAGAAGCTAAGTGAATCCAATCTAATCCTATGGATATGGTTTTGGTGGTGAATAACCAGCCACTGCACAAATTAAAATGATAAATTAAGTTGCAATAGCTACCTACATAAATCAACCTTAAAATAGAAAAAGTGTACCGAGGATAACTCAAAGGGTAGGAATATAAAGAACAAGGTGATGAAGTTGAGAAATACAACCTCACATAACCCAGTGAACACCTACAAGAAAATAACCTGTCACATAGAAGAGATACCAAAAACATAAGAATAGTGCTCTACTTGCCCGTGAAGCAAAAATGCATAAAACAAGAATTGAATAATTACAAATAGATCAATCCTTATGAAAGGAGATCAAAACCCTAAAGGTGAGTAATTAATAATTAATTATTAATGGGCCTAAATTTAGCTTAAGTGAAAAAAAAGTAAAGGTGACTTAATTAATTAATCAACATGATTAAATTAATTAAGTAATTAACCTATTACTCTAACAAAAGGTGACCATGACAATGGATATGAAGCTCAACATAGACATATAAATATGAAAAATTAATGTATATGAGAAAGGGACAATGCAAAAAATTATATGATATGAAGATATGTAGGAACACAAGGATGAAGCTTCAATTAAAATTTATTTAATGAGTTAAAAATTTACACTTGACATTAAGTGGTTTGTGTCAGTGATTGGATTTGAATCTATAAAATAGGGATTAAGGTTGTCTTAATAGTTTTTATTGAAGATTGAGAATAAAAAGATATAACATTAAGTTCAAAATCATCACAAAATAAAAAAAAAATTGGTTAATTTTATATAAAGGCTAAATGTCAACTCTTTTGTATTAATAATAGTTTAATCGCTCCAAAAATTACAAGGATCCAGTCAAGAATGTTAGAATAGTTCTAATAGCAATATCTATACAATAGATTACATAATATATATTGCCTAAATACTTTTCCTTACACTAGCAATGGAAGGATCAAGAGTTTGCAGCTGATAATATACAACATATAAAAAAATGAGCCCTAAACTACAGAGAATTTGTTTTCCTAGTTGATGAGAGTGCTTATGACTTCCAGTTCTTCATTGGAGAAGACTTCTTTAACTTCCCGGTTGTCAATGGTATGAGGCCTTGGATCCCTCTATGTTATGTTTTCCTCTTTATCAATAGCTTGGTCTTCATTTTTGCAAGCGACCTTACCATTAAACTCTTTCTTGAATTCCTCAAGAGTTTTCATAAACACCGCCTCAAAATTTTGACCAAACTTCACTTCATGTTGGTTAATCAGGACTATTCCATATTTGAGTAGCCTTAGAAATTTACTCTTCACTACCTCCATTGTGGCAACTGCATGCATTGCAACATTAAAAAGTGTAAGTCTTTTCAAAGACTCAGTAAGAACCCTCTGACACCCACTAAATTTTCCCTCATTCCTTGCATTCCATAAACAGCACATAATTTCAAATGAAAGAGAAAACCAAAACATATGCAAATATTTGCTTAGTTTTTTTATCATGAAACAATAAAAAAAATTTCCAATTAACCTTTCCATTAGTATCCCATATTTTCTGATCATTACAAAAGATTTTCCATATTTCATTTGTAAAAAAACAATCAAAGAAAATGTGAGTGATTATTTTAGGAACCCTGCACAAGTTGCAGATATCAATATCAGAATGATTCAATTTATAAGGAAGCCTTTGCAACAGAAGGAGCCATCTAAAATAGGTTTTCTTTCCATCTATACCATTGTGCCATATTGAAATAAAATTCTTATGCCAAATGTTGAAATCATAGTTAACTTTCCAAATCTTATTAAGGTGCTCAATAGGAGGGTTGGAAGATATCAAGCCTTTGTAGATGATTTTAGCTTTGACCTCCTTAAGAGGGGTGAAGTCTTGCCACACAAAATTAGAGGGTTCAGGTTCCCCCTTGGCATTACTAGGATTTCAATTGAAGTTTTCACAAGCTTCCTTAATAATAGAGTAGGTTCTGAAGTTAGAGAGGGGGAGGTTAAACTCCTCTTTCAATTGATCCCAGCCTACTAATACTCCAACACTCATTATGTCTTTAAAAATTTTAATGCTAGTTTGATTCCACTTTTTTTTAGAACAGCCTTGCAACAGGGCTAAGGATTTTCCTTTTTCTCTAAATTGCACCAAATAGAGTACAACTATGGTGAATAAGGTTTTGATTGTAATTAACCAGAAGAGGACATTTGGCATTCCCCCTGACTAACTCCCAGGCCTTCCAGATGGTCTTGAACACCAATGAACTAGAAGGGACAATAGGGTGTTTGGTAATAAGCAGATCACTAAACAGGAGGGACTTCCAGGTCTTAGCCATTTTAGGTACAAGCTCCTTAATGTTGTTTCTGACCAAAACTTTCCACAGTTCACTACCTTCAAAAGACTTAAAAATCCACTTGCTGGCTAGAGCAATACCATGTTTCTTTAGGTCCTTTAGACCCAAACCCCCATTGGATTTCTCTAAGCAACACCAATCCCATTTGACTAAGTATGCTTTCCTTTTTCCTTTTTCGTCAGCCCACAAGAAGCACCTAATTTTTTTTTGAATTTCTTACACTTGATAACTATTAAAAAACCATACCAAAGCAGAGTATATGGCATATGAGGACATTATCTTTTGGAAAATCTAGATCCTCCCCACAGGGTGATCCCCCAATTGATAGTGGTTTACAATATTTGGCCAAACTAGACACTTAAATAATTTTTTCTAAGTAAATCTTCCCTTTCGGGCACCTATAGCGACTAAATTGTGAGGAATTTCAAGATGATGCAAACTAGAGTTTTGTGATATTTTGTTTGTAGATTCTAAATAATTTTTTTTCAAAAATTTTGGAATCAGATTACACCTCTTTTTCCATCTCCCTCAAAACCAAGTTTTTTTCAAAAAACAACATTTTTAAGGAGTGACGCTCACCGTATAACACATAAAAAAAATTTCCATGAAGGATAAAATTATAATTCTTTTGAATTTAGATTTGTAACTCCAATATATAGTGCTTCCACTTGGTTAGATATTTTTTTATTGAATATTTTTTCTTTAACCAAGTTTCAAAGTCAAACCAATTACAATTCAGACATAGGCAGACCGTATAACACGTAATTTTTTTTGTATGTATTGAAATTCAATTTATTTATTTTTGTTGTATCAAGGAATTCAATATCTAGTGCACTCATATTTTTCAAAAAAAAAATTGGTAATCTTCTATTTTTCTGCACATGCAGAATAGAGAGTTTGATTTTCAGTGAAAAACCTACATCCACAAGAAATAAAAAACAAATATAATATAATCAAATTCAATTTAATTATAATTATAATTTTTGGAATCTTATAATAAGGACTACATACTTACAAAAATAAAATTTTAAATGAATTCATTTGATCCCCGAAAAGGTAAATCAAAAGTGGTTTTTTATCAACATTTTGATAGGTGTAAAAGAGACTCTATTATAGGTATGGTTTAAAACTAGCAAAGTTCTATCCAAGAGGGGTTGGTCTAAGGTGGTTTGATCAAACCATCTTCAATTGGAATCCTTTAAATGGAACTTTTCAAGGCTTAAATCATTATATTTTCTAAAAATATGTGATTTCAACAAAAATAAGGATCTCCTAGAAAGTGTAAACGACTATTGTGGCAGCACCCCACAATGGAGAGGTATTGCCTATTCCAACCATCAAGCATCTTATCCAACTTAGTTTTGATCCACATCCACATTTCCTTCAAGTTAGGACTTACAGAGAAGGGGATCCCCAAATATCTCACTTGTTTTTTGAGGCCCTCCCCATTGAAAATTAAATTTTTGGAGCCAATAAGGTGGAATGTCAGACCACCAAACTTATGGATCTAGCTCTAGATATTTTGGCTCCTAAAGAAATACATAAGAGATTGAGCTTCTCTAATAGATTAATTAAGTTTCCTTCTTGAAGATTGATGAAAATGGTTGTCATTAGCAAACTAAATATTGAGGAGTTCATTTTTGTTGAGAAGCATCAACCCATTGACCCTAGGGGAGTTGCTAGGATCTCTTAGAATGTAATGGAGAGCATCCAAGGCAATGACAAATAAGGTGGGGGAAAGGGGACATCCTTTCCTAATTGACCTTTCCAAATTAGTAACCTCAGAGAGTGGCCCATTAACATCAACTTGGGCAATAGCATCACTTAAGATGGTGTCAACCATGGTGCAAAAGGCCCAGGGGAATCCAAAAGCTTCCAAAGTCATTCTGAGAAAAAGCCACTCTATCCTATCATAGGCTTTTTCAAAGTCTAGTAGAATTATAGTAGTTTATTGGCCAGATCTCCTTGCCCAATCCATAACTTCCTAGCTTGTGATTAGGTTTTCAAGGATATATCTACGTATGTGTAGGATTATGATGGGCCAAAAAGTGGCCCCATATGATGGGTATGTATAGGATATGTGACTGACGACATTTTTTATACCCAAAATTGATGAAACAAAAAGGGTTTTTAAAAGAGATTCTCAGCTTTCCAACAATATAAATTATGCTTTACTTTGAATTTAATAAATTATTATTATTAATTTTCTATTTAAATTATGACTAAAGTCCTGATCAATAGGCTGATTGAAAAACATTTATAGATTTCAAATCTAGTATCATATTTTTTGAGTCTGAAACATGCCTCACATTCTATGCTTCATATACTATAGGATTAAAAAAATAAAAAATTGAATTTCATGAAGTTTTGACCAAGTTAAGGAGGTCAGACATACGAGTTTTTATATTTTTGAAAATTTGTAATAAAAAATTCATAATTAATTATTTACTTGCAAAAAAAATTACAAAAAAATATGCATCATGTCAGGACATGAGTCCTATACTTATATATAAAATCTTATAAAAAAAATTATCATTTTATTGTTGTTAGGGTGGTCAAACAGACACCTACTTCTTATTTTTCCCTAAAATTTAAGTACTACTACATTGAAATTTCAAATTTTCACCAAATAGATTTTTTTTCTTTTTAAATAATCCTAGTAGTTTAGAAACTAAATTCAATTTTCTATAGATTCTATTCTTACATATTGTTGAAATATAATAGATAACTTATTCAAATTTTTACGTCAAGTTTCCTAACTCTGATTTATCTGAATTTTTTGCCACATAAGGGCCTATTTTTTCCATGATGATCTTGCACATACCCATCTCCCCCTTGATGAACCCTTTCTGGGTACTATTTATAAATTTTGGAAGTACATTAGTGAACCTTAAAGCTAGAATCTTTGCCAACACCTTGTAAGACACATTTAACAAGGTAATGGGCCTCCAATTTTTTATTAGAGTTTTTTCCCCTTCCTTTGGAAGAAGTTTGATGAGCCCTCTATTGATACTCTCCCCTAGGGATCCTTTGTTTATTGCTTCCATGTAGACTTGGAGCAAGTCATCACAAATCCAACCACTGAAAGTCTTATAGAACTGAACTGGCAATCCATCCAACCCAGGATATTTGTCATTATCCATGGAGGATATTGCCCTCTTTCCCTCTTCCTTGGTTATACTGCAAGAGAGGGAGGCAACATCATCTTCAAATATTTTTGAAGGTATTAGGCTCTTGACCAGATCACTTGCATGACCACACTCTTCCCTGCTCCCCTCAGACTAAAACAACTCCTTATAAAACAAGAAGAATCGGTAGAGGATGTCCTCTTGGTTAGTTATGGATGTTCCATTCTAGAAGATTTTCTCAATGTGTTCCTTTACACCTTTTTCCTTAATGTATCTAAAGAAAAACTTGGAACCTTTGCCCCCATGCTTAAGCTAGTTAAGTTTGGCTCTGACCTTAAGCCCAAAGATCTTGTATTCCTGTAATTTCCTCAAAGTGTGTTTGGTTTTGTTAAGCTCCTCGAAACTGATAGCATTGGAGGGGTCATTTTGTAACCTATTTTCAATACTGAATAACTCTTCTTACAGAAGGTTTTCCTCTTTTCTACTATCCATGGCTCTTTTTTTCCCCACGGTTTGAAACAAGATTTTCCAACTTTTAACATTTTGATTCCATCTATCAATTGGATTTAAGTCTTTGAGCAGCCACTTGTTAACTTCTCTCAAAGTATTTATTGCATCAACACAATCCTTGTCTTTTAGCAAATTAGTGTTGAGGATGAAGCTCTCTCTTTTCCTCGAGGCTTTCCTTCTCCCACCATTGAACCCAACACAGACAATAATTGGGTGGTGTTTGATAGGGTGTAGGGGTAAACCCTTACCTTGCTCCCATCATAGAGGGGCTCAAAGAAAAAGGAGTCCCTATTTGAGTAGAACCTGTCCAATCTGCTATATATTCTTCTACCTCTTCTCTGTGCATTGCATCATGTGAACCAGACTAAGGTCCATTCCTTTTTTAACCCTTGGAGGGGGTCAGCCAAGTTAAGCTTGGCTTTCAATCTGTCCCAAAAGTACTTCTCATTGCCTTTCCAATCCATGTTTAGACCACCACTTTTATCCTCATTCTCTTCAATCATATTGAAATCGCCTCCTACTATCCATGGAATTTCTGGGAGGCAGTAAATCCATTTCCAAAGTTTAATTCTACCTAGGTAATCATTTGGTGCATATACTAAGCAAACACCAAATTTAGTCTCACCTTTGATAAACATTTCTCATGCTGCTCTGTTACATGGGGAAACCCCATTTCCAATGAGAAATTGGTTCCATTTGTTGGCCATAAGGATTGCAGTGCCTCCTCTGCCTTTGTCATACTGAGTAGCAATGTGAGAAGAGTTTCCCCAAATGAATCTCAGGTTATTATCCAAAGTAAACCCTACTGCCTTGACTTCCTACAAAAAGACAAAGTCTTTCTCATTTTCCAAGTTTAGAAATCTCCTTACTACATAAGTTTTCTATCTGGGGATTCCAATCCCCTCACATTCTTAGATATACACTTAAGACTCATCATTACCCTTATCACTTATAGGTTCTTTGGCACTCCTAAATAATTCAAAGTATTTAGGTGCCCCCTCCTCCCCCTCAACCCTTTTGGCTGACGGGATAGTAAGAAAAATACTAGTATTTTTCCTTTTTCCTTTTAGGATGCCCACACTACTTTTGTTGAGGACAATGGTGCTGCCCTTTCTTCTTCCCCTTTTCTTCTTGGGAGGGGCCACATTGGCCGCATCACAGGAGGTTCATGAGAACCGCCTTTGCCTTCCTCAATAGTTCCAAGTTTTCCAAACATGGAGGGGCTATAACCAGAAGTTTCCCCCCTGATTTAGTGTCCTGCTTATTACCATCATCCCTAAAGGGCCTTGCGAGGTCAATTGGTGAGTCAAAGACTCTTTTAATCCATTTCTCACTCTCCTCTATCTACGGACCACTTGCTAATCATTTTAGAGAGTGAATCCATGCTCTCTTTTAGAGGTTGTGACTTTGCCTCACAATCTCTAGGTGGGCCTAAGGCAACCTCTAATTTGAGTTTCGACCTCACCACCCAAGGAAGTAGAGTTGTTTAGATTTGCTTTATTTAGAATTTCAAGATTTTTCTGTTTAGTTTCAGAGCCTAAAAGCTTGCCTTGACCAGCCAGGAGGGCCTGAGAATTCCCCTCCTCACTCCGCATAGGGATTCCAGAGAAGGCGACGGGGTACTCTCCTGCTACAGTCACATCTTTCTTGACAGCCGCAGATTCCACATTATCACAGCCTGTGGGGTTAGGGAAGGGGGAGCTACCGCCTCCCTTCTCATTATGCCTCGGTGAGGATACGTCCAAATTACCAGTCCCTCCATTCTGGGCAGTTTCGAATTCAGGCTCTATCATTTTAACACCATTCATAAAAATTTCCGCTTTCTTCAAGTTTTTACCATTCTTTTTATTATTCATAGCAGAGCTTCTTATTTTCTCCAGGGTGAGCTGCTAGGAATTTTTTACCCCAGAGGGAGACCTTGGATTAGGGGGGACAAAGGGAGGGGTTTGCAGCAGAGGAAGAATCTAATGGGCCACTGGCACGTGGGGAAGGCGGCAAGGAGGAAGTGACCACAACAGCCGAGGAAGGGAAGAACACAACCTGAGGGATGGAAGCAGCCAAAGCGGAGGCTCAGTGGCAGCAGCAGACACAAACTCGGAATCGCCAGCGACAAAGGAAAAAGCAGCGGGTTTAGGATGCTCGGTGGGTTTAGATGGCGGAGGCTTCACAGGGTTTTGGTGGCGCGAGCTACCCCCCTCCTTCCTGATAAGAGGGCAATTCTTGCAAATATGCCCATCACGCCTACAAAGGTAGCAGGACCCTAGCCCTCCCAAAAATTTGATAGGGCATAGGTGCTTTGCATCATCAAACAAGATACCGATATTTCCCGACAGATCTATCCTAGGGTGAAGAGAAATAAGGGCACGCACATTCATCTCAGGAAGCAGCGTTTTAGGCTTATCCACCCTTAGCAAATTACCGAAGGGTAAAACCTGAGGCATGAAAGACCACAAGTCATGGGGAATGTTCTTGACCAGGAGCCATCTGGGGGATGAAAGAGCAAGGATCTCATTGCAGTTAGCTCCGTGAGACCATGCGACGGCCCTGAACATGCTCGCCGCTTGTCCTCAAATTGTAACGCTTTTCGAAGAAGAAAAATTTTCTATCTACAATTCCTTTCTCATATGGTTAATCTAAATGTCAACTCTTGCATAAAATATACAAATTAAATATCAAAATATTATGTTAAAAATGAAAGGTCAAAATAAATTTAAAACAAATGAAAGTGAAATAAGCACCAAAAATGTCATAAAAACCACACAAAAAAATATAATGTTTCTTGGTAGAAATAACATTAATTTAGTGTATGTACTAATTACCGAAATTTGTTACCATTGTCTTTTGCAAACAACTCCCTCAAAAAGTTCTTCCAATTTTCAAGGATGGCCTTGAAAATTTAGAATGTTGTACCACCCAAAGCTTCACAGAAGGTGATAGAAGACCATCGCCAATGCTAGGGAATTTACACTACTCAATGCACTTATCTATAAAGAAGGCATAAATGTTTATTTGATTTATATTAATTTAAGTATATTAGATGATAGAACTTTACAAAATTTAATTATATTTAACATTACAATAAAATATTTGAATTTTAAAATTATTTAAAATTTTGACTTAAGAAACAACTATAATACTATAAGCATATATTTAAAATAACAAGAAAATAGATGTTCATAATGATTAAAAAGGAAATAAAATGATTCTTCTCTCAAAAAGTAGAATGTAATTACATCACAATTTCTTTTATATAAATGAGCTGGGAGAGTTGAGATCAAACTATAATTCAGTCCATTAACACCAAAAGATCAAAATAAATACAAAATCACTTAGTTTCACCTTTACAATTATAAAACCCAGAAAAGAACAAGAAAAAGTTTATAAAACATATCCATGGAATTGCTTCTTAGTTTGTTCGACTTGGAAGATTACAGCATTATGGATCTTGAGAGTATAAAAGTTTACTGTATTTATACGACAAGATACAATTAAAACAGCTTTCTTGCATAGAACTTGTCCAGATCATGAACCGATTCTGTTCCTTGTCGCAAACAAAATATACAGTGTTTAACCAACTTAGCCAGGCCACCTTTGTCTTCTCTGTACAAACTTTTCAACTAAGGAATAAGTTGATTACGCTGGGCACTGAACTTTATTCAAATTATTCTTTGCAAACTTGACGGCATCGTTTAAGAAACATAATGGAAAATCTGTAGACATTTGGCTTGTAGTCATAACCCATGACTACAAATAGCAAGAGATATGACGTTGTTGAAGAGTGCAGCAGTTCAACAACTATGGCAGATATCACGGGATTTTCCATGTCTGTGAAGAGATTCATGCAAAGGAGAAAATACAAACGCCTCGATGATTTTAATGGTGGAAGAAAGCGAATGAGAGTAGTGAAGTTGGGAGGGCGCAGAGGCAGGCGAATTTGGAAGCTCAAATTCTTGCCAAAGTTAAAGCTCAAAATTATTAAGTCGGCTGTTAATGTTTCTGTAAAATCATTGCATGCAAAAATAAAAGATGGGTATTTAAAATTGATGGTGAAGCTTTCCCATTCTAGATCTAGGAAGCCTCCTGCACAGATGCGTATTGAAGATTTCAACGATAAGATTATTGTTGAGATTTACAAGTCGCTTGGAAGAGAGGTCAAAGTGTTGCGATGTGAGGGTTCTGCCAGAGATGAGGCCATGTTTCATCTGAATACAATTGTTCTTTGAGCGGGTGTTTTCAATATGTATAAGGAAGCAGTTTTTATGTAGCAATTTGTAGAGATTTTAACTGTAGTATTCTCAAAAAAGAAAATTAATAGCTTTCCAGAGTAAATTTGTTTTGTCTTAAATGAGAAAACAGATTTCCTGCAATGTTTGCATAGAGTGAATATATGTTTGTCTTTGAGATGCATTCAATGCGCTCTATGTGACACTTTTATTTTAAAGACAGATATCATCGCAAGCAAATATAAGTCAAACTAAAAGGACAAGTTTTGAAAGATTATATTAATGGGATTTCTCACAAGATTGGAGATTTATTTTAATCATACCTATCATCAGATGTTATATTGTATAGGTAACTATTATTTTAATGACCTCGTTCATCTTGTTATTAATCAGAAGACAAGAGATTTACAAAAGTATTTAGGGGAGAGGTTTGGGTAGCTGAGCACTCTAATTTTGCATTTTTCAAAACTTTACGTGGAAATTTCAAATCACTCTTATTTTTTTATAGAAGCTTATTTGGTAAGTTTTCTGCTTATAACTAAGGTTTCAAGGCTATGTCATCAAATATGATGCCACATCAACATGCTTTTTGTCGAGGTGTCCAAAAGGCCCCAAAAAAGCGTGAGATTGATAGTTGTGCACTAAGTCATGTTTTATTGGTGCATTGATATGGCATCTCATGATTTGTTTCTTTTTAGATCTAAGGAATGTATTTTGTTCAATTATGGGTAGTCATCATCAATACTAACAACTTTAAAGTCACAAATATTGGTTCACTATTGTTAAAAATATTGGGCATTAAATCAACAAATGTTTTAACAACTATTGGAACATGATCAAGTATTGGGTCCTCTCCCCTAAGTAACAAAGAGTGAGAATAAGTGTATTGCCAAAAATTGTATACTCTTGAAGAAAGAGACAATTTTGTGGTAAAACTAGGTCCTACTTTAGGCACCTTCCATCAATCACCCCTTAAAATTGCATTTATAGGCCCCTAATACTCATGATTTTGGACTTTGAGGCCTAATTCACCCATGAAACCACTTAAATCCTGACAAATATCATTAAAACCACTCAAATTTTGTGAAACCCACCAAAAATATCCCTGGTGGGACTAAGTCACCAAAGGTGGCGACTTAGTCCCTTTTGGGGTATTTTCCACTTTTGAGTGGGAATTTCATTAATTAAATTTAATTTCTCAATGGATGTCAGCCTCTTACATCTAAATAATGAGAAAATTAGGTGTTGATGCCTATAAATACACATTTTAGGTCATTTTTCACATCTCCTAGTCATTTTTTTAAGTAAAAAAATCAAAAGTCAAGAGCAAAATTGTCTTACACAAGAAGATTCAATAATATTTTGCAGCAAAATTGAAGCTTTAGGGCAGCAAAGGGTTTTTGAAAGTCTTCAAGTTCACTTCTTGTTCAAGATCTCTCATTTGCAAAAGATTGATTATGGATGCCTATGGTGAATCATGGAGAAATCTAGGTTGAAGAGATGCAACTAGCCATCAAATCACACCTAATGACTTGTTTTCAAAGTGATTCCATCTTTCATGTTCTTCTTATCTTCAGATTTAAAGTTTGCATTACATTTTACATTCATTTGAAGTGTTGTAGGGTTTCTTGCATTGAAGTCTTGCATCATTTGAATGTCATTATATCACCTCATTCTAGCACATTAGAATAGGGTTTTATCTCATTTTCAACTTTTCTTAGTCTTAGACACACTTAAGAGTAGGGTTTTTATGCAAAAAAATTCATTCACAAAGTTTAAATACCAACTAGGGGTTTGACCAAGGAAAACCCCCAATTAAAAACCAATTTATCTTTTGTTTTGCAGGGTTTTTCAAAGATTCAGATCCAGATTTCTATCAAAAAGCAGAGTGCAGGTTGTGGGTTGTCGTTTCCACTTTCGGATTTACAGAAAATCCAAAGTGGACTAACTCACCCATAGTGGTGACTTAGTCCCACTACATTTCTTTTTTATAAATTTTTGTAGACTCAAACACCCTTTTAGCAAAAACAGGTTTCTAGGCAGTTTCCCCAAATTAGGACTAAATCGCCCAGCTTGGTGACTTAGTCCCATCAGGCTTAAAAATCAGAATTTCTAGTATTTCAAAAGTCGTTGCAATATCCATTCTACTCCTCATCAATTTCTAGGTGCTTAATTCCTATTTTACATCTTTATTTTATCATTTATTACATTCATTTTACTTTTCTACATATCACACTGTGTTTTCAAACAAGTTAGTTTTTCTAGGTTTTGCATTATTAGAACATTTCAAGTTCATATCAGAGCATTATGACATCTTAATTAGGTGTAATACAATTCATGAACATAGTCTTTGAGTGTAAACCCTTGCATTTTGGTCCCCTTTCAATCTCCTTTCTCCTTTCTAGGTGAAAAACCCTAGGAGGAGCAAAGCATTGTGAGGCCAAACCAAAATCATCGTTTACATTTTGGTGAACCTGAATTTTTAACATATTCCTTTCTGATTTGAAAATTACATCCTAGGTTCCATTTTCATTTCATCTTGCATTAAATTGCATCCTAGGGTTTTAACCTTGCATTAGTGAAAAGTTCATGTTAGCTTGCATTATTGCAGTCTGTTTCATAGCATAACAGTGCACTCTGCATTTATAGTATAGATTTGTATTACACAGTCCTAAGCACACTCATATCCATCAAAAAATTCAAAAAACCTTCAAAATAAACCTAATTGGATAATTCGCCACCTGGGGCAACTTAGTCCCTCTGTCAATTTTGCATTTTTGTTTGCTACATTATGCTTCCCATTTCTGAAATTCCTATTAGATTCAATCATTGCTTTGTTTTTTTATAGTGGTGTACTGTTTTATTTGAATTATTTTCATTTATTTTATTTACTTTAATGGAAGTCATAGATATCATTAGATTTTTACAATGTTTATTTTCAGCATTAGTTCCTAGCTCATTTAGATCAGATTCATCGAAAAAAAAACAAAAAAACAATTTAAAACATCACATGAACCAATCAAAATGATGCTTCATTTTAGGACAAATATATCATCCAAACCTCTTTGTAGTGATTACTTGGATAGATTAGATGAAACCTTTCATGGTTTCCTCTCATCAAGTTCATCCTCTAAGACTTGTGATGACAAACCTAAACTACTTAGTGACACCTTATCTCCTCAACCTTTTAGTAGTGATGACTTGAGTATGTTAGATGAAGCTCTTCAGGGATTCCTCTCACACAACTCATCCACTAAGGATTGTGGTGAGCAATAAAAAACAAAATATGTTAATGTCATCCAACCTCAACTTTTTCTTTACCCACCTTCACACCAACCTCAACCTCCACCTAAACCTGAGTTCACCCTTTATCCACCACAACATGATGTTGTCACACACACACACTATACCTAAAACAATTTTCAACCTCAACAACCCCCTCCAACATCCTTACCTTAACCAAATCCTATTTTTCCTAGTGCTCCTTGCCTAAACTCACACCTTAGGGAGTATGATCTCGTTGAACAACTTAAGAATACTCCCACAAAGATATCCCTTTGGGATCTTCTTCTTAATTCACCCAATTATCATTCAATACTTCAAACAACCTTGTAACAAATAGGGGTTCCTCCTGGTACAAATGTAAGCGATGTGGCATCTCTTTTAGAGGGAATGAATACACTTAATGTACACATTACCTTTCATCAGCATGAGCTCCCCCTATTAGAATTAAGGAGACAAAATGAGGTTTTTATGATTATTTCCCAATATAATACAATAGGAATTAAGCAAACCTCATTGACAATGGTTTTTCCCTCAATGTGTGCAGTGTGAAACTTCTCGATCGATTATGTGTGGATAAATTGCAAATTAAACTTGATTCCTTATCCATCAAAGGATTTGACAACACAACCAAACAACTGCTTGGTATAATCACTTTACCTATAATAGTCAGAGTGGTTACCTTGCAAACTCCTATTCATGTCATGTCCTATGATCTCGTGTACAATCTTCTCTTGGGAAGACCATGGATTCATGAGATGCATGAAGTACCTTTGACCCTTCATCGTATAATGAAATATGTCTATAAAAATAAAGTGTATCAAGTTGTGATAGACCCCGAGCCTGAGAGTTGTTTGCAACTTGAAAAAGGAAAACAAGTCCTCTGAATACTTTAATTCCAACCTCTCATATTGACCCTCTTCAAAGCAATAAGCAAGAAACAAAATCCCTGTTTAAATTTCTTGATGATGATTGGGGAACATTGGAATTTACTCCTTCATTCATGGATGAATACATAATTACCCGCAAGGAGATAGAAAAAAAAGAGAAACCAACAATTGTGTCCACTTAAAATTCACAATAATCTTCCTCTTCATCTATCTCACCTCCCTTGGATGAAAACACAACTTACACAACAAATTTTGATTAGATAGATTATTAGAAACCCCTCAATCCCAAGGAAATGGAGAGACTTTATGGCCATGGGTATGAACCTATGAAATAGTTGGGGTACAATGGTAAAGGATGTGGAAAACATGAACAAGGCATTTGTGTCCCTATTGAGCCTAATACAAAAGATGTGAAGACTGGTTTAGGATATTCCTTTTCTAAGACAACAAAAGCAACTCAATGACCCTCATTAAATATCAACACTATCACATTTCAATCACGAACTACACTTACACTCAAACATCCTAAATTTCTTTACATGACTTCTCAACCATCTTGGGAGTTTGTTGAAAGTGATGAAGCCTTGAAACAAATGCTAGGTGCTATTGATAAACCATCTCGCTCTAACCGACATGTTACCTGCACTATGATAAGTTCCAAGCTGCAACATACAGATGATCATGAGAAAACCATGGAACCATATGAACCTGAGTTTCCTCAGCCAAATGCACTTCCCCTAGGAGATACAATTGATATACAAATGGACGTCAATGACATAGAAAGGGTCATTAAGATTGGGAAGTGCCTTGATGATGAGGAACAAGAGGATCATACTACACTTTTGCTCCATGATTTTCCTAATTTTTTTGCTTGGAAAGATTCTGATATGCTAGGTATAGACCCAAAAATTGTCACACATAACATTGTTCTTGCAAATGATGCTAAGCCTTTTCAACAGAAGATACACAAAATGAATCCTAAGATAGCCTTGCATGTTAAAGGAGATCTTGAAAAAATCCTTGATGCAGGTTTTATTCATCCTATTGATTATTCTCCTTGGATCTCAAATATTGTCACAATTACCAAATCCGATAATCGTATTAGGATATGTGCAAATTTTTGATATTTGAATAAAGAATCTTTAAGAGATTATTTCCCACTTCCTAATATTGACATGATTGTGGATTCAACTGTTGGACATGCTTTGTTGTCATTCATGGATGGATTTTCTAGTTATAATCAAATCTTCATTAAACCATAAGATCAATACAAAACAACATTCACAAATGTTTGGGGAACATTTTGTTGGGTTATGAAGCCATTTGGACTAAAGAACGCAGGCGTAACATATCAAAGAGAAATGACATTAATATTTCATGATTACATACATAAAATACTGGAAGATTACGTTGATTACATCCTTTCTAAGTCCTTATGATGACAAGACAATTTGAATGTCCTTCGCTAGATCTTTGAAAGAATACGTAAATACAACATGAGACTCAACCCAAAAAAGTATGTCTTTGGAGTAGATAGTGGGAAACTCTTAGGGTTTATCATATCTCATAGAGGCATCGAAGTGGACACAAAGAAAATTGATGTTATTGTAAACATGCCACCTCCTAGAAATATTTTCCAATTACACACATTACAAGGACGAATTCAAGCTATTCATCGTTTTGTCACTTCTTTAGCCAATAGAACGTTACCTTTCACACATCTCCTCAAGAAGGATGTGCCTTTTGATTGGAATGAAGATTGTAAATAGGCTTTTGAGATTTTAAAGGAATATCTTTCAACTCCACTTGTTTTACAGCCTACCATGCCAAACAAATCGTTCATCCTCTACAGCATCTCATCTAATCATGCTCGTTCTACCTTATTAGCTCATAAAGACGATAATGGCAAGGAATATTTTGTTTATTACACAATATGTGTCAATTGAAAAGAAATGTTTAGCCCTTGTATTCACTACTAGTAAATTGCAACATTATTTACTAAATGCAGAAATACAAGTCATGACAAAATTTGATCCTCTCAAACATCTTTTCAATAAAACAAACTTATTAGGACGCTTAGCTAAATGGGTTATGTTGTTAACTAAGTTTGACCTTAATTTTGTTTTGCAAAAAGAAATTAAAGGAAAAGCCTTGACTGACCATTTAGCTTATGCTCCTTCCCCTTTTGTGTTCCCTAGTAATGGGGTGATCCCACAAAGCTGGTTTACAATTTGTAGGAGATTCTGATTTTTGCTGAAATCACATATTTTTAGAAAATATAATGATTTAAGCCTTAAAAATTTCCATTTAAAGCATTCCAATTGAAGAGGGTTTGATCAAACTACCTTAGATCAAACCCCTTTGGATAGAACCCCTTGGAGTCTCCTTTACACCTATCAAAATGCTGATAAAACCACTTTTGATTTACCTTTTGGGAGATCAAATGAATTCATTTAAATTTTATTTTTTTAAAGTATGTAGTCCTTATTATAAGCTTCCCAAAAAGTATAATTTTAAATAAATTTAATTTAATTATTATATTTATTTTTTATTTCTTGTGAATGTAGGTTTTCCACCAAAAATCAAGCTCTCTGTTCTACACATGTGGAAAAATAGCAGATTATCAAAAAAATTGAAAAATATGAGTGCAGATATTGAATTCTTGATTCAACAAAAAAATTGAATTTCATACATACAAAAAAAGTTACTGCTATAATGACACGCTTATGTTTGAATTGTAATTGGTTTGACTTTGAAACTTGATTAAAGAAAAAAATATTCAATAAAACTATCTAACCAAGTGCAAGCACTAGATATCAAAGTTACAAATCTAAATTCGAAAGAATTATAATTTTATCGTTCATGGAAAAAAAGATATGCGTTATACGGTGAGCATCACTTTTTAAAAATGTTGTTTTCTGAAAAAAAAAACTAGTTTTTGAGGGAGATGGAAAAAGAAGTGCAAACTAATTCCAAAAATTTTGAAAAAAATATATTTAGAATCTACAGACAAAATTCCATGAAACTCTAGTTTGCATCATCTTCAAATTCCTCACAGTTTAGCCGCTACAGGTGCTTGAAAGTGAAGATTTAGTTAAAAAAAATTATTTTAGTGTCCAGTTTGGCCAAAAATTGTAAACCACTATTATGGGATCACCCAATGATTCTTTTCCTGATGACAATGTATTAACAACTAGTATTTCTACATGGGCATTATATTTCGATGGATCTAAGTGTCGAACAGGTTCCGGTGCTAGAATAATATTAATTCCACTTGAAGGAAAACCTATTCTCTTCTCCTATCGTTTAAATTTCCTATGTACAAATAACACTGCTAAATATGAGGGCTTAATCATTGGAATACGTGCCACTTTAATTATGGGAATTACTAACATTAGGATATTTGGTGACTCACAATTAGCAATCAAGCAAATCAATGGTGACTATCAGGCTAAGCATGATAAATTATCCAAATATAAAGATCTCACAATGTCCTTGCTGGAAAATTTAATTCCTTCACCATTGAAAACATCTCATGAAAAAGATAATTGATATGTGGATGCAATGGCCAGTGTTGCTTCCCTTATATCCCCCTCTAATCCTTCACAAGATATTATATTCATTATTCATCCTATCATGAAACCTTCCATCATTGATATCACTATCGCCGCATTAGTCACCACCAAGAATGATTCAAGTGAATGGTATGATGTTATTTATAATTATATAAAAGATGGTACCCTTCCCAAACCTGTCGCAAGTAACACCCGTGCTCGTCTAAAAAAATTAGCCACCAAGTACATCATTCTTGCCGATGTGTTATATTGACAGTCCTTTGATGAAATTTTACTTAGATTCCTTAAGGATTTTGAAATTAATATGGCACTCGAGAAAACTCATGATGGCAGTTGTGGCAATCATTTCGGTGCAAAGACCCTAGTGCAAAAACTTCTTTGTATGGGTTATTACTAGAAAAATATGGAAAAATACTATTATGTGTATGTTAAGCAATGTCATAAATGTCAAGAACATAGTTATTTATTTCATGCTCCTACTTCTGAGCTTCATGCCCAAATCCCTATTTGGCCATTCTCTATATGGGGGCTAGATATAATTGGAAAAATATCTCTCCCATCTTTCGCTAGACATACGTTTATCATCACTACCACTAATTATTTCATGAAATGGGTAGAGGCTATTCCTCTTCGATCTACAAATGTTGAGGTGATCTGTCAATTCATCCTTGAGCCCATAATTGCTCATTTTGGGCTTCCTTCCGCATTAGTCTCTGATAATGGCACACCATTTAAGAATAATGATGTGAAGAAGTTCTTGGAAACTTTCCATATTCAACACCATTTTTCAACACCCTATTACCCACAATCAAATGGTCAAGCAGAGTCAACTAATAAAGTTATTGAACAAATTTTAAAGAAAAAAGTTAACGCTAATCATAAGGATTGGCACACACAACTACATTATGCACTTTGGGCTTATCGCCCAAGTGTTTGTTCCTCCACCAAATCAACACCTTATAACATAGTTTATGGTACTGAAGCCATCATTCCCTTGGAGTTATAAATCCCCACATTGTGGATTTATCTTCAAGGTTTGATTGACAATAACACCTATAAAACCAAACAATTACATCAACTTGAAATGCTCGATGAACAACGCATTAACGCTCTTGAGAATCTTCAAGCTTATTGCAAAAGGAAACAACATTACTACAATCTCAATTTCATCCCTCACACATTTGACAAAGGTGACTTCTAAAGTTCTTTCTGCAAATCAACATAATGTCAACACCGACCCTAATGAATGAGGAAAATTCAGCCCTAACTGGTTAGGACCCTATGTTGTCGACAAAAGATATGGGTTTGGTGTGTATATCTTAATGGAACTCGATGGAACACCCCTTAAAGAACCAATCAATGTCGCATATTTACGTTGGTATTATGTTTAATCCCTTTTGAATAGTATGAACTATAAAGCAGTGTTGTTAAATCGTTATAGGATCCTCCCTTATATGCTTTCACACTACTTCATTTTTGACCTCTTTTACAGGTTTGTCTTAAACACTAAAGTGATTATTTATAATCCCTTTAGGCTTCATTCTATTCGAATTCATCTAGTGTGTTGTGATAAGTTACATTTAATTTAGCATAACATACTCCATCATCATGTTGTATCTTAAACAAAACTACACTATGTTTTAATTAGGTCACATAAGTTTTGTCAAATCATGTAGCTATTAATTAAATACTTTTACCATAGATTCATTTAATTAATCACATTGCATTTAAAATTCAACCACAAATAGACACATCATAATAAAACCAAATGCGCATTTCTATATATATCAAAGTTTTATATACATCTCAATATCATATACAAATCACAAAGGTTTATGGGAGCTAGACGCCTCAAGCTCTAGTGCTCGTGATCTGGTCCCTGGAAGTCATGAGACGATCGTGTGTGATCATGACCGCAAACTATTGAGTCTAAGTGCATACTCTAGACCTTGTACTTGACCAACAGCCACAAGACACTCCTCTACCATCTGATCCCTCTCCGCTCCTACTTGTGCTAGCTCTACATGCAGTCTCTTGACCTTTGTTGAAGTCTGCAATGACTATCTTGCACTATCCGCTCAATGGAGTCATCTTCTCACACTCTCGTATGCTACCCGTAGCCTCGTGAAAGGTCTAAGCGACTCTAGCTCCTCCTCCATGATTGGTGGGGCATATAGTTAGGATCCATCTCCTCCTCATTGATGGATGTAGGCACTATCTTCGTAGCAGTCTGACGATAGAACTCTCGCTAGTCTCTCATCACTCTTGCAAGATAGACAAGGTACACAATCAGTAATCCTCAACATGATATACATATACATATAAAACAACATAATCAATAAAAGTACATGCATAAAATTAAATATTATCACCTATGTCGCTGGTCGGATGTGTCATCTCAATATCATCCTATACTGGGGGAATGGAGGTGGAGCTAGCCTCCCATTGACTGTGAGTATTGGTACCAGCTGTAGCTGCTGCTCGTGACCTAGTCCTATAGATGGGAGAGGAATCTCCCCCCTCGTGATGTTCCTCAACTACTTCCTTATCATCCTCACTAAAGGGTGGCTCCTCCTCCTCGTACTGGTACTCCTCCTCAACCTCCTCATACTCCTCATCCTCCCCCTCTCCCTCCTCATCCTCCTAATCCTCATAATGGTGGTTGGTCATGATCATAGAAGTCAAAATCACTCTTGGCTACATGCTCCAAAGTGAGTCACACTGTATCACCTAGTCTCTAGGAACTCCGCATTGATCTCCTGAAGGCAGATCATGTCTAAGGTGGTGTCTACACCTATCCAAATTGTTGCATGACTCAATCATAGTAGAATGGTTGTACTACATGGTCATGGCAGCCAACCAAAAATCTATCCATCTGCATCCTCCTCAACTATCTGGTATGATCTGGCCACTATAATATCAGCTGATAAGGTCTCCATAGGACCTCTTCCTCATCAAGTCATTCAAATCATACCCTCCAAAAATGAAAGTCACCATACTGCCATAGTTGTCACAGAGGATACCCGAAAGCCCATGAATATCCTACTATTATCGCACATGGATAGCCAACTAGTCTAGTACATGTAATTTGCTTAAGGCACCACACCTGTAGAAGTGTGCAGTGCACCATACTGTCAACCTCTCGAAATACAAATTTCCCCAAATCATAATAGAGATGTGCAAGCATACATCAACCCCAGGCATATACTGCCCGCTACTCTACCATCCCTTTAATCAAGTGGACTAGTCCTCCATCCAGGTGATCACCCCGGCCATCAGGGATGCTAACTAGTGCTACAATGTGCATCATAATACACCAAACCACTGGTGTCCATGAATATAATAACATTGACAAATCAATCGACCCTCTAACTTGTGCATTATGAACTAGACCATCTACACAATACTATAAATCAACCCTCTACTCCAGGAAGTTGTAGTCTCTACAGAAATATACTCACTCTCCTTGAATCGGCACTTGGAGAATCTGGTGTAGATCCTCCAATGTGATCGTCATCTCTCCTATAGGCAAATGAAATGTGCATGTATCTGCATTCCATCACTCACAAAAGAGCCATCACCATGGCATTGTGGTATCTCATGGGCGGCATAAGATATACCCAATAGATCCCAATGGCCTAAAGATGCTCTGTCTCCTCTAAGGATAAAGATGGAGCCAAATCTCTCAAAAATATCAACTATCTCCCTCCTAATCGTTGTCTTCCTCGAGCAGGTACCTATAAAGTTTACACACATATGCTCTAAAATTCATCTAAACTCTTACATTTTCATCATGCAAGTGTGCTAAAGTTACTTTGGTGTGCTTTTCTAAAGGCCCTAGACACTTTAGAACCCTTTGGGAAATTGTGCAAAGAAACGGGACACTTCACAAAGAAACAAGACACTTTGCGAACAAAAGGGACACTTTGCAAAAAAAAATTCCAAGATCCTAAATTAAGCCATCAATGCATTAAAAATCATTACATAATTACAAAATCACAAAACGACAGTTGCAAAATCCACTCACCTCATGTTGATGCTCACCATGTGCCACCTGGTCTCGAAGAACGTCCAATCGTGCAGGTGTGTATCCCCGTCTGCTTAGAATATTCTCCTCTCACTTGTCACTCTCAAGCTACAAGTAGGTAAAATGAAATAGTAAGTGACAAACTACTTTCCTTTACCTCTTTTTACCTATTTACTTTTCCTATGCATTAAATTAGGGTTTTTTTACCTTACACATACGTCAAGTACTTTTCATTCACAACCACATAATGAAAGCTAGGGAACTCCATTTTCGACACCATTTGATACATTGGAATAGTGATTCCACACCCAACATCATCAACTATCTATTGTTATGCGAAATGGTACTTGGAAATGTCCTTCAATATGATATTTTGGGTTCGACATGGCTAGATTGCTACCTTGATTCCACCTCCATAAAGAAAACGGAATCAAGGGAGGCATACATCTACCCTCGAATTTGTTTTCTAAGAGTTGGGAAAAAGGATTTTTGATGACTAATGAATTTGTGTTGCAGGATGCAGTTTCCTAATGTTGTGGTTGTGCAGATAACTACATTGGGGGCTTCATTCTCCCAACTTTTGAATAAGTATCCTTTTATAAAGTAATGTGCACTTTTTAGAATACTTTAGCTTGCATATGCATGTAGAGTCATATGGTTGCTAAAGTGGGAACTTAATGTATTTCCAAAAAGTGTATACTCTTGAAGAAAGAGACAATTTTGTGGTAAAACTAGGTCCTACTTTAGGCACCTTCCATCAATCACCCCTTAAAATTGCATTTATAGGATCCTAATACTCATGATTTTGGAATTTGAGGCCTAATTCACCCATGAAACCACTTAAATCCTGACAAATATCATTAAAACCACTCAAATTTTGTGAAACCCACCAAAAATATCCTTAGTGGGACTAAGTCGCTAGGTGACGACTTAGTCCCTTTTGGAGTATTTTCCACTTTTGAGTAGTAATTTCATTAATTCAATTTAATTTCTAAATGGATGTCGGCCTCTTAGGTCTAAATAATGGGAAAATTAGGTGTTGATGCCTATAAATACACATTTTAAGTCATTTTTCACATCTCCTAGTCATTTTTTTAAGCAAAAATCAAAAGTCAAGAGAAAAAGTGTCTTACACAAGAAGATTCAATAATATTTTGCAGCAAAGTTGAAGCTTTAGGGCAACATACTAGGGTTTTTGCAGGTTTTCAAGCTCACTTATTATTCAAGATCTCCCATTTGCAAAATATTGATCATGGATGCCTATAGTGAATCATGGAGAAATCTAGGTTGAAGAGATGCAACTAGCCATCAAATCACATCTAATGACTTGTTTTCAAAGTGATTCCATCTTCCATGTTCTTCTTATCTTTAGATTTAAGATTTGCATTACATTTTACATATCATTTACATTAATTTGAAGTTTTGTAGGGTTTCTTGCATTGAAGTCTTGCATCATTCAAATTCCATTTAATCACCTCACTCTAGCACATTAGAATAGGGTTTTATCTCATTTTCAGCTTTTCTTAGTCTTAGACATACTTAAGACTGGGGTTTTTATGTAGATTTTGTCATTCACAAAGTTTAAATACCAAATAGGGGTTTGACCAAGGAAAACCCCCCATTAGAAACCAATTTATCTTTTTTTTTTGGTAGGGTTTTTCAAAGATTCAAATTCGGATTTCTGTCAAAAAGCAGAGTGCAGGTTGTGGGCTTCCATTTCCACTTTCAGATTTGTAGAAAATCTAAAGTGGACTAAGTCTCCCATAGTGGCGACTTAGTCCCACTACATTGCTTTTTCAGAATTTTTTGTAGACTCAGACACCCTTTTGGCAAAAACAAGTTTCTGGGTAGTTTCCCCGGATCAAGACTAAATCGCCTAGCCTGGCGACTTAGTCCCATCAAGCTTAAAATTTAGAATTTCCATCATTTCAGAAGTCTCTACAATCTCCATTCTGCTCTTCATCAATTTCTAGGTGCTTAATTCCTGTTTTACATCTTTATTTTATCATTTAATGCATTCATTTTACTTTTCTGCATATCACACTGTGTTTTCAAACAAGCTAGTTTTTCTAGGTTTTGCATTATTAGAACATTTCAATTTCAGATAAGAGCATTAGGAAATCTTAATTAGGAATAATAAATTTCATGAACATAAGCTTTGAGTGTAAACCCTTGCATTTTGTTCCCCTTTCAATCTACTTTCTCCTTTCTAGGTGAAAAACCCTAGGAGGAGCAAAGCATTGTGAGGCCAAACCAAAATCATCGTTTACAGTAAGAAAAAAAGAAATTCATTTATGAGATTATGAAGTTAAGTATTTAATAGTTTTGTTAAAAAAATAGAACATGTGAGTATTAAATGAGAAGTCCTTTAACATTGAAGCATCATTTAATAAAGAGTTGGAGAAAATAAGTCAAGCATAAGTCAAAGGAGTTCTATGTTGATTTTAAAATTTATAATCTATATTAACATTTTAATTAATTAATTAATTTATAAGTAAAAATGAATGTAACAAGTTTATTTTTTTCTTGTAAATGAGATTGGAGGTCGCCAACTCTTGCATCTGTGTGCATGAAAAAGCTTGTGCTTCAATTATTCTTTCTTTACAAGCTTATTGATTTTTTTTTTTTGTTATAGATGTTATCCTAGTCAATACGAGTCAATTTTGTTAGCATTTTAATATAGCATTTTGAGGTATTTGCAAAGTGGGTCTAGGAAGTTTGGAGGATCCTACTATATTTTCTTATAAAGTTATTCTTTGATTGGATGAACCTTCTTCATCGAGACATGACAGTGTTGTCCCTTTTTTGGTGAATGCAACAAATGAGGTGAATAGATCCAATATTAGAAATTTTTCATAAGAAGAATGGGGACTTGGAGAAGAGTACTAAAAAGCCTATTTTGGTTATTTATTATTCATATTTTTCTATCCTTCTAAAAATGTTCTAATCTACAATTTTATGGTTATTCAATTTTTATTACCTTTTAAAAAGTATGTGCTTGTCTAAACTAGTAACCCAAATGTGATTGGAAATTATTCTTGTATGAAATGAGGATTTGTAGTAACGGAAAAAGTTTCCTTTTCCTTGCTTGATTTGATAACTGACATTGAAATTGAACAAGTGGTGTCTTGGACTAATGTTGTAATGCCTTGTAAACATTCACACTGTTTTAAGACCTTTATTTAGGAAAAACATGCCTTAATTGGTCATTTTCAAGGGTGTTGTGAAGTGTTGTGACACACTTTCACACTTTTCTAGGACTTATTTGCTTAATTAAGCCTTATGGGCCCCTTTCTAAATAAAATTTATATAATTTGTACCTTGTTTAAGTGTTGTAAAGTGTTTTAAAGCACTTTCAGATTTGTCTAGGTGGTCTTATTTCATTAAAGTTAAGTGGAGTTATTAACCCCCCTTTTAGGCCTTAATTTTGACACCTCCTGAGGATCTTTCCCGACAAGCATAAATTAAATATCAAATTATTTCATTGGGGAAAATTTGGTCCTAGTAAGTTGAACCAAGACCCATTCGCCCTTGATTGCAAATGGGATCTCTCTTAATAGGACCCCCATTTTTCAATTGATCTGGAATGGGTTTTTGGCCTTCTTTTAGCTCTCTGAAGCTCGGTCCTGGAAACTTAGCTAGGAACATTCGCCTTTTGTGGAAAAAGGGTCCTCCCTTAATGAGACCTTATTTTTTGAATTTCATTCTGGTGGGAATTTAATTATGTTTCTTTCCAGATCTGGTGTCGACATTAGTTCTTTGAATTTTGGGGTTAATCTCCTAATTTAGTATAAATAAGGGGATAATTCACATTGTTTCACCTAGCAATTTTATGAGACGTCCTAGCAAGTTTAAAAGAGCATCCTTATAGAAAATTTGATACTACAAGAGCATTTCAAGATCATTCATAAGGCATTTCAAGGTAGATTTCAAGAGTTGATTGCAGTAATTCAAGATCATATCATCATTTCAAGGGTTTGATGCATACATTCATGTTGTTGAGCTAAGATTGTGAGTGTAGAATTGGATATCTACTTGCAACCACTGTTCAAATCAAATTCAAGGATCCTAGATCTACATTCTTTATGGCCACTACATGATAGTTTGCAGATTTATTTCACAAGATATCAGCCAAGGTGATATCAATTACATTTTTTCATGTTCATGCTTAATTTCATTATTTCATCAATTGGTTTAATTACCTAAAAGGGGTTTGACCAAGGAAAACCCCTATCCCCTAACAAACAAAAATTTTCTCCTCTTGCATGTGTGATTGCAGGTTTTTAGGTTGAAGAGCAAGATTTGGAGCAAAATTGAAAAAGTTGTCAAGTTGCAAGATTGTCATTTATAGTGCAAGAACAAAGAAAGGAGGCTACAAAATTTATTTCAAACTTGAAGCTAATAACTGGGGATTTGAAATTGCAAACATCAAGGAATAGAACCCAGAAGTCAGTTTTTTGAAACCCTAAAAGGACCCATTCACCACTAAAGGCGCATGGGTCCTTAGTAGGGCTAAAGCAGTGAAAATATGGGATCTGGGAGTGCTAACTAAGAGGAAAAAACCATGAAGTCATTTTTAGAAACCCTCACAGGGACCCATTCACCCCTAAACTTGAATGAGTCCTCCATAGCTCAAAGACAATAAATTTTTGGATAGGTACACAACTTTTTATGCTCTCAAAACATTCCTCATAGTTGCTATAATAGTTAGGGTCATTTTCTTATTATTATTTGCATCTTATTTTGCATAATTTGAATTTATTTTGGCTTGGAAAATAAGCGATCCATCTCATTTTTGGGATAGATCCCATTTTCCACCATTTCAGGATTTATTTGTTGTTTTCTCTAGAATGTTTGTTTGTGATATAGATTTTAATAATGGTTCATACTTTTATTAGCAAGTTACATTATTCATCAAACCACTGCATATGGGTTTTGATCTAGTGGAATAGCTCCCTTGATCTAAGATTCATGTTTGGGTCGGTATTCTTAGACTTCCATTGGAATTTTGAAGACTAGTATTTTAAAATCTATTACAAATATTCCTAGTAAACCTTGGGTTCCTTCACATCATACACTTGAAAGAAAGGTAACTACCTATACTTGTATTTGTATTAAATTTTATTTGAATAAAATATTACCTATTTCTTTATAAATGTAGTAATGGAAAAAGTAGCCTTTTTCCTTACTTGGTCTAATAATTGACATTAAAGTTGAACTAATGGTGTCTTGGAGTAGTGTTGTAATTTGTGTTGTACACATTCACACCATTCTAGGACCTTTATTTGATTAAAATGTACCTTAATTGGTCCTTTGCAAAGGTGTTGTAAAGTGTTGTAACACACTTTCACACTTTTTCTAGGATTTATTTGCTTAATTAAGCCTAATGGGCCCTTTTTTGAATAAAATGTATTTAACTTGTACCTTATTTAGGTGTTGTAATGTGTTGTAACACACTTTCACATTTATCTAGGGTCCCCTTAATTAATGGTGGTTAATTAATTTTAATTGACCATTTTAATTCAAATTCAAGCCCCCTTTTCAAGGATCTATCCTGACACCCAATAATGATATTGTATGAAATTTAATTGGAAAAATTGTTGTCATAAAAAATGCTACTATTACCCATTCGCCTTTAATGGAAAATGAGTCCTCTCCACATAGGACACCCCTTTCTTTACATTTTTGAGGTGGGTTTTTGATGTAATTTCACCTCCACGAAGCTCGGTCCTGGAAACTGTGCCAGGATCCATTTTCCTTTAGTAGCGAATGGGTCCTCCCTTAATAGGACCCCTATTTTTGAATTTAATTATGGTAGGATCCTTATAATTTTAGTACCCAAATTTGAGTTCGGCTTAAATTCTTTGAATTTTGGGGTTAATCTCTCAATTTAGTATAAATAAAGGGTTAATTCACATTGTTTCACCTAGCAACTTTGAGAGAGCATCCTTATAGAAAAGTTGAGTCTATAAGAGTCTTCAAGAGCATTTTCAAAGGCATTTCAAGGCATATTTTCAAGGTTTATTATGGAAATTCAAAGATCATTTCATCATGTCAAGGGTTTTATGCATCCATTCATGTTGTTGAGCCAAGATTGTTGATGTAGAATTGAAGATCCTTCTTGCAAGCATTGTTTCACATATATTTGAGATCAAGATCTACATTCTTCATGGCCTCTACATATTAGATTGCATATTTTTATTACAAGAGATCTTTCAAGGTATCAACACTTCATTATTTCATGTTTCATTCTTCAATTTCCTTATTTCATCAATTGGTTTAATTACCTAAATTGGGTTTGACCGAGGAAAACCCCTATCCCCTAACAAACAACATTTTTCTCCTCTTGCATGTGTGATTGTAGCTCTTAGGTTGAAGAGCAAGATTTGGAGAAAAATTGCAAAAGTTGTCAAGTTGTAAGATTATCATTTATAGTGCAAGAACAAAGAAAGGCTACAAAATTTATTTCATAATTTTGGGAGCTGATAACCGGGGGTCCAAAAGTGCATACATCAAGAAATAGAACCCAAAAGTCATTTTTTTGAAACCCTAAAAGGACCCATTCACCACTAAAGGTGAATGAGTTCTCTATAGGGTTTGAAGCAGTGAAAATCTGGGATCTGGGTGTTTAGACTAAGAGGATTAAAACCCTGAAGTTGATTTTCAGAACCCTAATAGGGACCCATTTGCCACTAAAGTTGAATGACCTATGTGGCCTAAAAACAACTTTCTAACCTGGTACACAACTTTTTATACTCAAAAAACTTCCCCCATAGTTTTATAATAGCTAGGTTGCATTTATGGTTGTTATTAGCATCTTATTTTGCATAATTTGAGGTGTTTATGGCCTTGAAAAATAAGTGATCCGTCACTTTTTTGATTAATTTGGCGGACCCTATTTTTCCCCTAATCAATAAATAAGATTAGGGAACATGATTTGTATCCAACAAATAGAATATGAAGCTCTTACCTTTAGATTTCATGCATGTCATGATTATGATAATTTACAAGTAAACGTTTTTACTATGGCTCATGTAGTCTCATAGTCTACTATGATAAACTCTTCAAGTATGACTAATTTACTAAAGGGAAAGATCATTCCCATGGGATGAACCCAATTTCAATATGTGTATCCTAGTGAAATCTTGATTCAAAGGAAGGAATGAAAATTGTTAGAGGAAATTTATCCCAAAAGCCAATGTATCTAATATATTTAATGTCCTTGAAGGATTTGATGTTCAATACTATACTATGTTTAAAAAGTATTTTGTTAGACATGATTTAGATCTACACAGTTCTAGAGATCTTGAAATATAGTGGTTTGTCTAATCCATTAAAATAAAGAATAATTTAAATAGTATATTGGTGCCTTCTAAAGAAGGGGTCTCTACATCTACCACTAATATAGACATGGTTTTGAGATATTTGGTTGAGCTAGTACCACTTAGTGATTTTGTATGAGCTTGAATCCATAAAAGCAAGCACATTCCTAGTGGAAGTTGATTGTCATTTTTATTGAGCTCTCTTCTTGAGTGCATATGTGAAGCATCGCATGGGATGTATGGTTGCATGGTTACCCATTATTCTTGGACAAATGAAGGATGGATTGGAGGGGATTTATATTTCATATGTATTCATGGAAACTTTGTAAGTTTATTATAATATTTTTTTTGATAAACAATGCATTGAGTTGGATGCTTTTAGAGGTTAGAAACTTTCCTCATGAGCATTTTCATAGGGTATATCTTGTGTAATCTTATCTTATGTATTTTATCTTTATATTACAACTATTTATAGGATTGTATGCATGATTTTGTCCCATAAGTTTATACAAGAAATATTTTGATCAACTTGCTAATTTCCTAACATTTGTGCTATCACGGTAGTATAACCAAAGATATACATCCCTTGAATATTCACATATACGTGGATTTTTATTAGACTAGAGATTTTGATAATAGAAGATAAACTAGTGCATAAATGTTTACTTTCTTTAGTGTTTCCATTAGTTGGATGAGAAAACAATAGACTATGGTTTCTTTTTCCACTAATAAGGTAGATTATATGGTAGCTACTCATGCCTATCAATAGTTCATGTTAAAAAATTGTGTTTAAATGTTGGGTTGAAATGGGAGTAATTAAATATCTTATTGTAAAATTTAGAGTGAAATTTTCCTACTAAATAAGCCCACTTCTCATTGAAGGACCAAGAACATCTAGATGTGCAATACCACTTTGTTAGAGATATGATCAAAAATAAAAAATATGAAGCTAAAGAGAAGGTAAAAAATTAGGCAAATGTTGTAGATGGTTTTGGAAAATCTTGTAAGCACAAATAATTTTCAAATGTTGTTCAAATTCAATGGGTCTATTGATCCCTTGTAGTTAGATTCTAATGTTGATGAGATTCCCTTTTTCCCTTGCAAGGTATTCAACAAGTGGGAGAATTTTGGGAATGAAGGTATCTCAACCTTTGCAAGTTCCTAGTATTATTATTATTTAGTTATTAATTTTTCACATATTAAATGGCCTCATATAGGTGTAAAGAAGCTAAGGTAGCAAAAAAAAATTCTACACTAATATTGAACGGAGAGTTATGAAAACACTTTTTAGATATAAATAGTTGCAAAAGCTTAAATAGAAATAAAACATAAATAATATGCATACCACAACATAGTGATTTACATGAGGAAAACCCTTTTGAGAGAAAAACCCCACACTCCAAAAGCCACCCAATATATTATTTAGAAATCAACAAGATTACAATATACTTGCAGAGAAAGCTTTCTCATAGGAGTATCACCAACTAGAGATTTGCATACAACTCAATAGCTATAAAACACTTACACATAATATCCATCTCATGCAACTAATATATAGGAGATACAATACATGAAATAGTCAAACGGTATTACAAAACTAGGAGCGAAAACCACCTAAAAGGTGGTGCCCATCCTTATCTCCAATAATAGATGCCTATGATGTGCATAAACACACACCACCACATGTAAATCCCCCTTTATAGTTCATTTATGTGTCTAACATGTTTTTACATATCCCATTTCAGGAGACCCAACTTTTGAAAGCCATAACTTTTGATTCAGGTGTCTAATTAACGAACCATTTGAACAATCAAAAATCTCATGAAATGCTCTATCAAGCTATAACCACTACACCAGTTGCGACACCTTTCAATCCCCAAAAATGCCTCTAACACCTTCAAAATGGACTTTAATACTTTGAAAAATGAAAACATTAATATCTTCAAATCCAGACATGGTCTTGTGATGAAAATTTACAAGCATTCTTATTTATCCAATTTGAATCTTTTGGGAAATTCTACATCAATTCGTGCTCAAATGTAAACTTACTATAAACAATAACATCATATAATTTCAAAATTGAGATACTATTTTCATAGCAATGGGAAGCAAGGCATCCCACTTTTTCTTGGCACTTACTATACCATATGTCAAATATCTTGAATTATTGTAACATGCATTTGAATAGAATATATTGAGGACATGCGAGATTCCTAGTATTCATGTGTGATCCTATGATATAGATGGTATGATGTGTAAAAGAGAAAAGTTAGGGAGTTACGTCATAATCTTGTGAGATTATGATGCATGTCATAAGCATCATTAGAGGATATTATGAAGCCTAAAATGGGTTCCAAATTTAGATAATGAGTTATGATTTATGACAACTTATGAGAGATGTAATAAATCTACAATTTTAATGGATTTGATTGTCCATGATTTAGGATAGTAGAATTTGTGACCATGTTAGCTACCACATTTTAGGGTGTTTTTCTCATGGTTTTGGGTTTCCATTTGGTGGTTTCTTATAGTTAATATTCTATAAATTGGCTTTTAGGAGTTATAACTATTTATATTTCTGAAAAGTGTAATATGCATGAGCTAGATTATTACTAAAATCATTATACAATTGACTATTGATTCTAATATTGTAAAATAATTCTCTACAAGTTTATTGTAACATGGTTTAGCTATTTATTGACATATTGGGTTGCTTTGGAGTGTGGGTTTTTATCAAAAATATTTCCCCACATAAATCATGGTGTAATGATTTGCATTGTTTATATTTTTTGTATATATGTTTCAATATTTTTTGTAATTGTTTAAATCAATTTCAAAGTTTTTTCTCATCACTCCTCTTGAGGTTCAGTGTAGGAATTTGATTTTGCAATTTTTTCTTCCTTACATTATAATCATGCACAAGTTTATTCTAGGAATAGATACATTACATTCAAATATAAATATAATGATCTTATAGAGAAAGGGTGGATAAATATTGATCATACTCTAGATCCCATAAATCCATTATTTCACAAGATAGGACATGTGAAAACAACTCATGTATATGAATAGATTATTCTTTCTCACCATAACATGTGTTATGTTGATATTATAGTGACATAAAATAGAAACCACATCATACACATGATGATGAATTTTAAATTTCTCCTTAATGGAAACTAGAGAGGATGATGAAACCTTGAAATACAAGACAAAGATAGGAAGCTTAAAGGAAACAAAAATTGAGATAAAGTTTGAATTTAATATGAGAATTAAAAAATATATCAAATCTTTAAAAGAAATAGAAAATCAAACTTAGGGGTAAAGAGAGTGGTTCAAGCGAAATTTGGGTTCAAATAAAGTGTGGAAAATATATCCTTTGATATATATAGGGAAATTAATACTATAAATAAATTAATAATTAAATTTTAACCCAAATATAAGAGGTTAAAAGTCTAGAAAATAATAAAATAAATGATATAATTAACTAAGAGGGGTTGATATTTATAGTTCTAAATGTGTTAAGGGGTATATTTTTCTATAATGTGTACTCTATGACTTGTATTAAGAATTTGATATTAAATCTACAATAGTGAGACTCCAAAATATTTGAAAAATGAATTGTGCCTTATCAAGGGTTAAATTACATGGGTGGCCACAAACTAGGAATGTGTGACCTTGTTCCTATAATGGTAGATGTGAATTCAGTACTTTTCCTCTTTAAAAATGAGATCACTTTCCTATACCTAGACTAGGTGGTGCTTAAAAGCACTATTTAGACCTACTATGAAGTGAGACAATTTGTAACTTATCATTATTGCAATAAGGCCCTAAAAAAAGTCAATAATATTTGAATGAGATCAATGAAATCAAGAAAAATGTCTAACATTTATGTATTTGTCCTCATGTATGCCTAACAAAGAGCGAGAATAAGAAAAAATGAAGTTAGTTTATGTGATTATGAAGTTATGTATTTAATAATTTTGTTAAAAAGTGGAATATGTAAGTATTAAATAAGTCCTTTAACATTAAAGTGTGGTTTAATAAAGTGTTAGGAGAAAATAAATCAATAATAAGTTAAATAAGGAGTCTTAAAGTTGATTTTAAGATTTATAATTTATATTAACACTTAAATTAATTAATTATTATTTCATAAGTAAGAAGGAATGCAACAAGTTTAATTTTTTCTTACATATGACATTGGAGGTCACCAACTCTTACATCTCTTTGTATGCAAGAGCTTGTGTTTCATATATTCTTTCTTTATAAGGTTATTTATTTTTCTTTTTGTCCTACATGGTATTCTAGTCAATACTAGTTGATTTTGTTAGCTTTTCAATCTAGCATTTTGAGGTGTTTGCATGGTGGGCTAGGAGGTTTGGAGGATCCTACTATAATTTCTTATAAGTTATTTGTTCTTCAATTGGATGAACCTTCTTCATCAAGAAATGACAATGTCGTTCATTTTTTGGTGAATGCAACAAATGAGGTGAATAGATCCAATATTAGAAAATTGTCATATGAAGAATGGGTCCCTGGAGAAGAGTACGAAAAGGCCTATTTTGGCTATTAACTAAGATTTAATTGTTATTCATGTTTTTTATCTTTCTAAACAAGCTCTATTCTACAATTTTATGGTTATTCAAATTTCACTACCATTTTTAAAAGTATGGGCTTGTCAAAAATAGTAACCCAAAAGTGATATGAAAATTATTCTTGTAGAAAATGACAATTTATTTATGGTTTTCGAGCTAGAATATTTGATTGTGATATATATTTTAAGAATGGTCCATACTTTCATAATCAAGTTGGGTTATTCATCAAACCATGGAATGTGGGTTTCAATCCAATGGAATAGATCCCATATAATATTCATGTTTGGTTTTGTATTCTTTTACTTCCTATAAGATTTTGAAGACTATACATTTTATAATCTATTGCAAATATTCTTGGTAAACCCTAATTCTTTATAAATAACATTAAGGAACATGATTTGGATCCAACAAATAGATTATGAAGTTCTCCCTTTTAGATTGCGTACATTTCATGCTTATGATAATTTACAAGTAAATTTGTTTATTAAGGCTCATGTAGACTCATAGTCTAGTATAATAATTTTTTTAATTATGAATAATACTAAAGGGAAATATCCTTCCCATGGGGATGAGCCCAATTTGAATGTCTTTATCTTAATGAAATCTTGATTCAAATGAAGGAGTTGAAATTCCTAGAGGAAAAATATCCCAAAAGGAAATGTATCTAATATATTTGACATCCTTGAAGACTTTGTTGTTCAAAAATATACTATGTTTTAAAATCCTTTTGTTATACATGATTTGGATCTACTTGGTTCTAGAGCTCTTGAATCTAGTGCTTTGTCTAATCCATTAATAATGAATAATTTAAATAATATTTTAGTGCCTTCTAAAGAAGGGGTTTTTACTTCTATCACTATTATAGACATGGTTTTGAGACATGTGGTTTATCCAATACCACTTAGTGAATTTGTCTGAGCTTGAATCTATAAAAGCAAGCACATTCCTAGTGGAAGTTGATTGTCATTTGTATTGAGCTATCTTCTTGATTGCATATGTGAAGCATCACATGGGATGTATGGTTGCATGGTTACCTATTCTACTTGGACACATGAAGGATAAATTGGAGGAGCTTTATATTTCATATGTATTCATGGATACTTGTAAGTGTATTATTATATTTCATTGCTAAATAATGCATTAGTTTGGATGATTTTAGAGGTTGGTAATTTTCAACATGAGGGTTTTCATAGGGTATATCTTGTGTAATCTTATCTTATGTCTTTTATCTTTGTATTACAATTAATTCTATAGATTATATGCATATTTTTATCTCATATGTTTATGCAAGAAATAGTTTCATCAACTTGCTAATTTCCTAACATTTATGATATCATGGTAGTTTGATCATGTCATTTCTTGGAGCTAAAAAGAGTTGAATGTGTATGATACCTTAGTAATTACACATACTATTCCTTTGAACCCAAGGGCTAAACCCTTTAGACAGGGGAAATTTTATAGTTAATGCCTTGAGCCTCTAATATAGAAAGAAATACAAAATCTATTTAGTGCCAGGATCATATATCTAGTATGAAATTCAACATAGGTAACTAATTGGTGTTGTTTAGAAAGAAAAATGGAGAAATTTGACTATGCTTCAATTTTAGGAACCTCGACCAAGCATCAAAAAAGGACAAATACCCATCACCTTCATTGGATGAAGTCCTCTAGATAGTCAACTGATCATAAATGATGTTGTTTTTGGATGGATACTCAGGCTATAACTAGGTCATGGTCAAAGAAGAAGACAAATTGAAGATTTCTTTCATCACAAAGTGGAGGACATTTGCATATAGGTGGATGCCTTTTATCCTTGTCAATGCTAGAGAAAATTTCAAAAGAGTTATGGATATAATCTTCAAAGGATTAATTGAAAAGTGCATCATCATCTACATGGATGACCTCATAATTTTTAAATAGAAGGGTAGATAATGTGGGGGACCTATGTAAAATCCTTCAAAGGTGTAAAGAGTAGGTATTTATTTGAATCTAAGAAATGTATTTTTGGGGTAATTGAAGGAAAATTTTGGACCACATAATTTTTAAAAAGGGTATTTTAGTTGACCCAAAAAGAATTGATTCTATCTTACAGTTGTCCCTACCTAATAATAGAAAGGAGTTGAAATCCTTCTTTGGGAAAATCAATTTTATAAGGATGTACATTAGTGGTTTCACTAAGATCATTCAACCCTTAAATGGTATGCTACAAACGATGCCAAAATTGAATAGACCTTAGAGGCTAAGAAATATTTCAAGAGATCAAAGAAGCCATAACTAGTGCTCCTATACTATCTAGTCCTTATTACACCAAACCATTTAATATATATATATAGAGAGAGAGAGAGAAAGAGAGAGAGAGATATGTATATATATACATATATATACATCTATATATATGTATATATATATATATATATATGTTTTCTTCAAATCACTCTTGCACTGGTATTTTGAGCCAAAAGGTAGAAGATGATGCGACCAATATCCTTCATGAGCTCCCTATTTAAAAATATAGAAATCAAATATCTAAACTTGGATAATAAATATCTCTCCATAGTAAAGGTTGTAAAGAAATTTTAATATTACATTTTGAGGAGCAAGGTGATTGCAATAGTCCTCGATGCAATAATCAAATCTATTCTAATGCAAAATGAATTAGAGGAAAGGAGGTGCAAATGGATGGCTATTATCCAGGAATTTGATCTAGAAATATAGCCTATAAAATTGGTAAGAGGTTGAGGGATTTGGAAGAATTTAGCATGAGCTAATAGACAACTCATATGCCAAAAATAATGATAGGGGAATATTACTTCAAACACATGGTATAGAGATATATTCTACTATCTACTATAAAATAGGCACTCAAAAAATTTGAATGCAACCCAAAGAAGAGACTTGAGGATAAAGAGAAATATGTTCATGATAAAAACTATATCACCATACCAAAGAAATTATGGAGTATACCTAAGATGTTTGGACAGGAATGAGACTATCCTAGTCTTAACAAAATTTCATTATAAGTTTGACACATGGTATGGTTCAATAGACTCAACAACTCATCAAATATTAAGAGTAGGGTACTATTGGCCCATGTTATTTAAAGATACCTATCAACATGTGAATAAATGCCATGTATGTCAGACTAGTGCTAATAGAGAAAGGAATGCACCCATGCATCTGCAACATGTATATGAGGTACATAATTTTTCCCAATGGGATCTAGAATTTATAGGAATGATGAATCCTCACTCTTTTAAAAGACGTGTTCATTATGGTGTAAAACAATTACTACATGAGATGGTCAGAAGCTATAGCCTAAAAATAAATCACAACAGAGGTAGTGATCAAATTATTAGAAGATCACATCATGACCAATTTTGATATTCCATTCACTGTGGTATGTGATAATGGACCCCTTTTTTCCTTTTCTCAATTGTTACAATATAATTTTGAACATCAGGTAATACTTAAATTATCTTAAAACTTTTATCATCAAGGTAATGGAGTAGAAGAGTCCACCAACAATAATTTGATTTGAGTTATTAGGAATTTGTTGCATAAAAACCCTAAGGAATGGTACTCACACATTAATTTTTATCTTTGGGAAGATAGGAGTAGGGTCAAGAATGATTTAGGAACATCTCGTGACCACTTGGAGTATTGCCTAGAACCTATATTCCCCGTGAACCTCAGGAACCCCACATTGAAATTCATGAAAGGATACAACAAAATAGATGATAAAGTTTAGGTAAGGTTGATGAATATTTTTAGATCTAGAAGAAAGAATGAAGAGAATGTTTCCAAACATTAGGTTGTTCTCAAAATATGGTTTGAAAAAAGGGAAAAATTCAAGGTCTTTAGGATCTCAGACCTTGTCCTACTCTGGGATAAGTTTAAAGAAAAGAAAGGGAGCCATTCAAAGTTTTACCAACTCTGGTTATGCCCATATTAGATATCTAAGATCTTAGGGAAGAATACATTTAATATTAATGCTATGAATGGAGAGCCTACCCCATTTCCTTTCAATGGATGGGTAAGTGCAAAAATATGGGGGGCCAAAAAGGGGGCTTAAGTGGCCACTTTTTTTCTGAAATCAGGAAATACTGACCTTGGATGTGAAATTGATGATAGTTACACTCAGAATTTTGAGATGGAACAAAAACAAGGATCATCCTAGTGCTCCAAGTCTACTTTCTAAACTACTAATTTATTTTGAAAATGGTTGAGATTAAGAGGTTCAAAAAATGGATGCACAAAAATTGGTGCTACTTTTGTCAGAAAAACATAACAAAGCAACTTTTGTGCATACCTAGCATGGTGAACTTTTTTTTAGTATTTTTAAAATCACTTCAGTGAGAAATTAGCTAATAGTATGTAGTTGATGCACGATTTTTCTAATAAATTTTTAATGAATTTTTTTTTTTTTACTAATTTTCAAAGTGGAAACTTCCTGAAAAACAGAATTTTGGTCGTGCTACCCCTAAAAATTTTGGAAACTAATTGAATTTTATTTTTTTTTTTAAATTGTAGAATGGAGTCTAGTTTCTAAAAATATAATTTATTTGAAATTTTGATGAATGGTTAATTTATAACGAAAAAAACACCAAATACAGCTTTTTTCCAAAAAAGAGACACAAACAAAAGAAATTATAGATGAAAGGATTAACATTATCAAAAGTGAAAAAAATCACATCGTTGGATAGCTAAGAGAGAACCTAACATTACTCAGGTGTTTGATTTGTTCGACATTGAAACATGTGCAATCCTAATGGTGATCATGAACCCAATTATGTGAAATATTGTAGAATTTGCAAAAACACCTTTGGTCATTGGGAAGGCCCTCCAAGCCTTTGGATTGGTATTCCAAGGAAAATACCAAGCCTAAGGCTTGTGGATTCCCAAAGCAAGATATAATTGCAAGTGTGTTCTAATTCGCTCATGTTATATCTTAGTTTTGACATGGTTTTTTTTTGTTTTTGCGGGACATGTCTAGCAAGACATAATGCAAGTGCAGTATAACACACTCGCACTATGTCTTGATTTCTATTAAATACTACTCTATTTAATGTATGTTTATATATTTGTATGTTTGTATTACATGTATGCTTGTATGTCATGTATGTATGTATGCATGCATGTTTGTATGTATGTATGTATGCCTGTATGTATGTATATATGTAATTGTATGTATGTATGACTATATGTATGTAAGATTGTATCTACATATGTACATGTATGCTTATATGTATGTAGGATTGTATGTACATGTGTATTATCCTTGCATGTATGTAAGTATGTATGTATTTATGTATTTCTTTAGAGGGAGGGAGAATTTTAAGAGAGAGAGAGAGTTGTCTAGGTAGGGTGGGAGGGAGATAGGGAAGTAGAGAGGTAGTGAGAGAGAGTATTGAGAGAGGGAGAGGGGGTGGAATGAAGAGTCTAAGAGAGAGGGAGTGGGAGAGAAGGGGTTGGAGTGAGAGGGACTTAGCTAGGTAGGGTGGGAGGGATAGAGGGAGAGAGAGAGAATGGGGGGTGGGAGAGAGAGTTGAGAGAGAGGGAGAGAGAGAGGGGTGGGAGAGAGAGAGAGAGAGAGGGAGAGAGAGAGAGTTATGTAGGTAGGGTTCCAGAGGGAGAGACTTGAGAGTGTGAGGGGGTTGAGAGGGAGATACTTGAGAGATAGGTAATGAGATGGATTGGGAGAGAGAGGGAGTGGGAGAGAGAGGGACTATGAGAGTGAGAGACCTAAGAGAGGGAGAGGGTGTGGGAGGTAGTGACCTGAGAGAGGGAGAGATAGAGGGGTGTGGAGTGAGAGGGACTTATCTAGGTAGGGTAGGAGGGATAGATAGAGGGGGGAGAGAGAGAGAGAGTTACCTAGGTAGGGTGCTAGAGGGAGAGACCTGAGAGAGAGAGAGAGGGGGGTGGGTGGGAGAGACCTAAGAGAGAGGGAGAGAGAGGGGGTGATGGAGAGGTAGTGGGAGGGAGATAGAGAGAGATAGATAGATAGAGGGAGCAAGAGAGAGTGGTAGTGATTGATTGAGAAAGAGGTACATAGAAAGAGGGAGAGGGTAGATAGAGATATTTAGAGAGGGTAGGAGAGTGGGAGGAAGAGAGAGGTGAGATGTATAGATAGAGAGAAAGGGATAGGGATGAGGGTAAAGGATTGAGGGATTAGGGTGGAGGACCTATAGGGTTAATTGTTTAGGGTATTGGGTTGAGGGTAGAGGGTAGAAGGTTTAAGGGTTTAGGGTTAAAGTGTTTAGGGTTTAGGGTTTAGGGTAGAGGGTTTAGGGTATAGGTTTCAGGGTATATGGTTAAAGTATTATGTTGAGGGTCCAATGTAAAGGGTAGAGTTTATAGGGGTTGATTGTTTATGGTTTAAGGGTTGAGGGTTGAGGGTTTAATGTATAGGGTAGAGGGTAGAGGGTTTAAGGTTTTATGGTTTAAGGGTTGAGGGTCGATGGTTTAAGGTTGAGGGTGGAAGATTGAGGGTATAGGGTTGAGGGTCCAATGTATAGCTTAGAGAGTATAGGGGTCGAGGGATTAGGGTTTAAGGGTTGAGGCTTGAGGGTAGAGGGTTGAGGGTTGAGGTTTTAAGGGTTGAGGGTTTAAGGATTAAGGGTTTAAGGGATGAGGGTTTAGGGATTAGGGTAGAGAGTTTTCTTGGGTTTAAGGGTTTAAGGGTTGGGGGATTAGGGTTGAGGGTAGAGGGTATTGGGTAGAGGGTAGAGGGTAGAGGGTTTAAGTGTTTAGGGTTTGAGGGCTAAGGGTTGAGAGTTTAGGGTTTAGGGTTGAGTGTTTAAGGGTTTAAGGGTTGAGGGTTTAGGGTTGAGGTATTAGGGTAGAGAGGGAGGGATGGATGGATGGAGATATGGAGGGAGGGACAAAGATATATGAGGGTTGAGAATACAATGTATAGGGTAGAGGGTTGAGAATTGAGGGTACAGGGTTGAGGACCTATAGGGTTGATGGTTTATGGTATTGGGTTTAGGATATAGGGTTGAGGGAATAGGATTGAGGGTACATATGGTTAAAGGATTAGAGTTGAGGGTCCAATATATAGGGTAGAGGGTATCAGGGTTGAGGGTTTAGGGTTTGAGGGTTCAGGATTGAGTGATTATGGGTTGAGGGTTGAGAATTGAGGGTTGAGGGTTCAATGTATAGGGTAGAGGGTTTAAGGGTTTAGCATTTAAGGGTTGAGGGTTGAGGGTTTAAGGTTGAGTGTAGAGGATTGAGGGTATAGGGTTGGAGGATTAGGGTTGAGGGTCCAATGTATAGGGTAGAGGGTATAGGGGTTGAGGGATTAGGGTTTAAGGGTTGAGGGTTGAGGGATTAAGGGTTGAGGGTTAAGGGATTAGGGTAGAGAGTTTACTTGAGTTTAAGGGTTTAAGGGTTGAGGGATTAGGGTTGAGGGTAGAGGGTATTGGTTTGAGGGTAAAGGGTAGAGGGTTTAAGGGTTTAGGTTTTAGGATTGAGTCTTTAAGGGTTTAAGGGTTGAGGGTATACGGTTGATGCATTAGGATAGAGAGAGGGATGGATGGATGGAGAGATGGAGGGAGAATTGAGATAAAGAGGAGAAGAGGAGGGAGGGACAAAGAGATATGAGGGTTGAGGATCCAATGTATAGGGTAGAGGGTTGAGAATTGAGGGTATAGGGTTGAGGACCTATAGGGTTGATTGTTTAGGGTATTGGGTTGAGGGTAGAGGGTAGAAGGTTTAAGGATTTAGGGTTTAAGGGTTTAGGGTTGAGGGTTTAGGGCTGATGGTAGAGGGTTTAGGGTATAGGTTTGAGGGTACATGGTTGAAGGATTAGGGTTGAGGCTCCAATGTATAGGGTAGAGGGTATAGGGGTTGAGGGTTGAGGGATTAAGGGTTGAGCATTGAGAATTGAGGGTTGAGGGTTTAATCTATAAGGTAGAGGGTAGAGGGTAGAGGGTAGAGGGTTTTAGGGTTTAGTGTTTAAGGGTTGAGGGTTGAGGGTAGAAGGTTTAAGGGTTTAGAGTTGAGGGTCTATTGTATAGGGTAGAGGGTATAGGGGTTGAAGGATTAGGGTTTAATGGTTGAGGGTTGAGGGTAGAGGGTTGAGGGTTGAGGGTTTAAGGGTTGAGGGATTAAGGGTTGAGGGTTGAGGGATTAGGGTAGAGAGTTTACTTGGGTTTAAGGGTTGAGGGTCCATTGTGTAGGGTAGAGGGTATAGGGGTTGAGGGATTAGGGTTTAAGTGATGAGGGTTGAGGGTTTAGAGTATTGGGTTGAGTGGGATAGAGGGTTGAGAGACCCCATTTCTTGGACCCATTTTTTTAAACAAGCCACTACATTGCCAATTTGATGAAATTGGTAACCTAAATTGGCCTATTTGAAAAAATGGGTCCAAGAAATGGGGTCTCTCGATGATTTACATCACCATGAAACCCCATTTCTTGGACCCATTTTTCAAACGGGCCACTACATTGCCAATTTCACCAAATTGGCAAGCTAGTGGGCCCACTAGCTTTCCAATTCGATGAAATTGGAAACCTAACTTGGGTTGTTTGAGAAAAATGGGTCCAACAAATGGGGTCTCCTAGTGATTTACACAAGGCTAGCCCTGGCTTCACCACTCACCAAGCTGAGGGTAGGTAGTTATCATTGGCCTACCTTGACCTAATTAGCGGGAGGAGTTGGGCTAGCCCTCGAAGAGCCACTTACCTGTTCTCTTACCGGGGCTAATCTTTCTTCTGCTTGTTCCATGCCCTAATAGTAATATCATTCTCACTACTTTCTCACTAAAGAAAAGCTACATTGTACCTATTTTTGAACAGTTTGTGATGCAAACTAATCTCCACCTATTCAATCCCAAGTCGAGTGGGGGAGGAAGAGGAGGAGGAAGCACTGTCCCAAATCACCTATGGCTATTCCTTTCCCTAAGCACCCTTATTCCTTTGGTGCTATATTTTTCCACATTGGGAGAAAGTCTCGCCTACTCTAACCCCTAACTATAAAGTGACGCACTAGCAAGCCAAGATGAAATGAGCTCTATCATCACTCATTTTCTTGAATGCAAGAGGCACCATCCTTCTTCCACAAGAGCGGTGAACCACCCCTCCCCAATCAAAATCAGACCTACACAAAGCCAGAGCTTGTCCCATGGTAGAGGCTGTAATAAGGTTGCGCCTAAAGTGGGCCCTTAGCCTGGGGGCTGACAATAGATGGAAGAAGTGGGAATAGGTTGGGTATCAATATCCATCGTGGGAAAAGACACTTGCTAAGGTGTTGAATGACGTGGGTTTCTCCCTACGTCCCCCTGTGATGGTCCCTACATAACCGAGAGACCCCATTTCTTAGACCATTTTTTTCAAATAGGCCAAGTTAGGTTGCCAATTTGGTGAAATTGGTAACCTAACCACCAAATTGGCAACCTAACTTGGTCTATTTGAAAAA
Source organism: Sequoia sempervirens (assembly GCA_007258455.2). Taxonomy (NCBI): domain Eukaryota; kingdom Viridiplantae; phylum Streptophyta; class Pinopsida; order Cupressales; family Cupressaceae; genus Sequoia; species Sequoia sempervirens. The sequence continues at coordinate 50,105,868 of VDFB02252616.1, forward strand.
ATGGGTCCAAGAAATGGGGTCTCCGAGTGATGAGACCCCATTTCTTGGACCCATTTTTCAAATGGGCCACTGCATTGCCAATTTCATCGAATTGGCAAGCTAGTGGGCCCACTAGCTTGCCTATTCAGTAAAATTGGCAACCTAACTTAGGCCACTACATTGCCAATTTAATTGAATTGGCAAGCTAGTAGGCCCACTAGCTTGCCAATTCGATGAAATTGGCAACCTTACTTGGCCCTATAGACACTGAAAAATGTCCTAAGTCTACGAGCGTCATTTTTTTGGTCGTTGTCCTCCGATAATTAAATAATTTTAATTATTCAATTATGCTTGATCATATTCCTCTATTAATTAAATAATTTTTAATTATTTAATTAATTAACTCTAATCTCTATTATATCCTAATCAATTAAATAAATTAATTGTGTCACTAATTCCTCTTCTTCTTCAATAATTAAATAAATTATTATTTATTTAATTATTTCTTTATCACCTTTCATCTATAGTTAAATAATCACCATTAATTATTTATGTATTCATGGATCTTTTAATTCTTCTATAGTTTAATAATTATCAAAATCATTTAACTATCCCTTGTCATCTTCCTCTATTAAATAATTAATCTAAGTTAATTATTTAATGTCTCATTTCCATTTTTCCTCTTATTTAATTAAAATGGTTGAATAATCATTTTAATTAAATGCTCATTTTTCATTTTTTCTCAAATAAGTAATTCAAATGAATTATTTATTTTCCACTTGTCCATCTCCTCTATTTTCTTCCATTTTTGAATAAATGATTTAAATAAATCATGTATGCCTCCCTTTTGGTCAAAGATGCCCTGTCATTCATTTATGTTATATCCTTCATTTCTGTCATAGTTGTCGAGCATCATAGCCGTCAGCATCATAACTGTCATAGCTTCTTTTATGAATGACATTATCAGTGCATCAATCCTAGACTATTAATCTTAGCATCTTTCTAGAGGCTTGATCTCAACCATCCATTTCATAACCTCCCTCTCATGCATCCTCCACCATTGGTCTTGGATCCTTCTAGAGGATTAATCTGGACCGTCCATTCGAATGGTTGTCTATAAAAGAAACCTTCCTCTCCCATTTTCAAGTTAACAACCTTTCATATCCAACTTTCTTGCTTACTATTTGTAGGTACTTGCACAAGTTTACTATAAAATCTGAGGGAAAAGATTGCATAAGAAGGAGATACAAGAGAAGTAATCAACCATAATGGGGAGTGTTTCATTTTCTTGCTTTTATTTTATTGCTCTCTTTTATTTGTGTCCTCTTGTTTAGGTGTGGTTAATAGTCTAGAAGTGTTGGATGTCACTTATTCTAGGCTAGGAACTCATAACCCTATCTTACATTGGTGAACCCGACATGTACATTGTTTTTTGCAAATTTTTCGTACTAATTTTGCTTGTTTTTGTAGATTTTAGGTATAGAACAATGCAATTGTTAAGCGCAGTGATGCATTTGCTAGGAAGTGACACATTTGACAAATGTCGTGACATGCTCATCTAGAAATGACACATTTGTAGAAGACATCTATGGGTGGGAAATTTGAATTCAAAAACATGACGCAATTGACTTCGTGTGATGCAATGCAATGGCACAACTAAAAAAAGAAATGACACATTTGTCTGCTCGGTAAAAAAATTTAGTCTTAAGATCTTTTTTATTTTTCTTTCGGGTTGAGCAAGTAGAATAGGGTTTTTGGGTTACTGATTTTCTATTTTCAGCATGTGGCTTTGGAGTGGGGCTTCCAAAAAACTACTTCTTTTGAAGCAACAACAAAAAAAGCAAGCTCTTAGTTTTTAGTTTTCTTTGATTTCTTTTTCTTAGTTCAGTTTAGTCTCTTCATTTTCTAGTTTAGTTAGTTGCTAACTTTTAAGTTTTATTTTTGTTTTTAATATCTTGTCCTAACTTAGTTTTTTGTAGCTTTCTCATTGGTCCAAGATCATTTTGTGAAACTACTAATACGTGGTTTTGTAGGTTCGAATGTCCAAGGCTTTATTTTGAAATCACAATCCTGCTTGCTTTAGATTAGATAACACTTCATTTTGTGTTCTAAAAAGAACAATTGTCTTTCTCACATAGATTTAATTAGAGGGTAAATGAACCACATGTCTTAGTGTTTGAAGGATGGTAGGTATTATGCTCTCACCTTGTGCAAACTCTATGATCAGAAAGTCAGACCCATCTATTTTTTTGTTTATACCTTAGAGGGGCCTGCCTCGGAAGAGGGAACGACTCCAACTAATTTTTCGCTTAGGCTGGTATATAAAAGGATGAGACTAAACTATCAAGTCATCATGGTATGTAGACCTTAGTCGTGCAGTTTCATTCGAAATAGGGTACCTAGATTTTCTTTTAAAGGTATAAGAGCCCCTAGTAGAGTGATTTTTTCCTTAAATGGCTTGTACACTCGCAAGGTGCCATATCCCCGAGTATTTACTAGAACCTTCTTGTTTTTAGACGCCTAGCCTTTTGGTTGTTACTTGGTATGGTGCAAGATAGAGTAACATGCCCGAACTTACTCACTATTGACTCCCTTGAGTAGAGATAGCAGTTCTCGAGAAGTGACTACCCGAGAATCTGAAGTTGTTGTTCCCATAGAAGTGAGTGTCATGGAGGGGAGCCAGTGCCACCAAAATTTTAAGCTATCTTTTCTCGAGAAGGAAAGGTGTTCAACACTGATTTGAGGTATTTTAGTGGGCCTGTACCAAGTATACAAACCCTTTCCAACTAGGATTGTGCTTGTTTTCTCAAAAATCAAACATTCTCACATCAAGATAGACCAAAAAAAAGTGCTTGATACTGTTTGTCATGTTTTCTAGACATATTTCATCAGAAGCAGTCAAAAACTTGGATCAAAATCATTGCAAAATATCAAAACTATCAAAAATAACATTCTGGAACCACAACTGTCAGATACAAACCTATAACTGTTACTGTGAACTGCAACTGAGATCTAGAAAACTCCAACCATCTTCCTGAACCACAATTGTAGAAAATAGAGCTACATCTGATAACATGAACCGTAACTATGCAACGCATCTGCTGAAAACTTAACCGTAAATGTCTGCTAAATGAAAATTCTCAAAATCTGTGTCCAAAATCTAATTGAAATGAATCCACATTGACCTTTGTCTGATAAACCAGAGACTTGCAAGATTCATCACCTCATTCCAACATTTCCATTAGGAATACATTGCATTATAGTTTACCTCTCTCCATCATTTGCATTGCATTAAACAAACTTTGATCCTTAGGTTGTATTTAGGCTTTCAAATTTTGTACATAGGAACAATTTTGAGATTTTGGAAAATTCTTGGTCACATACTCTATTTTTCATTGACTATTATCCTCCATATTATCAAAACCTTGTCACTATCACCCTTATCATGTTTGAGTCTTAAGCTTTTTCCATAGCCTTAGCTCAAACCTTGTCAAAATCATCTCCTTGAATGGTCAATGACACTTAGAATTTTTTCCTTGGGTTCAAATTAGCCTCATTGTCATCCTTTGTTCAAGATTCCTTTACATCTAGATTACATCCTTATCCTAAACATTTCACCTTTACCTTAGCATCATATCAATTGGTCAATCCTTCATTGTCCTTGCATTTTTATACCTCAAAAATACCAAAAAAAACATAGTTTATCTTCATCTTAACCTTAGCTGCATTATTACCTTAATCTTCAATTAGCACAATTTAGTCACCTTATCATCATCCTTAATCATTAGCATCCTTTATCCTTATACTCAATAAAATCCAAAAACATAGTTTAGTTCATCATTATCCCCCAACTTGAAAAAGTCTCATATGGTTGAAACAAGGTCCCAAACCAAAAGAAAGAACATGGAGTTTTCAAGCAACCCTTTTCATGAAACTACCCTCAGAATAGATTCAAATCATACTACACCTCCAAGAGACACACCACCAAGACACCAAACATGGAAAAACGTGAGCCAAGAAGATCCCAATAGACAATTGACCCAAGAAGAGATTGAAGAAGCTTATAGTGACCCACAAATTTTTAACATGATTGATCGTTAGTGCAGACCCTAATAGATACTTTTATGCACTAGCTAAAAAGAGGGCCAAATTACCTCAAGGTTTTTAGGTATCGACCATTGTGGGGAAAGAAACAAAAAATCCATTTGCATTTGGTATGCCCTCATCACAATAAATGTCAAACATACATCTTGGGACAACTACACACATGTCTACCACTACTACACACATCCCAAGTATCTCAACATTTGGAAACAAGGAAGCCAACGCCATTACACAAGGAAAAAATTTTAGAAATACCATGGGAAAGACCTTCACAAACCCCCTTTCCAACATACTAATAAAGGTACCACATCACAAGGTCACACACCTTTGATCCAAAATACAAACCAAGGTCCTAAATCCACACCACAAAATATCAATCAAGGTTCCACATCACAAGGTCCTACCCCTTTGACCCAAAATGCAAACCAAGGTCCTAAGCCTACATTTCACAACACAATTCAAGGTTCCTTATTCCAATTTCAAAGTAACCCTTCATCAATTCATAACCCACCAACTAAATCTAGAAGGGTTCACATTGTCTCACGAAGAACCCCAAATCAAAATTCAAATCAAGGACCAATCCCATCACTCCAAAACATCAATCAAGAGGCTATTCTATCATTACAAAATTCTACCCAAGGAACCTTTACTTCATTTCAAAATACCAACCAAGGACCTACACCTTCAAATTCCAATCAATGAACCTTTACTTCATTTCAAAATGCCAACCAAGGATCTACACATTCAAACATCAACCAAGGGAACATTCCTTCACATCAAAACATCAATCAAGGGGCTACACCTTCATGGAAAAACATCAACCAAGGTCTGAAACCCTCATTTTCAAACCAAGGATTAAATTTTCAAAATCAAAACATGAATCAAGGGTCCATACCTCCACTCCAAAATGCCATACCAAATGAAAACATGACCTTCGACAAAAATCTAAACACGAACTTCATTCCAAACCCAAGAAACACACATCCATATGGAAACCAAAGTCCTATGTCTCAAAGCATCAATCCCAATTCAAATCCAACATATGACCTTAGCACCAACATCATGGCACCTAGCCAAAGTAATGAAACACCATCTCTTGCAGACCTTTTGATACAACATATGCAGTCCCTTGAACAATGTATGACAAACATGCAATTGGGAACCAACAAGAAGACCTATTCCATGGAGGAATCGTGCCCCTTTCCATTTGATAGAAATCTATACATGCCACCCATTCCCCCACATTTCACAACACCACCTTTGCCAAAGTATAAGGGGATAGGGGATCCAATTGAACACATTCGAGAATTTAACACATCATGTATGGAAGTCTCATATGACCCTACTTATCTCATGAGACTATTCCCATGAATCCTCACAAGAGCAGCCTTGGATTGGTTTGCACACCTCCCACCAGGAATCAAAACATGGGGTGAACTAGCCAACAACTTCATCAATCACTTTTTCTTCAACAATAAAAATGATGTCACCCTTGCAATATTGAGCACAACTAAACAAGAAGATGGGAAATATTTTACAGGTCGTTCTACCATAGATGGTGGGGCTTCGTTAGCAAGTTCCCTTGTCATATTCCTAAAAGGCAACTTGTCACCATGTTTTTGGAAAAACTTAACAGATAATTGATGAGTTGAATTCAAATCCAATGTTGCACAACCTTTGAGGAGATTCTTGAGAAAGGTTTCCTTGTTGAAAAGGGTCTTATTGCAAAAGGTCTAGTCAAAGTCAACAAAGAAAATCTAAAACCTAACAATGACAAGAGAAAATATTGGTCTTGAAACAAAAATGTCACAAATGATGGAGTTGTTGATTCCAAACTAATAACCAAAGGTCCAATCATTCAGCTTAAAGGTCCTTCTTCGTCAATTCCATCCAATACCCAAAACACATAGACACAAAGCCAAAACCAAATGCTAAACATGATCCAAAACAATCAACAACATAGAGGTCCTCCCCGCACCAAGAGAACATACACCCCTTTGGGTAAACCCATCGAATCAATTCTCAAACAACTTTTTCAATCTAATATCATCACACTACCAGACATTAAAAACTATGAGCCTTCATTGATCAAACCTGAGTGGTGGAAAAAGGATGCATACTATGAATACCACCATTTGAAAGGACACAAGACACCTAGATGTTGGACACTCAAGAACATTATTCAAGACAATGAAGATGGAACCATTTTAGTTGATAATCCACAAGCCAAGATGAATGTTGATCACACCATATTAAAAACACCCCTACAAGATCATGATAAAGGAAAAGCCTCCAGTTCAGGAAACAAAAATAATGCCAATTATGCAGCTGTCAAACAAGATTACAACACTATCATCCTTAATGTGAAACCCTTTGATGATCACATTTCCACCATCACTATAAACAATCCAAAATCATATTGTGTTGTCGCCACCCATAGAACTATTTTGGGTCCTTCCACAAATCCTCAACCAAAGGGTCAATATAACCTCCTAGAGAAACTAGGGAAAACCCCTACGCAAATTTATATCTTGGAGATCCTTCGTATCTCACCACAACACATATCTATCCTCGATAAAGCCTTACAAGAAGCTTCTATCTCCACAAACCTAGATGTCAATGAATTTTAGGCCATGGTGGGATACTTATCTATGCCACACCATGTCACCTTCTTTGAACAAGACTTTTCTGCACCAAAATCTAATCATAACAACCCCCTACACCTAGAAGTATGTGTTAATACACACAAGATCAGACAAGTCCTAGTAGGCAGTGGAGCAAGTCTAAATATTTTCTCACTAAAATTAGTGAAAGCATTGAAATACTATAAGAATTGTATTGATCAAACCAAGAAAATTATGATCAAAGCTTATGATGATGTTGAATGTTCTTTTGAAGGCGTAATTTCACTTCCTGTGAGAGTTGGCCCAACAATACAGGATATAGTATTTCATGTCTTGGATATAGATTTTCATTACAATCTCCTCCTTGGTCTCCGATGGATTCATGACATGAGGGCTATTCCATTAACCTACCATCAATGCCTCAAGTTCCCACATAATGGCACTAAAATTACCATTCTTGGTGATCCTAATCCTTTTAAGTATTGTACTAACTTGAGAAGATTTGTTGAGCATCAAGTTCCCATAAATCAAGAGGCCTCATCATCCACTTCATCCCACTACATTGATCCATCTAACCTCATTAAATCATCCACTTCATTCATCGCACCATCAAACCCTAAGGTCCAAGTCCATGATATGGGATGTGGAGAATACCGTATAGATAATTTACTAGCAAAAGACAATGTTGATGTCAAGACAGCTACAGAAGGAATGAAAAAAGATGGCCTTGCTTGGAGTGAAACCTTTTGGGGTCCTAATGATATATCTACCTTTTCATGATAGCCCCATGATTGACCAAAAAATCTATGATAACCCATCCTTTCATCTTGGTCCCCTGCTAAGAATATCCAATCATCACTCTTCCATCCCACTTATCCTAGGCTAGGATATGCATCTTCTTCTATCGCCACTACTAATCTATCTTTCCAAGTCATTAAGGACATGCAAACATCCTTTGATGCTAACAGTACCAAAAAGGATAGTCCTAAAGATTCTATTGATGGCATTTCCACTCCTTGTCATACACCAAACATTCTCATCACTCCATCCATTTCACCTATCTCACACACATCCATCTACATCATAGACATGGATCAACAAGTCAGATCTCAAGAAAATAAAAAGGATAAAGCTCAAGAATTAAAGGTGAAAGTACCTTTTACAAATGGAGATCCAGAATCCAAAGAAAGAATGATCAAGAAAATTCCTTTAGCCAAATTCAAAAACTATTGGATGAGTCAAAGATACAAATGAAAATAAAGACTAAAACAAAGAAAAATTATGTGTCTTCATCAAAAATAACTGGGGGAATCTATCAGAAGAATGAAAGTAAGAAAGAATTGATCTCCAACTGTGCCTCTCCATCAAAAATAACTAGGGGCATCCATCAAAGTAGAATCCCAAAAGAAGAGCTTGTTGTTCCCATGTCTCCACCATCACTTTCACTCATTCCATACATCCCATTTCATCTACCTCTACTCGCACACCCATCATATCTTTCCACTTCCATTGGTAATATTTTTCAATGTACCTTTGACGATGACCCCTTCAGGTACTTTACCTCATTGGTCGCCCAAACTCCTTTTTCATCTAAAACATGATGGCCCATGTAGTGTTCACATTAGAGATCATATCATAGCTTCTTTCATCTGCCACATCTATCACCCTTCATATTTACCACTTGCACTCCTCATCCAAATCAGATCCTTTCATCCAGCATGATCATCCCAACAGAATCAAAGCATTGTTCCAGCATCATATAGATCAGGCGCTTATCAGCTTTCTACTCGTGAAGGACAAACATTGTCCAAACCTATCAACAGCATGTACCTTCACAAGTACTACACTTGATTCTCAGAACTTATCCCCTTAAAAAGTCAAAAATACAAAAAAAAATCAAAAAATCAAACAAAATCAAAATGGAAAAAAAAAAATAGTAAAGAGAAATAATTCGTCCAAAAGTGAAAACCACTCCGGTGGCACTTTGGATAAGTACCATGGTGAAAACCTGGAAAACAAGCACCATGTGTAGTCAAACTCTGCTCCTTCATCTACTATCACTCTATCTGGTCTTTCACCCTTTCCACTCATCCATTTGCACATGTCACTTGTCCATAATAAACTTAGCTATCCTTCCATGGCCTGGAAACCACTGACATTTAGTATCCTGATCATCCCTCACATTTGTATGTTGTTGTCCCTTGCACATAATAAATTGGTCCTACACCTAACTCGGGGAAATTCCTGGACTCACGTCTTCATAGGAAATAACACATGGTCTTAGCCTTTTAAAACATCAAAATCCAAAAAAAATAGAAAACATCAAAATCCCAAAAAAAATCAAAAAACATCAAAATCCAAAAAGAATTAGAAAACATCAAAATCCAAAAAAAATAGAAAACATCAAAATCCAAAAAAATAGAGGACATCAAAATCCAAAAACATCAAAAAACTTCCAAAACTTCCAAAAAACAGAGTCAAATTCCAAGTCTACATTAATCTTTATTAGAGTGGTTGAACTATGTTGTCTCTGTGCATTTTCTATGTAGGCAAGGCTCATCTTAAATGGGCCACCAAGACATTAGGTCAGTCCTTTTAGGTTTTTCCAAATAAAATCATGACTCAGTCTTTTGTCGAATAAGGAAAATTCAAGTCGTGTCAAACTACGAGGTCTCTACGCATTGCTACGTAGGAAATTCCATCTGTTGATGAGCCCCCGAGGCCCCCTAGGTCATGTCCTTTAGGGTTTTTCAAGTCTGGTTGTGTCCTTGGTCTGAAAAAAATCATCATTCAATCCAAATCACGAAACAACAAATAAACATAACCAACAAAATATTTCATCAATCAATCAATCTAGTCATTCAATGAGAATGGGGCATTATGTCATTTGTCTCATTTAGTCCTACTTGTCTTTTATCAGGATGTGTCCTTCCTGGGATTATACTTGGTCAACTTTTTCATTCACCTTAAGCAAGATATGTCTTTCTTGCAGCTAGGTGCCTTGTCAACACTTATCACTTGGTCAACTTTATCAGATGTGTCCCTTTCCCTAAAAATAGGATGTGTCCTTCCTGCAGTTGGGTGTCGTCACATAACTTGGTCATATCAATCAATATTTGTCAAACATTCAATCAATCTTTATCAAATTGATTAACCTTTTCAATCAATCTTGCCTCAATCAGGATATGTCTTTCCTGAAGTCAGGTGCAATCAGTCAACTTTGTCATCTTTATCAACCAATCTTGTCATCTTGGTCAATCAATCTTTCCTTAATCAGTATGTGTCCTTCCTAAAACTAGGCATGGTCAATGAAATCAATTTATCAACCCTTGTAAACTCATCAATCAATCCTTTTCAATTTATCAATCGACTTCGGTCAACCTAATCAATTGCATCAAACAATCTTATCAGTCTCATTGGAAAACACTATCCCTCTAGCAAACACTTTGTTGGTCTAGATTTGTCTTATCTTTTTAATTGGTTTTGGGTCATGTTACTAGTCTCCTCGAGGATGTCCTATCAATCTATTTAGAGGGACGATGATGGATCATGGCCTCTTTTCTTTGTTTGTTGTCTGTGGTTTTTCGTGGAAAAAATACTAGGACAATTAGGTCCTTAGTATGAGCTGGGGAATTCCTTGTCTTTTTGACTTCTTGTCTCTCCCAAATGATCACCTTGCACACCTTAGTTTATGTCATACCATGGTGTTTGTGGACCATTTGTGACATTTTTTTACGCCCAATGATGATAAATATAAAAATGTAAGCATGAAATTTGGTTCCCTTATCATTCCCCATTTAACTTTCCATCTCCATCTCCCTTGTCTTTTCCATGCTAACATCTATCTTCTCCATGCTAACATCCATCCCCTTCATGCTAACATTTCTTCTATTCTTCATCCTCTAGTCTTATCATCCATTTCAAGAGCACGTATGTGTTCTTTGAACCCGCCTGTCCTCTCAAGGGGGCATACCACAACCCTCCTCGTCATTCTTCCTTACACTAGGGCATATTTCAAAATTAAATTTCTTTGACACAATGTGATGAACTGCATTATGTCAAAGAGCAAAAAAATGTAGACACTGAAAAATTTCCTAATTCTACGAGCTTCATTTTTCTTAGTCGTTGTCCTCTGATAATTGAATAATTTTAATTATTCAATTATGCTTGATCATATTCCTCTATTAATTAAATAATTTTTTGTTATTTAATTAATTCACTCTCTAATCTCTATTCTATCCTGATCAATTAAATAAATTAATTGTGTCGCTAATTCCCCTTCTTCAATAATTAAATAAATTATTATTTATTTAATTATTTCTTTATCACCTTTCATCTATAGTTAAATAATCATCATTAATTAATTATCTATTCATGGATCTTTTAATTCTTTTATAGTTTAATAATTATCAAAATTATTTAACTATCCTTTGTCATCTTCCCCTATTAAATAATTAATCTAAGTTAATTATTTAATATCCCATTTCCATTTTTCCTCTTATTTAATTAAAATGGTTGAATAATCATTTTAATTAAATGCTCATTTTTCATTTTTTTCTCAAATAAGTAATTCAAATGAATTATTTATTTTCCACTTGTCCATCTCCTCTATTTTCTTCCATTTTTGAATAAATGATTTAAATAAATCATTTATGCCTCCCTTTTGGTCAAAGATTCCCTATCATTCATTTTTTTCATAGTCTTCATTTATGTCATAGTCGTCGAGTGTCATAGTCCTCGACATCATAACTGTCATAGCTCCTTCTATGAATGGCATATTCTTGGTGCATCAATTTTGGACTGTAACTAAGGGTTATTTTAGAATTAGATTAGATCAATGGAGACCATAAACCCAAAGAAATTACAAAATACAATGGAAGTAAACAAAAGAACGATTATACCATAAAACCGCCGAGACCTCCATGATTCACTTTTGTAACACCTTCTAACTTGTTGGTTGATGTGTTGCCCTCAAATTCATCATGCGAGCAATCTGCAAATAGATGTCTATGTCCTACACCAAGCTTTGAAGGATTTGAATAAATTCTAAATGCCTAATGCCTATGACAATATGAGTGAAATGCCTATGCCTAAATATGCCAAGACTAAATGAAGTAAGATGACAAATGCTGCAAAGTTTAATGTATGAAATCCAATGCCTCCTTATGTCTAAAAATGAGAGGAAAATGCCATTTTATAGAAAATGCCATTTTGAATGGACGAATGAGATTGAATGTCAATAAGGTGTCTTAATCAATGGCCAAAATTGAATGTTGTAGTATGGAATAGGGTTAGGTCAAAATTAGGGCAATGACAAGAAATGAAAGGTTGAGATTGAATTATGAGATAATTCAATCAAGGGATGAAATTGAATGAGATGTCAAGAGATAAGATTTGATGTGGAAGATAAGATTGGCACAAACAAAGAGGTGATAGGAGAAATTAAATAATAAAAATTATTTAATCTGGGTGACCAATGAATAATTAAACAATTAAAATAATTATTTAATTATAGAGGAATGTGACAAAAGGAATCATTTTGAATTAAATAATGATTTAATTCAAAATTCAAGAAAGTGGACCAAATTAAATAATAAAATTATTTAATTTAGGTGACCAATGAATAATTAAATAATTAAATATATTATTTAATTATAGAGGAATGTGACAAAAATAATCATTTTGAATTAAATAATGATTTAATTCAAAATTCAAGAGAGTGAACCAAATTAAATAAATTAAATTTATTTAATTTATTAGAAGAAGAGGCCAATGAATAATTAAATAATTAAAATAATTATTTAATTATAGTGGAAGGTGGATAAAATTAAATAAATAAGAATTTATTTAATTTTAGAAAGAAGAGGACTTAATTAGTGGCGTAATTAAATAAATAAAATTTATTTAATTAATCAGGGAGGAATAAAGAAAGAAAATTAATTAAATAATTAAAATTATTTAATTAATAGAAGAATTATGACTTTAGAAAATAATTAAATAATTAAAAATTATTTAATTATGAAGAATGAAAGGGGAAATGATGGACAATTTAGAAGTCACAAGCCTAAGACTTTTTTTAGTGTCTACATTTTGCCCCTCTTTGTCATAATGTAGCATGTCGCATTGTGACAAAGAAAATAAGTCCAAAAATATGCCCCAGTGCAAAATAAGGTGAGGAAGAATGACAAGGAGGGTTACGGTATGCCCCCTCGAGAGGAAAGACGGGTTCCAAGAACATGGGTGTGCTCTTGAAATGGACAAGAGGACTAGAATATGAAGAGACAAAGGAATGTTAGTGCAAATGATATGGATGATGAAGATGTAGACTAAATGAAAGAATCCTTCAAAACTTGCAATAGGACTTTAATATTTATTGCTCTTAATCATCATTGGGCGGTAAAAATGACACAAATGGACAACAAACACCATGATATGACATAGACCAAGGTGTGCAAAGTCATCCACTTGAAAAATAGACAGTCACAGACAAGGAATGTCCTAACTCATACTAAGGGTCATGTTGCCCCAGTCTTTTTGTCAAGACAATCCACAAGCAGAAAAAGACAAAGACAATTCATGAAACGTCGTTGCTTCTCTAAATCCTATTTCCAGAACATCCTTGAGAAACTAGCAACATGCTTGTCAAAATATAAAACAAAGAGCCCTTATCATGATATGTTGTTGTTTTTCTAAATCCCAGGATCAGGACCTCGCTAAGAAACTAGTAGTCATACGTGTCAATCAGCATGATACGTCGCTGCTTCTCTAAATCTTGTTACGGGGATCTCGTTGAAAAACTAATACCATGATAAAAAGCCAAAAAACAAGTGCCATGTGTTTTCCAAGTGCTTCTGGATATCCATTGTTTCAATGTCAAGATGTCAAGTTTGATGATGATGAGATGCTAGAGTGTGAAAGTGTTGAGGATGCTAAGACGACAAATGTCGAAAATTGTCAAATTCAGGAAGGACACATCCTGAATAATGTTAATGTCAAGAGGATTGATCCCTAAATGTCATGTGACAGTGATGATGAAGATGCCTAGGAAGGACACATCCTGAGGCATAAGTGACACAGTTGGTTTTTCAGAAAGACACATCTAAAAAATACTGATGTCGAGAGGAGTGATCCTTAGATATCGAGAGGATCCCTCAAAATGTCGAATGACAGTGACGATGCTTAGGAAGAACACATCCTAAGGCATGAATGACAAAGGTTATCTTTCAGAAGGACACATTTGAAGGTTAACCGAGATTTGACCATTTGACAGGTTATGATGGTTTGACTTGCTTTAACCGAGTTTGACTTGTGTGTGACTGTGCTGGTATTGTCATGATGATATGGTTGGCCCGTTGAGGAGATTGTCGTATTGAAATAATTGATTGCCATGATTTGTTTTTAGGAGTTTACCCATTTGGGAGTGATTCACTTTGTCTTGAAGAGATGTTGACGTGTGTGCCAGTGTAGTGCCATGAACCCTAATGGACTGACCTAGTGCAGCCTCAGGGGTTCATCGACAGATGGTCTTGCCTACATCATACACTCAGAGACCTCGTAGTTCGACACAACCAATGACTTTGTCTTGGTGACCAAAGATTGTGTCATGATTTTATTTTGACAAACCTAAAGGGACTGACCTAATGTCTCGGGGGCTCAAACGTGAGTCTTGCCTACGTAGCAAGTGCGCAGAGACAACGTAGTTCAGAAAAATGACAAGGACTGACTGACATGACTAACATTGACTAGAGATGACACTACATTTGTGTTCTTCAAGCAGTCTGATGTTTTGTTTGTGGTTTTCTTCAGGACGTTTTATGATTTTTAGGTCTTTTTTAAGGACTTTTTACCAATGTTTTTGTCTTTTTTTAGGACTTTTTGCGATGTTTTTGTCTTTTTTCAAGACTTTTTATGATGTTTTTGGTCTTTTTTTAGGACTATTTATGATGTTTTTGGTCTTTTTTCAGGACTTTTTGCGATGTTTGTCTTTTTTTTAGGACTTTTTACCAATGTTTTTGTCTTTTTTCAGGACTTTTTTCCAATGTTTTTGAGATCATGTGTGACATCCACTGCAGTTGCATGATAAACATTTTTCCCCTAGTCAGGTCCAAGACTTAGCCTATTTTAAGGGATATGAAAGGGGTGCTTCTAGTGTACCAGATGGACAGTCATCAGGACTTGATGTCAATCGTTTATTAACCATGACAGGTAGGGTGGTATGGTGGTGAGATGCATGATAATGGCGGAAATACCTTTCATCCTAGGCCAAGTCAAACAAAATGACAATAGATGGCAAAGCAATGATTGATTACACATGGCGCCTATTTGGTAGGTTTTCACCATGGTACTTATCCAAAGCGCCTGTTTGCCAAGTTTTCACTATTGGACAAAAATTTTCTCTTTACTATTTTTGTCCTTTTTCTTTTTTTTTTTATGTTGCCAAGATGCCTGTTTGCCAGGTTTTCATCAGGGCAATGATTTTTTATCATTTTTCATTTTTTTTGTATTTTGTAGTTTTTTTAGCTCAATTCCCTAATGCTATGCGTAGAATCTTCAGAGATGTAAACTGTTGATGGACTCTGTCAATTGTTCTCCATCTAGCGTTGCCAGCTGATAGGCTCCAAAACCAAAATAAGATATGATAATATAGGGACCCAACCAATTTGGTTCAAACTTTCCTGGCTTTTCTCTGTCAGCTTGGTTCTTGGGGTTCTGCATGAGAACTAGGTCACCAATGTCAAAATTCCTAATCATAACCTTCTTGTTGTAGCTACGACAAAGACGGTTCTGATATGCTTGAAGATGGTTTAGTGAATTTTTCCTTCTTTCTTCTAGCATTTCCAACTCGTGCAAGCGTGATTGTCTGTACTCCTCTTCATCTATTAAACCCTTCAGGGAGACTCGTAATGAAGGAATTTCAACCTCAATGGGAAATATGGCCTTAGCGCCAAAGACAAGGGCGAATGGAGTGGCCCCTATAGGTGTACGAATTCTAGTTCGGTAAGCCCACAGAGCAGGGTTGAGTGTATGTGCCAGTCACGGCCAGCGTCATTGACAGTCTTTTTTAGGATTTTGACAATGGTTTTATTTGATGCCTCATCTTGACCATTTCCTTATGGGTAGTATGGAGATGAAAAGTGGTGTTGGATATGAAATTTCTCACATAACTCACGTACGTCTTGGTTTTTAAATGGACGTCTATTGTCAGTGATGATGGATTGCTGAAGGCCATACCGACAGATGATGTAGTTAAGAATGAACTTGGATATTTGCTTGCCAATTATGTATGTCAAAGGAATGGCTTTGATCCACTTCGTAAAATACTCAGTGGCGGTGATGATAAATTTATGGCCATTGGATGAGGTTGGATGAATCTTATCCATGAGGTCGAGTCCCCATTGAGTGAAGGGCCAAGGAGAGGTGATCGGCCGAAGTTCCTGTGCTGGAGCATGGATCAAATCACTGTGAATCTGACATTTGCGACAAGTCCTAACATATTCTATTGCATCCTTTTCAATGGTCGGCCAATAATACCCAAGTCTCGTTACTTTCTTGGCTAGAGTAGGACCACTCGAATGAGACCTACATATACCATCGTGTACTTCGTGTAAGGTCGTATGTGCTTCATTGGTGTCGAGACATCTAAGGAGGGTGTCATCAAAGCTACGGCAGTAAAGGGTGTCACTGACGATGGCATACCTTGCGAATTTTTGGATGAAGGACTTCCTTTGGTTATTGGATAGGTTTGGTGGAAGGGTCTGGGATTTTAGGTAGTCGTAAATATCTTGATACCAGGGAGAGTCAGGACCAACAAGTTCACAAACCATCTCTGACTCTAGAATTTCATAGGCAGGGACCAATAATTGCTCTATTAGGAATTCCAATTGAGGTAAATTGCTTGGTATGTCAAGGAGAGAGCCTATTGTAGCCATAGCATCTGCCGCTTTGTTCTGGGCTCTCAGAACTTGTTCAAAAGTTACCATATGAAAGTATGTGTGGAAACTGTCAACCATTCATTTGTAAGGCATCAACTTCTCATCCTTTGTGTCATAGTCATCATTAACCTAGTTGATGACAAGCTGAGAATCCCCATAGACATGTAGTGCTCTAATCTTCCATTTTATCACCATTCTTTGTCCTATAACTAATGCCTCATATTTTTCCACATTGTTTGTGCATGGGAAGGCGATACGGAAATACTTAGGAATGGAGTCTCCTTGCGGGATGATGAACAGAATTCCTGCCCCTGAGCCATGATTTGTGTGTGACCCGTCAAAGTAGAGTCGCCAAGGTGCCTTAGGTTCTGTATGGAATATTGACTCATCTGGAAAATCAGCCACTAATGGGTGATCACTCTGCAAAGGTGCGTTTTCCAGCTAGTCTGCGATGGCTTGTCCTTTTATAGCCTTTCTTTCGACATACTAAATGTCATATTCACTCAGAATCATGACCCATTTTGCCAAACGTCTTATTAATGCTGCCCGGCTTAGCAAATACTTGAGTGGGCCGATCTTTGCTACTAGTTGTGTCTGGTGACTCAACATGTAATGTCTTAGTTTTTGTGCTGCAAAGACCACGGCTAGGCAAGCTCATTCAATTGGTATGTAGTTCAATTCATACTCAACCAATGTCCAACTGATGTAGTATATAGCTCTTTCCTTTTCTTCTTGGTCGTTTTGTGCTAGTAATGCCCCTAGTGCTGAACTAGTTGTTGAGATGTATAGGATCAATGGCTTTCCATGAATGGGAGGCATGAGGACTGGCATTGACAGTAGGTAATCTTTGATTTTTTGAAAGGCTTCT
Organism: Sequoia sempervirens; assembly: GCA_007258455.2. Lineage (NCBI taxonomy): Eukaryota > Viridiplantae > Streptophyta > Pinopsida > Cupressales > Cupressaceae > Sequoia > Sequoia sempervirens. The sequence goes on from VDFB02252616.1 coordinate 50,123,375, forward strand.
TGACATTTATCTATCCATACAAAGTGGATACCTTTGCGCAACAGATATTGAAATGGGTGACACTTGTCTTCCAATTGGGCTATGAAACGCTGAATAGATTGTACCCTACCTTATAGAGTTATGAGTTCACTGATTCCTCTGGGTGGAGGCATGTCTATGATGGCTTTGACCTTTGCCGGATCGACCTCTATGCCTCTTCGGGAAACTATGTATCCCAATAGTTTACCTGATGTGACCCCGAAAACACACTTCTTAGGATTTAGCCGAACTTTGTACTCTCCAAGTCTCTTGAAAATTGTGTCGAGTACCTTCAAATGATCTTTCAGGTTACTGATTTGGCCAATAGGTCACCTACATAATCTTCCATTATTTTATGCATCATGTCATGGAAGATCGTGGTCATAGCCCTTTGATATGTGGCACCTGCATTTTTGAGACCAAATGGCATGACGTTCCAATAGTATGTACCCCATGGGCAAGTAAATGTTGTTTTGTGCTGGTCTTCAGGAGCAATGCGGATTTGATTTTAGCCAGAGAAACCATCCATGAGGGATAGCATCTCATATCCTGTTGTAAGGTCAACTATGATGTCAATGTTTGGCAAAGGAAATTCATCCTTTGGGCATGCTTTATTTAGGTCTCAAAAATTTGTACAAACATGAATCAACCCATTTGGGTTTATTACTGGCACCAGGTTAGAAATCCATTCAACGTAGTCAATAGGCCGTATGAATCTGGCATCTAGCAAATTTTTTAACTCAGCTTTGACCAGTAGAGCAACTTGAGGGTGCATTTTGCATAACTTCTGCTTGACTAGTTTGGCATTAGGCAGTAGTGGCAGATGGTGCAGGACTAGTTCTGGGTCCAATCCTGGCATGTCAGCATAAGACCATGCGAAATTGATCTTTCATTCTGCAAAGAATTTATGAAATTCTGGTCTCTCTTCTTCAGTCAATGATGCCGCAAAGAGGACCATTTTGGGATCTTCTGCAGTTGATATGTTATCCTCTATTATGTCTTTGATAAGCATGGCTGATCTCTCTTGTTGCATAGGGAGAAATTCCAGTCCTCCATCTTTGGGCGCCTCAGAGAGGTTTTCACCCACGGATACGTCCTTTGTTTTTACTATTTTATCATCAAAAGGTGCCTTTCAATTTTCACCTAGAGACGTTTTATTTTTTATTTTATTTTTGTTTTTACTTTTGTGACTAGAGGACGAAACAGTCTCACCGAAGTATGTCGTGCAGTCTAAATCAATGGCGAATCCTGACTTGTGGTATCCACTGGGTATACCTTCACGTAACCCCATAAATTTTGCAATTACCTCATCATTCTGGAATGTGTCCAGAACTGGCAGGCCTTGTTGGTCCCAATCGACTAGCTCAAGGTAAATTAAGGAAATGCCATCGTCAATGTTGGTAAATTGAGGGGGGATGCAGAAAGCATGCAGACTGATTCAGTGATGTTGTAGATGAGATTATCATCATCCAACTCTACATCGGACTCTATCCAATATTCCCCTTCACTTGTGTCATATTCATTGTCAAAATAAGGGGTGAAGGCCTTAGAGTCTTGGTTGTCAGTGTTGTCTAATACTTCAGATGGATTGGACTGAAAGGTTTCAGATGGTGGGTCTTTTATGTCATGAGGAGTGGTAATGGGACTTTGACTATTTGGTGCCTGTTCAATTTTAAATGTTTGCCAAAATTTTTGTTTAGAGGTTAGTTCCCCTGGTTCGACAAACAAATCATCAAGACAATAGTCACTTAGGGATCGTTCTGAGCCAAATTCCAATTCTTGGGAGTCAGTTTTGGTGAGGGTTTCCTTAGTGGTCTTGACACTTTTTGAAGCATGTACTCACTCACTCAAAGGTCCAATGGTACATTGGTCATCATTGTCAGGTGATCCAAACCCTAATCCGAGATACTTTGGAATTTGGAAAGGTTCTATGGGTTCCCTTCGGGCGGTTTTATTTCTTCCTAGGCCACTAGTACCATCGTAGCCTTTAGCCTTCATGATGTCATAAACTTTGCCATATTTTTGAACTGGTAATGGGGGTAGTGCAATAGTATCCTTATAGATCCATCCTGTGATGTTAGCAAGGTCTTCATTACTCATGTCTCCCCACTTGATAAAAACTATTTTCGGTGGAACTTTGAAATTTTCTTGAGGTTCCATTCTGAAACATGGCCAACCATAGACCTTTGGAGACTTGGGCATTGTTGTTATGTTGTATGTTGTATGTAGTTTGAATTCTCCACAACCGAGGTCCTGGATTTTGACAGTGGATTCAGCCTTAGGGTTTGTTGGAGGTGGTGGTGTGGTGGAAGATGTGGATGGAGCAGATGTGGAAAATGATGTGAGTGTGGATGGGTCAATGTATTTGGATGACGAGGAGCCAGGTGCTTCGCGGTTAATAGGCACTCAGTTTTTAGAAATACCCCTTAGGTTGGTACAATATTGGAAGGGGTCGGGGTCTCCGTATATGGTTATTTTCGTGCCGTCAAATGGAAACTTTAGGCATTGGTGATATGTGGACAGAACGGCTTTTAAAGCATGAATCCATGGACGGCCGAGCAAGATGTTATATGGTAGTTCCAAATCCAGGACCTGGCAGGTAGTGTCTACAATGATCGGTCCCACTCTGATAGGGAGGGAGATAATGCCACATGAAGAGCGTTCTTCGTCATCGTATGCTTTTATCACTATACTCTTTGTTGGGTCTACACATGCATTAGAGAACCCTAGAGCCTTAACCAGTTTGAGGGAGCATATGTTCAATCCTGCTCCGCCATCTACTAAAACCCATCTAACTTTGTGTTTGTGGACAAAAGTTTCTATGTGCAATGCATCATTGTGGTTGGTTTTGGGTGATGAATAGTCTTGATCCGAGAAGGTGACGTGGTGATGCATAGTGAGGTATCCCACCATGGTTTCAAATTGATTGACATCAATATCCTTCAGGACTGACGACTCTAGCAGGGTTTTATCTAGAATATCTTTGTGCACGAGAGAGATACGAAGCAGCTCAATTATAGAGATTTATGCGGGAGTCTTGCCTAGCTAGTCGATAAGGTTGAACTGACTTTTGGGTTGCCACTGATTGGTGGTCAGGACATGTTTTGACTGTTTAGCAGATGGGCCCAGTATGGTGATTTTGGGTTGTCAGGTGGGAGGTGGACCGGCTATGGTGACCTTGCCACTTCAAGTAGTAGCATTACACTAAGGTGCTTTCTTGATCATAATGGTGTTGACATATTCGTCGTCAGTTCGTACATTATTTATAATTGGTCCACTAGAATAGTTGTACTTGGCTCGAGCAAAGTTAGCTTGATTATTGTTTGTCTGTGAACCTGACGCGAAAGCATTATTAGAACCATGGTCCTGCAGTGGATTTTTATGAATAGTATGATCTGAATTAGAGGCTAATTGTGATCCACCTACTTCAATGATACAACTTTTGATAAGATCTTGTACTAGGTTTTTCAGTTGTCGACAATGAGAGGTTTTATGTCCTTTTTCCCGATGGTACTCACAAAATGCATTATCATTCCACCATGTTGGTTTGAATTGTCCTGGGTCATATGGTTTTGGTTCTTGAAGTGTGATGACGCCATTTTGAAGACATTTCTTGAGGGCTTCCTCAATGGGTTCCCCCAAAGCAGTGTATGTGTGACCCCTAGGGAATTGTCTCATTTGATGGTATTGTCCTTGATTGTTTTGACCGCTTTGATTGTTTGAAGGGACATTAGTAGGGGGTGTTGATATTGTTGTATGGTTGTTTTGCGGTTGAACCCCTTTTAAATCCAATACAGGACCGACCATGTGTGCAGCCTTGGTGTCCACAACACCGTCATTTGTGACATGTTTATTTTTGACCCAATATTTATTCTTGTCAGCAGGAGGATTTACATTTGTGTTTTTGGAACCGTATCTTAGCTCTCCCTTTGCAATAAGGGCTTTCTCAATCTGGAACCCCTTTTCAACCAGGTCTGTGAATGTTGTGCAACAATGCACTTGCAATGCATATTTTAGGGGACCTAGAAGTGTTTGAACGAACATGTCGACCTTTTCCCTTTCGGGTATGTCAATGTGACACCGACTAGCTAAACTTCTCCATTTTTGAAAGAATGGGATGAATGTCTCGCCAGCATCCTCTTGTGTGAGATTGCATAAGCTAGTAATAGAGGTGTCTATGTCGATGTTGTATGCATAGTTTTTTATGAATTTTTGTTTAAGCTCATCTCATGTTTGGATATCCTTTTGGGTGGAGAACCATTCAAGGGCAGGACCTACCAGACTTTTAGAGAAAAGTCTCATCAAGTATGTTTGTTCATAGGCGACATCCATACAATTGGTTACAAATTCGTGGAAATTTTTGATGGGGTTTGTTTTTCCTTTGTATTTTGTAAAATTGGGTGACAGATATCCTTGAGGAAATGGTGGCATGTATAATTTCATGTTGAATGGGTAGATGTTTAGGTCGTATGACACTTCTGATTTCTTTCCTGATATTTGTATGTTTTGGATGGTTTTCTCTAGACCCCTCATTTGTGCTCATAAGTCATCTATTGCGGGGTCATTTGTAGTCCCATACGGTGGATTAGTTGGTACACCATAGATCCCCATTTGTTGTGCATGGATGTTGGTGTATTGCGGAGATATGGATTGATGTGACATGTATGATGTGTTCGAATTTATGTGTTGTTGGTATTGAAAGTTTGTATTGGGGGTATGTTGGTGAGTATGGATGTGTGATGTGTATGTTGGGATGTGTCCCCCAGCCATTTGTGTCGTTACCTGGGGAATATGGTGACCCTGAACATTATGTATGAATGATACCATGGGTTGTGTTATTTGGCCACCTTGTCCAAATTGTTGGGTTTGAACCAGGGGTATGTTTGCATTTGGTCCTTGGGAGGCAATGACATTTGACTGTGTTGGTGTGTTAACATGTTGTTGTTGTCCTTGGATAAAGATACATCTTTTTCTTCCTCCTAAAGGATTTTGTGATATACCAATGAGTGGATGTGTCGAAGGTGTGCTCATGGTAGTAGATGTAGCTGTCAAGGGGGGATTTTTGTGACTTGATGATTCCCTCGTGGCATTTACTATCATGGTAAAGAGAGGGTTTGAATAACTTTCCCATGTTGTCAAGGAGCTATAGGTGGTTCCAGCCAATTGTTACAATGTCATGGATGTTGGGGGCATTGTGGCTAATTGTGATCCTCTAATGGATGTTGCATTTATTGAGTTGGAGGTGTTTGGGATGTTGGGAGTAGCATGTACTGTCATTGTAGTGTCAAACAAAGTATTGCTCGCAGTGTTTGAAGGTTGACCACTATTTGATATATTGTGTGTGTTGTTGACATTAGGGTTTGGAGATGTTGATCTCAACGTGTTGATGTAGAATCCTTTAGGTAATTTGGCTCCTTGACTTAAGAGTATGGCCAAGTATTTGTCTCTGTCATATAGGACCATGTGTTTGACGAATTGAGAAGCCTCTGGGTCTTGTGCTGCTACCTCTAGGTTCTCTTCGAGTATTTGACCGTACTCATCCTTATGTAAGTAGGGTTCAAAGGGACTGTTTGATGACGATGGTGTTGTTGAGAGAGTTTGATTGTTTGGATTGCCAAATGGATCATCAAAAGTCTAATTTGGATCATACGTGAGGTTGTTGACAGTGGAAGTGGGATCTTGTCAAAATTTTTCCATTTGTCGTTGTTGTTTTTGGAGTCTTGTTTCCACCATAAAATGAGCTTGCTCAAAATGAAGATGAAAACTAGTCTATGTTTTTGGTGTTTTTGTGATAAAGAATGACAATGCAAGGTGGTTATGACGTTTTCCTAAGGAAATGATTGATGCAAGCTGACGAGATTAAGAAAGAAAGATGTCAAATGTCAAGGGGACAATGTTGATTAATGAAAGGTGATAGAATTGACTAGGTGCAAAATGAGGACTAAGATGACAATGTTGACTAGAAAGGTGACTAATGCAATGTCAAGGTGCAAAATGAGGATTAGGATGAACATTATTTTTGGATTTTTTTTTTTGTTTTTGTTTTTTTGATTTTTAGGTATAAAATATGCAAAGTATGGACCAAGATGAATGCAATGTGGAGAAAGGTTTTCCTAACCACTCTAAGCTTAATCTATGTCTTAATTTTGGTTATCAAAGGACTTGTTAAACGGACTAAGTGACAAGGTCAAAAATGACTAGTGAGTTTTCCTAACTAGACTGTTGAGTTGGAAATTCTCGCAAAAAAGGACAATAACTGAAAATGAGATTGTTGACTAATTCCCAAGATAACCTACTCTTGAAGGCAATGATTTTGCAAAGTGTGATGAAGTGGCCTAATCCAAAGTCTGCAAAGATGGAAGCCTAAGGGAAAAAACTATGTAGGACAGGATGATTATGAAGCCTAAGGAATGTAACTAAAATTAACAATGTTGAACCTAAGGTAAAATGCAAGCTAATGGTTGAATGATGAAAATTTTGAGCAATTTTAGTTCTGGTTTCTAACATAAATGCCGAGAAAAGATGTTTGACAATAGGAAAAAATTGTTGGACTCGAATTCAGTTTTGTGATGTTTTGATGAAAAGTCTAAATTGTCTGAAGTTGATTATTTCATTTCCAGATTTGTGAACATTGTGTATACTGTTTGAGAAATCCAACAAGAATTTGATAAACACAATGTTTTGAATGTAAGCAAGCACGCATAAGACAAGTACAATCCTAGGTTAGGCCAGGACAATATTCGCTGGATTCCACGTGGGTTTCCCCAACCGCATATCAGTAGTGTGTGAATTCAGAAGCTTGGCTGCATGGGCTCCCCCTTACAGTGCACTCTCTTCTTAGGCCAACCAAGCTTCCAACCCCCATGAAACTCCCATGGCAGATTGATCACCTCTACTATAGACTATGAAAGTGTGGATGCCTTCACACCGACCGATGCTGCGCTAGCAAATAGAAGGTTTTTGGCTTACTACACAAAGGTGTTTAGTTTGGGACCCCCGTTCGAGTGGCCATACATGAGGCAAGAGATTAATCACCAATTAGGTGGCACTCTGGCCTGAAGAGGTTAACTCAACAGGGTTTATGGGAGTACTACTCTGTCTGTATGACACATCTGCACTCGTAATCTTAGGTTTTCCCTTAAGATTCACATTTATATATCGGTCGGGGGTAGCTTGGCTTTAGCTCCGTTGCCAGTTTAAGTCATGTTAGGGTGATGAAATACCTAGGCAGGCCCAATTTCTAGAGTTAGTAACTGTTTCTCTTACACCCAGGATCACACAAATGTGCAAGGGGGGAGGATACTTCGATATACCAAATCGTGAGGGTAATAACACATAAAAACGAGTCTGGTTTTCAGATCACCGAGTTTTCACAAGCTGAGAGCATACTCACCTACCATTTTGCAAACACAATCAGAAACTTGCAAACAAAATTCTTTTTAGAGCACCAAAGGAAATGTTCCTAAATTAAAAAAATGCAAACAAGTGGTTTGAGAGATAAATCTTCAACAAACATAGCTGCAAAACCACATGTCAGTAGTTTGAATATATGTCTTTGACTATTGATCTGCAAAAATAGTTAGATGCATCATTTTTTTCCACTTGATCCAATGTGTCCTTTGAAGTGTTTATTTTCTGCACATGCACAAAACCAACAACAAACCCTAACAAGATAATGGATCACTACTATTAGAGGGTTAGCTAGTCAAGACAAATCTGATTTTTAGAAACTTCTTTGATAGTAAAATGAAAAATACAGAGAATAAAACATGTCTAAAATCTCAAGAGGTTTCCAAAAATGTAAATAAATTAGAAAAAATTGTTGTTTTGCACCTGAAATTAATTTTTTATGAAAAATCAATAAAAAATTATAAAAAATACAAAACAGCTCCAAAAATTCTGATATTTTTACTAAAGTCGTATTCTATCATTCAAAATTTGCAAAAGAAAATTTGTGATCAGATCTGCAACCGTTTGTGAGATATAAGTAAATATGTGTGAAACCCTAATTTTAAAAGATCTATTGTTTGACTAATAATTGCACATCCAAATTTAAAATATAAAGAACAGACCCCTATTAAAATTTAGAGAGCTTTCCAGAAATGTAAACATATCTAAAAAATTCAATAATTTTCTCTCGAAATTAATTTTTCATGAAAAACAACACAAAAATTATAAAAAATAAACAGCTCTGAAAAATCTGAATTTTTGGAATGGAAGCTCCTGAACATTGTATCCAGCTTGAGATTTTTTGTGAGAAAAATATGTAGCCATTTGAAGGTGCTGATTTGAATCTTTAGAAACTAGGGCTTTATCCACACAATGATATCAAACTGCGGCAAAAATCAAACAAAACTTGCAACAAGAATCAGAACCAAGATTTTACCGCAAAATATGTTAAAATAATAATGAGGGTTCACCAAAATATGGCCAGGGTTATTTTTTAGAATTAGATTAGAATCAATGGAGACCGCAAACTAAGCTTGAAATTTACAAAATACAATGGAAGTAAAAACAAAAGAGCGATTATACCATAAAACGGCTGAGAGACCTCCATGATTCACTTTTGTAACACCTTCTAACTGGCGGTTACGATGTGTTGCCTCCAGTTCATCATCTTGAGCAATCGCAAATAGATGTCTATGTCCTACACCAAGCTTCAAAGAAAGGATTTGGACAAAGTCTAAATGCCTAATGCCTATGACAATATAAAATTTGAAATGTAGCCTAAATATGCAAGACTAGTAGTAGATGACAAATGTGAGAAGTTTAATGTCTAAAATCCAATGCCTCCTTATGTCCAAAAATGAGAGGAAAATGTCATTTTATAGAAAATGCCATTTTGAACGGATGAATGAGATTGAATGTCAATAAGGTGTCTTAATTAATGGCCAAAATTGAATGTTGTAGTATGGAATAGGGTTAGGTCAAAATTAGGGCAATGCCGAAATGAAGGGTTGAGATTGGTATAGATAAATCAATCCAAGGGATGAAATTGAATGAGATGTCAAGAGATAAGATTTGATGTGGAAGATAAGATTGACGGAGACAAAGAGGTGATAGGAGAAATTAAATAGTAAGGTATTTAATTTGGGTGACAATGAATAATTAAATAATTAAAATGATTATTTAATTATAGTGGAAAGGTGGATAAGAATTAAGTAAAAATAATTTTATTTAATTTTAGAAAGAAGACCTAATTAGTGGCGTAATTAAATAAATAAAATTTATTTAATTAATCAAAGAGGAGAATAAAGATAAAAATGAATTAATTAAATAATTAAAATTATTTAATTAATAGAATAATTATGACTTTTAGAAAATAATTAAATAATTAAAATTATTTAATTATGAAGAATGAAAGGGAAATGATGAAATTTAAAAGTGCAGGCCTAAGACATTTTTTGAGTGTCTCACGAAACCATCATTCTCTTTACCATTCATCCCCAAAGTCATGCAAAATCAAATGGGACCTCACACTTACATTCCTCCACCTCAATCCACTATCTTGCAAGGAATGTTAAACTAAGGGAATCCCCAACCTCTCATCAACAATCTGCAACCTGCACAAAATTTCAACACCCAAAACCTATCACAGATGTCCTGACCACTGATTGATCCTACATTGTAAGCACATGACCTATCTTTACAACAAGAACAATAGGATTATCAACAAGCAGTCCAACATTAACAACAACAACAACAACAAGCAACCTTAGCAGCACAACAACAACAAGCAACCCTAGTAGCACAACAACAACAACAACAACAACAACAAGAAGTAGCCTTAGCAGCACAACAACAACAACAAGAACAACAACAAGCATCCCTAGCAACACAACAAAAAAAAAACATTAAACAACCTTAGTAGCTCAACAACATCAACAAGCCCAACAACAACAACAACAACAAGATCAACAATATCCTCAACAACAACAATTGCTCGTGTAACAAAAATAACAACAGGTTTTACACTATATCCCTCAAAACATCATCAACCCGAACACATTAGGAACATATACTCACCTTATCCTACACCCCCATACACACCATACGAATCCTCATCATATCAGAATCCCACATACACTTCATCCACCATCCCACAATATGCATCATATGTTCCTCCACCAATCCCATAAGATGATATGGCATCACAACTCAAGGAATTAACATAAGAAATGCATGATATCTGGATGGGAAAAATGAAGAAACCCCATACATAGAACCTATGCCCATATCCATTCGATCAAAACATGACAATGGTACCATTTCCTCTTGGTTTTGAAATTCCAAAATTTGACAAATACAAAGGGAGAGGAATTACTATGGACCATATCAAAGAATTTAATTTCATGTGTATGGAAGTCACCTATAATGAGGCCTATTTGATGTGCCTCTTCCCACGAAGTTTAACGGGTCCTGCCATGGATTGGTTTTCTCAATTGCCTCTAGGTATTAAAAATTTCCAAGAAATCACTGACAAATTAATAGATCACTTCTCCTTTAATCTTGAAATGGATGTAAGATTATAAGAGTTATATACTCTCAAACAAAACAAGGGAGAATCTTTTGCCAATTTCTTGCAACGATGGAGGAAAAGAGCAAGTAAAAGTAAATGGCCAATTCTCGATCAACAAGTGGGGATCATCATAGAAAATCTAGATCTAGATCTATCCTTCCACTTGAATATGCAATGCATTACATCTTATGATGAGCTTGTCCCTAGAGCCATTAACATCAAGAGAGCTCTAATCTCATAGGGAAATACTCAAGTCTACAAAGACAACCACCCATCGACCAGTTCAAATGACAAGCCTCGTGTCTGGGCTAAGAACAAGAACGTAACAAATGATGGTGTGGTAGATGATAAGGTGGTCTTAAGTGCTCCTTGACCAAACAATAATCAAACAACTAACATTCAACCAACTATGCAACAAACAACATCACCACAAAATAATCAGATCAACAATACCGAAACTCAACGAAGATGAACTTCCAACAAGAACAACTACCCGAAACAAAAATATACACAGTTATCAGAACCTATTGAGATTATCATGAATAAATTGGTAGATTCAAACTTAATAACACTTCCAAATTTTAAAAACTACCATGAACCACAAGATTAACCACCCAGGTACAATGAAAATGATCTTTGTGACTTTCACAAAATCAAAGGACACAAGACAATGAATTGTATGTGACTAAAAAACATTATCCAAGATCTTTTAGAGAGTGACACTATATCTATTGAGGTACCAGCCGATAATTAGGATCTTAAGATATACAAGACCCCTATGCCAGATCATAGCAAAGGAAAAAACACTAGGAGAGCTAAGGATTAGACAAATGTGCAACATACCTATTCCAATGTGGTTGCTTCTTGTGATAGCGTCATTACCGTCATCACCATTAAAGGGCCTAGTATGGAGTGTGGAGTCACCAAATGGAATGGTAAAGTTACCATCCAAGGAGTCCCATCTCAATCTAGGGCACACCCTACTCAGCCAACAATAAGCACTAGCAAGTACAATCTCCTAGATCAACTTAAGAAGACCCCCGCATAGATTTCTATCTTATAACTATTGAGGCTATCTCCCTTGCATAGGGAAATATTAGAGAAAGCTTTGTCTGCATCATCCATCCTTGAGGATATAGATACAGAGAAATTTCATGCTATGGTAGGGAATATCACTAATCATCTTCTCACCTTCTTGGAACAAGACCTACCATCACAACCATCTCATAATCATGCTTTACACCTTGAGGTCATTGTTCATAAGAACAAGGTTAAAAGAGTCTTAGTAGATGGAGGTGCTGGTCTGAACATTTGCACCCTTCAGCTAATAAAAAATTTGGGCTATTCAGAGGATACTATTGAGAAAACAAAGAGTAACACCATTAGAGCATATGATGATCAAGAGCGGGTATCACAAGGTATCATCACACTGCCCATCCAATTAGGACTTGTCATTGCAGAAACTACATGCCAAGTGTTAGACCTTGATCTTCCCTACAATATCCTATTTGGTCGACACTAGATACATGCCCTAAAAGTTGTAGCTTGAACCTACCATCAATGTGTAAAGTTTCCTTTCAAGGGTATATAAGTTACCATCCATGGAGATCTTGAGCCTTTTTACTACTGCAAGAATCTTGAGGACAAGTTCTATAAGATATCCCAAATACCCAAGAATGACGAAGGGCCTACACCTTCTACCTCATTTGTTGACCCATTATCCCTTACATCTACCTCATAAATGAAAACACCCATTGTGCAGAACATACCTAACATCAAAGTAGTGATCCAGGATGATGGTTGTGGAAACTATAAGTTAACAAAGGATAATTTTGTGTTGGGAGATCTACCTCTTTCTCCAAAATCTCATGGGAAACCCACACCTAGCAACAACATCCCTGAAACTATCAAGATGGCAACTACTACCTTCAACAAGTTGGGGGGCCTGAACAAAGAAGATGTCAATGAGTAGGCATCTTTAAAATGCTCTATCAAGATGAACGACTCATCCCTGTTCTTCCCAAGGAAGATGACAACAAAGGCTTGCAACTATTGAAGGGAATGGGGTATACCAAGAATGAAAAACTAGGAAAAAATGACAATGGTTTGCTAGAACCTATCATTCTTGAGAAACGTCCAAAGAATCTTGGCCTAGGTTGTACTACTAGAAAGGTTACCCTTATTGGCAAAGGTAATTCTGCTAAACGGGCCGAGGCTTCCTCTTGGTTACCAACATCACGTCATACGACCTTAGATGACTTCCCCCTTGATGTTGCTGACCTATTTGAGAATAACTCCCTCTTCATGATATCTACATAATCCTTCACCCAAAGCAACCAACCAAATGATATACGCCTAGTTTACCCGCAACTCATTGACCTGGACCAACAATGACCACCAATTCTAGATTTATTCAAAAACAATCAAGCAATCTTAGAATTCATGGGAATTCATGACAACTTATCATGGGAAGACCATAAGGCTGGTTTTTCCATGGAGCTTGACACAAGGGCATTCTACAGGGAGATGATTGAATCCTTCACTCACAAAATTGATGACATGCAACTAACTTGTAGATCTTTGAGTGAAAACCACACTGTGGCACTCTCTGATCCTAAAATAGTAAAAATAAAGGATGCATCCAAGGGTGAAAACCTATCTAAGGCACCCAAGGATGAGGGATTCAATCTCCCCCTTAGTGCAATGCATCTAGAGAAGTCAACAGTATTAGCAAAATAGAAGAACCTAGCAACATTCCTAAAAGAGAAAAGAACTGACTTTGCATGGTCATACAGAGATATGCCAGGGCTCAATCCTAAAGTAGTTGTGCATCATCTAGTAGCCTATCTTAAAGCCAAATCAGTAAAGTAGAAGTTAAGGAAGATGCACCCTTAGATAACACTCTTGGTCAAACTTGAGTTACACAAGCTTCTTGACGTTGGATTTATCTGACCCATAGATTATCCTGAGTGGGTTTGAAACCTAGTACTAGTCTCCAAACCCACTGGGGGCATCATAATCTACACTGATTTTAGAGATTTGAATAAGGCATGCCGAAAGGATGATTTCCCTCTTCCTAACATCGACATCATAGTGGATTTAATAGCTAGGCATGAAATGCTATTGCTCATGGATGGTTTTTTAGTCTATAATCAAATCATGATCGCCAAGGAGGATCAACACAAAACTCCATTCACTTGTCCATGGGGGACATACTATTGGAACTTGATATTGTTTGGGATAAAGAACGTAAGAGCAACCTATCAAAGAGTAATGACCCTCATCTTTCATGACATGATCCATAAAACAGTCAAAGACTATGTGGACGATATTTTTGCAAAGTCAAAGAAAAGGAGTGAGCACTTAAAAATCTTGGGACCCATCTTCGATAGACTCGAAGAGTAAAAGGTACGATTGAATCCAAAAAAATGTGTCTTTTGGGTTACATCAGGGAAGCTTCTTGGCTACATCGTATCACAGAGAGGGATAGAAATTGATCTAGCAAAGGTAAAAGCCATCCTAGACATGGAACCATTGGGTTACAAGGAAGATTGCAGTCCATTCAAAGATTCATAACACAACTATAAGATAAAATACACCCTTTATCGCATCTTCTCCATAAAGGAATAAATTAAAAATGGGATGAGAAGTGTGATAAAGCTTTCTAGCAGACCAAGGAATATCTATTGACACCTCCAATGGTCATGCCACCGATGCAAACAAACCATTGATCTTGTATATCTCAGCAACATTAGCAACACTAGGTGCTCTTCTACACAACATATGAAAATGGAAAGGAAAGAGCCATTCTTACACAGCAGGACCTTGGTGGGTTATGAAATGAACTATTTATCCATTGAAAGCATGATTAATAGTAGTTTTTGCTTCACAAAAGTTCAAACACTACATGTTGTCACATCAACTCAAACTCATTACAAAGATCAACCCATTGAAATAATTGTTATCCAAAGCAACTCTCACTAGGTGAATGGCCAAATGGGTAATGATCTTGGTAGAATTTGACATAGAGTATGTGGAGCGTAATGTAATTAAAGGGAAAGTAATCACATACGAACTAGTAGATGCACCTATCTATCTAGAGAACCCCTTGATATCTGAATTTCCTGATGAATCAATGTTCCTTGTCAATCTCACAACTTAGTGGAAAATTTACTTTGATGGATCGTTCACCAACATGGATCAGGTGTGAGTATTCTTTTCATCACTCCTCAAGGTGATTGCATCCCAAAGTCATACAAACTATCATTTCCATGTACTAACAACATTCAAAGGTATGAAGCCTTAGTCTGAGTCTAAGGATAACAATTCAATGGTAGATACAAGAGATGAAAGTCTATAGAGACTCACAACTGGTTATCAACCAAGTCAATGATGACTACCAAACCAAGGAAAACAAGCTTACTCCTTACAAGAAGATAATAGAGAGTCTCAAGGACCTTTTCATTGATATAAATTTTGAATAGATTCCTTGCATGAACAATCGAGCAACAGATGTTATGGCGACAATTAGATAATTGTTGAACATGCCACACAACGTCCTGCAATGTGAATTCTTGGTAGAACAACTTCTCGTACTGAAATTTGAAATTCCTGAATTTGAATTTGTGTGTGTCATCATTGGCCCTGGATCCTTGTGGTATCATGACATATTCACCTACCTAAGTAGAGGAACCCTCCCATCTGATATCACCTCCAACCTTAAAAAGAAATTTGTTAAGAAGGCATCCCAATTTACGATCTTAGGCGATACCTTATACCATCGTAGCATTGAGGGGAGATTACTACGATGTCTTAACCAATAAGAAGCCTTGACCACTTTAACAGAAGTCCATAATGGCCTATGTGATTCCCATTCTAGTGGTATGCCTTTAGCTAAGAAATTGTTGAGGATGAGATACTACTGGACAACCATGGAAAAAGAAGCCCATCAGTATGTGTAAAAGTGTGTCTAGTGTTAATAGCATGGAGATCTGATTCATGCTCCAGCTAAGGAGTTGCAACCAATGGTCACACCTTGGAATTTCTCATAGTGGGGGCTTGATCTCATAGGAAAGATTACCCCAACCTCATCTAATGGCCACAAGTTCATCATAACGACCATTGAGTACTTTACCAAGTGGGTCGAAGCCATTCCTATGACCTACATAATGGGGAAGCAAATTTCTAAGTTTATCTTGAATTATCTAATCAACCATTATGGTGTTCCGCAAGCCCTTATCTCAGACAATAGAACATCCTTCAAGAATCAGGATGTGAAAGAGTTATGTCAAAGATTCAACATCCAATGCCAATTCTCTACCTCACATTACCCCCAGGGAAACAGTCAAACTAAGGCCACAAACAAGACCATTATGAAGATCCTAAAGAAAATGGTCAATGAAGCTAGCTATGACTGGCATCTACAGTTAAATCCTACTCTCTCAGCCTATCAAACTAGTATCTGCACGCCTACAGGTGCAACCCCATTCTCCTTGGTCTACGGATCAGAATCCATCTTGCTTATTGAGGTTGAGCTTCCACCGCTATGAGTGAGCTTCCATTGCTACGAGTATCACTACAAAACTTGATCACTAATGAAGAATACATAGTATCTCAGTTAAATGAGCTATAATTCTTGGATGAGCATCATATTGATGCCCTTAATCACTTGCAAGTATATCAAAACCAACTGAAAAAAATCTATAACAAGAAGATCAAGTGTCAGTATTTTCAGGTAGGGGATCTCGTCCTAAAGCAAAATCAAAAGAATCTTCCAGATAGTAATGTAAATAGGAAAAAATTTAGATTTAATGTATTGAAACAACAAATTAACTAAACCCTATCAAGCACCATGAAGTACAAACTAGAATGAAAATGCAAATAAACAAAGGAAATGCAAACCAATTTTCAAACTAGACTTGATTGACCTCCATGGCTCTTCTCCACCTGCATGAGAATGCAATATTTTGAAGGTTGATTGTTGGATGAATGTTGGTTGCTCAATTCAGTAGCATAAAATTGACATGGAGATGATAGATAATGGATAGAAATGGACGAAAGACTCAAGAATGATTTTGACAGCATAAGGACACTTGAAGAATCAACCCCCCTATGGCTTATGAGAGAGTTTATTTATAGGAAATTTCTGATTTGGATTGACGGTTGAGATTGAATGTCAATAAGATGTCTAAATCAATGGCCAAAGATTGAATGTTGTAGTATGGAATAGGTTAGGTCAAAATTAGGGCAATGACAAGAAATGAAAGGGCTAAGATTGAATTATAAAATAATTCAATCAAGGGCTGAGAATTAAATGAGATGTCAAGAGATAAGATTTGATGTGGAGATAAGATTGGCAAAAAAAGAGGTGATAGGAGAAATTAAATAATAAAATTATTTAATTTAGGTGACCAATGAATAATTAAATAATTAAAGATATTATTTAATTATAGAAGAATGTGAGAAAAGGAATCATTTTGCATTAAATAATGATTTAATTCAAAATTCAAGAGAGTGGACCAAATTAAATAAATAAAATTTATTTAATTTATGAGAGAAAAGACTAATGAATAATTAAATAATTAAAATAATTATTTAATTATAGTGGATAGTGGACAAAAATTAAATAAATAAGAATTTATTTAATTTTAGAAAGAAGAGGACTTAATTAGTGACGCAATTAAATAAATAAAATTTATTTAATTAATCAAGCAAGAAATAAAAGTAGGAATGAATTAATTAAATAATTAAAATTATTTAATTAATAGAAGACATGACTTTAGAAAATAATTAAATAATTAAAAATTATTTAATTAGCAAAGACAAAAGGGGAAATGATAGAGAATTTAGAAATCGCAAGCCTAGGACAATTTTTAGTGTCTACAAGTAAAGGAAAGTTTGAGCCTAACTAGTTAGGTCCCTTTGTCGTCACAACAAGCTATGGATTAAGAGCATATCAATTGTCAATGCCTGAAGGTGAACTCTTGCAGGAATCAACAATAGGTTGAATCTTAAGAAGTTTTATGCCTAGGCTTGAAGGGTGTAAATCTGAAAATCAAAAAAATAAAAATAAATTCAAAAATTCAAAAAAAATGAGAAAGAGGATTGAAAAAAGTAAAGAAAAACAATCGCCCTCTGGTGAAAACCACTTCGGTAGTGCTTTTGGGAAGTACCTTGGTGAAAACCTCAAAAATAGGCACCTTACATAAATAAAGCACCTCCATTTACTTGGGCTCTTTATCCTATGATTCCATCCATCACATTGCATCATTCATCCTATTTATTCCATCACCCATCCATGTATGCATCATAGCTTGATATTGTGAAGTATCGTATCTCCTTAGTACTACTTGGCATATTCCAAAGGTTAGCTTGTCTTGCCTATATCAAAGTAATCTATTGCATCACACGAGGGGCAATTTGTTATGGATCAGATCAGGTTCTTGTATATCTTAAGGTTATTGGAAATGACAATTCAAAAATCCCAAAAACATTCATAAAATGTTCATCCAAAAATTGAAAAACATCCAAATTCTTGTACAACTAAAATCTAGAAACATTGGAAAACTATAAATTCAAAATCCAAAACATCCAAAACATGTTAAAAACCATAAAAAGGTCAAACATCAAAAAATCCAAAAATAGGACCATGTCGAACTACAAGTCTCTGAGCTTGAACGTAGGTAAGGCCATCATTGATGTGCCCCCAAGACACCCTAGGTTAGTCCTTTTGGAGTCTGTCATAATAAACTGGCAATCCATCAAGTGTTCATATCTCATCGTCAATAAGTCAAGTCAGTTGAACTACGTGGTCTCTGCGTGTATAACATAGGAAAGGATAATCTTTGATTAGCCCTCGAGGTCCCTAGGATAGGTCTTTTAGGTTAGGTTCTTGGTCGAAACTCAAAAAATTCCTAAAACATCCAAATATTAGAAAATACCTAAACATTCAAATATCAAAAAAGCCTTAAACATTCAAAATCTCAGAAAACCCCAAAAATATTTGAAAACTTAGGAAAATCCCAAAACATTTGGAAAACTTAGAAAATCCTAAAAAATTTGAAAATTGAAAACACAAAAAACATTAGACAACATTCAAAAGACCTAAGCAGCCTCAAATAACCAAAAACCAAAACATCCACATAAAAATTTCAAAAATACCAAAAACAACCTCAAAACATTTTCAAAATCCCAAAAAATTGAAATATACCGAAAATCCAAAACCACCCATCCCATTTCGCTTTCACCCATGATAAAACTTCACCCATAATAAATCCACCATCATCTTCAACCTTTGGAAAAACAAATAGAAAACAAGTATCGCAAGTCGTAAAGTGAGAACCTAAGTGTCAAAATCTAAAGTCTAGATCATAGGTAAATGTGTTAGCAGAGTTTGTATCAACATCTTATCATAAACCTCATCCTAATGAAACCATCTGATAACATGTCCTAGGATACATTCTTCCTACGATGGACATCAACATTAGACATCACCTTAGCTAAGTTAAAAATGGCAAGAGATATTTTATAACGCTGACTGTTTATCTTTGATATTTTCTTTTGCTTTATCTTATTGACCCATTTCGAGGACCTTTCGATGATGTCTAAATTATTTAGAGAGAAAGAAATGGGGCATCGATCATTATATTTTGTTTGATGTACTTGTAGGTATTCTCGTAAAATAATCTTGCGAATACTTGCTCAGTTGTGTGTAGGGAAGTTATTTGGAGTAGATTGTTGACTATTGCATATGCTTTGGTCCAAGATATTTTGAACTACTAAACTACATTTCGATGAGGTTTCCGTAAGTCAAGATATGAACAATAATTATCATATTTATTTGTAGATTCAAAGTCCATTACA
The DNA here is from genome assembly GCA_007258455.2 of Sequoia sempervirens. Lineage (NCBI taxonomy): Eukaryota > Viridiplantae > Streptophyta > Pinopsida > Cupressales > Cupressaceae > Sequoia > Sequoia sempervirens. The sequence continues at coordinate 50,142,774 of VDFB02252616.1, forward strand.
CTAGATACAATTCCATCCTGGTTTTCAATACCTTGATGCATTGTGTCTATGTGTTATATAAAAAATAAGGAATGACAGAAAATCCCAATCCCAAGATATGAGCAAGTCATCATGCATATCTTGTCACCATCTCTAATAAAGTCTCGGTGGATCATAGACTTGTTGGACTTTATCATCAAAATCAATGGTCAAATCATTCATCTTATGTCTTCTATCTTCTCCTTGTGCTAATTTGGTATCATGAATAGTCAACAAAAAAATCATTAATGCATCCATCTTGCATCCACAAATCATCAATATGCCTACATATCACATATCATAAACATACTTCACATTATCATATCATAAGCATGAACATCTACACTATCCATACATCTATATGCATACACCATCATAAACTCATAAATTAAATAGAAAAGTACAAAAAATGAAATGCATCCATATCACTTACATAAGCATAATCATATCATTTGCATATCATATCGTCCATCCCATAACATTTCATAAAAAGACACTGAAAAAGAAGTGCATCCATCCATTGCATTACACCCATCATCGCATATTGCATAAATAAAAGAAGTGCATCCATACATAAGCATATTGTATCACATCACATCATATCAAATGCATCCATACATTCATAAGCATGAAAGAAAGAACACATCACATCTTGAATCTAGGTAATCTCATATATATTAAAAAATGGCGACTATCATGATACAATATCTCAATCAGTGTATGTATATCAATCAAAAATATAATATCCACGAGGCTATAAAAAAGGAGCCCATGAATGTATATTTGTATAAATAATAAAGGAAAATGCCCAAAAAGTGTCTATAAAATGGCTAACCCTCATGGATTTTTGACTCACCCTTAATTGATGGCTGATCCTCAGCTCTAAGTGGTGCTCCACACCACTGTGAAAAATCAGGCTGTCGCATCACTTGAGGAACATCGTGATGATAATGCATGTGGTAGTATACAGCCTCACTGACTCCCTCTTTGTACAGTCTAGCTAATACAATCCCGCCCTGTGATGCCACAGGCACTGCCTATAACTATTGTCTCCACCCAATCTCCTTGGATAGTTGTAGGTCTAGTTGTTGCCACAACTGAACCTCATGATCTCGTTGTGCAGTCATATCCTCCAGCTGCTAACAAAACTGATCTCTCTTTGTAGTGAGAGCTTGAATCTATGCCTAAGTCTGTGCATCTGGCTATATAGGTGGAGGAGGTGGTGGTGCCCTTGGAACCTATCCATCATGCTATTGATGCCCTGGGTCTTGATGACCTTGATCCTACTACCGCTACTAGTGCCCATCACCTGGCACTTGGCCCCCGTCCTGCTCCTGATACTGGCCTCTACCGCGGCCACCATCCCTACCCCCATCCCTGCCTCTGTCTCAGCTGCCATCTCTACCTCGGCCTCTTCTGGGGTATGCCCCCACTAGATCTATCAGGTGTCTAGGTGGCTTGAACCACACACCATAGGCTGAAGTAGTCCCTACATCTAGGAGTCCCTGAACATATGCCCACGGTTATGGGACGAGTTGCCTAAAATTATTGATTGCCACAACTTGATCAATTTGGGGCCCCACTGAACCCCTTTGTACCCTAGCAAAAGTGGCAGTGGAATCATCTACTGGTACATATTGTACCTCCCCAAACTATTGAGCAACATGGTTTGGGTGGTATCGCTCAATGATAGTGTGCTCTTGACCCTATATATACCAAGTCTGTTTGGAAAAATCTAGTTGATGTTGATCATCATACCATCGTGGATGCTATAGCCACGAACTCCATCTGAACACCATCATATCATCAATGACACGATGCCAATATGGAAAACCTATGGGGCCCATGTGCTACAATATCATTGACACTGCATATTTGAAAACAATAGGGTCGTCCTCATGTATATCAACTAGAACAACCAAGGGCCTCAAAACTAAAATGTGCTCATATGCCCATATGTGAAGCAAATCCATGCCTACTCCGATGCTCCTACCCTCTTGGTAGATGGCCTCGTGCATATCATGGTAAAAGGAGGAAAGGAAGACTAAACCCCAAACATACATAACATCCCTTTGGATCATACCCTCCCATGCTAACCCCGACTTGGGATTGAAACCTCTACCCCATTGGTGTGGAGCAATGACGCTGCAAATCAATGCTGCAATGAACAATTTGAAAGTGTCCACCTGACCTCAATAAAAATCCAAATCAATCTGAGAGCTAACTAGAACAACAATCTGTTTGTGTAAAAGAGAGAGACATGCATCTCTCCCGACATCTGGGTCATAAATGTTGCGCTCACCATGAATCAACGACCACAATATGCGCCACACATCCTCAAGTGTGATGATCGATTCCCTAGCGAGCAAGTGAAAGGAAGAGGTCTTGTTGTGCCACCTCTCAACCAACGTTGTCATCAAGGCAAGATGGGTCCTAATCTCAGGAATGAAAGCGACAACCCAATCCTAGCCTCCCTAGCTGCTCCACCTCCAAGTCGTCAAAGTCTCTTGGCACAGATAAAATGTCATATATGTGCTCTCAGGACATCAGCAGTGGAGGATCCTCCCGCACATATCACACACACAACGTTAATTTATGAAAAAAGTCAAAAAAAGATCAAAATTTAATAGTTTGCACCCAAAACACCATTCACATCACTGAAATCAATAGCGTTGTTGATTTTGGGGTGCATCGCTATATCAATTTCAGGGGTGCATCACCAATTTGGCAATGCGTATCACTAAGCTCAAAAGTGAATCAGTATTAGGGTATGTTGCTATACTAGAAAATTGGGGTACGTCACCATTTGTTACACGCGTTGCCCACCACTTTTGAGTGATGCTAAACTTAGAAAACCCATGCATCACTATATTACCCCAACGACCCCCTAATCAAATGCGTCACTAAATAGAAAAATTGGGGTGCATGCCTAAACAAAGGGTGTGTTGCTATAAAATCAATAGCGATGCTTTTGACACTTGAAAAGTGTTGCTATACAACGATGCAGCTATCGACCTAACTTTAACACCCTATTAAATGCACTTAAAAGTGAAAATCGAGAGAATTTTTGGGTCACATACCCAAGGTCTTATGTCTGCATGCCGCTGGTACTCTCAAACTCAGTCTGAAAGATGAAGAGGGAGCACATGACGAGCCATTTCGCTGGGGTATCAGAGCTCAAAATGCAAAAATCTCTACGGTGTGAATGCAAAAATGAATTGAAAGTGACCCTTGATCACCTATTTAAGCATAAAAATTAGGGTTTTTTGCCCTAATTTTAGCCAAAAGCTAGGGTTTTTCACCAATTTTTCCAATTTTTCCAAACTAAAGCTTATTTTTCACCATTTTTTTCATTTTTGGTATATTTTTTGCATCTTAGAGCCTTTTCGAACCCTAAGGCAGTATTTTAACCTTTGTCGAGAAATCAACCCAAAGTTCACAATTTCTGCCCGATTTCTCAAGGGGGTAGACAAATAGCTTATTCCTTTTGCTGAGGCAATAGTGGGGCATCAAAATTATATTTTTTTTATTTTTTTTATTTAAGTAGTAGTTTTTAATCCAAAGTGCATTAGTCTTTGAACCAATGTAATAGGTACCTCGCTTCAAAGAGGGGCAACATGTAGACTTAAAAATGTCCTGAATGATATCATGCACTTGAATCAAGTATACTAACACCATTTCATCTCAAACCCATCCTCTTTGCTTAATTGATTAAATTAGCCTAGCTATTTAATTAATTGCATCATTTCATCTATTAACTAATTAATCTAATCAAGTTAATTACCCCTTCCATGCTAACATTTCTTCCTATTAAATTAAATACAATAATTTATTTAATTAAATATCATTTCATTTTCCCTTTCATTAAATCACTTTATTTAACTAATATCATCTAATTCCCTAATTTCATAATTAAGCCCTTGTTTAATTATCAATTACTAATTAATATAATCCCCCTACTTGCAAGAGAATAGGAATATTCCTCCTTTGCACATTCCTTCAAAAAAATGGAATATTCCTTCCCCTTTTGCACATTAAAACTTTTTTTTAATTTGCTAAATGTCTATTTTCCTCACCCATGAAAATATTCCAAAGAATATTCTCTTTCTTCACTCATTTGAAAAAGGGGAATATTCCTTTTTGAAACAAACTCTCAACAAACTTTTGGGAAAGCTTTTGAAAGTGTGTTTGTTTGGATAAAAGCGAACCCTGGATTAATTCTCATCCCTTGATGAGAATCCATGATCCATGCCTCCAATTTCCTCCATCCTTGACCATTGATTAACCTTTTTGATCTCAACCCTTCATCTCTCATATGTCCTATAAATAGGTCACTATTTGGAGACAAATGGATCCATCTTTTAACATCAAAATTATGCTGTTAAAATAATTTGCACTTGCACTCACATTTAATATAATTTTAGCTTAATTGACTTTCATATTAGCTTACCTTCCATTAATGACTTCCATGATAACATAGATGCATACATTTAGTATTGTGTAATTAGGGTTACAATCTTTTTAGCTGAAAATCCATTTAGATTGGCTTTGCATACACCCATATCAATCATCTTAGCAATATAGATCATGTTAAAATAGCTTGCATCATGTTCATTTAGCTATAAATCATGTTTCATGATACATCTATCATCGGTTTTGTCTATTCTCTTCAATAGAATCGATCAAAATAGGCTCATTTATCCATGGGATTGGGAAAGGGTTGCCATTCCACATCAATGTGACACCACTCCCCCAATAGGATAAGTTTCAGTGGATTAGAATAGGTATTTCTAAAGATTTTGTAGTTTAATATGCTAAGTTTTAATGGACTCCTAGTTTAGTTTTGTTGATTGATCTTATTGGGATTAACGTTTAGTGGCATAACTATGCTTCTAATCCTCGTGGATCAAGTGTAGTCAGCCTAGACTAATCTGTCGGTCATAGTAAGTGACTGTTTTTTTGCTATTTTTGACTTTTGACTGTATTACACCCCTTAAGAGCCATCATGGGACTCAGAAAAGCTAAAGAAAATAAGGAAAACATTTTTTTTGGGTGATGCAAGATTTCCCTACACCACTGGATGCTCCTACATCAGACACCTAGGGTAATTTGAAAAGTGACCCTGTCACTTCTTAGGAGTTAGAGGGAAACCAAAATGGTTAACCTTAGCCTTAGACAACCACGATGAATCTCCAACAGGCCTTCCTCTCCATTTCACCAAGTACTCTACATATTGCTTGTTTCTTGTGCTTCTACCCACACGACTATCCAAAATTTCTTCTATCTCCTCCTTTTCTGAAGTAGGTGCTAGAATATTCCACCGTGCTTCTATTATTTCTTCTTCAATTCTCCCTTCATGATATTCTATTAAATATGAGATGTTAAACATAGGTGAAAATGAATTTCATTAGGAAACTCCACCTCATATGCATTTCCTGAGTCATGTTTCTTTAGGATCTTGCATGGTCCAAAATTCTTCATATTTAACTTGTTGTACGTACCAAATGGAAAACTCTCCTTTTGCAAATGAACCATGAATTCATCTCCTACCCGAAACTCCTTATACCTCCTTTTCTGATCTGCCTTAGCCTTATATTGTGAGTTCATCTTATTGATATTTTTCTTCACCTCTTCATGCAAATTCTTCAGATGCTCAGCAAAATCTTCAACCTTATCACTACTCTTCTCCCCCTTATCCATCTTTCTCAGTTCAAAAGAATTTCTTGGACTACTCCCATACAGAATCTGGAATGGTTATTTACCAGTGCTCCTATTAACAGAACTGTTGTAAGAAAATTCTACCTGTGGTATAATAAAATCCCATCCATTAGGCTTATCTCCTACTAAGTATCTTAGTAGGTTACCCAAACTCCTATTCACCACCTCTGTTTTTCCATTAGTCTATGGATGGTGTGCAGAACTAAACTTCAAATCTGTCTTCAACTTCTTCCATAATGTCCTCCAAAAATAACCAACAGATTTGGTATCTTTGTTTGAAACTACACTCTTCAGTAGACCATGTAGTCTCACCACCTCCCTAAAAAACAACTCTGTAATATGAACAACATCACTGGTCTTATGACATGGAATGAAATGTGCCATCTTTTAAAATCTATTCACCACCATAAATATGGAATCATTCCCTCTTTGTGTCCTTGGAAAGCCAAGAACAAAATCCATGTTAATATCCTCCCATGGCCTCTCAAGTATAGATAATGGATGATACAATCCAGTATTCTAAATTGTTCCTTTCATCATCTGACATACTCTGTAACTTTGTACAAACTTCTTCACATGTTGTTGTAACTGTGGCCAATAACAATTCTCACATTAAAAAGAGAAATGGTCTTATCTTAATTGAAATGTCTAGCCAATCTTCCACTATGCTTCTCCTTGATTAGATTCTCTCTCATAAAAATCCTTTGAATGCACAATTGGCTTCCTCTAAACAACATCCCATATTGGATTAAGAAATCCAACCATCTTGTCCTATCCAATGTGATAGGTTCCAAACAAGCCTTCCAAAATTCTACGAAGTTTGGATCTTCAAGGTACAAACTCTTGAGTTCATTGAACCTGTGACCAATGACATAGTGAAGGTTAACTACATGTGATCCATACAAACTCGAGGAATATTTAACCCACTAAGCATCAGTCTCAATAGGATCATTCACTATAAACAAAGAAAAAGAAGTTATTAAAACTAACATTCTAGATCATGAAAGCTTGAAAAACCTCTAATCTAAGACATTGAAACTTATCTTATTGGGGGAGTGGTGTCGCATTGATATAGAATGGTGACCCTTTCCCAATACCTTGGATAATGAGCTTGTTTCAATTAGTTTTTTTGAAGAAAACTGATGAAACCATTGATAGGTGTGTATGAAAACACGATTTAAAGATAAATGAACATGATGCAAGCTATTTTAACATGATTTATGCTAAGATGATCGATATGGGTGTATGAAAATCTAATCTAAATGTATGCAAGCTTCAAAAGATTAAAATCCTAATTAACAAATAAGCTAAACACATGCATCTATGTTATCATGGAATCCATTAATGAAAGCTAAAATATATGTTAAATGTGAGTGCAAATGTGTGATTTTAACAATATAAGTTTGATGTTAAAAGATGGATCCATTTGTCTCCAAATAGTGTTCTATTTATAAGAAAGCAAATGAGAAATGAAGGGTTGAGATCAAAAAGATCAATCATCGGTCAAGGATGAAAGGAAGAAGAGGCACGGATCATGGATTCTCATCAACAGGTGAGAATGCAAGATGAGATTTAATCAAGGGTTCTCATTTGTTCCAAACAAACACACTTTTGACCTACACACAGGTCACAAGGTAACTTTCTCAAGAAGTCACAAGTTTAGCTTGCTCAAGAAGCCAAGTGAGAATATCCCTTTTTCAAATGATTGGAGGAGAAAGAATATTCTTTGTAATATTCTCATGGGTGAGGAAATAGATATTTTTCAAATTAAAACAAATTTTAATTGTGTAAAAAGGGAAGGAATATTCCCCTTTTGGAGGAATGTGCAAAGGAGGAATTTTCCCTTGAAATATTCTCTTGTAAGTGGAAGAATTAATAATTTGATAATTAAAACAAAGTTTCAATTATGCAAATTAGGGGAATTATATGATATTCATTAAATAATTGATTTAATGGAGATCAAATGAAAAAATAATGGATGAGATTGAATTGATCTATCAATGGTCACAAATGAAAGGAGGATAAAACATGGATCAATGAAAGATCAAGGGCTCACAAGCATGCAAACAAACACACTTTGCAACAACTTTAAAATGTTGTTTCAAAGTTTGTTTAGAGTAATCATTACCATTTTTGGAGGAAAATAGGAGAATATTCCCTATGCAAGTGGGTGAGAGGAAAATTAGCAATTTAGTTAATTAAAACTAAATTTGAATGTGCAAGATGATGAATGTGAGGATATTCATTAAATTATTGATCTGTTTAATGAAAAAGAGATGCAAATATGATATTTAATTAAATAGTTTAGGTTATTTAATTAAATAAGAGGAATTAGGGTTAAAATTAAATAATTTGCATTATTTAATTAAATTGAATGAAATGTTAGTGTGAGAGGGGGTGAATTAACCCTATTAGGTCAATTAGATTAATAGGTGAAAATGAGGCATTTAATTAAATAATTAGGCTTATTTAATTAAACAAGCGAAAAGAGGATGGGTGTGAGGACGAAATGATGTTAGTTAGCCAATGTAATCCATCGAGACATTTTTAGGTGTCTACATTTTTCCCATCTTTGAAGCAATGTACTCGTTGCATTGGTTCAAATATTGATGCTGCTTTCGATGCTGATTTTGTTGCTAATGATGATGCAAAAAAAAAAAAAAATCAATGACCTCTTTGAGATGTTGATAGCCAAGCTAAAGTTGATTGATCTGATTGATTGATTGATGACATTGTTGAGGATTCACAACAATACAAGAATAGTATTGTCAAGATATGAACAACACTAGGATTGATAGGGAAAGATATATCCTAATGATCATTGATTTGATAGATTGATCAAAATTTTCTAGCAAGGTTAGGAATTTTTTTATTTAGATGATTTGGTATCGAAATGATTGAAGGATGGTTGGTTCCCCTTTGAGAGATCGATTGTGGAATAAAGTGTTCTGATCGGGCTCACGATAGGTGAAAATCAAACTTATGCTTGAGATGCTTGAGATTTCAAGTTGCTTTTGAATCAAAGAGTTGCAACTTCTCAGATTGTTGAGCTGAAGATGATATAGATGCCCCACTGTGCTCCAGTGGAAGAGGGATTGTTGTCGTGATAGCTTAGATATTGATGTAGACATATTTCATGATGTATAGACAATCATTAGCTATGGGTAGCCTCATGTATATTTCAATGTAGATCACATAGATTTGATGCTTTGATAGAATTGTTAGTAAATATAGAAGAATAAGATGAATGGATTGACCATTGATTTTGAGATTGATTCAAAAAGTCCAACAAGTCCATGACGCACCAAGACTTTATTAGATGATGGGGGTGAGAGATGATGATGATGACGATTTTCTCATATCTTGGGATTGGGATTTTCTATCATTCCTTATTTTTGTGATAACACATAGAAACGATGCATTGAGGTATTGATAACCAGGATGACATTGTATCTAGTGTAATGGACTTTGACTCTGTAAACAGATAGGATAGTTCTTGTTCACACCTTGAAATATGGAAACCTCATTGGAATGTAGCTTAGAAACTTAGGATATATCAGACCAAAGCATACACAATAGTCAACAATCTACTCCAAACAACTTCTCTACACATAACTAAGCAAGTATGCACCAATATTATTTTACAAGAATACCCACAAGCACAACAAACAAAAGATAATGATCAATTCCCCATTCCTTTCTCTCTAAATCATTTTGATAGAAATCATTGAAAGGTCCTTAGAATGGGCCATTAAGATAAATCAAAAGAAAAGATCAAAGACAAACAATCATTATTATCTATATCTCTTGCCTAGTTTAATTTAGCTAAGGTAATTTATGATACTAATGTCCATCACAGAAAGGATACATCCTAGGACATGTTGATCAGATGGTTTGATTTAGGATGATGATGCTATGATGATCCACTGATACAAACTTCACTGACACATTTACCTATGATCTAGACTTTAGATTTTGACACTTAGGTTCTCACTTTACAACTTGTGACACTTGTTTTCTACTTGCTTTTACCAAAGGTTGAAGATGATGATTGATTTATTATGAATGAAGGTTTATTTCAGGTGAAAGCGAGATGGGATGGATGGGTTTTGGATTTTTTGGAATATTTTAATGTTTTTGGTATTTTGAAATGTTTTCAGGCTATTTTTGAGTCTTTTTGAAAGTTTATGCAAATGTTTATGTTTTCAATTTTTTGAATGTTTAAGGATTTTGAGATATTTGAATGTTTTAGGTTTTTGAAATATTTGAATTTTTAGGATTTTGAGAGAATACTCAACCAAAACCTAACCTAAAAGACCTATCCTAGGGGCCTTGGGGATAATCAAAGATAAGCCTTGCCTACGTTATACACACAAAGACCACATAGTTCGACTGAATCAACCTATTTAGAAGATGTGAAATGCACAAGTGATGGAATGTCAGATTATTATGACAGACTCCTAAAATAATGATCTAGGGTGTCTCGGGGGCACATCAATAATGGCCTTTCCTACGTTCAAGCTCAGAGACAAGGTAGATTGACAAGGGTACTGGTTTTTGGATTTTTGATGTTTTGACCTTTTTAGGGATTTTGACGTGTTTTAGATGTTTTGGATTTTGAATTTACAATTTTTAAATGTTTTTGGATTTTAGCTATACAAGATTTTGATGTTTTTGGATTTTCTGATGAATATTTTACAATTTTTTTTGGGATTCTTGATGATATTTTGAGGAAAATGATACCTAAATCACGATGTCGATGTCACACTGTGAGATATAGGACATGGATCAAGAGTTATTTGAAAACAAGAGTGCAATAACTTGCGCCTAGTGTCTAGCAATGTTTCATAATGCAATGGATAACCACGATAGGTAATGTATATGTGAAGAGTTTGGCATAGTTTTATCATGCTAGATATGGGCTATGGGACTTCACAAGATAAAATGGTAAAGAGCTTGTGAAATTTTTTCCATGAGTAGAGTTGAAGTATACATCGAATATTTGTCAAGATCAAGATAAAGTGGAATATATGGATGAAAGCTGGATTGGATGGATGGAGGGAACATTGGATTTATCATGACAAGGATGAGATGCTTTCATCTGAGAAGGATCATATAGATGCTTGATTCTACTCATGATGCCTATTTTCTAGGTTTTCATCATAGTACTTGCCCGAAGTGCCACCGTAGTGGTTTTCACTAGAGGACTATTTTTATTTTTACTATTTTCTTGATTTTTTTTTGAATATTTTACCCTCATGTTGAACCACTTGGTGGAACTGATGTAGATGCCACTGTCATAACGTTCCAGTGATATCCTGCTTGAAGAAGTTGCTTTGCTAAGATACAAGCACTTGAATGCAACCTTGAAGAACTCTGATCTTCCTTGTGGATAATTGAATTACCCTTGTCTATGTGCACACATCACGATATGGTACCTTCAAAATCCTCATGATGAAGGGTAGCTATCAACACACGGTCAATGCGAGAATTGGATATTGTGAATGGAGTGTATGGTGACATGTGTGGAGGAATATGAAATAGACTGGTTGATAGTTTGAAACCTTTGACTCTCCAAACTTGGGAAGACGAGCGATGATGGGTGGGAATGGAGGTTTTCGTGGAATTGGGACCAACCACTAGATATACTTTGTTCCTTGCTTGAGAAGCATGCTTTTGTATTTGAGGACTCTTTTGATGGATACATTTCCATTTTTGATTTTTCCCCATAGTTTCTTTGACTAATGGAGTTTTTGAGGGATGGTTTTCTTTATTTTTCTTTGGTATCCATTTGTACTTGATGTGTCCTTTTTGCTTTACTGATTCATTTTCTTTGAAGGTATTTTCCTTGCTTTAATAGGAATTCTTCTTTTTATGTTGGTCCCAATTTGATGCAGAGCAGGGAGACAAACCTTATCACAATCACAATTTGATCAAACTCAAACAATTTTTTTTCCCTTACAACCCTATCTTATCAACTTTTCACAATTTCACCCAATTCTCCTTGTAACATTGCAAAAAGAGAAATCCGAACATATCTTTCCAAATACACCTCAAACCCACAAACTATTTATCTTTTTAGACACCCATTATCTTCTTAGAAAAAACGTTTTGAAAGAACGTAAGGTCACTTTGGACCATCACCTCCAAATCACTGCTGCTATGCTACCCTCTTATGCCAATTAGGCCACTTTTACAAAGCATCACCTACCCAATCACTCTCTCAACCAAAAAAATCTATTATAGGTTCCCAACTAGGCTACAAATTACCTAAATCAATAACCTTTATCAGGAGAAACTCTCACCAAGTCATCTTAACACAAAACCCTCATTTAGACTAGTTTTAGGAGGGTTTATTGAAACTATACATTCCCAACCTCTTTTCACCTTATCAATGCATCAAACACATCAAATTATGTCTGAACATGCTATCCAAACCTTCACCCAACCTTTACCCACACATTTTATGCAAATTCCAACTTGGAGCCATCATTTTCAAGTCAAAATTCATAAAATATCACCTAGGGCAGCAATGAAAATCCACCAAAACACCTTCCTTGCTCTTAAAACCTATGCTAACATCTAAAAAAACCCTAGTGCACCCATTCCACCAATTTACAAACCAATCTAATGGTGTAATGGGTGTTTATTGCATTTTGAATACACTTAAAACTCCAATTTCTGAGTTACAGACTGGCCTACAGTAAAATGACTATAAAAACCTCAAATCTCTATGAAAAATCTTCAAACTAGAACGAAATTAAAGCTACTTCATATATCCATCAATTAAAATTCACTTGGAATCCAAAACAAATTGTACGGGGCCATATAATGGTCTAGAGCCACAAGTTTTTTTGGAAAACACAAAAATTAGAAGGTTTCTTTATTGCCTTTCACCAAAGATGAACATTAGAGCTTTTCTTCGACCCATACATCAAGAATTTAAACCTCACACAACCAAAAAATAACCAAAAAACTGACTCAACTTCCATTTGAAACCAAATGACCATTGGACTTCTCCAATTTTGCATTTTTTTCATTTTACACTTTGACAACTTTTCAAGATTTTGCAACTTCTTAGGAAGAGGACTCCAAACCGACCAAATGGACTCAATACATTAAAATATGGTCTATTATGACCTTATTGAATGATTAAAGGAATTAAACTCCTAAAACCTATCACATGACTAAATTTGACCATAGTGACAAGAGTTAACATGGTGCCCCTGCACCACAATTTACGTATGAGATGATGGGTGAATGCCAACTCATGATACAACTAGTTGTAGCATTGAAATTATTTTCATCATAAGGATTCTTTGTGTCCCATATGTTGATGTTTGATGTAGACAAGATTTCCCCCAACGTTTTGAAGGTATTATCAATGCCTAATCCTTTGCCTTGATAATGTACCCTCTGATCCATAGCCACTAAATATGACTTGTCATGAACACATGATATTGTTATGGGTTCCTGCTATTCAGGAATATGAACTATTTGATTTGGTTCTATGACATCATTAGCTATTGATACTATTTCAAAAGATGTTTATGATAACTCAAAAGATGTTGATGATACACAATCACTATAAGAATCAAGAATCTTGATCGTTTCTTGCTCTTGTGTAGGAATACCAAGGTGGAAGACACATGTTTTGGATGAATAATGTCCATATGTTCATCAAAAAGAAACATCTCAGGGGTGATATTGGGGACATATCTAGAGTTTAAAATGGTTTGGAAGATGTCCCTTAGTTCTTGGTGAAACTTTGGGGATAGGGGTTCTTGATCCTGACTCGATTCGGAGTAACTTTCGTTATCCTCAAGAGCCTCCTCTTGACATGATCCTTGGGTGGATGATATATTATCAAAAAAAGACTCTTCACAACATTTTATGGGTGTGGGTACAATAAGGGATATTTTTGGCTCATTTATAATTTCTTCAACATGCCCAATCATTGAGTCAGATGTGGGAGATATCACAATTTGATATCCACTTGATGTCATTACGGTATAAAATAGTGCTAAACATTGTTGATAGTCTTGGTCTTTGTTTTAAAATAGTATCTTGATACATGTCTAATTCCTCATGCTGTGATAAATAAATATGTCCCACCATGGTATCACGGGTATTGTTTACGTTTTTTGAGGTTGATGCATTTATTGAATCTTTTTCTTTCATATGGTCAGGCCTAGGGTTTGTATAAATTTTTAGATTTTCATTCCCTAATTTTTGATCGATATGAATTTCTCTTTGTTCAATAAGATCTTCTATTAGATGTTTGAGTTTAAAACAATTTTGTGTGTTATGACCTTTGTATTAGTGAAATTTACAAAAATGATCATCTCTATAGCTATGAGGTTTGACTTGTGGCTCTTGATAGTTTATGAAATCTGGGAGTGTGATAAGGTTAAATTGTATCAACTATTTCAGCACATCCTCCATAGGTTCTCCTAAGGGAGTGAATTGTCGCTTAGGAGCATTATTCATTAGTTGTTGTGCATGTTGAGTGTGTGTAGCATTGATTGTTGGTTGATTGTTTGGTTGTGACGTGTATGGTTGTTGTGTATTCATGGTTTGGGTGTTTGTTTGCCTAGGAGAAATTAAGACCATCTTTGCATCAACAATACCATCATTAGTAACTTTTTTGTTCTTGGCCCAAAAGTGGGGCTGGTCGTTAAAACTAGTGGATGGGTGGTTGTCTTTATACACTTGTGTGTTCCCCTATGAGATTAGGGCTCACTCGATGTTAAGGGCTCTAGGGAAAAGTTCATCATAAGTGGTAATGCACTGTATCTTCAAGTGGAAGGATAGATTGGGATCGAGGTTTGCTATGATAATCTCCACTTGTTATTCATTGGGAAGGGGCCAATTTCTTTTACTAGCTCTTTGCCTCCACTGTTGTAAGAAATTGGTGAAAGCTTCTCCTTTGTTTTTTTTGAGTGAGTATAACTCTTCTAAGCTCACATCCATGTCAAGATTGAAGGAGAAGTGGTTGATGAATTTATTGATAACTTATTGGAAGGTTTTGATGCTTGGAGGTAACCGTGGAAACCAATCCATGGAAGGACCTGTTAAAATTCATGGGAAGAGGCGCATTAAGTAGGAATCATTATAGGCCACCTCCACACACATGACATTAAACTCTTTGATATGGTCCACAAGACTTCCTCTCCCTTTCTATTTGTTGAATTTGAGGATTTCAAAATTAGGAGGGAATGGTTCCATTGCGTTGTTTCGATCAAATGGATATGGGAATAAGTTCTATGTATGGGGCTTCTTCATCTTTCCCATTCAAAAATCTTGCATTTTTTGTGATAATGCCTTAAGTTGCGATGCTAGATCATCTTGTGGGTTTGGTGGAGGAACATACGTTGCATATTGTGGGATGGAAGATGGGATGTACGTGGGTTTCTGATATGATGAGGTGTTGTATGGTGTGTATGGTGGTGTGGGATAAGATGATGATGGTGTAGGCGTATATGTTCCTAATGTGTTTGGGTTGACGATGTTT
>VDFB02252616.1:50158123-50183959 GCA_007258455.2 Sequoia sempervirens
GAAGTTATTTGGTAACTTGGATCCTAATATCATCATGTAATGAATTATAAGATAGGTGTAGCAACATCACAATCATCCACGTGAAGAGATAAAAATAAATCACAAGGCATATAACATTATCATGGAATGTATGAGTAAAGTAAAAATGAGATGTAAAATATTGATTACCATGAATCACAACATAATGTATGAAAAGAGATGTCAAATATTAAAAATATGGCTCTATGGATGTAGGGGTATCATGGTATGTGGAAGAAAATACCATCATAAGGTGTTAAAATGTCATGAGAAAAATCTAAAATACATGCATGTATATATACTAATAAAAGTGACCTACAAGAAGTCCTATGTGAATATTATACAAGGTTGGAGAGTGGAATGAAACATGTATATTAGTGTGTGTACCCAAACCTAAATCAAAACATAATAAGTACATACATGCAAACAAAATAAGTCTAAGCCTTAGGAAATCATAAAATAAAATTAAAATTAAAATTATATCAATCTAAAATAAATAGAAAAAATCTACTACATTTGTTAAAAATAAATTCACTATATTTTTACCTAAAAGTTCAAAGGGTTTCTACCAAAAAATTTCTTATATGTTTTTTTTCACTATCCTGTCAAAAATATACATTAAAAAATATAATTGTGAAGTCTCGTTGAAACCTTTTCAAATAGTAATGTTTCAACCAAAACTTGTGTAACACCCTATGGCAAACAACAATCCCTTCCTATTTCAATTATTTGTAAAAACTTTTTACTTCACCTAATATTTCTTCGATCGGGCTATATATATTTTTTAAAGTGCAAAAATATATTTTTGTAAAGCAAGAAGTATACAATCTAAATATATTAGTTGTATTGTATTTTTAAAAAAATTATTATAAGTAGGTTATTATAATCAAACATGAGGCTAATATATATATATATATATATATATATATATATATATATATATACGATGCACTAGAAGAGAGAATCTTATGTAAGGTTTTTTTAAATGAGAAAAAGTTCAAACAAAATTTGATGTCCTAAGAAAACAATGACATTTTTATTAAGTTTGACTTTAAAAAAAATTATAAAAAGAAATTCATCGAAAATCATTTTGTTCTATGTAGTAGGTTTTCAAGTTATCTATGTAGATTAAAAAAAGTGGATTTCTTATAAGTAGGTTATTATAATCAAACATGAGGCTAATATATATATATATATATATATATATATATGATGCACTAGAAGAGTGAATCTTATGTAAGAAGGTTTTTTTAAATGATAAAAAGTTCAAACAAAATTTGATGTCCTAAGAAAACAATGACATTTTTATTAAGTTTGACTTTACAAAAAATTATAAAAAGAAATTCATCGAAAATCATTTTGTTCTATGTAGTAGGTTTTCAAGTTATCTATGTAGATTAAAAAAAGTGGAGTTTTTTTTTGCAATGTCCCATTGATCTCACTTTTTTCAAATAATAGCAATTAAAATTCTTCTCTTGAATTTATAAAAAAAAATATATCCAACTAATTTATTTTTTTAAGTATAATTATAAACATAAACTAAATCAAGAGCTCTACATTTCATTTGTTTATATCATTTTAAAATTCAAAACATAAACAACAATTTTAGGTGGCCCAAGTTGAAAATTTGTAATTATGTTGACCATTTCCTTTATTTTAAAGTATGACATAGTTTTTTAACTTTTATCAAGAAAGCAACATATTTTTTATTGGCATATGTAAATTGGTCGAGGATCCTCTTGCAATCTCCTCATTGTTGTATTTAGAAAGGGGAATAAGAAATGTTGATTGAAATAACTTGGTTGTAATTAGTTGCACTCATGCATATCTAAAATTTATCATCTTGCATTATTGTATTATTATAAAAATTATCAGTACATAGTTACCAAATTTTCTTTGTTGCATATTTTCATAAAAGTTGTAAAAAATTAGCATCATTGTCTTTTTGTATCTTTCTTGAAAATTTCATCTAGATGAACTACTTAGGGACAATTTGCACATTAGACTACATGTCATCAAACTTGCATTCATATTAAACCTTCATTTAATAAATACAAAAAAAATAGTGATAGTTGCCTTTTACTTTGAAAATTTATGCAAGTGACATTAATTTATTTTATTTCTCTTAGCTTAACATTGTAGTTTTGATAAAGTATTAAAAAATTAAATGAAACTTATTAAATAAATTGAAATAAACATCTTTGCACACATCATACACCTATGCAAAACTTAGGAAACTTCCTTGTTTTGAGAAAATGGTGTGTTTTAGGCATAGATGGACATAGACAAGAAATTGTGATAATTGATATTTCCTTCTACCTTATTTCCTACTCTCATTATCAACCAATTTAACACTCTAAATACTTCAATCAAAGTCTTGAAGGAATAATGAATGACTAGAAACCATGTTAGGAGATGGAAATTGATTTCATCTCTCCCTCTCAACCTATAACAATCATGACAATAATAATCCTTGGTCATGGATCCGTTCTTATTAGTCATTTTAAGGCTTTCTCTAGCCAAACCTTAAGAAATTGTGTGTGCATAATTTTCCATCAACACAATTGCTAATTGAGACATGATATGTGATCTACTTTTAAAGATTGGATCACATCATGTTGTCTAGTAGCATACTAGACCAATTCATGTAGTATAGTCCAATTGGATGCAACCTGGTCCTCTATTAGTACAAATCTGTTGTTCTCTCTCACCTCTATCTTCTCTAGATGTTTTTGAGTTTGTTCATTGTACTAAGCATAGCACGAGTTGCTTTAAGGTGAAGGGGAGGTTCTATGACTTGTTTTAACCGCAATCAAGCCTTTATAGAAGAAATGTTGTCATAAGACCAAGTATACAAATGTGAATATAAAGTGTAGTGAACTAACAAATTGGTGAGATGCCTAAATTTTGTATCATCTAACTTCGAATGTTCTTGAATCTAATACATTTTAATTGATACTTTGATTTCTCTTAATTTTTAGATGGATTCAAACAACATATAAAATATACTTAAATACATATTTGTAGTTGCTAATTTTGACTTCTACGATACAAAAATCAACATGACAACAACCACTTTCTAGAAAGACTAATTTTTGAACAAGTTAACCCAAATTGATGAAATAGTAAATATTAAATTAAAGTCTATTTTTATATACCAAATATAACATGTGCATAAAACAACCTAGAATTTCGTATCATGGAAGAAACCCACAAAAGAGATTTTCATGATGAGGGAGGATTTAATCCCTTGATTTTCTACATATATGTCAAATTCGTGGGTCCCACATATTGAATAAACTGTTTTCTTAAACAAGATGCTTTCGGTACACGTCAGAAGAAGACAGCACATATTTTATGATGGAATCGGCGACAGAATATTGGAATTTGAAAGGAACTTCACAACTACCATTAATAAAAAAAAAATCATAGATAAAATGGGGACGGGGAGACGCATTTGCTGACCGTCAATGATACAATCAAAAATATTTATAAAATTTTATTTGGCAAATGTCAACAAAATTTATTTTGAAGATTTGTAAGTACATTATTAATAAATAGATTTTATATAATATAATTTTTTTTAAAGATTCTACATTTTTAAAGACTACCTAGTTTCATTTCACTCCTAGAGTTTTAATTTTATTGTAACCTTTAAATTGGGTATAAAAGAGAAAAAGAAAACTAAACTTTTAAATTAGGTATAGAAGTGAAAAGAAATGTTCTTAGATGTTAATTTAGGCAATTAATAAGCACAATGAGTATAAATTATAATAGTTGGTAATTGAAAGTTTAGAATAATGTGATTTGCAAAATGAATCATACAAGTGTAAGCATAAGTGTAAAGAAAGTATTATCTAATTATATAGTTAGAGATGGTATTGGTGAACAATGTTGTTTTTGATATGGATAATAGAATGGTGGTGTAATTTTTAGTGGTCTACTAACACGTGTAAGTGTAAATAGTGCAAGGATAATTGCTTGCTCTCTAATGTAACATCTAAAAGTATGGATACATAAAGGTCAATAAGGTAGGAAACAAGTGTAAAGAGTGTCAGGGTAATTGCATGCCCTCTAATGTAACATCCAAAAGTATGGACACATAAAGGTCAATAAGGTAGGAAACCCTAGTAGGTATAGAATTGACAATGAGGGCAAGGGTCCAAAATAAGGTATTAAGTCATAATAAGGGGCAAGGGCTCATAACTAGGTATAATAGTGGAATTATGGGGCAAGTCCTCAAGGTATAGCAATGGTGGGAACAATGTGGGGAAGAGGGAAGCACGATAC
This sequence comes from Sequoia sempervirens, assembly GCA_007258455.2. Taxonomy (NCBI): domain Eukaryota; kingdom Viridiplantae; phylum Streptophyta; class Pinopsida; order Cupressales; family Cupressaceae; genus Sequoia; species Sequoia sempervirens. The sequence goes on from VDFB02252616.1 coordinate 50,162,432, forward strand.
ACACAAATAGAAATAGAAAGGAGGAACTTAGGGTGAGGTCCCATGAAAGGGGGCTTCTTAAAAAAATTCAATGGGTGTTATTGAGATTTTTTAGGATTCTTTTAAAGTGGGTGGTCCATTGATTTTTGTAGTATAGTTTAAGCTTAAAATTTTAAGCTCATAAATTCATCAATTTTATTATTTTGCATATTCAATTTGACAAAGTAAATAAATAAAAAATAATTGGTGGGAATTTTAAAATTTCATATAATTGACAAGTGGCAAAAAAAAGCCTAATCCGGTGGGACAATTTTTATCCCCCCTTTTGTACCGGCTTTAATTTTTGAGGTAAAAGTAGGGGCTGATATTGTTGAGGAAATGCTTGTAATTAATCTTGTAGCAATTTTTTCACTTCATAGGACCTCTACTCCTTCAAAATAGATATTAAAGTTGACTGTAGGACCCCAACCTTAGTGTAATGCTTTCAATTGAAATATGTATCCAAGGAGATGTGACATATAAAAAAGATGAAGGCATAATGCTCTCTAAATGTAGATGTTAAAGATGTGGTAGTAAAATCATACTATGTTTAAAAAACCAAGGGAGTAGAGGAAGACATGATGTCCTCTAATATAAAGGTATGGAAAGTAAGGTCAATTTGACATGGAAGAAAATTATGATATTTTTGCAAAGTATAATAGAAATAAGATATGTCAATGTAGGATCAAAGTAAAAGCTTTAAAAACATGATATGAAATAAACAAAGACGCTAAAAGATGTAACAATAATAAACAAACATACAAATTTCATTATACGAAGATAATAGACTACTTAAAAAATAAGATATACAAAATACACTATTTCATTGATAAAAATGCTGCAGCATAATGATATCCTCTCTACACACCTTTTTATAAATGACATATATATAATATTTAAAACAAATATTATTAAAATATTACATATTTGGAAGAATTGTTTTCTTATAGGCTTTACATAAATGAGCCAATCTTCTAGGGACAAAAGAGATTTACAATTAGGAAGAAATGGTTTTCTTTAAATCTTAAGTTGAAAGAAAATGACAATCAAAATTGAACTAACTAATAATACAAGAAACGGCTTTTTAGCTAGCATTCAATTTAATTATCACAATTTTTTAATATTTTATATTAAAAAAAAGCAATATTACAAAAAATTACAGCAGTTCAGTCCAAGATGATTATCATGCCTGTTCATAGAAATTTAGCATAAAACCATAAAACCATAAGGGCAACAACCGGCAACTGAGAAAGTCATCTGCCCACATCATAATCAGAATCTTTATCATAACAAGGGCTTGTTGAAGTAGTTGCAGATTCCACAGACTTGGGAGCGGGAGTCAAAAGACTATCAGTTTCTCCTTCATCTGTAACACGAAAACCATGGGAATAATCTCGGTGACTTGTATCGTAAGAAGCCCAAATGATCTGATGAACTGGAAGAGGAGTTTGCCCTTCCAGTATTTGCAGTACTGTTCTAATGTCAAGCCTTTTTTCTGGTAGAGGATGAGTACAAAACAACCCCAATTTCAGCACTCTTTCCATTTCTTCCACATTGTACACGCCATTAAGATTTGGATCGGCTGCGTGCAAGATTTTTTCTTTCTGATATAAATCCTTCACCCATTCAATCAAAACAATCTGTTCATTATCCTTGGACAAATCTATGGGCCTCCTGCCACATCCAACTTCCAGTAAAACCACCCCAAAACTGAATACATCGGAGCTTGGAGTAACTTTCCCTGTATTTGTGACCTCGGGAGCAATATAACCAACAGTCCCCACGACCCTAGTTGTCTCTGGGTTTTGTGTGTGGTCATACAAACGAGCAAGCCCGAAATCTCCCAGCTTTGCATTGAGCTCTGAATCGAGCAACACATTGCTCGATTTCACATCTCTGTGAACAACCCTGCGATCCCATTGCTCATGAAGATATAACAACCCTGTAGCAATGCCCTTCAGAATCGCGTATCTTTGAGCCCAAGACAGTACTTCTTTCTTTGCCTTTGCGTTTGGGAATATCAATTTGTCCAGGCTTCCGTTTGGCATGTAGTCATAAACAATGAATAGCTGTTTCTTTTTCCTGCACCAGCCCCGTAATTGAACAAGATTTCTGTGCTGGAGACGACCCACGCTTGAGATTTCTGAAATAAATTCCTTCATTCCATCAGTGGACTCCTTTGTGATGCATTTCACTGCAACTTCAAGACCGCTTGTAGGAAGAACGCCCTTGTAAACCCTTCCGAAACCCCCGCGGCCCAGCAGCTGCTCATTTTGGAAGCCTTGTGTGGCAGTGTTAAGCACTTCGTAGGGAATTCTGTGAGGCCAATACTCTAGCTCCCATTCTTCAATCGATTCCTTCTCTCTTATTTCTTTCAGCTTACGAAGTGCAAAGAAAACAGCTATCATGAGCAGAACCAGAGATGCTACAGTGACAGCTGCCTCAAAGCCTCTGGATTTCGTTATCCGATTTTTTGGGACTAATGAAGGGAGACCAGAGAGATCCAGCGGCGGTGCTTTTCCTGTTAAAAGTACAGGCCCAGATCAATATACCAACACAGAACAAAAGGCCACCATCCAATCCCATTAAAGCTTAAAATCACAGTGCAAGAGATGTAAATTATAAACCACTAATCATTTCAATTCCATTATTTTAAATTTTGCAGTACACTAGATTTTATCCTTTTACCCCCTTTATGTGAACCTTTTTTCCTTCAGGGCAGAGTGGAGCCCTTTCAATGGTACAGCCCCAGCCCACTCCCCACCGAAAAAAGTAAACAAAAAATTCTTAAACTAAAGAAATATAAAACTAAATTTAAAATCTAAACATTTTAGTTTTGCGGGAATCCACAAATCTTTATTTCAAAATCTATTTCAGTCCTGTGTTTCTATTTATATTTACAGCATCACCTTCCGTACTGAAGCTCCAGCCGAGAATGTAATGATTTTCAACAGCGTAAAACCCTGTAGAAGAAGAAAACCCCACATACACCTCTTCCTTCAAAACTGCAGAAAGATTGAAGTTAGCAACTGATATCAGTGGCTTGACAGGCTTCTCCATCCCAGCTGCTGCAATAGACACATTCAGCCGGTCTTCAACATGGTCATAATCAATCCAGGCTTGAAAATTCTTTCCACTTTTCAGACTCAAATTCTGAAAATGATCTTTGTCAATCCAATAGGCCGCCGGCTGTGAGACGAAGGATGTAACGCCATTTATATTAACTCCAGCATGATTGTCGTTTATATCTCCAAGTTCAGGGTTATAATTTGTATCAAATTCCACTGCAAAAAGATGGTTGGATGGGAGGCCATTGGTTTTAGGTGTGGCGAGTCCCAGGTACTGTGAATCTTCAGTGCCCGCGATGGAGTTACTGGGAGCCATGATGAAGGCTATCCCATGCCCTGCTAAACCCTTAGATGGAACCCCGATGGACATGACAAAGCTAGTGCTGAAGGACAACAGGGAATTGTCCCTGCTTTTTATTGTGATTGGGGTGGGGTACAAAGCACGGGCCTTGGAACGCAGGGTTTGATTGGTTAGGGTGAGTACCCGCTCAGAGTGTATAGAAGCATCCTTGAGCAGTATTATATTTGACTCGTTGAATTCACCATAGGTGAAAGTCTGGGAGTAGGCAAAGAGTGAGGCAAACAATGGCCATATCAGCACTAAGGTAAAACAGGATCTTAGATGCCAGAGGGTAGCCATTGTTTCTTCAAAGAAAACCAGTCCCCTGGGATTTTTAGTATAGTTCTTCCTCATTCTCAAGGAAAAATAGCATGGGATGGGTTACCGGGCGGAGAAAGTCAAAGATGTAGGTAGTAGATCGGATGCAGGCTGAAAGGGGTTTCCAGGTTTGAATTTACTTCCCATGATACGATCAAGTTTACACCTATAAGAAGTATACGGTTTTAAAGAATTAGTATGAATATTACATATTAATCCTCAAAATCTTTGTAATATTAAGAGGAAATAATAATAAATATAGGTTGTTATATTAAAAAGAAGTGAAGGATCATTTATTCACGAGTTATTTATTGGAATAATTAATTAGAAAGAGAATAAAGAATCTTTAAATTATTTTGTAGATATTCTTTTTTTTGCAAGTCTCACCAATCAATTTTAATAAAATAAAGAAACAAGAGTTCTCTTGATCCAAATTTTGGATATTAAGGTGAACCTTGCTTAAGATTTAAGAAGAGTTGGAGGAGAATCATCCTACCAAAGAGCTACCCATTGAGATGGCTCATTGAAAGGAGAATCGAGAACCTCAAAACCATCTTACAAATCCTTATTTGCAAATCATACTAACACCCTCTAGCAAGACAACAAAGACATAAGAGTTGCTTTTGACACAAATTTTGGGTACTAAGATGAGTCTTGTTAACATTCTATTGATTCAAAGTTTTAAAGTGGCAAAAAGGTCATTGCATAAAAAGAGGTGGAAAAGGACCATTCGGTTGAAGAGCCACCCACTCAAATTAGTCATTGGAAGGAGAATAAAGAAGATCCCAACCATCTTTTAGGTCATAATTGCAAGTCATATCATCTTTATTTGCAAATCATGACACCACTCTCAACAAAATACCAAGAAATCATCTAACATGAAATTTTGTTTGCACCAATTCAAAGTTCTTAATGCAACAAAAATCTAGAAAATAGAAATTGTGATCTCTTGATGTTGTTCTAAAATGAATTGAATACACAACTAATAACAAATGCGAAAAACCGCAACAAAAAACAACAAAAATGTAAAAAAAATACCATATGAACGAAACCTAACTAAAATACAAAAACATAATTATTATCACATATAGACCCTTTATTAATAACATGATCTTAACAACATAGAAACCCAAAAATAGTTAAATAACCTCACCTAAAAACCGAAAAAACAAAAGAAGACATAACGAACCAAACAAATGAAAAAAACTGATTTTTGGATGAGATTGAAATTGATATGAAAAAATAAAAGCTAACAAAATTGCATAGGATGCTCAAAGACAACAAACTCCAAGTAAAAGGGATGTGTAATCTACATTTAATTATACAAGAACAAAGGTATGCAACCCAAGGTTCTGTTCTACAAGTTCCACCGACTACCCAGATGAAACATAAAACATAGAGTACCAAACAAACAAACAAATAAATATTTTTAGCTTATTTAAGAACACTTATTCTGGAAATGCTTCCACGTCAGCTCCTGCACTGAAAACAAAAATTGCTTTACTTAAATGCGTGGAAGTTCCATTGTACCCGCGAAGAAAGGCCATTTAAAGTGTGTCGGTGGGAAAGGAAAACCTAGGCATTAGTTGCCTAATTATTCGTTCCTATAAAAGGCCTGACGTTGAAATGTGAGAAAACTTGGTCCTTACACTAATGGCGGTGCTTTAAAACGCCCACCAACCTAATTCAATCGTCCCGTCAATGCCTCATTATGTGACCACATCAAAGACTGAAGGTACAACACACGTGTAGTTTCTAGATGGTGAAAAATGTGGAAAGTGTTTGAAAAATTGTCCTTTGTGAAAAGGACATTAAGTTTTATTTTAATTTAAAAATGAAAAAGTTACAATCACAAAATATTTAAATATTTTTTTTGTTTTGGATTCAGAATTGTAGACATTTAGAATTGTTCTAGATGCTTGTACATTAATTATTGTTCTATTTATTATGATTAGATAATTAGCACTTGCACTTAAATGAGGTTCAAAGATTATGCGGATAGAAAACTATAAGTATGTTAATATGTTTGAGAGTATGTGTTTGTACATGGGTGTGTATGGATGTGTGTGCTATAGATTTTAGTTGTATGTCACTGGGTTAAACAACTAGTATATATATCTTGAAGATAATCCATATAAAACATGTGTGAAGAATCAAGTCATTTATTTTTTATTAGCAAACTTAAAACAAGACGATAGGAAGTTTCTGCAAAAGTTGTAGAATAATTTTGTTTTAATTTGTTGTGTTTGCTAAGTTTTAGCAATAATCTTTATTAAATAAATAAATAATAGATACATAAAAAACAAGTTTTCATCTAATAATAAACAGTTGACATTTATAATGTATTCTTGGATTACATCAACATGTAATATCTATCTAATAAAAATCAAAAGTATAAATGAAATTAAATCATTTGGTAAACTAAAAACTGTTGAAACCAATTCACAACCTAGATGCAAAACCAATAGATGGCTAACAGTTAACAAAGAATGGGAGGAGGTTGTATTTTTGTTGTGTACCTTGTGTACCTTATGAATGTTAGAGACAAAATGGCACCAAGCATAATGGAGTGTTGAATATACGTACGATCTGAGCTAGATATACTAACAACTTGAGGCTTGAATCTTTACATGCCTTCTTTTTTAAGAGGGGATATTTATTCTTGTACATTTTTTCAGAGATTGATTATTTTGCAAGAAAAGATAGACCAAATGGAATAATTTTAAAATCATATATACACATACAAACATATAAGCCATGTAATTCAATTCAGTTTAGAAAGTATAATGAATGATTTGTGTAACTATTGTCTTTATCATTTATTTACAATTCAATTCAATTCTAAGTTGTGAAACTATTATCCTTGTTCTACAATCTTACTTCTTGTTTTTTGCAAGTTTTCTGATTTTTTCCATTTTATCTTTTGGGAGATTCTGCAAAAAATACCTCTGTCCAAAAGCATGCACAACTTTTCTACAGATGTTCTTGATGTTGGTGTGAGAGGAGGTGGGGTAGTTTGAAGATATATGATATAATGATTTTACTCCAAATGAGAACAATGGCATGGGTACATTAGGTCACATCATCATTTGTAGCATGCTCATCTAGGACTACAACAAAAACAAAGTCATTCTTCTCTACATGTGTTGTCAAGTCCACGTGAAGGCAAACATTTGTCTCAGTCATAATACAATGTTGTGGTCTCTAAGTTCTTTGCTACTATAGTTGCTTTTAGAATCTAGAGAAAACTAAGTTGCTCAAGTTCACTATGTTATCCAATAGATATAATTTTTGAAACATTTGGTGATACCTTGTGTTCTAACCAACATCTCATTGTTTTAAACCATACACTATTTCCACTATTGAACACAATGAGAATGTCCAGTACACATTTAAGGCAATAAATCTCCGTCTTCATAATTATTCATTTCTCTCAGCTTGTAAAAAGTGAACTGGGCCATAATCTATGGAATTTGGTTAAGCATCACATTTCTTTATTCATAAGCACTTATAACCTTAAATGTCAAGCTTGAATAAAATAAGTTGTTATTCACAAATGCAAGTTGAGTATGAATCAATACAAAAAAAAAAAGATAATTATGAACTATGATAAAGGATACAAAGAAATCCAATAGTACACATACTACAACATCCACAAGCCATGGCATATTTGGCTTTAATAGTTCTAACTCTAGAGTCCTTACAAGTATACTAAACATAACACCATAACAAGAAAATGGAACATGTTTTATGTTAACATCCTCAACCATCAAAAATAGCTCTTAAAAACACTGAGAAAACATACCATATACATCATCATATTGAATTAAATTTTAAAAAAATGATATGATGCAGAAATTACAAAAAAAATCTCTAATTTCTATATGTGGAAAATGCTTCCTCCCTCACAAATATTTATAAGATCAAAGTAAGTATATTTGTAAGAATGATATAATTAACCACTTATCTAGAAAAATGAACAAAAAGTGACAACTTCCCCCAAAAGAAAACATAATGTGATTGATCTAACTTTACTTCATTAGATTCCAATTGTGCAAAAAGGGTTGCTTCCATACATTGTAACTTTTGAGCTTCCAATTCTATAACTAGATTTATGAATTATGATACATATAAAAAATCTAAAAGATACAAAAGTAGTGTCATGTGTTAGACCACCAAATATTTTGTTATATTGAAATAAAAAGGTTCCTTCCAAAGCACTTCAAAGCATATTTCAAAAAAACCTGAAGTTAAAAATCCAAAATACCTATGATACATTAAAACAGAAAAGTGCCTTCCACAACACCTAGAAACACATTTTTAAAAGAATATAAAGAAAAAACTCCATCCACAGTTTGGAAAAAGTCATCAGCTATTGTGAAACCTTGGCCAAATCCATTAAAAACATTACATCTCAAGCCAACTCACTATTTGTGTATGAATAGACATTATGATACATTTGCTCAAGAAAGCCATCTTTAGAAGTTGTGTTAGTACACTGGATTTTCTTAACTATGTATTTGATTGAAATGTTGTTGTCAAATATGAAAATTGTGTATAATTTCTTTTTTTCCTTCTTTATTGTATACACAATAATTTTACTTTCTATGGGTAGACCTATTAATAGAAAACCTTTTGTATTTGCATGAATAACCATGTTGTGCCAAAGATTCAAGCATATAAGAAACCTCCATGATAACATGATGATCACCAAACTAAGTTTAAAACATCTTATACCATATATATGCACAAACACACATATATATGTATATATACACCATTTCTAGAAATGAGTATTATATTTTTGTGTGTATAAATCCTTATTTGTCCATATATAGATGGGGGCTTACATTGAACTACTCTTTATTTGAGATTTTTTTTTGTCAATTAGTTAACTTACCTCATACAGACATATATTTATTTGATATATTTTTCCACACAGTTCATGCAACACATACATGCTTCTATATTTATAGGGGAAGTTTGTCCCACATTCCTTTTGTATGTTTCTATGTTTTGCATACATGTTTGCTATTACAATAGATGATAGATTTCCTTTATCCATAGTGTATTAATGAATTTCCCTTCTGTTATTCCAAGCACTCATTCTAGATAAAGATGGAAGGATGTTGGTTTGGTCAAATAGACATATTTGTTTTTGACCAGTCACAATAATATCTCTCTTTTATCTGTAAGACTTGCCAAAAGCACATATATTGGCCTTAGACTTATTCGAGTAATGTTATTTACATAAGTTCCCACAAGTAGAGCATCCAAACTAAGGGCATACCAATAATATTCTAAGGGTACATGCTTGAATATTTGAATCCAATCTGATCACAACAAGAGTTAATTCTTGATACAACGTCACCAATATTATCCAAATAACCAATAAATCTCACGAGTACATGTTATAATATATGACAAAATGAGAGTTAGTGCTCTTAAATTTAACCAGGAAATGCCAATGTATGTATGAGGACCTTGTCCTCATATCCTCATCTCATGGTGACTATTTTTATATAATATAGTTATAAACTTACTCATATACCCTAATTTTAAATGGCCTTCGTTCCTGCACCCCAACATCCATTCATTCATATAATTATTTTTGCTCTCCTTGCAACAATAAGAACAAGAGTGGTCATAGGATCTAGACATAGCAAGGAAGATAGAGAATCATACATCTCCCCTAATAGTATGCCATTAGAAAATACGTAAATTAATATAGTTTTTCATTCTAATTCTTCATCTCTATCATGTATCATACATTGCGTGTTATTTATCATCTTTGAATTATTATTTAATATCACTGTTGAATATAACACATGTAGATTCTCAACATTTTGAGTGTTGTCTTCTAGCTATCTATTGGATCCAAATCAAATGTCCTTGGTCATTATTGCTCATGATTGTCCCATCATGCCTTTTTTGAGGATGCACTTTTTCAAATCCTACTCTAGCTCAAGGATGGTCTTGGATATTTTCTACCATTGAGTGTAGATAGTCTTCAAAATTGTATCACACATCTTTGGATACCTGTAAAATTGTGATAATGGAGGAAACCTGAGTTTAATATAGAATATGCCATAAACCAAAATATAACTTTGGAACAAAGACTTACTGAGCTTCAGGTTTAGATCCATCATTGTAACAATTATCATATTTAAGATAATCAACGCCCTACAAAGAGGAAAAAACATGAAGGAAATCAATTACTAGGGCTCAATATCAATTACTCATGTCAAAATTTGTAGACTTGTGAATATAAGTGATCTGTATAACACTTCCAAAAATTAATAGCTGTATAAGACCATTTGTGCAGAGTTCTTATCAACAAGGAAAAGATAAATTTTATCAATTTCTAACTTTTATATCATATCCCAGATAAAACAAAGGAAAAAAAATCATTTTGTACACCATCAAAGCTAGAGGAAGTGAGGGAAGTAAACCAACCACAGGAATAAATGAACATATAAAGATCCTTACCTTGTTGTCTACAGTTGCTTCCATAAGGCCTTATGTTAACCCAAAATATTCAATACGTAGAGATCTGGAAAACCATAATACCATCTAGAAGGCAAATGACCATCTAAAATTTGCATTTACTAGTCTCTAATTAGTGATAAATTAAATTTAAGATAAAAATTGAAGATAAACACCCTATCACACCCAAATTATGTGGAAAAACTGTAAACGAAAAATGTTGCAGAACAAAAAATTTTTTACTATATATAGATTTTCAAATTACTTTCAAGTGGAATGGTTAACTTTTGGTGCATTTATTCATTACATTTCACTTTTACTTTCTGAATTTTTTTTAAAGAATTTTTAATTTAATTTCTTATAATCATTGAAGCCAATAAAATTGGAAAACTAAAATATTATTTGAGATAAATGATTTTGAAATTTATAAAAGTTAAAAATAAAAATAAAAATATAATGAATGAAAAAAAATTATGAATTTTGATTGGTTGAAATAAGCAACATTAATCACTAGTTACAAATTTAGCCTCACTAATAATATATCATAATATTAAAAATTATCATATAATATTATAAAATTATTATCTATATATTAAATTATATATTAGATGTTATATATGCTATATAGAATATATATTATAATATAATGTTAAAATTAATATATTACATGATAATTTAATATATTAATATAATATATAATAATTAAAAATAATTTCATAATATAATATACTAAAAATATATTAAATTATATACGATATGTTGTGTATTCTATAGTATATATTTTTAATTTATTAAATTATTTTTATATATTATATAATAATTTTTTAATTATATTTTAACATATAACAAGTAAATAAATGTTTAGGATGAAGAAAAAGTAATTAATGTGTTGAATGAGGGAAAAAAGTTTTTGAAGAGTTCAAAAATTCAAATAAATATTTCCATTAGATAAAATTTAACTTTGTGGTGGAAAAATATACTTTGTGGTGAAAAAAATTATATGTTTAAAATAGTTGAGTTAAATTCATTTTACAATTTAGTAATCTTAATATATATATAGAATTAGTGTTGGGAAAGTAAATAGACTAGTGAAATTAAATTTACTTAAAAGAAAACGAACTATTTTGGAAACTATGATAATGGAGCGGGAAAATCGCAACTATGATAATGGAGCCGGGAAAATCGCCCTTATCGCTCAAAACTTTTGAGCCAATTACCTTTCAGAAAATTAATTTTAGATATTTGTTTTGTTAAATATTTTGCATATTTACTTTAGAGTTATGCAAATATTTGTCAAATAAAAAATAAATATGAATTCTCATTTGTTTAAATCAAAATTATTAATAACTTGTTAAGGAAGAGGCGTGCCTATAGTTCCTTGGGCAGGAACTAATAAATAATAATAGAGCATTGGATGACGACTAGATGGAAGAAACAAAAAATTTTTGTAATTAAACAATGAAAATAGAATTTTGTGATAACTTCCACTTTTTAAAAATTAAAATAAATCAATAAAAAATCATTGCTCATAAAAATAGAAAGCAATTTTCTATTTTTCTTTCATCGATTTGTTTACCACCTATATGTTGTGATGTTAAATAATGAAATGAAATAATCTTAGATAAATCTAGATTTTTTCCTTAAAGAAATTAAGTATTATTTAATTTTGAAATATTTGCATATAGATTTAAAACATAAAGTAATGCAAATGAAAAAGAAAGTTGTCATCAAAAAACATTACAAATGGAAATAGAATGTTCCCATCCAATTGGAAAATTAATATTTATCTAGATTTTATGTGATAAGTGAGACTTTGGAGGCTTTTACCATTAAATGGCACTTGGTTTACCATTAAATGATTCACCAATAAAACTTGTTTTCTAATGACTCAAGAGTGGTTTAGACTTATTTCAATCTCAAATCTCACATTATATGTAGCCTATTTGCTAATTATCAATTTGTATTCTATGATTAATTAAATAATTTTATAGTATTTAATTAATTCACTTTAATATTATTCCTCTTTGATTAATTAAATAAATTGCATCCCTAATATCTTTATTCTTCTAAATTAATTAATTAAATTATTATTTATTTAATTATACATTATCCCTTTCCTAAATTAAATAATTATTTTGATTATTTAATTAATTCCTCAATGTTATCCATTCTCCATAAATAAATAAAATTATTTATATTTTATTTATTAAATTTCATTTGTGCATGCTTTTAATAATTAATTAATTTAATTAATTATTAAATCTCATGCATTTTTTAAAATAAATGAGTTATGACATCACTGCTGAAAATTTTTGCACTACCGAATTTGAGGGCTTTGGTGACTAGAAAGGTTAGGGCTTGGAGATTCGATGTTGGTTTGTTGGGCGATGAAATAATTTATGTTACAAATTCATTGGCCGATGGAAGATCTAGGGGCACACTTATGCAAGATGATACTTGATGGGCTTCTGCTTCTTCCATGCCAATCTATGCAAACATTGGTGTGTAGTCCATGTCTGTGGGAATGGTTTGTGCATGGCTAGTTTACACCCAAGATCCTCCAAGACCCTACCCCTAGTGAAAAATTTGTCATAAAGACCACCTTTGTGGATGTGGCAGAAAGTGGGTTGGGCAATGTTGTGTGACTTGAGGATGCTTCTCAATTTGGCGCCCCTCTAGAAAAATCTAATTCTGGATCTATGCCATATGGGATCGCACCAAATTCAAGGCATTCAAGTAATATTCAACAGGAGGTCGGTTCACAACCTGGATAAACCACTAGAATTGAATTTTGATACCATTTTGTTGAAAGAACTATATGAAAATGAGGAAATTTTTTCTGAGAATGGATTAATTGGTAGGCTTAGTCAAACTTGGCCTATCCTTCCTACACTACATGAATGGATTTCAAAATCATGGAGTCCTCTAATGGAAAAGAATTTGGAAATTTATCCTAGTGCTAAAGGTTTTTTTACAGTGGTCTATGATAACAAGCAAGACAAAAATGTCATCCTCAATCAAACATGGTTGTGAGGAGAAAATACACTGCTTTTAAAATCATGGCATCCAAACTTTGATCCGACCACTGAATCATTTATAGTTATGTTGATCTAGGTTTTCCTTCCAAATCTCCCCCTTCACTACTGGTTTGAATCTTGTTTTGCAACTATTGGTAATACTCTTGGTAATTTCATATGCACATATGCTCGAACTCAAGTGATTTCATTCATACAACCTTTTCCAGGATTTTGGTTGAGTTGGAATCCTCCAAATCCCTCTCAGCTGAAATCATCTTGAATGAGAACGGTAACCGCTAGTTGCAATCACTAGAATATGAAGGTTTAAAATTTAGGTGTAGAAGATGTTACAAAATCAGACACATTGTTGCAGCATGCCCATCTGTGAAATCTCAGGCAAAATGGGAGGCCCCATGGTGGAAAGATGCCTCCCCAAAGCACCATTCTATCTTGAACTCACCCAAGAGTTGTGACTGTCCAAAGAAATATTTTTGCAGCAAGAACATGGGGAAGTTTGGTAAGCCCTCTCTAGAAGCAAAACATGATAAAATAATTTCTCCTCTAAATGCTTCTTATCACCCTAATTATGATGATGGCAATGATGTTACCACTCAATACCCCTCCCCCAAGGATACTTCTGCTCCATCAATCAAAAAATGTACTTGAATCTATTGTTGGGGTTGATAGTTCTCAAACCACAAAATATTTTATTGATGGGGATGGTGTAAATGAATGGCAAACAATAAGGAAAAAGAAGTGGATTTGCAATCAAAAGAGGTATGGAGGCAACAATATGCAACTTTGATCTCATACCAAATCTGGTTCTAAGGAACAAAATTCTAGGGAGATCTTGATCAGCTCAGAGATAAAAAAAAAATGAGAATGCTATCCTTAAGATAATGGAGATCATAATTAAATCATGTGCTTTAGTTAAATCTAATGTCATTACTCAGTAGTGCACATGTGTAGTTGGGTTGAAGTTGCAATGTGTTATTTGTAATCTTGCATCTTAGGTAGAGTTGGTTTCTAATTGTGGCACCATCAACAAGTAGGTAGAAATTTGTATGGGTCATGTAGTGTAGAAAAATGTATGCCTTTACATTTTCACACTTGTTTGGGCCCTCCTAATTAAAATGGACTTAATAATGACTTAATGTAGTGTTGAAAAATATACTCCTTTACATTTTCACACTTGTTTGGGCCCTCTTAATTAAATTTAACTTAATTATGCCTTAATAGGCCCTATTTTACATCTACAAGCCTAATAAATTACATTTTTTAAAGGGGAAACCCAACAATAATTAATGCCAACACATAACACTTTACCTTGAGCAATGTGTGTTCTAGGAATAGGGACCTAGGACCCATTCACCCATGGGTGAATGGGTTCTCCCTAGGCCTTTTTACTTAAATTTAAAATATGTTTTTGGTGGTATTTTAAGGTCCTTAAATCCATATTTCAATTTCAGCTTGTGATATTTGAATTTTGGAAATTTAAAGATACATATCTATAAATACAAGGTTATTTTATCAAATCAAGTCTAAGTTTTTTAAGAAGATAGATTTTTTATGCAAGCATTCATAGAGAAAATTTGATGATCAAGAGCATTCAAGAGTAGAATTATTAGAGATTTATTATAGCATTCAAGATCCAATCATCATGTCAAAGTCTTCTTACATCATTCATGTTTTTGGAGCTAACATTGTGATGTAGGTTTCAAGATCAAGTTAAAGCATTCAAAGAATTATTTCAAATATCAAGATCCACATCCATTGAAGCCATTTCATGCAAGTTGCAAACCTCTTGAAGTGCAATATTGAAAAAGTTGTCAAAGTTTCAAAAGTTGTCAAAGTTGTCAAATCACGAAATCTAACCTATAGATCTAATTTCCAACTTTTTGACACTAAAACTTGGACAAATCAAAAGCTACAAATCAGCATCAGAGGCTTTCAAAATTTTTTGCAAACCCCTATCAAAAAATCCATTCACCCATGGGAGAATGAGTCCCTGACAACTTCCAAAAAGTGACTTTTGGTGACTGGTAAACATCATTTTTCCCTTCTTAGATCTACAATTGGTTTTTTGTTTTTTGTCAATATTGAGCTTTATATTGTTGTTTCAAGTTTAAATTGGCATAATTAGGTTGATTTTATATTTTTATTTTTTCTCCCAAAAGTGTTGTTTGAACTTGACCCTCATCCTCAAAGCATAGGGAAATCTATAGATTATCACATTGAGTTGATTCACCTAAGGGTTGTTAGTCAATTCTTTGTGGGGATCTCATTTCCTAATGAAATAAAGAAAAATAGGTTCATCATAACCCCCTTGTTATCATTTTATATTGATTGGTGAACCTCATTATTCAGTGTTTCATTCGGGTGAACCTGACTTTTGAGCATCATAACTTTCTAATTTTGGAGTCTATTTTCAACCCTAGATCTAGGATTTGCATTACTTTTCATTGCATTGCATTGATTTGCATCTTATTTAGGGTTGTTTACTTGCATTAGTTTGTATCTCATTTAGGGTTTTAGGTTTGTATTTTTGCATTCTTTAAAATCTAGAAAATTCAAAAATCTCAGTCATTTTGCATAGTGTTCACATAACATCGCATGATCGGTCATTTACATCAGAAAATTGAATCAAAATTACATCTCAAATTAGGTCTTTTTTTGTCATTTAACATCATTTTTCACTTGCATTTAGACTTGATTTTCCAAAAATTTGAAACTGTAACCACCTGTTTGAAACCAGAATCTGAAAACCATAGAAATCAACTCAAAAATCTATAAATTAATTTTTAAAAACCTTGAAGTGAGACCCATTTTCCCATGGGCGAATGATTCCCTAATCAAGGATTTTTCTTTTTTTTTTGAGCATCGAAAACATTGTTTCTACCTTGTGTATTCTTGTATTCAGTCTGATGTTTCAATTTCCATAATTTCTAAACATTTTATGAAATTATTCATATTAAGGTTAATTTGTCAAAATCATGCATTGTTTGAATTCAAATTTGCATTTAAAAAGATCATTTTTAGGTTTTTTTTGCATGGTATAATCAAAAAATTATCTTGCTTCAAATATGAAAATTTGTAATCTCTTTGCATTTCAATTCATTCTTGCATAATGGACATGTGTATTGGTAATATATGAAATTCCTTAACATCTTTAGTTGATGTATCAAGTTGTGTGTTTGGTAATGATCCTAGTGCAATAGAACTTAATCATGCTCAACCAATCCTTAATGAGTGTCCTCATGAATTTGACATCTTAGGTAAAGATGATGAAAGCATGCATAATTTCAAACATAATTGACTTGACAACCTTGAGAACAATGCATCATTTTACCCTTCCATGCAACAATCACCACCTCCTATTATTCCACCACTTGAGATGTTTGGTCTTTTACATCTTGAGATTGAATCACAAACCAAGCCTAAACCTACAACTGTGAGTGAACCTAGTCTCTCTAAACAAGTGCATACTCATCCATCCATGAGATTCATAAGTTGTTAGAACAAATCCCAATTGAAGATACTAAAGGATGAGGATATCAAGATCCTCCTCCCTCCACATCTTCCAAGGAAACAAATTTCCTCTTGCATAATGAACAAATCCCTCATAAGGATGATAGGATCATCTTAGGTCCTCCTCCTTCAAATCCACCTCAACAAGCCACTCAAACAAGAAATCCAAACCTTATAAATTCTAAGAATTGTCATTCCTACATACTAAAATAGAAATTGAACAACAAATGGAACAACTTCATCAGGAAGGATTAAATTTCTACCTATCAATAGAAGCAAAAAAGGTAAGAGTACAAACATGAATTATTGTGCATATCATAGAATTCTTGGGCATCTAACTGATGAGTGTCATGCTTTAAAGAGGATTCTTGATGAATATGAATTCATAAATATAATCCCTTAAAGTGTGCATGAACTTTGCTCCTTGCCATGTGATAGTTGTAGGATCATAGCATACTCACTATTACATGTTTTACATTCATTACAAATCATTTTCTATATTGCAAGGAGCTCATTCTCACCACCCATATTGGATCATCCTTGTCCTGCACTTAGTGGGGGCAAGGAGTTAGATAGCCTTTTCCTAGTATGATGCTTGATTTTATCCCTTTGGCTAGTTTCCCACCTTCCGCATATGATGAACAAGGTTGAGATGCAAATGACCTACTATAGGTTGACCCACATGTGCCTTACTAGTCTTTTTCTTTGTTTTTCTTTTCATATTCTTTGTGTGATTACATGTGCATAATGTGATCTTCGTACTATTTTATTTGGCATGTCTTTATGTTCATTCCTCTATGTGTATCTACATTCTTCTATATGTCGTAAACCTTTATCTTTTTTTTTGTCTTGCGTTTTCCTTTTGGGGATGACATAAGGCATTGAGATATTTAGGTCTCTTCCATGTTGACCCAAAATATTTTCTTCTTTTTTGCATGAGTTATTTGGGGGAATGATGGTGGTTTTCGAGCTCTATAATATCATTGTAGCAAAGACATACATTGACCCTAAATTTGTAGATCCCTTGTGTTATTTTGGGATTTTGTTTGGGGGCAACCCATTTCTCATGAAGTAGCTTCATTTGGAAACATATTTTTTACATAGGGATTTCCAAATAAGCTCTCATGTCTTGTTTAGCATTGATCATTTGCTACTTTCAAGTAATTTCTCACAACATGGTGTTTAGCAATTTCTTTAAAGTGGGGGCATACATTGGCATTATCATTTGAAAAAATTGACTATATTTTATGCTTCATGGCGAGGTCTTCTTCTTGCAATGTGTCTTCTTCTTGGTGGGTTCATTGGGTTTGATGTCCTCCAAGAGTGTGACCTTTCTTGGCATATGACATTTCTCTTAGTGGTGATGCTACACATTGCATTCCCTAAGTTGTGAATCTTTTATCCTAGACTTGTCCTCTCTTTGAGACATTAGGCACAATGTTCCCTAAGAGGAGACCTTACATGAAATAAGAAAACCCCTTTGAACATGTCTTATCCTATTTACATTTTGTTCATAAGTGTTTAGCATAACGCAACTTGCTAACCTTGTGAAGCTCAAAGTTACAACTATTTCTCATTGCCACCAAGCATAACACACCTCGCTTGCTAGTGGAGCCTTTTTTGTTCATAAGTGTTTAGCATAACACAACTTGCTAAACCTTATGAAGCTCAAAGTTTGTATTTTGTGGTGCCTTATTAAATTTATCAGAGGTATAACTTTGGTATGGTTATGGGAGCCTAATAAGATTATCTCATTTGCCACTTTTGGGGGCTCACCTAGTGGACAATAGATTTCACTAGCCCATGTGAGCATACATTGTTTGCATAGTGGACAACAGGTTTCACTTGTAAACATTTTTGGAAAAAAAACTAAGGCTTAATCCACATTGAGTTGGACAAATAGTTGAGGCTTGATCCACCCCTATTTCTTTTTCTTTTTTTTCTTTCTTTTACTTTTTGGTGTTGTATGATTAAGTATCTTGTCAATGTTGCATACATATGTTTAACATAGGCATGTGTCTCTTTGTGCCTTTGTTGGATTTTCCATGAGATCTTAGATCTTGGGGGCTTGATCATCCTCGATATTTTCCATCATATATTTCCAATGATTGTACAATTAGACCTCTTTTGGTTGTCTACTTTAATGTGAGTTTGACGCAAGTTCATCCTCTCACTAAAGTGGGAGCTAAATGTAGTGTAAAAAATTGTATCCCTTTACATTTTCACACTTGTTTAGGCCCTCCTAGTTAAAATGGACTTAATAATGCCTTAATGCAGTGTTGAAAACTTTACATTTTCACACATTTTTTGGTCCCTCTTAATTAAATTTGACTTAATTATGCCTTAATAAGCCCTGTTTTACATCTACAAGCCTAATAAATTACATTTTCCGAAGGGGAAACATAACAAAAAATAATTTCAATACATAATAGTTTACCTTGAGCAATGTGTGTTTTGGGAATAAGGACCGAGACCCATTCGCCCATGGGTGAATGGGTCCTCCCTAGGCCTTTGCATCTAAATTTAAAATATGTTTTTGGTAGTATTTTAAGGTCCTCAAATCCATATTTTAATGTCAGCTTGTGATATTTGAATTTCAAGAAATTAACGATACATAGCTATAAATACAAGGTTATTTTATCAAATCAAGTCTAAGTTTTTCAACAAGCTAGAGTTTTTATGCAAGCATTCCTAGAGGAAAGTTGATGATCAAAAGCATTCAAGAGTAGAATTATTAGAGATTTATTACAGCATTCAAGATCCAATCATCATGGAAAAGTCTTCTTGCATCCTGCATGTTTTTGGAGCTAACATTGTGATGTAGGTTTCAATATCAAGTTCAAGCATTCAAAGCATTATTTCAAGTATCAAGATCCATATCCATTGAATCCATTTCATGCAAGTTGCAAGCCTTCTAATATCTCCATTCAAAGGTTCATTCAAGGGTTTATTGAGTGGTAACAGAGCATTGTTCATTCTTCATTCCCTCTTTCATGTTTTATTTCAAGTCAAGGTTTGATTACCAAAACATGGTTTGACCAAGGCAAACCCCCATTCACCAAAAAAAAAAAAAAATCCCTCTCAAGTGTGTATGTTGTAGATTTAGGTTGAAGAAGGATTGAAGACCTCTTGAAGTACAAGATTTGGAAAATTCAAATTTACAAAAGTTGTTAAAGTTGTCAAATCACATAATCTAACCTACATATTTGATTTTCAACTTTTTGACATTGAAAGCTGGACAAATCAAAAGTTACAAATCGGCATTAGAGGCTATTGAAAGTTTCTAAAAAAACCCTGACAAAAGACCCATTCGCCCATGGGTGAATGAGTCCCTAACAACTTCTAGAAAGTAACTTTTGGTGACTGGTAAACATCATTCTACCCTTCTAAGCTCTGCAATTAATTTTCTATTTCTGTCTTGATATTGAGTTTTATATTGTTGTTTCAAGTTTGAATTGGCATAATTATGTCAATTTTCTATATTTAGTTTTTCTCCCAAAAGTGTTGTTTGAACTTGACCCCTATCCTCAAAGCATAAGAAATTTTGTAGATTCTCACATTGAGTTGATTCACCTAAGGTTTGTTAGTCATTCTTTGTGGGGATCTCATTTCCTACTAAAATAAAGGAAAATAGGTTCATCATAACCCCCTTGTTATCATTTCATATTGATTGGCGAACTTCATTTTTTGGTGTTTTAGGTCAATATGACCATGGCTATATAAATCAGATGTAATCTTGTAACCATGGGGATGAGATCCCTCTTTTTTGATCTCACATGGTGCAAGCTAGGTTAAATTTTAGCATTAATATAAAACTCACCTCTTATGTATCAAAAAAGAAAAATATCATGCATTTCTACTCACCTCTTAACTAAGACTTACTCTTAGTCCACTAACTAATCAATTTTAGTCCACTCACTCATCAATTTAGTTCACTCCCACTCAATCTGTGTTAATGAATCAATTAATTCCTCATGCAATTAGTTAACTAATCCATGCAAATAGTTAATTGAAATCATGCAACCAATTATTTCTAGTTAACTAAACAATCAATTCCTCTCATTGATTCTCCACCATCAATCTCTTTAGTTCTTTTGTTGATCTTGACCATCCATCCAAATCAACCTTTTCTATAAAATCCACCTTCATCTTCATTTAAAGGTTAACCATGAAAAACTGTGAATCTTTGATATTTTTCTATTGTATTCATATTCAAATCTGAGAGCAAAGGCAAAATTGAGAAGAACAATGGAGGTGATTTCAATGTTGACATAAGAAGGTATATGCTTTGATTATTCATTTTATTGATTTCTTATGTTTCATTGTGTTTCATTGATAGATTAGACTTGGATTGCTTGAATCTAATAGTTTGTGGTTGTTTATGATTGTTACTTGTTTTCCATTATTTTTGGTCATACAATTAGTGAACTTGACATGAACGCTGACAAATTTTGTGAAAAATAGAAAGTTTTGAAATGTCAGGTTCTACAATGCATTTGTGAGTGCAAAGAAACACATTCATTGAGTTCTATTATGCATCTATATGTTGTGCCACACATGTGGTAATCCTACAATGCATATATATTTTTGCAATGCATGTGCAGTTTTCTATGATGCATCTATTGAAATCAACAATGCAATTGACTATGTTTAAAAGATTTTCATTTTTCACTAACAATTGTTGTTTTGGGTTATGGAAAAGGTTTAGAAATTGATTATTTGAACCCTAACATTGTGTAATTTATCATTTTGG
>VDFB02252616.1:50184059-50436864 GCA_007258455.2 Sequoia sempervirens
TTGAATGGAGATATTAGAAGGCTTGCAACTTGCATGAAATGGATTCAATGGATATGGATCTTGATACTTGAAATAATGCTTTGAATGCTTGAACTTGATATTGAAACCTACATCACAATGTTAGCTCCAAAAACATGCAGGATGCAAGAAGACTTTTCCATGATGATTGGATCTTGAATGCTGTAATAAATCTCTAATAATTCTACTCTTGAATGCTTTTGATCATCAACTTTCCTCTAGGAATGCTTGCATAAAAACTCTAGCTTGTTGAAAAACTTAGACTTGATTTGATAAAATAACCTTGTATTTATAGCTATGTATCGTTAATTTCTTGAAATTCAAATATCACAAGCTGACATTAAAATATGGATTTGAGGACCTTAAAATACTACCAAAAACATATTTTAAATTTAGATGCAAAGGCCTAGGGAGGACCCATTCACCCATGGGCGAATGGGTCTCGGTCCTTATTCCCAAAACACACATTGCTCAAGGTAAATTGTTATGTATTGAAATTATTTTTTGTTATGTTTCCCCTTCGGAAAATGTAATTTATTAGGCTTGTAGATGTAAAACAAGGCTTATTAAGGCATAATTAAGTCAAATTTAATTAAGAGGGACCAAAAAATGTGTGAAAATGTAAAGTTTTCAACACTGCATTAAGGCATTATTAAGTCCATTTTAACTAGGAGGGCCTAAACAAGTGTGAAAATGTAAAGGGATACAATTTTTTACACTACATTTAGCTCCCACTTTAGTGAGAGGATGAACTTGCGTCAAACTCACATTAAAGTAGACAACCAAAAGAGGTCTAATTGTACAATCATTGGAAATATATGATGGAAAATATCGAGGATGATCAAGCCCCCAAGATCTAAGATCTCATGGAAAATCCAACAAAGGCACAAAGAGACACATGCCTATGTTAAACATATGTATGCAACATTGACAAGATACTTAATCATACAACACCAAAAAGTAAAAGAAAGAAAAAAAAGAAAAAGAAATAGGGGTGGATCAAGCCTCAACTATTTGTCCAACTCAATGTGGATTAAGCCTTAGTTTTTTTTCCAAAAATGTTTACAAGTGAAACCTGTTGTCCACTATGCAAACAATGTATGCTCACATGGGCTAGTGAAATCTATTGTCCACTAGGTGAGCCCCCAAAAGTGGCAAATGAGATAATCTTATTAGGCTCCCATAACCATACCAAAGTTATACCTCTGATAAATTTAATAAGGCACCACAAAATACAAACTTTGAGCTTCATAAGGTTTAGCAAGTTGTGTTATGCTAAACACTTATGAACAAAAAAGGCTCCACTAGCAAGCGAGGTGTGTTATGCTTGGTGGCAATGAGAAATAGTTGTAACTTTGAGCTTCACAAGGTTAGCAAGTTGCGTTATGCTAAACACTTATGAACAAAATGTAAATAGGATAAGACATGTTCAAAGGGGTTTTCTTATTTCATGTAAGGTCTCCTCTTAGGGAACATTGTGCCTAATGTCTCAAAGAGAGGACAAGTCTAGGATAAAAGATTCACAACTTAGGGAATGCAATGTGTAGCATCACCACTAAGAGAAATGTCATATGCCAAGAAAGGTCACACTCTTGGAGGACATCAAACCCAATGAACCCACCAAGAAGAAGACACATTGCAAGAAGAAGACCTCGCCATGAAGCATAAAATATAGTCAATTTTTTCAAATGATAATGCCAATGTATGCCCCCACTTTAAAGAAATTGCTAAACACCATGTTGTGAGAAATTACTTGAAAGTAGCAAATGATCAATGCTAAACAAGACATGAGAGCTTATTTGGAAATCCCTATGTAAAAAATATGTTTCCAAATGAAGCTACTTCATGAGAAATGGGTTGCCCCCAAACAAAATCCCAAAATAACACAAGGGATCTACAAATTTAGGGTCAATGTATGTCTTTGCTACAATGATATTATAGAGCTCGAAAACCACCATCATTCCCCCAAATAACTCATGGAACTTGAAGAATGACACATAGAAAGCAAAAAATAGAAAAGATTTTGGGTCAACATGGAAGAGACCTAAATATCTCAATGCCTTGTGTCATCCCCAAAAGGAAAACACAAGACAAAAGAAAAGATAAAGGTTTACGACATATAGAAGAATGTAGATACACATAGAGGAATGAACATAAAGACATGCCAAATACAATAGTATGAAGATCACATTATGCACATGCAATCACACAAAGAATATGAAAAGAAAAACAAAGAAAAAGACTAGTAAGGCACATGTGGGTCAACCTATAGCAGGTCATTTGCATCTCAATCTTGTTCATAATATGTGGAAGGTGGGCAACTAGCCAAAGGGACAACATCAAGCACCATACTAGGACAAGGATATCTAACTCCTTGCCCCCACTAAGTGCAGGACAAGGATGATCCAAGATGGGTGGTGAGAATGAGCTCCTTGCAATATAGAAAATGATTTGTAATGAATGTAAAACATGTAATAGTGAGTATGCTATGATCCTATAACTATCACATGGCAAGGAGAAAAGTTCATGCACACTTTAAGGGATTATATTTATGAATTCATATTCATCAAGAATCCTCTTTAAAGCATGACACTCATCAGTTAGATGCCCAAGAATTCTATGATATGCACAATAATTCATGTTTGTACTCTTACCTTTTTTTCTTCTATTGATAGGTGGAAATTTAATCCTTCCTAGATGAAGAAGTTGTTCCATTTGTTGTTTAATTTCTATTTTAGTATGTAGGAATGGTAATTCTTAGACTTTATAAGGTTTGGATTTCTTACTTGTTTGAGTGCCTTATTGAGGTGGATTTGAAGGAGGAGGACCTAAGATGATCCTATCATCCTTATGAGGGATTTTTTTATTATGCAAGAGGAAATTTGTTTCCTTGGAAGATGTGGAGAGAGGAGGATCTTGATATCCTCATCGTTTAGTATCTTCAATTGGGATTTGTTCTAACAACTTATGAATCTCATGTTCATTTGTTGTGTCACATCCTTGCTTAGCTAAGATCTTAAAGCCTTGACCATAAGTCTCTTCTAGGTTGATGGGTGTGTTGGTGACTTTATTAATGTAGGATGGATGAGTATGCACTTGTTTAGAGAGACTAGGTTCACTCATAGTTGTAGGTTTAGGCTTGGTTTGTGATTCAATCTCAGGATGTAAAAGATCAAACATCTCAAGTGGTGGAATAATAGGAGGTGGTGATTGTTGCATGGAAGGGTAAAATGATGCATTGTTCTCAAGGTTGTCAAGTCAATTATGTTTGAAATTATGCATGCTTTCATCATCTTCACGTAATATGTCAAATTCATGAGGACACTCATTAAGGATTGGTTGAGCATGATTAGCTTCTATTGCACTAGGATCATTACCAAACACACAACTTGATACATCAATTAAAGATGTTAAAGAATTCCATATATTACCAATACACACGTCCATTATGCAAGAATGAATTGAAATGCAAAGAGATTAGAAATTTTCATATTTGAAGCAAGATAATTTTTTGATTATACCATGCAAAAAAAAACCTAAAAATGATCTTTTTAAATGCAAATTTGAATTCAAACAATGCATGATTTTGACAAATTAACCTTAATATGAATAGCTTTATAAAATGTTTAGAAATTATGGAAATTGAAACATCAGATTGAATGTAGGAATACAAAAGGAAAAAACAATGTATAAAAATTCTTAGAAATGTAGAAAAATCCTTGATCAAGGAATCGTTCGCCCATGGGAAAATGGGTCTCACTTCAGGGTTTTTAAAAATTAATTTATAGATTTTTGGAAAATCAAGTCTAAATACAAGTACAAAATGATGTTAAATGACAAGAAAAAAGACCTAATTTGAGATGTAATTTTGATTCAATTTTCTGATGTAAATGACCAATCATGCAATGTTATGTAAACACTATGCAAAATGACTGAGATTTTTAAATTTTCTAGATTTTAAAGAATACAAAAATGAAAACCTAAAACTGTAAATGAGATGCAAACTAATGCAAGTAAAAAACCCTAAATAAGATGCAAATCAATGCAATGCAATGCAAAGTAATGCAAATCCTAGATATAGGGTTGAAAATGGACTCCAAAATTAGAAAGTTATGATGCTCAAAATTTAGGTTCACTAGAATGAAACACCGAATAATGAGGTTCACCAATCAATATAAAATGATAACAAGGGGGTTATGATGAACCTATTTTTCTTTATTTCATTAGGAAATGAGATCCCCACAAAGAATTGGCTAACAACCCTTAGGTGAATCAACTCAATGTGATAATCTATAGATTTCCTTATGCTTTGAGGATGGGGGTCAAGTTCAAACAACACGTTTGGGAGAAAAAATAAAAATAGAAAATCAACCTAATTATGCCAATTCAAACTTGAAACAACAATATATAGCTCAATATTGACAAAAACAAAAACCAATTGTAGATCTAAGAAGGGAAAAATGATTTTTACTAGTCACCAAAAGTCACTTTTTGAAAGATGTCAGGGACTCATTCGCCCATGGATGAATGAATCTTTTGTTAGGGTTTTTCAACAAATTTTGAGAGCCTTTGATGCTGATCTATAACTTCTGATTTGTCCAAGTTTCAGTGTTAGAAAGTTGAAAATTAGATCTATAGGTTAGATTTCGTGATTTGACAACTTTGACAATTTTTGCAACTTTGACAACTTTTTCAATCTTGCACTTCAAGAGGTCTACAACTTGCATGAAATGGATTCAATGGATGTGGATCTTGATATTTGAAATAATTATTTGAATGCTTGAACTTGATCTTGAAACCTACATCACAATGTTAGCTCCAAAAACATGAATGATGTAAGAAGACTTTGACATGATGATTGGATCTTGAATGCTGCAATAAATATCTGATAATTCTACTCTTGAATGCTCTTGATCATCAAATTTTCTCTAGGAATGCTTGCATAAAAACTCCATCTTCTTAAAAAACTTACACTTGATTTGATAAAATAACCTTGTATTTATAGATATGTATCCTTAATTTTTTGAAATTCAAATATCACAAGATGAAATTGAAATATGGATTTAAGGACCTTAAAATACCACCAAAAACATATTTTAAATTTAAGTAAAAAGGCCTAGGGAGAATCCATTCACCCATGGGTGAATGGGTCCTAGGTCCCTATTCCTGGAACATACATTGCTCAAGGTAAAGTGTTATGTATTGGCATTAATTATTGTCAGGTTTCCCCTTCGGAAAATACAATTTATTAGGCTTGTAGATGTAAAATAGGGCCTATTAAGGCATAATTAAGTTAAATTTAATTAAGAGGGCCCAAACAAGTGTGAAAATGTAAAGGAGTATATTTTTCAACACTACATTAAGTCATTATTAAGTCCATTTTAATTAGGAGGGCCCAAACAAGTGTGAAAATGTAAAGGCGTACATTTTTCTACACTACATGACCCATACAACTTTCTACCTACTTGTTGATGGTGCCACAATTAGAAACCAACTCTACCTAAGATGCAAGATTACAAATAACACATTGCAATTTCAATCGAACTACACATGTGCACTATTGAGTACTGACATTAGATTTATCTAAAGCACACAATTTAATTATGATCTCCATTATCTTAAGGATAACATTCTCATTTTTTTGATCTCTGAGTTGATCAAGATCTCCCCAGAATTTTGTTCCTTAGAACTAGATTTGGTATGAGATCGAAGCTGCATATCGTTGCCTCCATACCTCTTTTGATTGCTAATCCACTTCTTTTTCCTTATTGTTTGCCATTTATTTACACCATCCCCATAAATAGAATCTTTTGTGGTTTGAGAACTACAACCCCAACAATAGATTCAAGTACATTGTTTGATTGATGGAGTAAAAGTATCTTTGGGGGAGGGGTATTGAGTGGTAACATCACTGCCATCATCATAATTAGGGTGATAAGAAGCATTTAGAGGAGAAATTATTTTACCATGTTTTTCTTCTGGAGAGGGCTTACCAAACTTCCCCATGTTCTTGCTGCAAAAATCTTTCTTTGGAGAATCACAAATCTTGGGTGAGTTGGAGACAAAATAGTGCTTGGGGGAGGCATCTTTCCACCATGGGGCCTCCCATTTTGCTTGAGATTTCACAAATGGGCATGCTGCAACAATGTGTCTGATTTTGTAACATCTTCTACACCTAAATATTAAACCTTCATATTCTAGTGATTGCAACCAGTTGTTACCATTCTCATTCATGATGATTTCAAGTGAGAGGGATTTGGAGGTGTCCAACTCAACCAAAATCCTGGCAAAGGTTGTATGAATGAAATCACTTGAGTTCGAGCATATGTGCATATGAAATTACCAAGAGTATTACCAATAGTTGCAAAACAAGATTCAAACTAGTAGTGAAGGGGGAGATTTGGAAGGTGAACCTAGATCAACATAATTGCAAATGATTCAGTGGTCGAATCAAAGTTTGGATGCCATGATTTTAAAAGCAACGTACTTTCTCCTCACAACCATGTGTGATTGAGGATGACATTTTTGTCTTGCTTGTTGTCAAAGACTACTGTAAAAAAACCTTTAGCACTAGGATAAATTTCCAAATTCTTTTCCATTAGAGGACTCCATGATTTTGAAATCCATTCATGTAGTGTAGGAAGGATAGGCTAAGTTTGACTAAACCTACCAATTAACCCATTCACAGAAAAAAGTTCCTCATTTTCATACAATTCTTTCAACAAAATGGTATCAAAATTCAATTCTAGTGGTTTATCCAGGTTGTGAACCGACCTCTTGTTGATTATTACTTGAATGCCTTGACTTTGGTGGGATCCCATATGACATAGATCTAGAATTAGATTTTTCTAGAGGGGCACCAAATTGAGAAGCATCCTCAAGTCACACAACATTGCCCAACCCACTTTTTTCCACATCCACAAAGGTGGTCTTTGTGACGAATTTTTCACTAGGGGCAGGGTCTTGGAGGATCTTGAGTGTAAACTAGCCGCGCACAAACCATTCCCATAGACATGGACTGCACACAAATGTTTGCACAGATTGGCATGGAAGAAGCAAAAGCCCATCAAGCATCATCTTGCATAAGTGTGCCCCTAGATCTTCCATTGACCAACGAATCTGTAACATAAAATATTTCATCGCCCAACAAACCAACATTGAATCTCAAAGCCCTAACCTTTCCAGTCACCAAAGTCCTCACAAAATTCTATTTTCATTGTTTAATTACAATCATTTTTGTTTTTTCCATCTAGTGCGTCATCTTATGCTTTATTATTATTTATTTTAAGTTTGCTAATAAAAAATAAATGACTTGATTCTTCACACATGTTTTATATGGATTATCTTCAAGATATATATACTAGTTGTTTAACCCAGTGACATACAACTAAAATCTATAGCACACACATCCATACACACCCATGTACAAACACATACTCTCAAACATATTAACATACTTATAGTTTTCTATCCGCATAATCTTTGAACCTCATTTAAGTGCAAGTGCTAATTATCTAATCATAATAAATAGAACAATAATTAATGTACAAGCATCTAGAACAATTCTAAATGTCTACAATTCTGAATCCAAAACAAAAAAAATATTTAAATATTTTGTGATTGTAACTTTTTCATTTTTAAATTAAAATAAAACTTAATGTCCTTTTCACAAAGGACAATTTTTCAAACACTTTCCACATTTTTCACCATCTAGAAACTACACGTGTGTTGTACCTTCAGTCTTTGATGTGGTCACATAATGAGGCATTGACGGGACGATTGAATTAGGTTGGTGGGCGTTTTAAAGCACCGCCATTAGTGTAAGGACCAAGTTTTCTCACATTTCAACGTCAGGCCTTTTATAGGAACGAATAATTAGGCAACTAATGCCTAGGTTTTCCTTTCCCACCGACACACTTTAAATGGCCTTTCTTCGCGGGTACAATGGAACTTCCACGCATTTAAGTAAAGCAATTTTTGTTTTCAGTGCAGGAGCTGACGTGGAAGCATTTCCAGAATAAGTGTTCTTAAATAAGCTAAAAATATTTATTTGTTTGTTTGTTTGGTACTCTATGTTTTATGTTTCATCTGGGTAGTCGGTGGAACTTGTAGAACAGAACCTTGGGTTGCATACCTTTGTTCTTGTATAATTAAATGTAGATTACACATCCCTTTTACTTGGAGTTTGTTGTCTTTGAGCATCCTATGCAATTTTGTTAGCTTTTATTTTTTCATATCAATTTCAATCTCATCCAAAAATCAGTTTTTTTCATTTGTTTGGTTCGTTATGTCTTCTTTTGTTTTTTCGGTTTTTAGGTGAGGTTATTTAACTATTTTTGGGTTTCTATGTTGTTAAGATCATGTTATTAATAAAGGGTCTATATGTGATAATAATTATGTTTTTGTATTTTAGTTAGGTTTCGTTCATATGGTATTTTTTTTACATTTTTGTTGTTTTTTGTTGCGGTTTTTCGCATTTGTTATTAGTTGTGTATTCAATTCATTTTAGAACAACATCAAGAGATCACAATTTCTATTTTCTAGATTTTTGTTGCATTAAGAACTTTGAATTGGTGCAAACAAAATTTCATGTTAGATGATTTCTTGGTATTTTGTTGAGAGTGGTGTCATGATTTGCAAATAAAGATGATATGACTTGCAATTATGACCTAAAAGATGGTTGGGATCTTCTTTATTCTCCTTCCAATGACTAATTTGAGTGGGTGGCTCTTCAACCGAATGGTCCTTTTCCACCTCTTTTTATGCAATGACCTTTTTGCCACTTTAAAACTTTGAATCAATAGAATGTTAACAAGACTCATCTTAGTACCCAAAATTTGTGTCAAAAGCAACTCTTATGTCTTTGTTGTCTTGCTAGAGGGTGTTAGTATGATTTGCAAATAAGGATTTGTAAGATGGTTTTGAGGTTCTCGATTCTCCTTTCAATGAGCCATCTCAATGGGTAGCTCTTTGGTAGGATGATTCTCCTCCAACTCTTCTTAAATCTTAAGCAAGGTTCACCTTAATATCCAAAATTTGGATCAAGAGAACTCTTGTTTCTTTATTTTATTAAAATTGATTGGTGAGACTTGCAAAAAAAAGAATATCTACAAAATAATTTAAAGATTCTTTATTCTCTTTCTAATTAATTATTCCAATAAATAACTCGTGAATAAATGATCCTTCACTTCTTTTTAATATAACAACCTATATTTATTATTATTTCCTCTTAATATTACAAAGATTTTGAGGATTAATATGTAATATTCATACTAATTCTTTAAAACCGTATACTTTTTATAGGTGTAAACTTGATCGTATAATGGGAAGTAAATTCAAACCTGGAAACCCCTTTCAGCCTGCATCCGATCTACTACCTACATCTTTGACTTTCTCCGCCGGTAACCCATCCCATGCTATTTTTCCTTGAGAATGAGGAAGAACTATACTAAAAATCCCAGGGGACTGGTTTTCTTTGAAGAAACAATGGCTACCCTCTGGCATCTAAGATCCTGTTTTACCTTAGTGCTGATATGGCCATTGTTTGCCTCACCCTTTGCCTACTCCCAGACTTTCACCTATGGTGAATTCAACGAGTCAAATATAATACTGCTCAAGGATGCTTCTATACACTCTGAGCGGGTACTCACCCTAACCAATCAAACCCTGCGTTCGAAGGCCCGTGCTCTGTACCCCACCCCAATCACAATAAAAAGCAGGGACAATTCCCTGTTGTCCTTCAGCACTAGCTTTGTCATGTCCATCGGGGTTCCATCTAAGGGTTTAGCAGGGCATGGGATAGCCTTCATCATGGCTCCCAGTAACTCCATCGCGGGCACTGAAGATTCACAGTACCTGGGACTCGCCACACCTAAAACCAATGGCCTCCCATCCAACCATCTTTTTGCAGTGGAATTTGATACAAATTATAACCCTGAACTTGGAGATATAAACGACAATCATGCTGGAGTTAATATAAATGGCGTTACATCCTTCGTATCACAGCCGGCGGCCTATTGGATTGACAAAGATCATTTTCAGAATTTGAGTCTGAAAAGTGGAAAGAATTTTCAAGCCTGGATTGATTATGACCATGTTGAAGACCGGCTGAATGTGTCTATTGCAGCAGCTGGGATGGAGAAGCCTGTCAAGCCACTGATATCAGTTGCTAACTTCAATCTTTCTGCAGTTTTGAAGGAAGAGGTGTATGTGGGGTTTTCTTCTTCTACAGGGTTTTACGCTGTTGAAAATCATTACATTCTCGGCTGGAGCTTCAGTACGGAAGGTGATGCTGTAAATATAAATAGAAACACAGGACTGAAATAGATTTTGAAATGAAGATTTGTGGATTCCCGCAAAACTAAAATGTTTAGATTTTAAATTTAGTTTTATATTTCTTTAGTTAAAGAATTTTTGTTTACTTTTTTTGGTGGGGAGTGGGCTGGGGCTGTACCATTGAAAGGGCTCCACTCTCCCCTGAAGAAGAAAAGGTTCACATAAAGGGGGGAAAATGATAAAATCTAGTGTACTGCACAATTTAAAATAATGGAATTGAAATGATTAGTGATTTATAATTTACATCTCTTGCACTGTGATTTTAAGCTTTAATGGGATTGGATGGTTGCCTTTTGTTCTGTGTTGGTATATTGATCTGGGCCTGTACTTTTAACAGGAAAAGCACCGCCGCTGGATCTCTCTGGTCTCCCTTCATTAGTCCCAAAAAATCGGATAACGAAATCCAGAGGCTTTGAGGCAGCTGTCACTGTAGCATCTCTGGTTCTGCTCATGATAGCTGTTTTCTTTGCACTTCGTAAGCTGAAAGAAATAAGAGAGAAGGAATCGATTGAAGAATGGGAGCTAGAGTATTGGCCTCACAGAATTCCCTACGAAGTGCTTAACACTGCCACACAAGGCTTCCAAAATGAGCAGCTGCTGGGCCGCGGGGGTTTCGGAAGGGTTTACAAGGGCGTTCTTCCTACAAGCGGTCTTGAAGTTGCAGTGAAATGCATCACAAAG
This sequence comes from Sequoia sempervirens, assembly GCA_007258455.2. NCBI lineage: Eukaryota > Viridiplantae > Streptophyta > Pinopsida > Cupressales > Cupressaceae > Sequoia > Sequoia sempervirens. Next base: position 50,195,094 of record VDFB02252616.1, read on the forward strand.
GAGTCCACTGAAGGAATGAAGGAATTTATTTCAGAAATCTCAAGCGTGGGTCGTCTCCAGCACAGAAATCTTGTTCAATTACGGGGCTGGTGCAGGAAAAAGAAACAGCTATTCATTGTTTATGACTACATGCCAAACGGAAGCCTGGACAAATTGATATTCCCAAACGCAAAGGCAAAGAAAGAAGTACTGTCTTGGGCTCAAAGATACACGATTCTGAAGGGCATCGCTACAGGGCTGTTATATCTTCATGAGCAATGGGATCGCAGGGTTGTTCACAGAGATGTGAAATCGAGCAATGTGTTGCTCGATTCAGAGCTCAATGCAAAGCTGGGAGATTTCGGGCTTGCTCGTTTGTACGACCACACGCAAAACCCAGAGACAACTAGGGTCGTGGGGACTGTTGGTTATATTGCTCCCGAGGTCACAAATACAGGGAAAGTTACTCCAAGCTCCGATGTATTCAGTTTTGGGGTGGTTTTACTGGAAGTTGGATGTGGCAGGAGGCCCATAGATTTGTCCAAGGATAATGAACAGATTGTTTTGATTGAATGGGTGAAGGATTTATATCAGAAAGAAAAAATCTTGCACGCAGCCGATCCAAATCTTAATGGCGTGTACAATGTGGAAGAAATGGAAAGAGTGCTGAAATTGGGGTTGTTTTGTACTCATCCTCTACCAGAAAAAAGGCTTGACATTAGAACAGTACTGCAAATATTGGAAGGGCAAACTCCTCTTCCAGTTCATCAGATCATTTGGGCTTCTTACGATACAAGTCACCGAGATTATTCCCATGGTTTTCGTGTTACAGATGAAGGAGAAACTGATAGTCTTTTGACTCCCGCTCCCAAGTCTGTGGAATCTGCAACTACTTCAACAAGCCCTTGTTATGATAAAGATTCTGATTATGATGTGGGCAGATGACTTTCTCAGTTGCCAGTTGTTGCCCTTATGGTTTTATGCTAAATTTCTATGAACAGGCATGATAATCATCTTGGATTGAACTGCTGTAATTTTTTGTAATCTTGCTTTTTTTTAATATAAAATATTAAAAAATTGTGATGATTAAATTGAATGCTAGCTAAAAAGCCGTTTCTTGTATTATTAGTTAGTTCAATTTTGATTGTCCTTTTCTTTCAACTTAAGATTTAAAGAAAACCATTTTCTTCCTAATTGTAAATCTCTTTTTTCCCTAGAAGATTGGCTCATTTATGTAAAGCCTATAAGAAAACAATTCTTCCAAATATGTAATATTTTAATAATATTTGTTTTAAATATTATATAGAATGAGGTAGTGTGGAGCAGAACCATCTCTTTATATGTCATTTATAAAAAGGTGTGTAGAGAGGGTATCATTATCCTGCAGCATTTTTATCAATGAAATAGTGTTTTTTTGTATATCTTTTCTTTTAAGTAGTCTATTATCTTCGTACGATGAAATTTGTATGTTTGTTTATTATTGTTACATCTTTTAGCTTTTCGTTTATTCCATGCCATGTTTTTAAAGCTTTTATTTTGATTCTACATTGACATATCCTACTTCTAAAGTCATTTATACTTTGGAAAAATATCACGATTTTCTGGCATTGTCAAATAGAGCTTACTTTCCATACCATTACATTAGAGGGCATCATGTCTTCCTCAACAGTGTCAGCCCTTACTTTTTAGTTCAAAAATTTAAGCGGGTGCAAAAGGGGAGCTAAAAATTGCCCCACCTGATTAGGCGCTTTTTTTCTGCCACTTGTCAATCATATGAAGTTTTAAAATTCCCACCAATTATTTTTTATTTATTTACTCTGCCGGAATTGAATATGGAAAATGATAAAATTCATGAATTTAAGAGCTTAAAATTAAGCTTAAACTATACTATGAAATTCAATGGACCACCCACTTGGAGGCCCCTCTATGGGACCTTGCCCTAAGTTCCTCCTTATTATTTCTATTTGGGGGTATTGTGCTTCCCTCTTCCCCACATTGTTCCCACCACTCTTATACCTTGGAGACTTGCCCCATAATTCCACTATTATACCTAGTTACGAGCCCTTGCTCCTTATTATGACTTAATACCTTATTTTGGACCCTTGCCCACATTGTCAATTCTATACCTACTAGGGTTTCCTATCTTATTGACCTTTATGTGTCCATACTTTTAGATGTTACATTAGAAAGCATGCAATTATCCCCCACTCTTTACACTTACATGTGTTACTAGACCACTAAAAATTACACCACCATTCTATTATCCATATAAAAACAACATTGTTGTAATACCATCTCTAACTATATAATTACATAATACTTTCTTTACACTTATACTTACACTTGTATGATTCATTTTGCAAATCACATTATTCTAAACTTTCAATTACCAACTATATTTTATATTAATTTATACTCCTTATGCTTATTAATTGCCTAAATTAGGCATCTAAGAAAATTTCTTTTCACTTTCATACCTAATTTAAAAGTTTTCTTTTCTTTTCTTTTTTATACCTAATTTAAAGGTTACAATAAAACTAGAACTCAAGAAGCGAGATGAAACTAGGTACCTAGTCCTTAAAAAGGTAGAATTTATCAAAAAATTATTTATTAATATAATTACAAATCTTCAAAATAAATTTTGTGACATTTGCCAAATCAGATCTTATAAATATTTTGATTTTATCATTGACGGTCAGCAAATGGGTCTCCCCGTCATTTTATGTATGATATTTTTATTTATGGTAGTTGTAAAGGTCCTTTCAAATTCCATTATTCTTCCGTCGATTCCATCATAAAATATGTGTTGTCTTCTTCTGATGTGTACCGAAAGCATCTTGTTCAAGAAAACAGTTTATTCAATTTGTGGGACCCACAAATTTGACATTTATCTACAAAATCAAGGAATTACATCCTCCTTCATGATGAAAATATCTTTTGTGGGTTTCATCGATGATACGAAATTTTAGATTGTTTTATGCACATGTTAAATTTGGTATATAAATAGACTTTAATTTAATATTTAAAGAAATTTTTCATGATATTTCATTGCTTTAGATTAACTTGTTCAAAAGTTAATCTTTCTAGAAAGTGGTTGTTGTCATGTTGATTTTTGTATCGTAGAAGTCAAAATTAGCAACTACAAATATGTATTTAAGTATATTTTATATGTCGTTTGAATCCATCTAAAAATTAAGAGAAATCAAAGTATCAATTAAAATGTATTAGATTCAAGAACATTCGAAGCTAGATTGTACAAAATTTAGGCATCTCACCAATTTGTTAGTTCACTACACTTTATATTCATATTTGTATACTTGGTCTTACGACAACATTTCTTCTATAAAGGCTTGATTGTTGTTAAAACAAGTCATAGAACCTCCCCTTCACCTTAAAGCAAGTCACGCTATGCTTATTACAATGAACAAACTCAAAAACATCCAGAGAAGGTAGAGGTGAGAGAGAACAACATATTTGCACTAATAGAGGACTAGGTTGCATCCAATTGGACTATACTACATGAATTGGTCTAGTCTGCTACTAGACAACATGATGTGATCCAATCTTTAAAAGTAGATCACATATCATGTCTCAATTAGCAATTGTGTTGATGGAAAACTATGCGCCCACAATTTCTTAAGTTTTGGCTAGAGAAAGCCTTAAAATGACTAATAATAATCGATCCATGACCAAGGATTATTATTGTCATGATTGTTGTAGGTCGAGAGGGAGAGATGAAATCGATTTCCATCTCCTAACATGGTTTCTAGTCATTCATTATTCCTTCAAGACTTTGATTGAAGTATTGAGAGTGTTAAATTGGTTGATGATGAGAGGAGGAAATAAGGTAGAAGGAAATACCAATTATCACAATTTCTTGTCTATGTCCATCCATGCCTAAAACACACCATTTTCCCAAAACAAGGAAGTTTCCTAAGTTTTGCATAGGTGTATGATGTGTGCAAAGATGTTTATTTCAATTTATTTAATAAGTTTCATTTATTTTTTTAATACTTTATCAAAACTACAATGTTAAGCTAAGAGAAATAAAATAAATTAATGTCACTTGCATAAATTTTCAAAGTAAAAGGCGACTATCACTATTTCTTTTGTATTTATAAAATGAAGGTTTAATATGAATGCAAGTTTGATGACATGTAGTCTAATGTGCAAATTGTCCCTAAGTAGTTCATCATCTAGATGAAATTTTCAAGAAAGATACAAAAAGACAATGATGTAAATTCTTTACAACTTTCATGAAAATATGCAACAAAGAAAATTTGGTAGCTATGTACTGATAATTTTTATAATAATACAACAATGCAAGATGATAAATTTTAGATATGCACGAGTGCAACTAATTACAACCAAGTTATTTCAATCAACATTTCTTATTCCCCTTTCTAAATACAAAAATGACTAGATTGTAGGAGGATCCTCGACCAATTTACATATGCCAACAAAGAATATGTTGCTTTCTTGGTAAAAGTTAAAAAACTATTTCATACTTTAAAATAAAGGAAATGGTCAACACAATTACAAATTTTCAACTTGGGCCACCCAAAATTGTTGTTTATGTTTTGAATTTTAAAATGATATAAACAAATGAAATGTAGAGCTCTTGATTTGGTTTATGTTTATAATTATACTTAAAAAATAAAATTAGCTGGATATATATTTTTTATAAATTCAAGAGAAGAATTTTAATTGCTATTTTTTGAAAAAAGTGAGATCAATGGGACATTGCAAAAAAAAAAATCTCTACTTTTTTTAATCTACATAGATAACTTGAAAACCTACTTACATAGAACAAAATGATTTTCGATGATTTTTCTTTTATAATTTTTTGTAAGGTCAAACTTAATAAAAATTTCATAGTTTTCTTAGGACATCAAATTTTGTTTGAACTTTTTATCATTTAAAAAAACCTTCTTAGAAAAGATTCTCTCTTCTAATGCATCATACATTTTAAATTTTATTTTAATAATTAGCCTCATGCTTGATTATAATAATCTACTTATAATAAATTTTACAAAAATACAAAACTAATCTAAATATATATTTAGATTCTATACTTCTTGCTCTACACAAATATAGTTTTTGGACTTTAAATTTAAATATATATAGCCCGATCGAAGAAATATTTAAGTAAATTAAAATGTTTTATAAATAATTGAAATGGGAAGGGAGTGTTGTTTGCCACATAGGGTGTTAGACAAGTTTTGGTTGAAACACTAGAAAAGATTTCAACGAGACTTCACAATTATATTGTTTAATGTATTTTTTGACAAGATAGTGAAAAAAAACATATAAGTAATTTTTTGATAGAAACCCTTTGAATTTGGTAAAAATATAATAGATTTATTTTTAACAAATGTAATAGATTTTTTATGTTTATTTTAGATTGATATAATTCTAAATTGTATTTTGTTTTATGATTTCCTATGGCTTATATTTATTTTGTTTGCATGTATGTACTTATTATGTTTTGATTTAGGTTTGGGTACGCACACTAATATACATGATTCATTCCACCCTCCAACTTTGTATAATATTCCCATAGGACTTCTTGTAGGACACTTTTATTGGTATATACATTCATATATTTTAGATTTTTCTCATGACATTTTTACACCTTATGATGACATTTTCTTTTACATACCATGATATCCCTACATCCATAGATTCATATTTTTTATATTTGACATCTCTTTTCATACATCACGTTGTGATGCAAGGTAATGAGTAATTTACATCTCATGTTTTCTTTACTCATACATTCCATGATTATGCTATACCTTGTGATTTATTTTTATCTCTTCATATGGATGATTGTGATGTTTCTACACCTATCTTCTAATTCATTACATGATGATACTAAGATCCAAGTTACTAAAGAACTTTTACATGATGATCATGTTGAATCTACATATCACTTGTAGGTCTACTTTTACATGATGACTATAATAATCACATAAGGTTTAAAAGTACAATTTGAAAATACCATCACCAATTATACCATGTAATGTATTAATTCTACCTCTTGAACCTCAACTCACATCTAAACAATCTAACTTGATTTGACATCATTCAACATCTATGAGCTTAATGATGATCCTATGGATTGTTATAGTGATGATTATATACTTAGTGAGTTTTTACCCTGTTCAATATGCCTTAAATAATGGATATAAATGATGTGGTTCTACCTCCTTTATATGTTCATGACATTGCTACACCACATGATAATAATATTTCCACATGCCATGATACCCATACGTCCATAGAGCCATGTTTTTTAGATTACACATCTTTTTTCATACACCATGTTGTCATAAACATGATGACCAATATTTTACATCTCATATGTTCTATTTACTAATGTATGTGTCTCATTATAATTTCATAACTTATGATGATATGTTTTTCTCTCTTCACGTGGATGATTGTGATTTTGTTACAAATATATTTAAATTCATTGTATGATGACACTATGATCCAAGTTACTAATAAATTTTACATGATTACGATGAATCTACATGTCATCACTTGTAAGTCTAATTTTACATGATGATTATGACGAGTCTACATGCCATCACTTATAGGTCTAATTTTATATGATGATTATGATGATCACATAAGGTATACAAGTACACTATATCACCACCAATTATACTATCTGATACATTAATTTTTCCTCTTGAACCTCAACTACATCTAAATGTGATCTAATGATTTTGACAACATTCAATTATTATTAAATACGCAAGATTTTTTTTAATAATAATATCTAAAGTGCCCATTTCCTTTTTATAGTTGGATATTTTCCTTTCTTTATGGAATTGGATAGTGACCATTCTTTCCTATTAGATATAGTTATTTCATTTATTTATGAACTTGATGATGATCATATGGATAGTGATAGTGATGATTACATGCTTAGTGAGGTTTTACCTTATGATATACTTTGTATAATGATTATAGATGATGTGGTTCTAGCTCCTTTACCTATTCATGATATTGTTACACCTCGTGTGATGAATATTCCTTTTGCATATCATGAGACCCCTACATCCACTATAGAGCCATGATTTTTGGAAGACATATCTATTTTCATATATCATAATGCGATTCATTATGACTAGTGAAAATCCACTGTCCACTAGGTAAACCCCAAAGGATGAGCAACACACATTATGTCTACAAGGTGTGCACTCATAAAGAAAGGGTTGCACATGGGTAAAGTCATCACAAAAATTTGTGTACCCATAAGTCAGTTCCAAAATGATCAATGTTATACCAACGCTACACTAAGTCCAACCTTTGTGAACAAAATTGAAGCACAAATGTCAATATGTTCATGCCAAAATGAGAATACCAATGAAATACTCATGAGGGCTAGAGTGAAAATCTTTTGTCCACTAGGTGAGCCCCAAAGGATGAGCAACAAACACTAAGTCTACAAGGTGTGCACTCATAAAGAAATGGTGGCACATGGGTAAAGTCATTAAAAAAAATTGTATACCCATAAGTCAGTGCCAAAATGATCAATGCTATGCCAAAACTACACTAAGTCCAACCTCTGTGAAAAAAACTAAAGCAAAAATGTCAATATGTTCATGCCAAAATGAGAATTCCAATGAAATAATGCCAATGCATTCCCCCACTTTAAAGAAATGGCTAAACACCATGTTTGAGCAATTACTTTAAAGTAGAAAATGATAAATTCCAATTGTTAAAAGGGACATGGGAGCTTATTTGGAAAGTCCTATGCCAATGATATGTTTCTAAATAAAGCTACATCATGAAGAGGGGTTTCCCCCATATGAAATCCTAGATATAACACATAAGGGATCTACGGATTTGGGGTCAATGTATGTCTTTGCTATAGTGATAATAGAGCTCAAAACTGTCATCATTCCATAAATACTCATAGAACAACAAATACAATGGATGAAGGACACATAGAGAGTGAAAGAAAAGAAAAGCTTTTGGGTAAACATGGAAGAGACCTGAATGCCTCAATGCTTTGCATTGTCTTGAAAAGACAAACACAAGACAATGTTTATATGATAGATAGAAGAGTGCATATACAAATAGAAGAATGTCACTATAGGTTCACTTCCTTTCTATCCTTGCACCAATGGAGTAAGAAGGGTCATCCAAAGAAAACTCACACACATAAAGACATGCCAAGCAACACGATACGAGGGATCACATTACACACATGCAATAACAAAGAACATGAAAAGAAGACAAATAAAGGACTAGTATGTCACATGTGAGCCAACCTATAGAAAGTCGTCTACATCCCAATCTTTCTCATTGTATACAAAAGGAAGATAACTAGCCAAAGGGGCAACAACAAGTGCCATACTAGGACAATTGCTAGGTTCAACATGTGGTGGTTCACTCTTGTTAGGAGGATCATCACAGTTGCTCCCATCTAAGTTCATGGAAGAGGAAAATAATAAATTCAGCTCATTATGCACTTCCTCATCAATCTTAACAATCTCATCATCATCATCCAAATTAATCACAACAGGAGGTCTAATGACAATGTCCATTATAGGTTCATGTTTTTGTTGTGGCGAAGGTGGAGAATCATCATGCTTTTCCTGAGTCAGATTTTGATCTTGGTTTGTTCTTTTCTTTTAACTGATGAGCAATAGCACAATGTCTACACCTACGCTCTTTAACATTTTGATTTCTTCTTGTATAATTTTCAAGTTGTGATGGTGTAGGAGTGAGTTTATCACCATTGGTTTCTTTTCTTCTCACAAGGGAGGAATGAAATTCCTAACCATCGAGGGTTGGTCAACCACTTTCTCTTTAGGTTTGTAAACTTGTTTGAGTTTAGGAGGCACCAAAGGATTTGTAGGGTTATCTATTGGTCTCCTGTAGGAAATTGGTAGAAGAATTGTGGTGGATTTTCCTTGGTTACCTAGAAGGGATTTTCGTTTAGTTATAGGTTCATTAATGATAGGTTGGGAAGGTAGAACATTCATGGACTCAAGAATATTGCTAAGGGATAATTTTGCTATGTGCTTTGCATTGAACTTTTGATAAGATTTGAAAAATAAGTTCGCATGAGGCTTAATAGGTTCCATAGGTTTAGGCCAAAAGAAATACAATGAAAAGTTTCCACGAGAAGACACATAATTAAACCCACTATGATATACAGGAAAAATTTCATTGTCAAATGGAAATTTCAAACATTTATGAATAATCAATGGGATGACATCCATGGAGCATAACCATTGGTAGCCTAACTTCAAATGGAATTGGTTCAATGACGGGATGATGGAGAATGATACATCTAATTGTTTTGGTCTGACTTTTAAGGGAAGAGTGATCAAACCTATCGTAGGGTGAGCAAAACCATCATGTGTTTTGATCCATGCTTTCAATTGTTCATAAGAATCTTGGTAAAGTTAATGCAAAAATAAGAATTCCTTAGTGATCACATTCTCTACACACATGGGATCAATTAATATCCCATTTAATTTATTTTCCACTTGTCCCTTTTCTCCATTTTCCTCCATTTTCAAATAAATAATTTAAAATAAATTATTTATACACCACCTAGTCAAATATGCCCTGTCATAGCCTTCATTGTTGTCATAGCCATCAGGCATCATACCTATCATGATTCCTCCAAGAATAGCATATTCTTGGTGCATCAATCCTAGACCATTGATCTTCGCATCTTTCTAGAAATTTAATCTCAACCATCCATTTTGTAACCTGCTTCTCATGCATCCTCCACCATTGATCTTGGAATCCTTCTAAAGGATTAATATTAGTTGTCCATTCGAAAGGTTGTCTATAAAAGCAACCTTCCTCCATTTTCACCTTAACAACTAATTTTCTCCAAATTTCTTGCTTACTATTTGCAGGTTTTGCACAAGTCTACTTCAAAATTTGAGGGAAAAGTTGCATAAGAAGGAGAGCAAGGGAAGTGATTCAACCAATAATGGGGAGTAGTTTTTTTTATGTTTTTCATTTCTAATCTTCTCCATTATTTTGTATTCTCTTGTTGATGTGGTTTATTGGTCTAGAGGTGTTAGTTGTCACTATTCTAGGCTAGAAACTAATAAACCCCATCTCACATTGGTGAACCTAATGCGGGCATACTTTTTTGCAAATTTTTCATATGGATTTAACTTGTTTTTTGCATATTTTGAGTACGGAACGATGAAATTGTCAAGCGCAACGATGTATTTGTTGAGGAATGACACATATGTCAAATGTAGTGACACACTTGTCTAGAAACGACACATTTGTAGAAGGCATCCTTGGGCGGGAAAATTCGAATTTGAAAACGTGACACAACCATCCTCATGTGACGCAACAAAGGGATGCAACTGATGAAATGTGTGACACAATTGCTTGTCAGGTAAAAAGTTTAGTTTTAGTTTCTTTTTCATCTTTCAAGTTCACTTTCTGTGAGTTGAATAGTGGAATAGGGTTTTTGGGTTTTGATGTTCTATTTGCAGCGTGTGGCTTTAAGTGGATTCCCAAAATCACTTCTTGGAGCAACAAAAAAATTGAATCCTTTAGTTCTAGTTTCTCTTTTTACTTTCATTTCTTTAGCTTAGTTGTTTGATTCTGGCTTTGGTTTGGGATTATGATGTCCATTCCAATGAGTATGAATGGGACTCCTTATCCTCCACCACCTTCATGGACCTAGATAAAATATTTGGGGAATTTGACCAAATGCTTAGCCTTGATTTTTCACGAAATCCATCAAATACCCATCTGAGAATGTCTTTGACTAAAGAAGAATGGCTTCAACACTATTTTTGGAAATCCATTGACCTAGCTTTCTGGGAGCTTGATGACTCTAGTTCCATCTTTACCCTATCTTCCTACACAATGACCCTTGACAATACCGATGATGGCTTACCTCTTGTCTAACCTCAACTCATAGATTGGGACCAACAAGGACCACCAAGTTTAGATACTTTCGAGAATGACGAAGCCATTGCTGAGTTCATGGGACTTCGTGACAAAATACCAAATGGAGATCATAAAGTTGGATTTTCCATAGAACTCAATTATGCCGCATACTTTGGTGAGGTTGTCCTGTCCTCTAGTCACAAAAGTGAAAATGAAAAAATTAAAAATAAAAATAATAGGTCTTAAGGTGAAAACCGAAAGGCACTTGTTGATTGTGAAAAAGTAAAAATAAAGGACGTATTCAAAGGTGAAAACCTCTCTAAGGCACCCGAGGATGGAGGACAGAACTGTCTCCTAATAGACTAAGAGAGATCGTCGTTGCTTATAGAAGAAATATAGGAAGTCAACATTGGAACAACAAATAACTCCAAAATAATACAGTTAGCAACATCCTTGACCATTGAGGAAAATCCCGAGTTCATAGCATTCTTCTAAAAAAGACAAGTCAACTTTGCATGGTCATATGCTGATATGCCTGGATTGGATCCCAAATTGGTTCTACATCACCTACCATTGCTACCAAATTCAAAGCCATTCAAACATAAGTTAAGAAAAATGCACCCCCAGATTGCACTCATAGTCAAGGTAGAACTTAAGAAGCTCTTGGATGTCAGATTAATTCGTCTGATTGATTATGCAAAATGAATATCAAATCTTGTTCTTGTCACCAAAAAAAAACATCAAATCAAAGTTTGCACGAATTTCTGAGACCTCAATAAATCTTGTCCCAAAGATGACTTTCCTCTGCCAAACATTGACATCATAGTGGATTTAACTGTTGTACATGAAATGCTATCACTAATGGACGAATTCTCAGGATACAATTAGATTAGAATTTCCATTGAAGATTAACCAAAAATAGCTTTCACATGTGCTTGGGGAGCTTTCTGTTGGAATGTCATGCCATTTGGACTGAAAAAATCTAGAGCCACCTATTCGAGAGCCATGAATACAATTTTTCATGACTATATGCATGTCCTTATGGAAGATTATGTTGATGAACTTCTCTCTAAATCTTTAAAAAGAGGTGGACACTTAGCAGTATTGGATAAGATCTTTACTCAACTTGAAAAATATCAAGTCAGGCTAAATCCAAAGAAGTGCGTTTTCATGGTCTATTCAGGAAAACTCTTGGGATATATAGTCTCTCGTAGAGGAATAGAAGTTGATCCTGCCAAAGTAAAAGCAATCTTAGACATGCCACCACCAACCAATATCAGTCAGTCAAGGACATTACAAGGAAGACTACAATCAATCCACAGGTTCATTGCCCAGCTAGCAGACAAGACCCATCCATTCCAACATTTGCTAAGAAAAGGAATTCCCTTCAATTGGATTGACAAGTGTCAAGAAGCATTTGACCAAATCAAGAAGTATCTATTGACTCCACCAGTCCTTAGGCCACCGATTGAAAGAATACATGTAATACTATATGTGACAACTACTACATCAGCACTGGGGGCACTTTTAGCATAAAATGATAATGATGGCAAGGAAAGGGAAATATACTATATCAACTGCACTTTAGTTGGGTATGAGCTAAACTATAGTCCTATTGAGTGAGCATGTCTAGCAGTGGTATTTGCAACACAAAAATTGAGGCACTACATGCTAAATCATAAAACCAAGTTGATTGCCAAAATTGATCCTTTGAAATACCTACTCAAAAAAATAGCATTGATAGGAAGGCTAGCTAAATGGGTTATGATTCTGAGTGAATATGACATTGAGTATGTCGACCAAAAAGCAATAAAGGGACAAGTAATAGTTGACCAACTCGTAGATGCACCATTAAAATTAGACCATCCTTTGGTATCTGAATTCCCAGATGAATCAATCCTTGTCATAGACACACCAAACACATGGAAGTTATACTTTGATGGATCTTATACAAGTCATGGATTAGGAGCCGATATTCTATTTGTCACACCTCAACGAGACTCCATTCCTAAGTCATTTCACATAGAATTTTCATGCACAAATAACATGGTTGAATATGAAGCATTACTGATAGGACTTCACATGGCAATAAATTGGAAAATCAAAGATCTTCAAGTCTATGGTGAATCCCAACTAGTGATTAAACAAGTTAATGATGACTATGACACCACAGATGAGAAATTGATGCCCTACAAGTGCATGGTAGACAGTTTTAGACTATAGTTTGATAGCATCTCCTTTGAGAAAATTCCAAGAATCCAGAACAAAGTAGTTAATGCAATGGCTACCATTGGATCTCTCTTGGACATTCCTAACAATGCCTCACAATATGAGTTTTTGGTGGAACAACTGTTGATCCCTACATTTGATGTCCCCAAAACCAAACTTGTGTGTGAACTTGTTGGTCTCAAATCTCCTTGGTACAAAGACATCTATGCTTATCTGCATGACCAAATTATTCCCCTTGATTTGTCCCTTAACAAACACAAAACCTTTATTTGACAAGCGCCCAAATATGCCATCATCAGAGACACCCTTTATCGTCGTAGCTTAGATAGTACCCTTCTTTGATGTCTCGACTCAAATGAAGCACAAACAACCTTACAAGAGGTACACCAGGGTATATATGGAGCTCACTTTGCTAGTCCAACCTTAGCTAAAAATCTCATGAGAACGAGATATTATTGGCCTATGATGGAACAAGATGCTTATCACTTTGTCAAGAGATGTCATCAGTGTCAGATTCATGGAGATCTAATACATGCACCAACTTAGGAACTTCAACCACTCACTTTTCCTTGGCCTTTTTCTCAATGGGGACCCGACCTCGTAGGAAAGATCCATCCCACCTCTTCTAATGGACCTAAGTGTATCCTTGTTGCTACTGAGTATTTCATGAAATGGATTGAAGCCATCCCATTGACTTACATTACTAGAAAATAGGTAGCCAAATTCATCTTGAATTATATCATTTGCCACTATGGTATTCCATAGTCCATCGTCACTAATAATGGTTGCCCTTTCAAAAACCAAGATGTTTGTGAGCTTTGTGACAAATTCCATATCCAACATCATTTTTCCACTCCATATTACCCCCAAGGTAATGGCCAAGCTGAGACGTCTAATAAGACCATCCTAAAAATCCTAAAGAAGACTGTCGATGACGCTGGCCGTGACTGGCACTTACAACTCAACCTTGCCTTATGGGCCTACCGTACTAGTGTCTGCACTCCAACTGGAGCCATTCCATATTCCCTTGTTTTTGGCTTTGAAGCCATACTTCCTATAGAGGTCGAGTTACCCTCTTTACGAGTCTCCATGCAAGGCTTGATTGATCAAGAAGAATATCATGTCTCCCATCTACATGAGCTAGAGTTACTGAATGAAAAGAGACAAAATGCCTCAACACATCTACAAGCATACCAAAATCACCTTCGATGTAGCTATAAGAAAAAGGTCCAACCTAAAAGCTTTGACATTGGTGACTAAGTTCTGAAAGAAAATCTGAAGAATCAAGCAGAATGAGAAAAACTAGGAAAGTTTGAACCTAATTGGTTGGGCCCTTATATCATTACAACATCATATGGATCAGGTGCTTATTAGCTTTCTACTCCTGAAGGAGGCCCATTGTTCGAACCTATCAACAACATGGACCTCCGTAAATATTACACTTGATTCTTAGAGTATCCCCTTAAAAAGTCAAAAATACAAAAATAAAAATAAAAATGGTCACCCTGATGAAAACCTGGCAAACAGGCGTTTTGGTGACACCAAAAAAATTAAAAAAAATTAAAAAAAAATGAAAAAAATAGTAAAGAGAAATAATTCATCCAAAAGTGAAAACCACTTCAGTGGCACTTTGGATAAGTACCATGGTGAAAACTTGGAAACAGGCCCCATGTGTAGTCAGTTCCCGCTCCTTCATCTACTATCACTCCATTTGATCTCTCCCTTTCCACTTATCCATTTTTGTCATTCACCATAATAAATTTTGTCATCCTTCCATGGCTTGAAAACCATTGACATTTGGGTATCCCAATCATCCTTTGCATTCACCACTATTCTTTGCACATAATAAGTTGGTCTCACACTTGATGGGGGAAATTCCTTGATCTACATCTTTATCAGAAATAATATCAACATCAAAAAACATCAAAATCCAAAAAAATCGAAAACATCAAAATTAAAAAAAATCATAAAAGCGTCAAAATCCCCAAAAATAAAAAAAATCAAAATCCCAAAACTAAGTTTGAGTCACGAGTCGAGAGTCAATTTGTGTTAGAGTGGTCAAACTACGTTTCCTCTGCACATTTGCTACGTAGGCAAGGCTCATCTTAAATGGGCCCCTGAGGCATTAGGTCAGTCCTTTTAGGTGGTCCAAATAAAATCATGACTCAGTCTTTTGTCGAATATGCCAAAGTCAAGTAATGTCAAACTATGAGGTCTCTGCGCATTGCTACGTAGGCAAGACCATTTTTCAATGAGCCCTCAAGGCTCCCTAGGTCAAGTCCCTTAGGGTTCGTCGAGTCTGGTCCTGTCCTTAGTCTAAAAACAATTATCATTTGAACAAAATCACGAATCAACAAATGCACATAACCAACAAAATCTTTCATCAATCAATCAAATTGGTCATTCAATCGAAATGGGGCATTAGGTCATTTGTCTCATTCGGTCTTATATCAGGATGTGTCCTTCTTGAGGTTAGACTTTGTCGATTTGGTCATTCACCTTAAGCAAGATATGTCCTTCCTGCAGTTAGGTGCCTTGTCAACACTTATCATTTGGTCAACATTATCAGATGTTTCCTTTTCCTTAAACAGGATGTGTCTTTCCTGTAGTTAGGTATCGTCACATCACTTGATCATATTCATCAATATTTTTCAAAGAAATGATCAATCTTTGTCACAATCAATCTTGTCAACCTTGTCAATCAATCTTGCCTTGATCAGGATGTGTCCTTCCTGAAACTAGGTGCGGTCAATCAAATCAATTTGTCAACGCTTGCCAATTTATCAACCAACCCTTGTCAACCTTATCAAATCAATCTTTGTCAAATCACTCAATCTTATCATCTTGATCAATCAATTTTTCCTTATTCAGGATTTTTCCTTCCTGAAACTAGGTATAACCTTTATCAAATCAATTTGTCAACTTATCGATCAATCTTTGTCAATCTATTGATCAAATAAATTTGTCAACTTTTGTCAATTATCAATCAATCTTAGTCAACTTATCAATCAAGTCGGTCATCTTGGTCAAACAAATAATCTCATCAAAACTATTGGCAAGCATTATCTATCTTGGCAAACACTTTGGGCTGGAATTGTCTTATCATCTTGATTGATTTTGGGTCATGTTACTAGTCTCCTCGAGGATGTCCTATCAATAGATTTAGAGGGACGATGATGGATCATGATATATTTTCTTTGTTTGTTGTCTGTGGTTTGTCTTGGAAAAAAGACTGGGACAATTGGGTCCTTAATATGAGCTGGGGCATTCCTTGTCTTTTTGACTACTTGTCTCTCCCAAATGGTCACCTTGCACACCTTGGTTTATGCCATACCTTGGTGTTTGTGGACCATTTGTGACATTTTTGAAACCCAATGATGATAAAAATAAAAATGTAAGCATGAAAGTTGGATTCCTTATCATTCTCGATCTAACCTTCTATCTCCATCTCCTTTATCTTTTCCATGCCAACATTCACCTCCCCCTTCTCCGCACTAACGTTTCTTCCGTCTGCATCTTGACAGAGTCCTGTGACACACAAAAGCATCTTGCATCCATAATCATGTTAGATTGCATCATAAAAAACACCATCATCATAAACATCATCTTCATATTAGGTCACATATATTTGCATAAGAAAATACAAAAACACAAATTGCATCCATACAACATTCATATTTCATCATCATATTAGTGCCATTTGCATTATACCTTTCATTACAACATTACATCCCATATCACATAGTATTGCATTCCATAACATGTTGCATTACAACCCATTTACATTGCATTTCATATAACATCGCATTGTGCATATCATCACATTACATATCATATATATTCATATTACATTAAGTGTCACATTTTGCATTATCATACAAACATTACAACAATACATTCCATTTTTCATTAAGCAATTTCCATTCATCATTCACACGTGACATATCCAAAACATCCATAACCATTAAATGGAACTAATCACATACTCATATACATCATCATCATCTCATACTGCATTCAAAAAACATTAGGTCATCCACATTGCATACAATAAAAGCATAGACATTTATCACATAGTCATAGGCACATAATCATAAACCACATCAAAACCATCACATAATCATATAGAATGCATCATCACACATCATAATCATCCATCATATCGCATAAATAAACATATAAGCATCCATCATGTAATATGCCATAATAAACCCATAAACGCATCATAATGCATATCATCAACTGCCGCCAAAATCATATCATATATATATATCACTCAAAATCACGTGTCATAGGTACAATTTCATGATGTATAAATAAAATGCAGCTGACAGGCTCGATAATCAAGTGTATCAGTGTCTATATAAACATGATAAATGATAAACACAATCTATTTGGAACTGCCCTCATCTCCAGCCCTTGTGGTCCTATGCTTTGTGGCAGGAGGTCTCTCATATGGGGTGGCCTGCCTAGCATCTGAAGTCTCACCCTCTAACCTACTATGTGATCGTCAGTTGTGTGCTCTGCCTTGTGATCTGCTAGTCTCCATTTGTGAAAAGCTAGGCCCCCTCCTCTCTGGTGGCACAACCCTCTCATATAGGCCTCTATAATACTGGGTGGTTGCACCCTGTCTCGCTAGCTCTCGTGCAACATCAACCACTGATCCACTGCAGGTGGATGTAAAATAAATGATCCATTGCTCTACTCGTTGCTGCCCAATGACTGTCAGGTCCCTCTCTACTCGAAAAGCATCTCTCTCGGCCTTAAGGTTGTCCCTCTCGATAGTCACCGTCCTCAACTGTGCCTCTAGAGCTTCCACTCAAACTTGTAGAATGGCTATCCTCTACTTCGCTGACCCCTCTCCCTCCCCTATCTCCACCTTCTCTGGCACCTCCTCCTCGCCCATGATGATCCTCTTAGGGAGGATCCACTTTTCCTTGTCCATATTTTCCTCCTTCTCTCCTCCTACCTATCCTCCATCCCCACCTCTCTTGACCTCCATAGCCTCCAATTGTGCCACCTCAACTCCAGGAACATCTCCATGCTGCTCTCTGGCCTATACCAATACATTTTTCGTGGCCCTGATCTCCAGACGATGCTCCTCCATCTCTACCTCATCTAGGATGGGTGGCAGCATCCTACCCTCCTGTCGCCCTCTATCTCTCCTCCTCGGCTATCTATCACCTCATCCTCGTCCTCGTCCTCCATCACCCCCATCATCCCCTTGTCTCCTCCACCTCCTCATCCTCTATCTCCTTTGCCTCCTTGTCGACCTCTCACAGCCCTCACTCTGTGCTCTATTGCTGCTAGCTATTGTGGATATGTCAGTGGAATAGGCCTGTGAATCTGCCACCAATCATCATACTCTGGTGTGGTGCCTGCATCTACATCTCCTCCATGCCACTCCCAATCTAAGGCTTCCAAAGCATATGTCTCCTGCTCGGCTATAGTCACTACAATCTGTGGACCCTAGGGATGCACCTCCCTAGATGACCATCCATACTATATGCTGCCCACGGGAACTCCCTGTCTCTCCCCGAATTACCGGCGGACCCTCTTTGGTAGATACATCTCAATAATGTGCTGGCTCTGAACTGCGTGCCTAATCAGATATCTAGGTTTCCTGCACCAAGGAAGGTGGTTGTCCTCATCTATCCACACAGGGCACGCTTTGTATGGTCTCCAAATGAAGCTGACCAAGGTGTCAATGCCATGTCTCTAGTAGCCTACATCCTTGACGTGTATCTAACTCAGGCCCCCCTGGTATAAATATGAGTACGGTGTTGTGCCCACTACCTGCCACACCACTGGTGGCTAAAACACCGCTATGTGCTCCCATGCCCAAACTGTAAGCAAGGTCACACCACAGCTCAGGCTATGCACCTCTCTGTAAACAATATCATGTAGCTAGAAATATAACATGGCCAACAAACATGGCCCCCATGTGTACACTATCCTCATCGACCCCAACATCTCACCCCAACCAACTGGGAAACCATGGCCCCTACGATCAAGAATCATAACTCCTGCTATTAGTGCACACAAGACGCAACCAAACCAATCATATGTCTTGGCCAACACCTCCCACCAGATCTCATAGCCCTCGATCTCAAGCTCCACATACTCCTTGGTCTCATAATAGTCATAGAGCGCCTGCAGTCCTTGAGTCAAATCGTAATGCACACGCTCACTGTGAATGGGTAGCCTTAGGATTTGGTACACATCCTCTAGGGTGACTGTCACTTGCCCTGTAGGCAAATGGAAGCTGCTCATCTCTGAGTGTCACCACTCTGCTAATGCTGTCAGCATACCCCTATTTGCCCTAATCATGGGCATATACATCACATAAAATAAACCTAGCTCTAACAACACACTCCTCTCCTCATCGTCCAATTGGTCCCACAACTAGAACACGACTAACCTCGACTCTCATGTGTAAATAGGGGGAAGCCGCACCTGAAAAACTTCAAGCAACCAATAATGTCAATCCAAAACCCTCATTGGACCTATTGAATCTAACTTGACCAAGTCAAACCTTCCTAGTCTGGGGAAAATTTTTAATCAGGTAATTGCGTCACACTTTTTAGCTAATGTGTCACATGCAATATAATTACCCCGCAACTGAAAATGCATCACAATCACAAGCCCAACAATTGCGTCACACGTAGTCGTTTGTGTCATTCTTGATCACAATTGTGACTTGAAAATGCATTTGCATCTCATAAATTCATGTGTTGCACCGCAAACGTCCCCACCTTATCCCTAAGCATTTGTGTTGTGTCGAGTCAATTGCAGCAAACCGCTTCTCAATTGCATCAAACACGATATCAAATGTGTCGCATACTGAGTGACACATTCGTTTGCTAAGCTATTTCCTAGTCTACATGCACACAAAATGAGTAAATTAAATCATGGGTTTGTCAAACATATCGGGTCAGGTGCTCCCTCAGGTCGATGGTAGGTATGGATCTTGTATGCACGATGGGCAACCTCTAGAACATGAGACATCTTCACTACGTAATCACTTTGAGCTCTCAAAATTTCTAAATATGGAATGTGAAAATGACCCCTTTTCAACTTCCACTTGCCATTTATAGGTCTAACTTTAGGGTTTTTGACTTGCCTTGCCTTCTGGATGAACCCCTTGACACCTTGGACTTCAAATTTGACCCTGTCTTTGACCTTGATCATCAATTCTGTCTTCACTGTCACAATCTCGGCCATCCTTTTGTCTTATCAGGACAATTTTCCAAAATTTTGAATTTTTTTAAAAAATTGTCAAATTTTCCTAAGGGGGCATACCTGTACCCTGACTTCATTGGGGCATCTTAGAACATCTTTTAATTGAATTTATTTGACACAACACAATAAACTGCATTATGTCAAAGAGGGGCAAAATGTAGACACTGAAAAATGTCCTAAGTTTGCGAGTGTCATTTTTCTTGGTCTTCGTCATTTAATAATTGAATAATTTTAATTATTCAATTATGTTCATATTCCTCTATCAATTAGATAATTTTTAATTATTTAATTAATTCACTTACTAATCTTTATTCTATCTTGATCGATTAAATAATTTAATTGTGTCACTAATATCCCCCTTTCTTCTATAATTAAATAATTCATCATTTATTTAATTATTTCTCTATAGTTAAATAATAATAATAATTATTTGACCTTTTATTCTTCCATGATTAAATAATTGTTGAAATTATTTAATTCCTCTCCAATTTCCATCCTCACATTTAATTAAATTGAATAAATTTAATTAAATGCCCTATCTTATATTTCCTCCAAATAAATTATTTATTTGCCACTTGTCCCCTTTCTCCATTTTCCTTCATTTTCAAATAAATAATTTATGCACCACCTAGTCAAAGATGCCCTGCCATTAACCCCTGTCATAGCCTTCATTGTTGTCATAGCCGTCAGTGTCATACCTGTCATGATTCCTCCAAGAATAATATATTCTTGGTGCATCAATCCTGGACCATTGATCTTGGTATCTTTCTAGAAGTTTGATCTCAACCATCCATTTTGTAACCTCTCTCTCATGCATCCTCCACCATTGATCTTGAAATCCTTTTAGAGGATTAATCTCAGCCATCCATTCGAAAGGTTGTTTATAAAAGCAACCTTCTTCCTCCATTTTCACCTTAACAGCTAATTTTCTCCAACTTTCTTGCACTTTATTTGCAAGTTTTGCACAAGTTTACTCCTACCATTTTTCATTACCAATTGGTGGAGCCGGTTTAAATATTGTCATATCTTAAGGTGGAAAGAATAGTTATTTCTGCATATGCTTAAGTGTTTTTTTACCTTATTCATCATTCATCAGGTGATACTTATGCAAGTGTTTTGAAAAATTGAGTTTCAGAAGTATTACTCATGTTTTTTGCAAAACCAAATGGAGCACAAAACTGAATATACAAATGATAAAGCATAACAAAATGCTTTCATTTATTTCATGAAATGATTCACATTACAATATGTTCATTTTATTGCAAGAATACAAATGACAAGCACAACATTGCTTTTCAATGCTTTTCTTTTAGAATGGAAATGAAAGAAGAAATTTAATATCCACACAAGCCGTGGTTTTAGCTAATTCCATTCATTACGGAAAGTAAACTATACAGCTGAAAGTAAAAGAAATGAAAGACGATAGTAGAAGACATATCCATCGTTTCCTGATTCTGCATCTTCGATTGAGACGCTTGCTGCTTGTTCCGTCCTGCTTCTGCTCCTGAGTGTTCCTACAAGAGATTAAGAGGCGTGTCAATTAAGAGCTCCAGATATAAGTTATACTACAATCTCTACCAACAGACATATAATTCACTCTTCGAAATGCATGGAATCAACTAAAAGAGAGAACAAAAACATGAACTCAAAAGGAAACATCATCATCACATATTGTTTTTATAATAACATTGTTTGTTTCCTTGTGTAGGTATAGGAAAAGTCATATAGCTGATTATCTTATGAAGACCAAGCATGTGGGAAAAAATGGGCTCCCACAAGGGTAGAGCTCGACATGCTACCCCTTAACATTACAGATGGGGCTGAGTGAAGGAATGCAATCATCATTTTCATCTGAACTATTCATGAAGGAGTAATAACATAATTTCAAATCATTTGAGAAATTAAGCCTATTGGTCACTCATAACAGTCAAGTAACATATTGTTTTGAAAGCAATGGGGGGACAATAGACTTAATGAGCTCAGTCATTTCAACTGAAGAGTATCATTTTCATACTTGAAGACATAAAATTTCCATGCTAATTGTATCTTGTTGCCATGAGTATTGTTTATGCATCATGTTTCCAAATATTGCAGCAGGTATACGAGCTCATGATGGTGATAGTAGATAGGAATACATAATGCCTTATCCATAAGACATTATTCAATAATGGAGGCATGTGATAGAACTTCAGATTCACATTTGAATGGAAGATGTCAAGCATCAGGCATTTCACAAGTACCCATTAATTAATGCTTTAAAGGAGAGAAAATGCATAAAACAGTCTTTTCATAACATAACATAAAATGCATGAACAATACAACCATCCTTTAGGAGGCAACAAGATAAAATTGTCAGAAATATCATCATAAATGCAAGAAATGGTGAAAAATAGTAAGTGGAGTTTTCAAAAGTAAAGAATCATGTTAAGATCCACATCTTCTACAATGCATAATGCTTCAACAATGGTCCCTTTTCAAAAAATCACAATAGCGATAGCTCGAGTGGCTTTAATTGATGGGTTCAATACCATAAAGCAACTACAAATCAAAAGTGAGGTGTGTATACAATTTTTTATGCACAGTGAATGTACTATCACCTTCTAATTAAGGAAACAATGTGGGAACATCATGAACATTATTGGAGGGCTTGCAATATTATTTTGGCATTAGTTTCCAAAATGTATGAGAAGTATTTACAGGTACAGGCTTCCAAATGGTGCTTAAGCCATCAGATGATTGAATTGAAAGAATACAAATAAATAAGGTAAACAAGCTATTATGGTATGCAACAACAGTGTTTTCTCTTAAAATGAAAAAACTCAGATATAGGGAATATAGTTTTTTTTCCTATCTCTCCAGAGAAACATGAAAATTCGAATGAGAAGCCATGGGTTTTTCCTAAACCCTTGTTCAACACACTTTCAATGATGTGTGTAGCGAAATGGAGGGATTGCATAGCAAGCATACGCGTCTTGATCATCCAAAGAATATAGTTTCAGTAGGGTTCGAAACACCCACATGGGGTTTTGACTAAAATACAGTGATATTCGAAATACAACATACCCATGTTGGGTTTTGATCATAAAATGCAGAAATAGGTGATGCTTCATTATTTTCAATTTACCCACATGAGGCTTTGTTTCAAAAATTCAAAATACACATGATACTATCATGGGTCAAACCCATAAATGCTTTTAGATACCCAGTTTGTGTATACATGGCGTGGCCTAAGTGATGGCCTATGAATTTTATAAATAGAAATCAACCTTTGCAAAGATATAAATCTTTCATAAGCTTTTGTTTTAGAGAAAAAATTCCAAGAGAAATACAAAGGAGATAGACTTACCTTGCATGCCTATTAAAGACCAAGCAATGTGTCATGGCTGAGCTCTCACAGGGCTTTCAAAT
This sequence comes from Sequoia sempervirens, assembly GCA_007258455.2. NCBI lineage: Eukaryota > Viridiplantae > Streptophyta > Pinopsida > Cupressales > Cupressaceae > Sequoia > Sequoia sempervirens. Next base: position 50,218,854 of record VDFB02252616.1, read on the forward strand.
CAAGGGTCGAACTCTCATGATGGTGGCCAAGAAGGAGTAGAGGTAAATCACAGAAAATAAAACTTTTATAAGCATTTTATGAAGTAAAATTAGGGAAGAAAGCATGTTGGTCGCGGCCTTGAAGGCCTTTTATTGCTTTCAAAATGAAGAAGAAAGTCACAATATACGGTGAATTGACTTACCCATGATTTGCAGAGGAAGGTTGACCAATCTGAGTGCATTATGACGTCCTCCAAGCTGCAAATACCTAGCTAATGGTGATGACATGCAAAGGCCTTCCTTCCAAAGTTCACCCTTGCAAATGAATGGGAAACATAGGGCATTCTTTACATTTTGTTTAGGGTTTTTTCTTTTCCCTAAGTTGAAATTAGGCTTTAATCACATTTATTTAAGTAATCCCTTGCCAATTAATCTTCCCTTATGAAATACATATGCCTAAGTCGACCATGGTGTTCCTATAAGACTTTTGAGTCTAGGTCTAATTTAGGCTTTGAGGTATTTCGTTAGTCAAAATGGAGAATGATTAAAATTCCTTAGACTATTTTCAATTGATTTTGTGGAAATCAATTAAATCTTGGAGAAATATTGCTTTAACATAAGGATTATTCCTAGGCTTTTATTTTCAATTGATTTTATAGAAACCAATTAAGATAGTGATAAGAGATATGCCCTTATATTTTATGATTTTTTTATAAAATCAATATTGTAAATGGAGAAATAAGTTTGTATTTTACAAAATATTTCCAAAATCTTTAATTGCAAAAAATAAATTCAATTGGGAGAATATTAAATCTGCAAGCTATGTAAAAAAAATGTTTCTACTAACATACATTGTACCTCCCATATAAGCCATTCCATTGGTTTGTGACACTTTCCCATGAGTGCTTGAAGTAGAAGGAAATTGTCACCTTATTTACACCATTAGATCTCTAATCTAACACTAATACTACTATCCATAGCCATCTCTTAAAGTGTAGATTTATTCAAGAGGCCTACCTATGACTATAGGTTGAATCCATTAGTGGTATTCACATCTGTGGGTTGTCTTAATCGGCTTGGCTGCATTGCATGCCCTTTGTGAAAGCAAGGTTCCCCATGCATTTATACTTGTTCACTATAAAGTGAAACATAGAATCATTGTGAAGTGCTTGGCACGTGAAGTGCCTTTTTTCCATGAAAGTGCAATGCATAAAGGTAATGCTTTTCTTTTTTGCGTGACTTGTGGCCGACATTAAATCTAATGCCCCAATGATATAGTTTGAAATTCTTTTTCTTTCTAAGCTTTTTGACAAATTATAATTGAAAATGTTGCATTAGGTATTAAGTGAAAAGTTTTATTTATTCTCCACATAAATAAGGTCGGTGCCACATAGATATGAGATCTTTTGTTGTGTAAAGGGGGTTGGTAGTTATTATTGTCCATAATTTAAGGGGATTTTTGTACATATGCAGAAATAAAATCACCCCTTGTCCCTACTTTCCACCTTAGTTGCTAGATAAGGGGGTTTTGATATCTATGCACACATCATTTCAATGTCAATTTATTACCACGTTATTGAAATATTATTTGGTTTGGTTCTTTCTTCTTTGTATGTACATTGTATAAGAATGGGCATATCTTTTCTTTGGGGTATTCATTTTTTACATTTTTATACATAGTGTATTTTCTTTTTTCATTGTGTTATTTGTGTAAATTTTAAAAGAGAATTTTTGGACTTTTAGGGGAACGGATCCACTAGCTGAGCATCTTAACTTCACACTTCTCAAAATCTTATATGGAAATTTCAAATCACTCCCAATTTTTTAGAGCAACTTAATTGGCAAGTCCCTTGCTTATAACTAAGGTTTTAGGGCCACATCATCAAATATGATGCAACAAAAACATGCTTTTTGTCAAGGAATCCAAAAAGGCCCAGAAAAAAGGTGAGACCAATAGGTGTGCGCTAAGTCATCTTTTATTGGTGTGTTGATGTGGAGTCACATGATTTGTTGTTTTTTTAGATCTAAGGAATACATTTCATTCAATTATGGGTAGTCATCACCAATACTAACAACTTTAAAGTCACAACTATTGGTTCAATATTGTTAAAAATATTGGGCATTAAATCAACAAATGCCATAAAAACTATTGGAACATGCTTAGGTAGTGGGTCCTCTCCCCTATATGTACCTCTAAAATTGTAATCACATTAATTATAAAGTGTCATCTTCCACTCATCTAGAAGGTTCATGTATTGAATATTTTTGTACTCCAATGAACTAATGTAAAATTCCAATTTGGGGAGAATTACTCTTGTTTTGTATATTGGTTTGATTTCTTAATCTTATTTGAGGAGCTATGATGAATATCATAAAATATTATAAAATAAATAAATTAGATAAATGGAATTATAACTCTTAGTGAAATAGACTTCTCAAGAATTTCATGTGGGTCAAACTCTTGCTAACTATCTATGGAGTGGTTTGTGAACCCACTACCTATTGATAACATGTTGTATGAAGGATAAAAATAATTATATCTTAGGATTACTTTTGTGTGATGTTACACCATGATGACCACTATTGATATTGATTGTGCTTGTGACCTATGAACTAGAATCTAGGAGGTTTTTGGAGACTCTAGTGAGCCTCTATTTCTAGATGATCCTATGATGGATACTCTTATACCTATTCAAAAATTCTAAAAATATCACTAGGATACAATTGTAGCATATGAAGTTTGGGAATATATTACTTATCAAGATGATATATAAACACTTCTCTTGATGCACTCCTAAGGCATCAACTAGTTTTGACAGTAAGGATTCCTCTACACCAACACTTGTAGATTTATCAATTGTTCATACTCATCCATATAGCATATACATGATATTAGTGGATGAGAAATGCAGTGCATTGAAATGTATTGAGATTTCACAATCAAATTTTAGCCTTATTGAGTTATTGTTGTCTATAATGGGGATTCTAGTGATTTAGTTTGAAACATAAAAATGTGGTGACCCTAAGTTTAGTATCCAAGGCCTAGTATCAATTGGGGAGCCATCATTTCTAATGTTTCGTTAGGATATAAATCAACAAAGTCTATAGATTGACTTTCAACCCTTAAGGTGAGTCAATTTGACCTGGACCCGATCCTTTTGAGACTTAGGAATGAATTGGAAGTGATCTTGTTTGATTTTCCAAATTAGACTATATGAACTAATGTAATGAATGCAATTATCTGATAATTGATAAATAGAAACAATAAAGTTTTAATGAGAGATTTGGAAGCTGCAGACTGATGTGTACCTGCCCAAAAAACTTGGTCCTACTATGCTTACAAGGATGGGGTTACCTAATGGCCACTGAGTCCTTGTTAAGGTGTCCTACTCAACTTTCGAGGTCCTTTGGTGTAAGATTTGAGCTTCTATTTTATGCCTATCCCATAACTAGAGTGTTCTAAATAAATTTTGTAGGTGAGTTTTCATGTCTTGACAAGGTTGATGACAATAAATGCAACAATGCAAAATGGATCATTAAACTCTCTTCAATCCACTTCAAATTTGCAATCTGCACATTCACAAAGAGGAAAATTTTTGTGCCATATAGGAGCTTGCCTCAATCAAACCCCGTGTTAGTGTTTCCACTTTCATAATGGAAATGTCAATGATAAAACCTTGAAAGGAAAGGAAAGAAATGATGAATGAACACAAAGCCACAACTCACCACCCTTTAATGGCTTCCTTGAAGGACTGAAGACATACAAATTTCTTCAAGGATCTTGGATCTTTCTTGCTTGATTTTCTTGAATTCTTGAATACTTGAATGCTTGGAGACCTACAACGATGTTAGCCTTCACATAACATGAACATCAACACACATAGAATTTTACATGATGCTGGATCTTGAATTGTTGTAATAAAGCTTTGATATGCTACTCTTGACTTGTTCTTGACATTAGTTTGTTCTTTTGAATGCTAGAAGGTGTGTGTTAATGTTGCTTAGATTTTAAATGGTTAAATAACTAGGTATTTATAGGTGTTCATCCAATTTCTTGGAAATTAGATTCTAAAAGTCAACACTTCATATTTCAATTTTGGATATTAAAATACCACCAATAATTTGAATTTGGGTCCCAACTAAGACGGGGGACCCAGTCACCCTTGGGTGAATGGGCCTTGGCCCAAATTTCTAGGACACTCAAAGTTAGGGACAATTTAATGATTGTATGCATTTGTTCAATGCTTTTCCATTTTCAAAAAATTGTAAAAATTAGGATTTGGAATGTATAATTTGGAAAATTAGAAGCTCAATTATGTCCAATAAATTAGGGGGACCAAATATAAGACAAAATTGTCAAGGTATACAATTTTCTACACTACACAATTTAGTAGGACCGTATATATATTTTCTAGCTTGATAGTTCATTAGGATAAGTACTTAGCAAGCCATGAGTATCTATTTCACAATGCCTACCTTGTAGATTTGTAGGGAAATTTTGAGGACTTGAGTTTCCTCTTTGATAGTAGTTCCATTGTAGCTATTGCCACATATTCTTTGGGCCTTTTTTTATTTCATTTTCCTTTGTGCTTTCATTTTTTACCATATTCAATTAGGTTTAGGACACCTAATTCAATGTTAGTTCTTGCCATCATTGATTTGGAGATTGTGATTTGGTTACTAGAGATATTCATCTTAAAATTTCTTCCCTCATTTCTATATTGGGAAGAGCTTCAAAATGCACCATTGAGGTTACTTAATGTTTCAAAATGAAGGAATGTAGTTTGGTGTACATTATTCTTTAACTTATTGTATCATCCATTTATCTCTAGTGTATGAATCATCACATCTAGGGTGGTTACCTAGTCTATCTCTTCGTTGTCTTTTTGGAAGAGCTTATTATTGACAAGTACCTAACATGGCATTATTTCTAGGACTTGTTTCTCATTTTTTCATCTCCCAAGTTTCACTTATGGGGGAACATTAGTTTAATATTTTCTTCACCTAGGATATGTTTTATTCTAAGTTTTACATTGGACCTATTAATATAGGTCAAGGTTTAATGGTTTTAACAAGCTACCAAACCAAGTAAAAAAATAGAACTTATAAGCAAAAATATTGAATTTTTATTTATTCATTTGCAACTAGAACATTACAATAGGAGTATGGATGTTACAATTAATTATATTTCAACATGCCTTCCTACATGCCTTCAACAAACATTCATTCTAATTAAAGCTTCTTCAACCTTTATGTACTCTACAATAAACCTTTCTCTAATTCAACAACTCCCTCCAAAGGATCTTGATATCACTAATTAAAAAAAAAAATGGATAAAGGTCAACTAAACCACAATAGAATAAGAGGGATGATGTTTCAAAAATTTAGAGAACATAGGAAATCAATTTGTTGGTTGTTAAAATTGTCACTTTTGTCATTTTTTGATAAATTTTCACATATTGGCAGAAAATTAGGACCTTCAAGATCCTCCCAAAAGTTCACGAGGGTCTAGAGTATGTCTTAAAGCATAGGAAAGTTCTTACAAAACAAATCATGTAGGGAAATTAGGTAGTTAGGGACAATGGTGAAAATTCAAGGGTAAACAAAATGTATCTTGAACCATAAGAAAGTTTCTCTAGGCATGGATCCAGTGGGAAAATTGGGGCATCAAATACATCAATAAACTTCTACCATGCATGGATCTAGTGGGAAAATTAGGGCATCCAAGACATGAGGAAAGTTCCATTAGTCATGGATCTAGTGGGAAAATCAAGGCATCTAAGATATCAAGGAGGTCCTACCACATCTTGTAATAGACAAAAGTTTCAAAACTCTAGAGCTTACTCAATTTTGCTTGAATCTTCACCAAATTTGAAATGTAGACACCCATTTGGATGTTCTTAAAGGTGAAGTTGCTACTTGACCATGGACCAATTGGACTTCTCTATAATTTGATCACCAATTTCTATACTAAAAAAGAAGGAATAAATAAATAACATAACAAGGACATATATTTTGGTTGGTAGAGGATTGCTCGTGGACCTGGACACTCTTACATAAGATATGTGGAATATTCTATGAGTTGGAAACTCATGAATATTTTGGAAAGTTGGAATTCTATACTTTTCTAGTTCTGAAGTATTCATCCAAGAAGATTCATCTACAACTCTGTTCTTCCAATGAACCAGGTACTCCATATATTCCTCTTTTCTATTCTCTTAACCACTCAAGAATCAATTAATCTATCTACTTATTCAATCTTATTTTCAATAAACTAATGTATCTATTCTTGTGCATCCTTGAAAATTGAGTGTGTATTTCCTTGTATACATGTCTCCCTCTATAAAAATTGTATAGATGAACAACACTAAATAGGGGAGATATCTCTATACCTTCTAAAAGTTCAATTTCATAGCCATTAAATGAGAATTTCCTCAACATTATGCATGGGCCTATTTTATTCAATTTTAACTTGTTGTATGTTCCCTATGGGAACCTCTCTTTTCTCAAATGTGCAAAAACTAAGTCACCCACTTGGAATTATCATTATCTTTTGTGCATATCAGTATGTTCTTTATAATTCATTGCATTCTTCTCCAAATTATCCTTCAATCCCTGTGTAACTCATGAATGTATGCAACAAAATCCATTGCCACACAAATATTATTGTTAAAATATATATTATCCTTCAAGTCATTGACACCTCTAAGGTTGTACACATAAAATATTTACAATGGGCTCTTACCTACAATTTTTTTTATTGAGTTGTAAGAAATTTTTTCTTGTGAGAAGACAGGTCCTATTGATTTGGTTTTTCTCCCACCAAACATCTTATCAAGTTTCCTAGACTTATTTTCACAACCTTTGTTTTCCCATTAGTCTAGGGATGATAGGTTGAGTTGAACCCTAACTCATTTCTCATCTTTTTCCGAAATGTACGGAAAAAATATCCAACAAACTTAGTGTCCCTATCTAAGATAATACTCTTAGCCAATCCATGTAGCCTAACAACCTCCTTGCAAAATAATGTAGCTGGCATGTATTATTATTGTTATGAAATTGTATGAAATGAACCATATTAGAAAATAAATCCACTACACCAAAAATTGAATCATTACCTCATTGCATGTTTGAGGCAATACCAAAATAAGATCCATGCTTATGTGCTCCCATGGTCTCCCTAGTATATGAAATGAATGATACAACACTACGTTTTTTGTTACTCCTTTGGTATCTTGTTAAAAATTTGTAATCTTTTACCAACCTCTTCACATCTACACTTATTCTAGGCCAAAAATACCCTTCATTTAGTTACATGTCAATGTCTTATCTATTGAAAATTGTCAAGTCAAACCTCTGCTCTATTTTTATCTTATTATGTTCTCTCTCATGGAACCCTTGGGTATACTTAATTTGTTCCCTTTGAACAACAATCCATCTTGAATGAAATACTCCAACCATGGATTATTGTCCTTCTCCATTGGAGTTTGACTAATTGTTCATGCTTCCTTAAAATCAAGATCATCCACATATAAATTCATTGCATAAAATCCAACAACTTTGACTCTTAACTCATTCATTAACAAGCATTTTTTTTAAGTGCATCTTCTACATTTTTGTACTTACCACTTCTATGATTTAATAAAAAAGTGTAGCTTTTCAATAACTTTACCCATTTCCTATCTCTAGTTCAACTTACCTTAGTTTTTAATGAATTTCAAGGCATGGTGGTTTGTATACAATATACAATTCCTTAGGAATTAGGTAATGTCTCTACTTTATCAAACCTTGCATAATGACATAGAATTATTTTTCATAGACTAATTATTTATTCCTTTCCTCCTTTCTTCTTTTAAATTCTCACTAAAAGAGGCAATGGGTCTTCCTTCTTGAGTTAAAAATCCTCCAATTTATTATCCACTAGCATCCTAGTCAACTTAAAATACTTTACCAAAGTGTTCCAATGACAGAACTACCTATTCTATCACCTTCTTCTATATTTGAAAGTTGTTTTTGACTACAACTATCCACTAAAACTCTTTGCTACCACCCTTCATTATTTTCTTGATAGGTGTGTATTTCCCATTGAAATTTCTTATGAATTTCTTATAGAATCTCACCAAGCTATGAAATGTTGATGTTGATGATTGAACCCATATTTTATATAAATCACTTTTACAAGAAACCATCCTATCACAAAAAATAGATCAAAGCATGATTGTGTGCTCAACAACCTGATAAATTGTATTGATGCAATAGGTTGAATGAATGATCACAATGAAGGTGAATGCTTATAAATGCATAAAAAGAAAACACTAGATGAGAATTTGATTAGATTGTGACAAGTGTCTTAATCTCACGCAATGATACAACTTATCCTATATTTAACTCAATCTAATATAAAAAGAAACTCCTAAGTTTATCTTACATAATTATAGTAAAAAGGTACCTAATAATTAATTAATTATTAGGTGATGACCTATTTAGCACCCCCCTTAAGATCAACTTAGGGAGAAACTAAATAATTGATAAAGGAAGCTAAGATGAATGTAGAATGGGCCCCAACTACAAGGCCTAATGTGGTACCCATGAACAAGCAACAAAATTCTCTCGTAATTGGAGAAAAGGAGAAAACCTCATGGGAAAATATCCTCTCCAAAAGAGAAAATAATTGAAAGTTCATACATGTGTAAAAGAAAATTAGGACTCAAAATGTTCCCCCAAGTGTTGCTTTAGTCACATAAGTACGATTAAGATTCCCCCATAGGAGAGAAAGGATATTATGTAAATTGAATAATATTGTGAATAATGTAGAGAAAAGACATGAAAACCTCATGCACACACATGATGCCATGAAAATTGAATAATATTGTGAATAATATAGAAAAGACCCCATGAAGGGCACAATTACATGAGGTCAATGAACACAAAAACACAATGTCACAAGTGGAATTATACATAAAAAAAAAACATGGAATAATGTGAATTTGTTGATAATGAAGGAGTTAGAACCTCATAGATGATTATAGAGAGGTAAACCACAACTATTGACACTAATGAAAGGTAAGAATATAAATGAATAAATATTTTACCCAAGTTTATTCTCAACACATCAATCCATCAAACCAAAATTATGTAATGGTTTCACAATAATCATACATACTGTCAAAGAAGCTATAAATAGTTGATAACTAGGGATATGTGATAACTCACATATTTCTCACCAAATAATAATCAAGAACATGCAAGGAAAAATATGTTCACAACTATCCAAGGATAAAATATAATACCAAACCAACAAGATAAGCATTCAAAGTAAACCACAATGATCATCCTTCATTCATTTTTTTCTAAATAATGTTTGAAAGTGAGGGTCACCACTTTGTAGACCAAATAACCCATATTGATAATCCAATCCACCCCTATCCTTCTTGGGTCATCCCTTTCCTTCCTAAGACCATCCATATTGATAGGAAAGTTTCCTTTGGTGAAACAAATGATCTACAATAAGAGGAATTATCCTAGATAGGTAACATAATTCTTGGAGGCCAAGAAATTTATTTAATGAAACAATAAAGGTTCTCATATAAGCGTAAAATAATCCTACATGCTCAACAATAACTTGCAAAATCACAAGAAAAGAAATGAGACAAAAATCCTTAAAGCTAGTCAAGAGCTAGGCCTGGGCAACCTTAAAGAAACCTATGCAACATAAAATGCATAACTTTATTATCATAAGGGATGATAGTTAATGGTTTGAAAGAATAAATTTTAAAGGTTTTAATCTAATAAGTTAATACATTTTTTAAAATTATAATACACTAATATTCATTATCCAAAAATGTAATATTTTTGTGTAAATATTAATCCACTCAAAATGTGACAATGAGAAATGCAATCACATGCAAATTTATAATTCATTCATTAATGAAGAAACACAATGTTATTGATTTCTATATTTTCAAATCATCTAAAATATAACATAATATGATTAATCCATCATTTTCCTTCACAAAACATATTAAGATTTACATACAATAATGATATTTCACTCTAAAATTAAATTTTATTTCCACATAAATCATAATAATTACATGATTAAAAGGGAAATATCAAATACAAAACATGGATGTATCACATTTCACTTAACATACAAGGTACATGTATATAATTACCATTTCCCAATTCTTTAACATAAGTTTACCAATACCATATATAGTAACATTCCCAAATAAGTTATAAAAAAATTGGGGAGAGATGAGATCCTTGTATGCTCTCCAAGACATGCTATAATGACACCATCACACATCCTAATGATGGTGAACACTAGTTAACCATGTGTCACTTTTAGGCCCACTCCTTTGTAGCATGAGATAAAAACATTTTTGCAAACATAAGCATGTCACAAATAATTAGCCTAAAGCACACAACATAGTCAAGCATCATTTCATTTCACAAATTGGTTCCACAAGGATCAAAATTTACATAAGAGGAAGAGAAATGGATTCCTAAGATGAGTGCTTTTACCTGGGTCCTCTAAGATGCAAAGTGAACTTATGGATACGTGAGTATTTCAAGTAGCACCCATCACATTGAATGCCTTCCTTTGCACATTTCCATCAAAATATATAAATCCTAATATTTTGGAAGGTAATGTATTTTATATAAAATTCACATAAAATATAGATAAAATCCCAAATAGTTAGAATAAAATGTCAAATTTAAGTCTTTTCTTAAATAATATCTTAACCCAAAAATTTATTAATTTAATAAACTCAATAATTTGTTAAACTTAGATAAAATCCAATCGAGTTTGAAAAATTATGGCCACTCTAAAAATTTACCTATTTTTCCATTCCTAACATAATATCTTAACCATTCATGCCCTAACCCTAGATAAAATCCAATAGAGTTAGAGAAATTATGGAATTTTTTTTTTTCACATGTGCATGATTTCTAAGGCATAAAAAATCTATTTTTATGGTAATACTTATTAATCCACACAATAGAAAACACTCATGTGTTCCAAATTTGAGAAATAAAAACTATTTTTTTTTCTAATATTTATTCAATATCCAAGTTCAATCATTCAAGAAGCTTCTTTTTTCCTAAAATTAAAATATAATCAAATCCAACATTCTAATAATATCCTCTTGTCATGAACTCACCAAACAACATAAATATGCAATAATCTAAATATTCATGTGGAATTCTACAATATTTTAGGTATGAATTATTTTAAAAGTTTCCTAAAACATGAAAATGAAGTAACTTGAATTCCTTAAACTATCTAATGGTTTTATAGTAATATCAATCATTAATTTGACTATACAACTATTGTTTCGAAGATAAGTCTTCATTTAAAAGAATTAAAATATATTTAAAACACTATTGAACATAAAATTCCAGTTCATGCAATAAGAGTTTAAAAATAATTTTCTCTTTCTATGAAATTGTATATTAAATCTACAAAAAAACAAGTTACAGTAGTATAGAAAATTGTATACCTTACAATTTCACATTATGTTTCGTCCCTCCTAAATTATTGAGCCTAATTGACCCCATAATTATCTAAAATTATGCATTATATAGCCCATTTTCCCCATTTTTCTATAGGCATCAAGAATTGAATAAATACATGCAACTCATTTGTTGCCCCCAAAATTGTGTGTCTTGGAAATATGGGCAGGTACCATTTTTAGATATGTTTTTGGAAGCAATTTAACATTCAAAATTTAACTTAGAAATTTTGGTTATTGGGATCTAATTTTTGGGAAATTAAATACATTCCTATATATACCTAGTTATTACATCATTTGAAATCTATCTAGCAAGAGGTGAACATTAAGAGAATTCAAGGTCAAGTCAAAAGTAGATTTTTAGATTATTATTGTACCAATTCAAGATTCAAGCATAATGCCAAAGCATTTGTGAGTTCATGTTATCATGTGTTATTTTGTGAAGGCTAACATTATTGTAGGTCTTCAATCATTCAAGCATTCAAGAAAATCAAGCAAAACAAGATCCAATTCCTTGAGATGATGTGTATGTCTTCAATCCTTCAAGGGAACCATTAAAGGGTGGTGAGTTGTAGCACATTGTGTTTTCATCATTCCTTTCATTCCATTATTGATTTATCATTTCCATTGCCATTGTGGAAGTGAGAACAATTACACGGGGTTTGATTGAGGAAAGCCCCTATATGGCACAACATTTTCCCTCTTTGTGAGCGTGCAAGTTATAGGTTGAAGAAGGATTGAATATCTATTTTACACTATTTCATTTGTTGTCATCAAAGTTGTTAAGACACATAATTGAGTTACAAAATTTACTTACATCATTCTATCAAATTTTTAGGTGGAAAACAAAAGCTCAAATCCAACAAAGGACCCCGAAAGTTGATCAAGACCCTTGTACAAAGACCCATTCACCATTGGGTAGATGAGTCCTTGTAGGAACATCAAACCCAATTTTTATAAATAGGTTTGTTGTCCTCTAGAATTTCTAGATCCACTTGTAAATTGTTGTTTCAATCTATTAATTATCGTGATCTTGCATTTTTTTAATATCAGGGCATATAGGATCATTAAGCTAGTCATTCTATAATATTTCCAATATTATTGTGATCTTGCATTTTTAATATTAAGGCATATAGGATCATTAAGCTCATCATTAATGATAATGTTCATGCCCTATATGCCTTACTATTTATATGAGAAATATTATAGAATGATTAGCTTAATGATCCTAGGTTATGAACACTAATCTTAGAGTCACCACATTTTTATATTTCTTTTAATTTTTTTTTTTTGGATAGTTAGTTTAAATTTTTGCATAAATTTATACCTCTAGGTTGTTACAACATACTGCATAGTAATCTAGTCATGTTAGATCTCTTTCCACAAGCACATTGTATATTTACCAAGCCCTTTAGTTGTGATGACTTTGAAATGTTAGATGAAGCCCTTGGGGACTTCATGTCACCTAGATTGTCCACTAAAGCTTCTAACATTCCAACTATCGATATTCATGATATTCATAGTAGTCATTCTCATGATATCCCTTCTAATTGTGAGAGTATCCTAATGTAAGAAAATGAAATAATTTACACATTGTTAATATCACTTTGCCTATTATTCATTCACCTCCTAACAACTTCCTTACTTATGAGAAAAAATTGGTGCAAGAGGATGCAATCATGGACAATCATGACAATAATTGTATCGCGTGGTAAATTTTGTGAGTAAATGAAATATAAAACCACACAATCAATGAAACATATTATATTAGATTAATTGAATAGCAAATTGAATTGAAACACAACAAATTCCCTAGAATCATTCCATTGTTTCCTATCTTTAGGGATTCATTAAATCATATTGGCTCTTAGATTTGTGTATGCATTATGACTATTAGAATGTCAACCTGAGGAATGAAATGCTGAAAGATGCAAGAAATCTATTCCTACATGATGATAAACTATGTGATTTGTTGAAGGATACTATGATATTATGCTATAAATGATAATGGATATGATGCTAAAGAATATGATGCAAATGCTGTATAAAACTACTATGATGATGGAAATACAACTAATAAACTAAGCCATGATTCTAAACTAATTGATTCTACAATGCTATTTGCTAAATTTTGTAATGCTCGATGCTCAAACACTAAATTCTCTCATATATTTTCTGAAGAGTAAGTTTTCTCAAAGATGGGATGTCAAATGTTGGAGAATGAGGCTATACTTATAAGATTTCCAAGGCATATTGTGATGTGGCAACAACCAACAGTTAGAATTTTTGCTGGAGAGATGAATGGTGGAAAAAGAAGAAGTTAGAGGGAATCATGGAGATTGTTCTCTTTAAGAAAAAAATTTTCCAAGTGTTGAAGAGAATCAAATGGAGGAGGAAGCCATGTGTCTTCAATCTTGTTAGAAGCTTGTTGATGGAAATTCCCATTTAAAAATTAGATATATTTAAATTTATGAGACACAAGGTGAGGTGGATGATGAGGTGGAAGGAGGTTAGAGAGTTATGTAGAAATGTGACAAAATTTGAATTTAAAAATTCAAATTTAATGATAGGGAATTAATCAAATGAAACAAATTAGTTAGATTTGTTTATTTAATTAAATCATGAAGAAAATGATTTTAGAAAGAATTTAAGAAAGTGAACTATATAAATAAATTTAGAATTTATTTATAAGTAGATGAAATAAGAGGTTTAATAATTAAATACCTTACATATTTAATTAATTGATTATCTTGACTAATTTTAGATGTATACAATAATATTTTTTCTTCTCTCGATAACTCACCCACTTGTGAAGAAGGTACCATGGTGTTAGAGGAACTAATCATTGAGTGTCATGATAATCTTGTTTGATTCTCTCCAAATACTTCTCCTACTTGGGAAGATATTGTGGTGCAAGAGGATGAAATCATTGATATATTTCTTCCAACAAATAGTAAGATGTATGGCATAGATGATGATGCTAATTTCACTTTAGACTCCCCTCAATAGAATGTCATATAGGAAACTCATTTGATGTTATAAATGCACAAGTAACAATTGGTTCTCCTTTAATTAATGGACCCCCTAAGTCACCTCTCATTATAGCACCTCCTAAGCTCCCTAGCCATATCTTGAACTTTGCAAGACAACTAACTAGTAATTATGTATTGCAACAACCAAGTTATCACTCAATTTCTCACACATGTAATATCCCTCAGTGTAGTGGTAAAGAGGATGACCTTGTTGAGAGCCTTCATCGTACTTTGATAAACATCTCCCTTTGGGATTTAATTCAAACATAAACTACATACAATAGGATTCTCCAAGAGGTTTTGTAGATGACTGATGTCCAATGTTTTATTAAACCAAATGATGTAGCTGCCTCATTTGAGTGTATGCAAGTGACAAAGTCAGATATCACATTCCCTCAAGACGAGTTACCCTCGCTTGAGATCCAAAATAAACATGAGGCCTTAATGATAAAGGTGATCATTAATGAAACTAGAGTTAGGCATACTCTCATAGACAATGGAGTGGGTCTTAATGTTTGTAGCATTGATCTCCTAGATAAAATTGGTATGAACAAGAATTTTATAGAACCTAATGATGTTAATATTCATGGTTTTGACAATGTTAATAAGCAATCATTAGGAATGATCACATTACTCATCGAGGTTGGACTTGTGGTTTTTCCTACCCCTATACATGTAATTCCAAGAACCCTTTCATATAACCTTCTCCCAGGGAGACCATGGATTCATACCATAAAGGGAGTCCCATCTACTCTTCACTATGAGATGAAGTTTGAATATAACAACAAGATATACATAGTTAAAGTGGATGAATAAAGCTATAATTCACAAGTTTAAGATAATCACAACACCTCCAACTCTCTTAATACTTTGATTCCAAATTCAAAAGTAGAACCTATACAAGTTGATGATAATCCTAATTATCTTTTACCTATGATAAAACTATTAGATGACAATTTGGGGCCATTATATTTTACACCTTGTTTCAAAGAGGAGTCCCAAATCCCTCCTTCATAGTCCAAGGAGTCAAATGCAAATGATTCATCTTCAAACACATGTTTTAGGGATGATTAGGGTTCATTAGATTTTACACCCCCCCTTTATGGGAGAGTACAAAATCTCAAAATATAAACCAACCTTGCATGCCATTTTCTCAACTTGGTTCTACATCAAAATTACTCCATGGTGGTGATGGGGGCTCTTCAAATCCCATACCTCATGAGAGAAGGATATATAACCTTACAAAAATTAAAAAGGATGTGTGTGCTCGTGAAGAAGCCAATCGCTCTTAGAAGAATACAATATCTTCATTTGAGTTGGAAGCATGTTATGGTCTTGGATACAAAATCCTTTCTAATCATGGATATAATGAAAACATGGAACAAAATGATAGAAATCAAGTGAAGTCTATACCATACTTTTCCAAGCAAGGTCTATGTTTCCAACCTTTATCTTCATCTTCATCTAATGCCTTATCATCTACTGTGTGTATGACATCTTTTGCTAAGAAAGAAATGTCCCCTACTATTAATCAAGAGATTATATTGTTGAGGCTTCTCAAATCCTGCTTGATTACTCTTCCTCTAAGAACATGGAAGAAAATTTATGGGTAAAAGCACAAAGCTATCTCACACTTTGAACTAACTTATTAACACTATTGAATTTAAGTATTTCTAACTAAAAAAAAAAAATTGGTCAAACATATGATATAGTAAGATTCATTCTAGCTAAGTTAGATACTTCCACAAATTTTTCAACTAAAATTATTGGCTAAAAATATATGGAGCACCACTTTGAGTCCAATTTACCAAAAAAATAAAATTATTTGAAAAACTTGAAGTTTCAATAACTCCTACTAATGTATATAACATATTTTAAAAATATAAAAATACGCTTTTGTAAATCCATAAGTGTAGTTTTCAAAAATATATTAGGTTCATTACCATGCCAAGAAAAAATATTAGGTTCATTACACTATTAAAATAAATATATTTTTGAAAACTATTCTTTAAACACTAAAAAATACTAGGTTCATTACCATGCCAAACTACACTTATGGATCTACAAAAGGGTATTTTTATATATTCATAAGTGTAGTTTTCAAAAATATATTTATTTTAATATATTCATTACACAAAATATTAGGTTCATTACCATGCCAAGAAAAAATACTAAAACTTATTAAAAAAAATTGAAAAAAATATGATGTTGCACTAGATAAAAGAATCTATTTCAAGATGGTATAATTTTTTTTTTTCCATTCGAGATAAATATTTAATATGAAAGTTGACGTCCCATGGAAACAATGGTTTTTTTATTCACATACATTTAATATTTATTTAAGAATATGTATTTATCAAAATTGGAAAAAAAAAATCCATGCACTAAAGTTTCAAGTATTAAATGCACACAAAAAATTTGAAAGAAAATAAATCAAATTTACTATAAAAAGTTTGACGTCTCATGCAACTTCATTTTTCAACATTTTATCAGCAATTAAATTGTAATGTTAATTTATTAATATTTAGTTTAAAATATTAAAAAAAAAATACAAATATAAAATATACTAAAAAATACATATTTTACTAGTTTACATCATTTCAAAATTCAAAACATATATGCCACTTTTTAGTGATTCAAGTTTAAAATTTGGATCAGTGTTGGTCGTTTCCTTTATAAAGTGTGACATAACTTTGTGCTTTTACCTTTATAAAAAAAGCTGAATTTGTGCATTTCATCGAGTCCATGGTTATTCTACCAATGAATATAAGGCCTTGAGTACTAAAATACATCTTAAGGATTGTAGTCCTCTTCCTTGTGTTGAAACACCTAATTCCTCTAATAAATAATGATCATCCTATCTTGTTGCTCATCACTATGTAGCATTGGTAGCTTTACGTATTCTTCTCATTTCCATTCATGGCGGTACAATCTTAGGTGCAACCATATTTTTCTTGGTAGCAACATGATAGCCTTTGGTGTGGTTTTCCTTGTCTCTATGCTTGGGGGGAAAGGATAATTAGTTTTGGGAGGTGCACATCCTTTTCAATGCTCCCATCTTCCCCTCTTTCTCCTTAAAATACCAACATAGCAAGTATGTTGACATTTTAAGTGGGGGACATATATTACCCTTATCCATTTTATCTTGTGATCTTTGACCTATTGACATACCCCCTTTGGTGGTGGCATTGTTTGTAATTCCCCCTAAGGTGTGGTTATCAATTCATCCACTGAGATGTTAAGCCCTTTTATTTCATGGAACCTAGCATAATACAACTTTCCAACCATATTTGTCATTTTCTTGGCTTCACTTTGTTCATGGGCTGAACCTAGTGTAAGCACTAGCATAGTATTTTGATCATTTTTGTGGAACCTTATCAAATTTATCAAGGAGTATACCTCTTGGTATGGTTTGAAAAATGAGTACACACTGGTAGACCTGGTGTGTCCTCATTTTTCCACCTTGTTGTGGGCACACCTTGTAGACCTAGTGTGTATCTCACATTTTACCTTGTCTTAGGGGCTCACCTAGTGAATATTGGACTTCACTAGCTCCTGTGAGTATTTCATGACCACCTAGCATAATAAAACTTGCTTTCTAGTGGAGCCATATGTGCCATGAGTGATGCATATAACTTTAGTCCTCATGGGAGAATTCATTTATTCAATGAATGACATTTGGTATTTGAAACAATTTAAAACTGAGGTCTCTTTGCCTTACCAACTCAAATCCTTTTTAGTACTAAATTCATGCTTTTTTTCATATGTCTTCTTCGTGTCTAGATCATGTTTATATTGTGCTTGTTTTCATTTCATCACCATCCATATGTTATGTTATGTCATGTTTTTTCATCATGTTTGCTTCATGAATTTTGACACATATGTTTGTCTATGTTGTCTTACAACACATCTCTTATATGCATGTGTGTTCCTTTGTGCCTATGTTGGTTTGCCATGGGATCTTGGATCTTGGGGACTTGGCCACCCTTGACCTTTAGTCATCCTATCTCTTTAACATTTAGACAATCAAACCCCTCTTGACATATATTTCTCTTCTTTAGTGTGATTATGTCATGTAAGTTCGTACTCTCACTAAAGTGGGTGCTAAATTTAGTGTAGAAAATTATATACCTTACAATTTCACTTTATGTTTTGGCCCCCCTAAATTATTGAGCCTAATTGACCCCATAAGTACCTAAAATTGTGCATTCTATAGCTCATTTGTCCCATTTTTCAATAAGCATCAAGCATTGAATAAATTCATACAACTCATTTGTTGCCACCAAAACTCTATGTCTTGGAAATATGGGCCAAGACCCATTTTCCCAAGGGCGAATGGGTTCCCTTCCTTAGTCAGGACCCATTTTTGGATGTTTTTTGGAGGTAAGTTAACATTCAACATTAAACTTGAAAATGTTGGTGTAGACATGCAAATAATCCTAACAAACATGGTGCATCTAATTTTGATCAATTATCATCAAATTCTTCTATTAATCAAATAAAATAGTTTATTAGATTAATTCACTAATGTCCATCATGTTTAATTAAATAAATCATTTTTTAATTAAATCCCCAAAGTCCTCTTATTTGATTAAATAAATCAAATGATTTAAATCAAATATTATAAATTCACTAACCCACTTAAATCTAATTAAATTCTAAATTAATTAACTTTAATCACCTTCTAATCATCATTAATAAATTCTCTAGCTTTTAATTCCCCAAGAGTTAAACCAACCCCTGACTAACTAACCCACTTGCACATGAAAATAATTTCTTTTAATTAACTAATTACCTCATTTATCCTCTCAAAAGCATATTCTAGGTATTATTCCTTCATTGACTCCCTTTATTTGACTTTCTTATCGAAACAATTTCCCTCCAAAACATTTCAACCACATGCAAAATATGCTTAATCCTCACCCATTAGCATTGAGACAAGTGTCCCAATCTCATTAGGCTCTCTTTTAGTTCCACATTCCTCTCATCTCTCCATTCTTCAATCCTTAAACCTATAAATAGAAGCCACTTCTACTTGAAATCCATCCACAATCTTATAATTTCTACTATAGGCACATTTCATCTTGCACTTCGCTCTCTTTTCACATCAAAGGAGTACCACTCCCACTATGGGATAGGTTTTGTACATGCTTTGAATATGCTTTCAATTAGTTTCTTTGGTCTTTTATTGTTTTGTTTGCATTATCAAGTATGTTTAAATATCTTATAGGAATATTTGGTTTGCTTTCTTTAATTTGACTTCTATGATAATTTTTGTCAAGGTTTAAGATTATGTAGATTAAGTGTTTACATTTGGTGCCCACCATGGGGCTCGAACCCACAGCCACAAAAATCTTGAATTGAGTGCCTTCAATGCAAGGATAAGAGGGCATGCATTCTATTTGCTGTGTATTTTTGGAGTTTGAAGTGAATAGCCTTGTGAAATAATTTATATAGGCTTTTAATCTACTTTTAATTGTATACTATTCAAAAATAACTATTGGAGTATACTTTAATCTACTTCTAATATGCTCTTAATTTTCCTTTAAGGGAATATTGTTCGTTTACTTCAAATCTGTGTTTTCATTGTTCAAAGGGTATTGTCATAGATCTCTTTGGGGTTTGTTTTGATTGTTTTTTCTTCATAAATTGGTTATTTTGAATGCCTACTGCAATAACTCACGTGGGAATGCAAACATGAATAGAATGAGTTATATCAATGTGAAAGATTAAATATAATAATGACAACATAAATAAATGGCGACTGTAGATTTGACATGTATTGTCCACATTTACTGCTCTGTATTATCCACATTTGCTACTCTGTATTGTCCAAGTGATGCATGATAACTAGAATTTTATTTAAATTTGATACATTTAAGTGCATATGGAAATTTTACTTTTTGTTTATTTTCTAGACACTAGTGATTTTTGGATTTGTTTTTTGGTGGTTAGTAGTTATCATGACTGGTTGATTTTTGCCTTTTTGCATCTAGATCTCACCAAAAAACTGAGGTAGAGTAAAGAAGTCTATTTGATTATATTTTTAGCTCAAGGAGGATGCTAGTCAAAGGTTGTGGAATTTGGTTTTACACATACCAATTGCATTAGCTTGAAAGTTTCTAAATCATTACTAATGGGACTGTTTCCTATACAACGTCTTTGGGCCAAGTCTACAAAGGAAGATTGTAGGAAAATGGTGATCTTGTTGCAATAAAAGTAAAATTCCCTTTTGTTCTAGAAACAATGATTTTTGATTTATTTATTATTCGCAAGTTAGGGCTGGCTCTTTGCAAGTTCCCACAAGTTAGCTTGAAAGTTCCTAAAAGCCATTTATTTGTTGGTACAAACATATAGCTGATTTATTTAGAGGTAGTAAAGACGCATGTTTAACTCAATTCAAAAAATTCAAACATTCCCTATGGGCCATTCCAGTGGAAGTAAAATGTGTATTTCCCAATCCTAGATCTGTGTATTTATCTCACACATGTACATTGCTTGAGAAAGCTTACGAATGTTTCTTGTGGTCTTAGCTAAAGTCTTTCCAATCTTGGCAGGACTTTAAAGGATACCTTATTATGTTTGTTGTCTTTATTGCATTTAGTTGACTATGTCCTCTCCGCTTTGCATTTAGTTAACAATGATATCATTACATTGGATGGTGGAATTATTGCATTTAACAGTGGTGTGATTGCATTTGGTAGTGGTATTATTGCTTGGCCTTTTTTTATCTCTTGTTTTCTCTAACACCCTCATCAAAATCTTTACTTTTAGGTTGTAGCTTGTCAAATTGGAGAAGTGAGAGGTCAATAAACATATAGAGTCCATTAAAGTCAATTTTTCCTGAATTGAATTTTTGCTAGCGTAGCATCTTTATTAATAGAATTGAATGCATGCATAGGATATCTATTTGTATAATTACTATTGATTTCCCCAAATATTTGTCAAGAATTTTTGTATCTGGCAAGTAGAATTAAAATCACCCAACTTCAAGTGGGTGCACTATTTTCTCACTGATATTGCATTTAAGTTCAATTTCTAACTATTGGGTGAATTTGAATTTCTTTCATTGACTATCAGAGACCTCTTTATAATGCTACAATAATGAGATAGACATAACTTGATTTGGTGGAATAGTATTGTCAAACTATGGTTTGGTGGAGTGGCCTTTAAATATTTTTCTACATAGCCAATTATTTGGTTTGCCAACTTGGGGTTGAATAGAATCTAATTTTTAACATTGTAACCATTATTTTTTTTTTTTTACAAAACCTTGCATGACGAGTGTAATTTTTTTTATGAAAATGTTGTATACTTCATTGATTCCTTGACATAAATCTCATTTCTAAGATTTTACTTTGTAACTTTTGCATGTTTGCATAAAAGATTAGTGGCATTGGAATTGAAAAAATCACAAGTGGATTTGAGTTGAAGAAAGAGGACATTGAACTTGAACTTGAAAAACAATTTTTAAATGCTTATTGTAATAGCCTAGGTATTTCATTCTTTCTTTCATTTTTTGTTTTAGGACAACTCACTTTATCTTTGGTCTTAAAAAAAAATTAACCCTCAACTCAAGCTTTCTCAATTTTGGATTAAAATTGAACATTAGGAATTTACTAGACTTTGCAAATGGGTTAAAATTGAGCAAGCAACTTCACACTTGGTTTTTGGTGCTTAAAATGAACTCACCATTTCTTTGGGGTTTAAAAAGAACTTGTTCCTTCATTGTTTTTTGATCTTTTGCAATTTGTGTCACTTGAATGCATATGCAGTTCTCTTGTGCCACTCGGTGATCTTGAGAATGAAAAGCATTCCATTGACATTGGTTTCCTAAAATCACCCACACATTTTGATTTGGATCTAAAATTGAACCCTTATGCTAGTGTGAAGGAAAGGAATTATGTATGTTCCATCCTAGGACTTTATGCAATCTAGGCGGTCAAAATACAAATGTACTTATTTTCTTTTGTTTATCTTTAGAGGGCCTACTTCCCCACTTTGGAAGGAGGGAATGACCCAAGTGGTAACAAGCTAAAGCCAAGCTCTTCCAAACTACTATATAAATTTCTGGTTGCAAGGAAAGTTTGCAATCGACAGGAAGTAATACATGATAGCTCTCCCCTAATATCTTTATGATGCGTAACACCCTTTTTCTAAGGGTTGGGAGATCTGTTGATGAAGTTTATCTTTGCACCCCCTAAACTAGATGCCCTTACTACAACCCTTTGTTTAGAGGCCAAAAATACTTAATACTTGTTGGTGTAAGAACAGTTGTTTTGAAGCTACCCCACATTTGTACTATTCAAAGTAGAAACACAATAAATCCTTAAGGTCTTCAAATCTTTAGGATTTTGAGATTTGGTGGTCCCAAGAAGTGTGTGCTGTGGAGGGGAGCCAGTGTCACCAAATCTCTAACTATTCGCTTTGTCTTAGTTTTTAGAGAAATTTGAGTGGGGACTCAATAAAGTATAGCCATTTCTATCCTAGGATTGTACAATTTGTGAGTTAGTTAAATGCTTTTCTTGGATCTCAAATTTTGAAACTAACATTGAACAAGTCATCAAAATTTTAAACCCTTTGGAAGAACAAATATCCTTGAAGAGTCCAAATATTACTGCTTGTCCCTAGGGATTTTATCCTTAGAGGCTTCTAAATATTTGGGCCCATATCTCAATTTTTTCTCTCCAAAGTCAACCTAGGAAAACTATGCCTTTGATTCTTTGATTTTCACATAATGGACCTTGTGGAATGAAAAGGAGTTGAGACATAGACATTTAGTTTGAAAGTTAAGCAAGAAGTGTTGATGTGGTAAAAAGAATCCATTTAATCAAGATAAAAGATAATTGGACCCCACATATGTGTTTGATCTCATGATTTCTCACAAAGTCAAAATCCCAAAACCAAGATCCATTAATTTTCATAAGTGTCTTAGTACAAAGGATCTCAAGAAACACCTTTTAACACTTTACGAAACCAGAGATAGATTGGTAAACAAATTTTACAAACATGCTCCAAGAAACAATCCAAACTTGTATTCCTTCTATTATTGTTAGAATCCTAGTCTTTTCCAATGTTTTGAATTTCTCACACAGGTTTGAAAGTTGTAGACGTATAGCATGTTCTTTAGTACCTTGGTCTTGTAAAAAAAGTTTCTCTAGGTTCATATAGGATCAAACCAACACTTTCATTTTTCAGATCATCAATAAAATGCCATCTCACAAAAAAAATTTAGAGCTTTGGAAAAAATCAAAATTCTAGACTTGGATAAATCATCAAACACATCAAAATCACCTTGTTTACTTAGGAGTGTGAGAATGCATCCTTTCTCATACCTCTATTTAAATTATCACTCATAAACAACTTTTAAAGCTTTGGAAAAAATCAAAATTCTAGACTTGGGTAAATCATCAAACACATCAAAATCACCTTGTTTACTTAAGAGTGTGAGAATGCATCCTTTCTCATACCTCTAGTTAAATTATGACCCATTTGAACAAGTTCATCCTCAATGTTCGGCTCTACAAGTTCATTATCCAAATCAAACAAATAAGAAATCAAATCCTAAATTTTAGCATTGATCCAAAGTTCCCAAAAGTTCAATCATCCATATCATTCACCCTTCATTTATCTCATCACCATCATTTGATCATTAAAACATCCTAGACTTTATTTTTGTACCTAAAGTTTAGACCAACCTAAGGAGTTAGAGGTTTACCTCATATATTCCTAAGATTTGATCCCAATTTTATGGTCCAAACAAGATCACAAGACAAGAAGATCATGGAGCTAAAAAAAGAAACATCCCCTTCTAGTGATTTGAGCCAAACTGCATCAGAATTCAACCATAGGGAATCTATCAACCCCCAACTTAACCCCCCTCAACTACCACAAGATATTGAAGAGGGAGGTTAATAAGTGGAGGATGTCACCAATAACTTCCAAGGAATGTCCCAAGATGAAATAACTGATCTAATCCAAAATTTTGAAACACACAAGATTTTCAACACAGTGATGAGACTCAATCCCACATAATACATGTTAATATTAGCAAAATAAGGGGCTAAAATCCCTTCCAATTTTGATGTGAGCACTATTGTGGAACAACCTCTTGGGAACATTCCACTGATATCATTCCCAAGCACCATCCAACTCATCATATAACCTACATCTTCTCATGCTCCAATTCAACCCATGACCACCAAAGTAAGTTCATTACTCCAAGCCCTTCAAGGGAATCCACTTGTCAAAACTCAAAATCTAGAGGCTAACACAATCTTGGGTATGCCTAACATTTTCCTACAAGATCCAAAACATCCATATGTACCACTCATCTTCCATGATACCAACAATCCCTCCACCTTTTCTTCAATATCGACATACCCTCTTGATACACAAGTCTCTCTCCCCATGATATCATAAGGAAAAATGGATTCAGTTGGACAAGTGGGAACTTTTAATGCATCATCCTCACTTTTGAAAGGGATCACTCCACCAATATTTCCATCATTTCCTCTTTTAACATCAACATCTACACCAATCCAAGGTTTGGGGCAACCCCCTTTACCCAACATACCAATCCAAAACCAATCAAGTCAAATCAATCCTCTATTCACAAATCAAATCAACATGTAAATCATACCAAATACTACAAGCATGCCATTGATATCACAACACCAAGTGGCACCAATCCAAACATCTCAACCAATCATTACACCATCTACAACACCCCAAATATCTCAAAAAATGGTCTCCCAAGGGCCAAGCATATCAATCATACCATCTACCACACAACCCCTTGTCATCACTTAACGAGCACCTCCACAACCACCCCAATAAGCTCTCATCACACCATCTCACACCATTCCACCAAATCCACTACCTCCACCACCAAATAAAAACATATCAAATCAATACAACATCATATTGCAAGTAGCCCAACAAGCGTATCAAAAGGAACTTAAAAAATTCCAAGCTCAACAAGCCGCACAAGCCGTGCAACTGGCCGCACAACAAGCACATGCATAGCAAGCTGTACAATAAGTACAACAGGCTACCCAAGCATAAGCACATGCTTTACTGCAATAACAACAAGCCTCACAAGCCGCACAGGATGCACAAGTGACACAAGTCACTCAAAAATCTCAATCTCAAGCACAAGCTCAATACCAAGCACAACAAGCCCAAGCACATGCCTTGTTACAACAACAAGCCTACCAACAAGCCTTGCAACAACATACAAAAGAACAAGCACTGATAGCTCAACAACAACAAGATCAACAACAAGCATTGTTGGCATAGAAAAAACTATAGGAATACCAACAAGTGTTGCTTGCACAATAAAGCTTACAACAACCTCTCACAAATACACAACCAAATATGCAAGTTATCCCACCCATCATGCAAGCAACCATACCACCCCAAAACACATACATCCCACCACTTGATGCAAAAAACTATTTGTCCGCACAAATTAAACTGCTCTCAGAACAAGTGTGAGAGATACAATTAGGAAAGACAATGAAATTCCAAGGGAATTTGTGCCCCTATCCATTTGATAGAAGCATTACGATGGTCCCATTCCCACAAGGATTCAAGATACCAAAATTTGAAAAATACCGTGGGACTTTCAATCTTGAAGATCACATTAGGGAATTCCATGTACACTGTATGGAAGTGGCATATGATGATTCCTATCTGATGTGACTCTTCCCCCAATGTTTGGTAGACCCCACAATGGAATGGTTCTCCCACCTTTTCCCAAAATTAAAAAGTTTCAAGAAATTGTGGACTTATTTATACATAATTATTCATTTAACATAGGCATGGAAGTGAGCTTGGAAGAATTATCCAACCTAAAACAAAACAAGGGAGAAACATTTGCAGCCTTCTTACAATGATGGTGATCCAAGGCCAATAAGAGCAAATGGGCTATGCCTGAAGAACAACAAATTGGGACTATCATCTCCAACCTTGAAGAGACCTTTCCCTTTCATTTTAAAATTCAATTCGTAACAACCTATGACTAATTAATTCCCAAAGTGCTCAACATCAAAAGAGCCCTTATAGCACAAGGGGGCACACCCACATACCGAGATAATTGACCATCAACAAGTTACAATGGAAAACCTCGCACATGGGAAAAGAACAAAAATGTCACCAACGATGTTGTCATTGATGCAAAAGTTTTCATCAATGCCCCAAGGTAGAATACACAACAACAAACGTATCAACAACCACAAATCAACACCCAAAGAAACTCACAAATCAACCCATCATCACAACAACAACCCAACAATCAAATCGTCAACAACATAAATGCTCAAGGAGGACCACCGCAAAGGAACATATATTCCCCTAAATTTAAATACACACCACTTGGGGAACCAATCGAAGTTGGCATGCAATAGTTGGTTCAAGAAAATATCATCAAAATCCCCATTTACAAAAATTACCAAGAGCCTCAAGTTAAACCACCATGGTATAATGAGAAGCACCTTTATGAATTTCAAAAAATAAAGGGACACACAATGACTAGTTGTATGAGACTAAAAAACCTAATCCAAGATCTCATTGATGATAAGACCATAACTTTTGAACAACCAGCTAGGAATCAACACTTCAAAATATACATGAATTCGATGCTGGATCACAATAAAGGAAACACCAATGGTAAAGGAAAGAGATACCACAATTTAAACCATATTTATGACCATGTTGTTGCATCCTTGGATGAATGGGCCACAATTGTCAATATCAAAGGACCTATAGCCAAGTGTGGAGTCACCACATGTGGTGTTAAAATTACCATTCTAGGACCTTCACCACTACCCAAGGCTCCTGTCACAAATCCAAAGTCAATCCCTAATGGTTACAATGCCTTAGAATAGCTGAAAAATACCCCCACCCAAATCTCCATCATGGAGTTGCTAAAAATTTCACCCACACATAGGGACATCCTAGAAAAGGCATTAGCCACATCCTCTATTCCCACTGAGCTTGATGTTGACCAATTTCAAGCTATGGTCAGACATATAACTACACCACATCTCCTCACATTCTCTGAGCATGATCTCCCAACCCAACCATATCACAGTCATGCACTTCATCTTGAAGTCCTAGTCCATAAGAACAAAGTCAAACGAGTCTTGGTGGATGGAGGTACGGGTTTGAATATTTGTACTCTACAACTAATAAAGAATCTGGGATTTTATGAAGATGTCACTGATAAAGGAAAAGGTTTCACTATTAGAGCTTATGATGATCAAGAATGGGTGTCTCAAGGAACCATTCAACTCCTTATCCAAGTAGGGCCAACAATCATGGAGACTACTTTCCAAGTCCTTAACCCTGGCCCCATACAATATCCTCCTAGGACGCCCATGGATTTGCAGGATGCAAGCTGATGCATCCATGTTCCACCAATGTGTTAAATTCCCTTACCAAAATTAGGAAGTCACAATCCATGGTGATCCCAAACCATTCTATTATTGCAAAAATCTGGAGGCCAAGTATTATAAGATCCCCCAAGTCCCGAAGAATGATGAGGGACCCGCATCTCCTTATATAGACCCATCCACTATAGCCTCTACTTTTGAGACAAAGACACCTTCCATTTAGGAAATCTTAGATGTTAAGGTTATAATCCAAGATAATGGGTGTGGAGACTATAAAATGAAAAAGAGTGCCTTTGTGATAGGAGAGTTACCTCAATCTCCTAGATCTCATGGGAAACCATAGCCAATCGAAACAACATCTTAGACCTTCAAAGCAACACCTACCACCTTTAGAAAATAGGGAAACCTAAGCAAAGAGTTGGTAGATGAGAAAGATGTATCAAGCTTGTTGTATCAAGATGAAAGACCTGTACCTGATCTTCCCATGGACGATGATAACAAAGAACTACAGTTAATGCATGGATGGGGTTACAAGAAAAATGAAAATCTTGGGAAAAATGAAAATGGCCTATTAGAACCCATTGTTCTTGAGAAGTTCCTAAAGAATCTTGGCCTTGGATGTACCCCTATAAAAATTAAAGCTCCTCCTCAATTATATGTATTCATAGGTCTACCTCTAGATAACTATACATTCGATATAACTAACATGTATGACAAGGATCTCATCTCTGATTTACCCATGTTATTTGAGGATTCCCCCCTTCTTATGATCACTACCATGTCTTTTGAGCTGAGTAACCAAACCACTGAACTAAAGCTTGTTTACACCCAACTAATAGACTGTGACCAACAAGGACCACGATCTTAGACACATTAAAAAATGATGATGCTCTCTCAGAATTCATGGGACTAATGGATACTCTACCATATGGAGACCACAAATCAGGGTTTGATATTGAGTTGGAAACACATGTGTACTATGGGGAAACAATTGAATCTCTTAGTCACAAACTAGAAAATCTAAGAGTAACATCTAGGTCTCTATGTGAAAACCACATTGTGGCACTTTTGACCCAAAAATAGTAAAAAGAAAGGATGTATTTGATGGTGAAAAACTCTCTGAGGCACCAAAGGATGAGGGATTCAATCTTCCCCTTAGTGCCATCCATCAAGAAAAATAAGTAGTATTGGTAGTAAAATACAACCTAGTGAATCTAGGAACTGAAGAAACACCACACATCACTTTCTATGCAAAGTCACTTTTGATCGAGGAACAAGAAATTCTGTCTATATTTTTGAAAGAAAGGAAAGTAAATTTTACATGGACCTATGTTGATATGCCAGGCCTTGATCCAAAGGTAGTAGTCTATCATATAGCGGTCTATCTAGAGGCAAAACTAGTAAAACAAAAATTAAGAAAGATGCATCCACAGATTGCATTGTTGATAAAACTTGAGCTACATAAACTTCTTGACATTGGCTTCATACGACCTATTGATTATCCTGAATGGGCTTGCAACCTTGTACTAGTCTCTAAACCCACTGGGTGCATCCAAATTTGTACTGAATTTAGGGAACTAAACAATGCATTCCCTAAGGATGATTTTGCTCTTCCCAACATAGAAACGATTGTTCATCTAATAGCGGGACACGAGATGCTATCATTAATGGATTATTTTTTTAGGATACAATCAGATTATGATAGAAAATAATGATCAACATAAGACATCCTTCACCTATCCATGGGGCACCTACTATTGGAACATGTTTCCATTTGGGTTAAAGAATACTAGAGCTACATGCCAAAGGGATATGAATCTTATTTTTCATGACATGATCCGAAAATTTGTAGAATACTATGTGGATGATATACAAGTCAAATCAAGGATGCATCAGGACCACATAGCATCACTAGGCACTATTTTTGACAGACTAGAAGAACATATAGTATGACTTAATCCTAAGAAATGTGTCTTTGATGTGCAATCAAGAAAACTTTTAGGGTATATTATATCAATGAGGGGAATCAAGATAGACCCTTCAAAATTCAAAGAAAATATTGAAATGGAAGCACCACAAACATTGAAGCAGTTAAGGGGCTTGCAGGGAATGCTCTAATCCATTCATAGATTCATATCATAGTTAGTAGATAAGTTGTCCCATATTCTGATCTATTCCACAAGGGGGTAACATACAAGTGGGATGAGAAATGCGATAAGGAATTCAATAAAATCAAGGAATACTTGCTAATACCACCAGTTTGCATGCCACCAATCTAGAAAAAACCATTGATCTTGCACATATCAATGACAATGGCAACCCTTGGTACTCTTCTAGCACAACATGATGAAATAGGGAAAGAAAGAGCCATTTACTATATCAACAGAACCTTGGTGGGACACGAGCTAAACTACACATTCATTGAGAAAGCTTGTCTTGTAGTAGTGTTTCCTCACAAAAATTCAAACACTACATACTTGCTCATCAAATAAATCTCATCGCCAAGATAGCCCTCTAAAATATCTACTCTCTAAGGAAACACTCACAAGACGAATGGCTAAGTGGGTCATGATATTTACAAAATATGACATTGAGTATGTAGAAGGGAAAGCCATCAAGGGATAGGTAATCATAGATCAATTGGTGGAAGCACCTATATATTCAAAGAACTCCCTAGTATCAGAGTTTCTAGATGAGTCCGTTTTCAATCTTAGTGTAGCAGACCATTGGAAGGTGTACTTCGATGGGTCATATACTCAACATGGGTTAGGAGTAGGAGTCTTCTTCATCACACCACAAGGAGATTGCATCTCAAAGTGATATAAACTATCTTTTCCATGCACCAATAATATTTCAGAGTATGCGGCTCTAGTCATAGGACTCTACATTGTAGTACCATGGAAAATCATGACACTTAAGGTTTATGGGGACTCATAGTTAATTATCAACTAGGTCAATGATGAATACCAAACAAAGGATGACAAGCTTACCTCGTACAAAAAATAGTGGAGGATCTCAAGGAATTATTTATCGACATCACATTTGAATAAATATCGAGGGTAAACAATAGAGTAGTTGATGCTATGGATACAATCAGATCATTGTTGCATATCCCATGAAATATCCCTATGCATGAATTCCTAGTTGAGCAACTTCTTGTACCAACCTTGAAGGTACCAAATTATGAGTTCATGTGTGAAATCATCAGTCCCAATGATCCTTGGTACCATGACATATACACCTACCTAAAAATAGGATTCCTCCCTATTGACATCACCCCAAACCTCAAAAGAACCTTTATTAAGTAGTCATCCCATTTCATTATCTTAGATGACATCCTATACCATATAAGTATTGAAGGAAACCTTTTGAGATGCCTTAACACCGAGGAAGCTTTGAATGCTTTAACGAAGGTACATGACGGTATTTTTGGTTCACATTCTAGTGGTATGACCTTGACCAAGAAACTGCTAAGGACTGGGTATTACTGGCCTACGATGGAGAAGGAAGATTATAACTATGTCAAAAGATTTTTGCAATGCCAATAGCATGGAGACATCATTCATGCACTAGCTCAAGAGCTCCAACTGATTATAACACCTTGTCCCTTTTCACAATGGGGGCTTGATCTCATCAGAAAAATATCACCACCTCATCTAATGGACACAAGTTCATTATTAGTGCCATTGAATAATTCACAAAGTGGGTAGAGGCCATCCCAATGATCTACATCATAGGAAATCAGATCTCCAAATTCATCCAAAACTATCTCATTTACTGTTATGGTGTCCTATAAGTCCTTATCTTAGATAATGGGATACCTTTCAAGAACCATGATGCTTGTGAGCTATGCCAAAACTTCAATATCCAAAATTGCTTCTCTACTCCATACTACCCTTAGGGTAATGGCCAGGCTGAGGCTTCTAATAAAACCATTCTAAAAATTCTCAAGAAAAGAGTCAATGAAGTTGGTCACGACTGACACCTACAATTGAACCCCGCCCTATGGGCCTACCAAATGAGTATTCACACACCTATAGGTGTAACCCCTTTCTCCTTGGTCTATGGATCTACAACTATCCTACCCATTGAGATCGAGCTCCCATCCATAAGAAAATCATTGCAAAATCTCCTAACTGATGAAGAATATTGGGTGTCATGGTTGAATGAGTTGGAACTATTGGATGAGTGGTGCATGGATGCTCTGAACCATCTATAGGTGTACCAAAACCATCTCAAAAGGAGCTATAATAAGAAGATAAAGAGTTTATCATTCCAAGTTGGAAAGATCATGTTGAAAGAAAATCAAAAGAATATACCAAATCTAGAAAACAAGGAAAAATTTGAACCCAATTGGTTGAGACCTTTTGTTTTCATTGCAAGTTACAAATCAAGAGCATATCAATTATCCACATACGAAGGTGAACCTCTGTAGGAGACCATCAATAAATCCTATCTCAAAAATTTTTATGCTTAAGCTTGCAAGGTATAAATAAAAAATACAAAAAAAAAAAATCCAAAAAAAAGGATTTAAAATAGTAAAGAAAAAAATCGTCCTCTAGTGAAAACCACTTCGGTGGGACTTTGGGCAAGTACCTTGGTGAAAACATGGTAAATAGGTGTTGTGCAGTTTTTGCACACACACCCCGTTGAAGGCAGGGACCCTCTTTCTTTTTGGTTTTGCGTCTTGGCCCTTTCATTTCGAGGTTTTGTCCCATTCAGGCATGTGCTTAAATGATTATTTTTGGTTGCCTAAGTGTTCCCCCTAGATTTCATTGAAAATCTTTAGTTTTGAGCGTGGTTCAGGTTTTTTCCCTGAATCGAGATTTTCCTTCTTGGGCGGATTTTCCTGAATCCCGTTTGAATTCCGGTTGTGCACCGTGGTTCAGGTTTGTACTCAGATTCGAGATTGTCCACCCTTGTCGGATTATCCCGAATCCCGTCTGGATTTCGGATGGACCCTATTGTTTGGGCATTTTAGGCCTTCGCGGATATCTGCGTGGGATGGATTTCCCCAGATTCCGCCCAATTGTCAGATTCCCAAAATTCTTCTCTGGCTATCTTGTTGATTGCATTAATGGCTTCGTGTGTGCTCTGAAGTATGTATTTGACTTGATTTCGGGGATCTTTTATGCCATCATGCTTATTATTTACCATCGTTGACCTGAGAAGTGCTTTCTTTCGAGTGATTGGTTGGGATTTTGGAGCATTTTACTATGAATTGGTCGATTTGGTGGTGTTTTCTGGCGTGTTCCTACCCTTGTTCTTTGTGGATACCTTCTTCTTCGTATTTGCTGATTTCAGGATTGATTTCCACTTTATAATGGTATGTGTTGCTTTTCTTTGCTTTGGATTGATGATTACAGGTAGCGCATTGAAGTTATAAATCCTTTTGGGTTTGATTTTCTACATTTTTTGGATGTTCTCGCGACTAGGGTTACATGGTAATTATTTGATTTATGGTTTTCCAAGCAAGTCTTGAGTTCTTCTATTTATTCACTTTATGAGAAGTGGTGCTTTAGAAGTCGTGAGTTGTCCCGGGTAGCATTTTTGTTTGGGGAAGTCAAAAGTTTTAAGTCCAAGCTCGCCTGTGCTTTAATGGTAGATGTATGGGGGTTTTAACCTAGGGAATCATCATTTATCTCGAGTATGCTCTTAATTTGGCTCAGAATGTGAAGAAAATCTATGGAGGGTCCATCCCCAACTTGCCCTGAATTTAAATGTTTGAAATTTGTGATTGATTCGGTGATTGGGCTTAAGTCATGATTTTGTGTCGCAGTACGAGATTTTTGGACCCTCTGGGATAGTTCGTCCCTTCCATATTTCCTTCACTATGACCCTTCGAAGTCGGGGGGATGTCATAACGATTATCCTATATCTCGTCGAAGTCCCCCCCGAGGTTCATATTTTATCATCGTGACAACCTCATCTCTCACAGTGAAAATCTTTTATATCCTATTGGTGAGACAAAGTCATTTGCTAAGACATTACCCTAACCACTTGTTAGTCATACCGATGTATGTGTTATACTAAAGATCGGTGAGACTGGAGTCATTCGCTAAGACCTATAATGAAAACCCCGTGTCTGGCCGAACTCATTGCTAGTCGGTGAAACGAAGATGATTCGCCATGACTTCAACCCAAAGGGACAAGTCTCTCATCGACATGTACTGTCATGTGCACCATCAGCAAGACAAACCCTCTTCGCTAAGATCTCATAGCAGGCTCCATTAGTTATATTGATATTCATTTGCTTCACTGAGACGTCCATGCTCTGCTAAGACCTTTCGGCAAGCTCATTACTCTTGCTGAGACCTTCATTTTCAGCAAGACTCCTAACAGTCGCCAAGACTTCATAATGAAGCCTTCCTTTCTTGGCAAGCCTAGATCTTTTCGGGGAGACCACATATTGTCGACCAAAGGTTAGACCGATAGAACTCTACATCAGCGAAACATTCAGTAGTCATTGGGACCTCTAGCCGAACTCAGACCTTAACACTGAGACATCCATTTGCTTCGCTGTGACTCCTCCCTAGTTGGCAAGACGTTATACCGAAAGCCCTCCTAGGTCCATATTCGTTCACTGTGATAGTGTCTTTGTCACACTGAAGGTCGCTTGTGTTAGATCGCCAGTCGGTGAGACAAAGAACGTTCACCCAGACTTATATCGTGAACCTTGTGTCTAGACGAAACCATCTCTAGTCACTGAGACTTCCAACATTCACTGAGACCTTACCCCGATCACCCGTTAGTCATACCAATGTGTTTATTACATTGACGGTCGACAAGACTCTCCAAGTTCGCTGAGACATCATTTAGACAAATTTTAATCTGACCAAAGTGATTGCTTAAACCCTAATGGTCGGTGATACAAGAGGGACTCGTTGTGACTTCACTCCAAAGAGAAAGTCTCTCATCGACATGAATCTCCTCATTGCCGATCAGCAAGACATTCCCTGCTTGGCGTGACTTCCTCCTAAATGAAATTTGTTTGGCCGAAAGGAATGCTTATACACTAATTGGTTTGGAGTTTCACCTTAATTGTGGATTTCCATCGAGTTCGGATTTCTCTGAAATCTGGTATTCCCCTAATTTTTCTGAAGTCTCCTATCTAGCTCGTTCTTCATGGAAATTCTCCTTAGATAGACTTTCTCGAACCTTGATGAAATATAATGGAAAGTAGCATGGCTGGACTTTGTTAATAGTTTGTGATGCATTTAATTTTTATTCCATGTCACATTTGGATTTCTCACATGACTTATTGATTGGTTATGATCAGATTTGATAGTCAAGTAGGTGTTTCCTAGTTATTTCATTGGAATCCGATCGGTCAGGAATTTCTCAAAATTCCTCTCTGGCTCAGATTCCGTGGGTGGTCCCGAAACCCGAAATATGTGTGATCATTTCATATGAGATTTAATGGCACTTTGGTTACATGAGATGCATTCTAATGATGTATTGATGGATTAACATTGGTTTCCTATGGTTTTTATTGTGATTTTCATGATGAATGTAGGCCGAGTCTGACAAGGCAGCAGCTGGATCATCCATGTCCGATGCAGAGAGGATCAAAATAGACATTAAGAGAAAGATTTATGAGAGAAAAATCACATCAATCTAGTCAGAGGTGACTGATACAAATGTCGGGGCATGGGATTATGAGAAGTTCAAAGAAAGAATGGTAGCTAAAGACATCCCCTTGGTGGCTAGAAGGATGAAAGATTCAGGTTTAGCGCATGTGGCTAGTTTCCCTTCAACTGTGCAATGTTATGAGCTCGTATGTGCTAGACACTACGGCCAGGGTACTCAAAAGATTATCAGTCCTTAAGGGAGGGTAATAGAAAATCTCAACCCTGTTACTATTGCTCAAACTTTTGATATGCCTAACCGATCTCATGTGGTGGCATTGAACATGGGGTCCGCCAGGGAATTCTAAGATGACCAAATAGTTAAATCCCAAACAGTTCATCAACTCCTTGCTAGAAAAGCCCAAGTCACATTACTCCAAATTTCCCAAACAACTTTTTAGGATAAAGTTCAAGAAGGAATATTATGATGCCATCACTCTTCTCAGCAGAGTGGTTGAATTGAGGAATGCAGGAGTATTCGAAAATTGGATGTGCCATGCCATTGTGAGGATGGAACAAGAATTGATTGATTATCATTGGGTTGGTTTGATTAGCAGAGTGCTACATGACCAGCTATCCAATGTGTTGTAGACTAAGACTTTCACAATGACATCATACCTGGTCTATGCGCTTGCAAAATTCCATCCCTATAAAGGATTTGATACAAAGGGAATCTTTGGGCAGGATGTCATTTATGAAGTTTTCCCTCAAATGCATTTGGGAGGTTCAAACTATAGGAGGGAAAATGATGCATTGACAATGTATATAGCTAGAATGCTTCAAGGGGCAGATCATGTCAGAATTTCAGATCAAGCCAAGGAGCTCATCAAGAAGTATGGAGCATGGTTCATTCAATTCCCAACCTCCTACATTCGGATCGACGGCTGCAAAAGGTCCACATATAGACTTCCAAGGTATCCCATTGATCACCTCCTATTGTTGGAAGTAACTGGATAGATTTGTGACTTTGATGCCATTGTCGAGAAGGAAAAACACAAGATAGGACTTGCTGGAGATTTCCCCCTGAGGATTGGCACTGGAGAGGCATGCCATTCCATTATTTTTTCCCAAGCTTTAGAGGAAGAAATAAGTACCGTTGGTCTGTCTTTGCACTCCAAGAGGTCCAAATTTCATATCACGGGCGAAGCTCAAAGGAAGGACAATAGAGAATATAGCCATAAGGTGAACTTGGAGGACTATTGGGCCAACTATAGCGATGAATACAAGGTCAAGAAGAAGAAATTATCTCGGCTTCCATTGGATGCAGTCTGATTGTATAATGAGAGGGCAGTGTCAAATCATTTGGAAGTTGATGGAAATTTAATCCAGGATCATGCCTATGAAGCGGTAAAGGATAGACCAATTGGTGATGTGGACTGGTTAGAAGAGGAGAAAACTAAGTTGAAACATTTAATGGATCTAGTTATGAAAGTTACAAGAATGTGGCTCAAGCATACGATATGGGAGTTGGAGAACAAGGGAGTGAAATGCACATACAACCTGATGGGAGATTTGGATTCCCATTCAACATTTGAAGAATCAGCCGAGAGGATCCTAAAGGTAAGGGTAAGTTGGACTCTTTGTCCAAGACTAAGACAAAGAATGTCCAAGGAGAGGAAGTTCAGGAAACAGAAAAGAAAAGAAAGCCAAAGACCGAGAAGAGAACAAGAACTAAAAGGTCTGAACAAGAGGAGGTTGAAGGGCAGAATCCTGAGATTGATGCTCCTACGCTTAAGAGGAAAATAATTGTCAAATTATCCAAGAAAGCAACCTCCAAGGTTGTAGGAGAAGTAATTTTCCCACCATTGGTGAGTGTGGAAAGTTCAGAGGAGAAGGCCAAGGTATATACAAGAAGGTCTAGGACCCCATCTCCTAGGCATAGGGTGCTTAAGGCTAGCCTTCCTTCAGTTGTTTCTCATGATGTGCAACAGGATGACATTCCTCCCTTTCATGAAGCCTAAAGCGAACCTGGTGAAGCTGAAGAAGTTGATGAACATCAAGACACTGAAGGGGAGGAATTCCATGAAGGAGAGCTTTACAGTGAAAAAGGATTAAGTTGAAAAAGTAATACAGTCTCCCTTGGTTGCACATGTAGAGTCCCCAATCACACATGAAGGGGTTGGATCTCCCTCAAAGGAGAAAGAAGCAGAAAAGGTTCCATCACCTGAGCCTGAGAAGGAAGGGAATAAGTATGAGATTCTTGAGAAATAGAATTTGGAAGAAGAAATATCAGAAGCTCAACAAGGAGTAGGACAGAGTCAAGGGAAATTTGACCCTACTGTTCCAGAATGGTTAGGCAAAGAAATTAAGAGAAAACAAGTTGTACTTGAGGAAACACCGCCTAATTGGGATGAATTGCTAGCAAAGATATGAAAGGATAAAGGTAAGAAGAAAGCCAAAGTGATCTCGAGAATTGAAAGAGTTGAGGCACATAACAAAGTTGTTCACATCGCCACCCTTGCTCCAGATAAAAATAGAGATGATGTGGTCGGGAAAGATTACAACATTCAGACTTTCAATCTAGGACCCACATCAATTGAGCAAGATATTGAAGACTATGAGGCCTTGAGTATAGTTATTGTGGATTGATTGAGGAAGGAAATGAAGACCAAGTAGGAGCTTAAGAGAGAAAATGAAAATTTGAAGAAATGCTTGGAGGAATTAATGAAGCCCCTGCAATCCATTAATCCTTCTTCCTCTGCTGCAAATCCTCTGCCTCAAGTGACTATCATCGAGCTGGAAAAGATGAAAGCCTCCACCCTTGCCACTACCAATAGGTTGAAAGGGGTCAGAGTAAAAGGTGATGAAGCCATTAAGGAAATCCTGTCAACAAGGAAGGATGTTGCAATGATGATGGATTGGATGAAGCAGGTAATAGCACAAGATAAAGGAGACATAGACCTACTGATCCAAAAAACCAAGACCATCATGGAATACACCAAGGATAGATTAGTGAGTGACAAGATCCTTCCCTTTTCTAGGGCTACTAAAACTTGGGAGTGGTTCGAGGCATTGCAAATCAGACATAAAGCATTGAAGACGATTCACAAATCAAGAAGGAAAATTGAGGATACCATAAGTGGGGTAGATAATGGCTCTATTACATTCTTTGAGATCATGACAGGAAGGAGGAAGATTGCTCCCGAAAATTTGAGTCTAGAGAAATTGAGAGAATGGTGGCAGGATGTCTATGCACCGCTTGGTGATGATTCTATTTCTAAGCACCAGTTAGATGATGTGGCCACCTACCTGGCAGTTATTGATAAGTATATGGTGCACAAGGTAGATTGGGATAGGTTGGTTAAGCAGTCAAGAGAGGAAATTGCATCCATTGAAAATTGACTTAGGGTTTTGCCTTTGCTACCAATAGCTGACTTGGATGGGATGCTTTTGAAAGTTCATGAAATGCTGAATCAGAATAAAGATGAGGGAGGAGGGAGTTAACACAGGCTACGTGAAAATTTGTGCTTCCCCATTACGTCGCCATGCTTTGGTCTGGGCTACATTGGGATCCCACGACGACTGAGATGAAATGCATGCATTTAGTGCATATTATATTCTATTTCTAATTTCTCTTGGCAGGCTTGCCATGCCTTGTTATTATAAAACTCATCCTAGCCAACAAGCTTTCAGAGGAGGGAATTCTATATATTGGGAATTTTGCCTCATTTGTAGAGGTGGTGGTGATTGTTGTTAGAAAATACAAGTAGAATAGAGAAAAGTAGTTAGAAGCAAGCAAGTAGAGCAAGTTAGAAAGTAGTTGCTCCCAAGCAAATATTGTAACAGAAGGCTAGAATTATTGTTACAGTGGATGATTCAAATACAAGCAATGACACTGTGATTTGGTGTCATACTCATATTCTCTTGTCTTGCATGGTTCTTGTTCTTCTATCTTTAAAACTGCCTTGAGGAGGTTAACATTTAGATTGGATTCGATTTAATAATGTCCGTGATTTAATACTTGAATGTTGCAGCGATCTGCTAGTCCATACTTTTCGCAACCAATTGATTGTTAGTTGCTTTGCAAAGTTAGCCTGGACTTTACATTCGTTGTGCTTAGTTCAATTGTGAGTATTTGATTCATTTCAACTGCAAAAAAGGGTTGTTTGAGTGAATGTTCATGATTTGAAAATTTTAAAAAACTGTAGAAGATTGCATTGTTTCTATAAGATTGTAGATTTATCTGGGTTAAATAGAAATTTGTTTGAGGGATTGGTCCATTTCAGTGTTTGTCATTTGCATTGTTAATCTTAGGAGTAGTGCTGAGTTTAGAAATCTCTTGAAACCTTTATCTTTTTGTTATTTCTTTAATTACTAGGTTAAAATTAGATGAAAATATCATTATATTGTTGGATCTGGTAAATTAAGGTTTAGTATTTTGCTTGTAGTAAGGTCCCATTGTGATTACCAACATTTTCACATTCATCACTGGGTTTTTCATGCATTGTCAAGACTTGACATTAGAGACCTTAGGGTTATCTCTTGAGGCTTACTGATAGAGATTTAGCTTTCAAGAGAGATAGGATATTGCATCTTTTCTAAGTTTTTGCTTTGCAGAAAACACCATCAATAGGATTGGCGCTAGAAGGAGGGCCTTGAACAAGCAAGCTGGATCAATTTTTGAATGCCATTTCTCCTGAAAGACTCAAAAGAAGGACCAAATCTACTCTAGGAGAGGAGGGATTCCAAGAGTTTCTAGACTCTACAAGGTCTAGAAAGACCAACAGAAGGGGAGAATCATCATCATCCCATCCACCTCCCTCATCTCCATCATCCTCATCTTCATTAGGTTCATTCGAGTCTGAGGACATCCTTATCTCACAACCTTAGCCCATGATAGATTAGCCATTACCACCCCCACCTCATCCAATGGCTTTCCTAACAACCAACCCATCTCCATTAAGTTTTTTTGTTTATAATATCATGCCCAAGAACCTTGAACAATTTTGTTCAAAGTTCCACGTTAATGATCCAAATAGGACCGCTAAAGAACACCTCAGGATATTTCGGACTGGCCTCAAGGATAGAGGGATAAACCATGAGGATCTAGCTTGTAGATTATTTCCTTATTCACTTGGGGAAGATGCATTCTATTGGTACAACCATTTTCATACAGGGTCTATCGAGCATTGGACTGAGCTAGAGGCTGCTTTCTTGCAATTTTTTTGAATCCCCATTAGTTCCAATGAGCTCTACCGCCAGTTCAATAATGTTAAAAGGGAGGTCAATGAACCTATAGCATCCTTCAACAATAGGTTTCACCATGCTTACACTAGACTGCAGGCTCCTTATGCAGTTGATGAACCTACTATTCTAGAAGTTTATTATGAGGGACTGGATAGTTTGACAGCCACCTTTATGGAATGGAGTAATAATCCTCCTACTAGTCTAATTGATGCATATGCAGAGGTGGTGAAAGTTAGCACTAATCTAAGGCAACATATGTCTGGGCCTCTACCCTCATTAGGAGCCACTGCTCACCATGGACAAGTCCCAGCTCTTAGCCAGGCTCTGGCAAACTATACTCCAATCATGAATCCCGTACCTCAGTTGCCTCTAGTCCCTCACCCAGGGCCTCCTATGGGACAAATGTTACCTATAGTTAGTTACCCCTAGCAAAATATGAATCAACCCCTGCATACCCAGCCTCAGGCTAGTTGCCCTTCATACCTGCAGAATTTTGAAGTCTTGAACCAATCACTAAATGCCAATGTTGCAGCAGGGTATTCCCAGAATAATGTGAATCAACCTCCATATAGTAATCTTGACAAGGAAATAATGGATGAATTTTCTAAATAGATAAAGAGGCTGAATATGGAAGTGACTTACTTGAGAAACCAGAAAAGTCAACTGCAAGATACTCAGAGGAGTATGTAGTTCAATCAGAATAGAGAGAATCCACAAGGATAGAACTTTGACTGAGGGCAACATCAGGATCGGGGTTACAATAATGAAAGAGGATATAAACAAGATAGAGGTTACAAAAATGATAGAGGATTTAACAATGGCAGAGGTTACAATAATGAAAGAAGACAAAATTTTGATAAAGGGCAGTCCTTAGGTTAGAACTTTGACAGAGGGCAAGGTGGTGGACAAGGATTTGAGAAGAGATAGCCATTAGGTTAGAATAGGACTTGGAACACGGGGCCCAACAATGGAGGAATCCCCACCCCTTTGGATCAACTAGTGATTCAACCCATCAATCAGTCTACCAATGAACCAGTTAATCAAGAGAAACCCCCTGGTGGTGTATATCTAGCCGAGGCTGCCTTATTAGGGTGGTGTAGGCTCCACAAGATTAGTCAACATTCTAAATTAGACTGTCAAGAGTTCCAAACAATAGCCTCACTCTTCTAGTATGAAGTGTAGAATAATGCAAGTAGTTAGGAGATAGTACCATCTAACCCTTATGATTCACCGGTGTTAGTACTGAACCATGCTCCTTTTCCTCAAAGTAAGGAGAATGTACCTGAAAATGAATCTGGCCAGTTGGAGGAAGAGGCAGATCAAGTATGTAATGGGGATGAAATGATATGGTTATTTGATGAGAATCTAGTGACTGATAATGGTCCTAAAGATGAAAAAGAAGCTTACACTAAAGAAGTGCAGACCTTCCAGAGACCTGTGAAAAGGTATGATTTGAGGGAGCTGCCACATAGGCGCCTACAGGCTGGAGGCCCCTTTACTACTTCCATTCCACCAAATAATGTCGACACGCCTCCAGAACCTAATGCTAGCAACAATCCCTCATTACCGCCAGTTTCCAGGCAATACTCGTCTCAAAATCCAGGATATGCTGATGTACCAAAAGAGAGAAATGCTGATGCAAATAACTAAAAGATGGTGGAATACCTGAGGGAGACTCCTACTGATTTAGGTGAGGAACAACTGGCGACGTATGTTGCTGAAGAATTCCAAAAATTAAAGGTAAATCTATCTGCATTCGAGTTGTTAAGAGTTCCATCCATTAGGAAAGCAGTCTTAGGATCTTGTAATGCAAATCCTATGCCACAAGATAAATTAGTTAGCAAGAATGAAAATAGAGTATCTAGTTCTCAGTCAACAGGAAGACAAAATCAGACTTAGAAGCAAGTCCATATGCCCCCTGGAGATGCAGGGAAGGAGGGACAAATCTCAAGTTGCTCAAGTAGATACCCCCTTGACTTTGTTTCAAGGGAAGACAGACACACCTCCATTCTTGATTTCTGTTTGAATATTCGGTAAGAATCTGCATAATTGTCTTTTGGATTTTGGTGCCTCCACCAATGTTATGCCTTTCAGTGTATGTAGAGCTATGGGTATCACCCCTGCTGATTCCCAGAAGAAAGTCACAAAACTAGATAGGACTGAAGTGAATATTGTAGGAGAGTTAAATATGATTCACAAGCAGGTTGCTTCTGATCCTAGGATTGAGTAGGTTATCAATATACAGGTGGCTAACATCCCTGATGCTTATGGCTTAATCCTGGGAAGGGACTTTACTAGGGCTCTGAATGGATATGTATCGACTGATCACTCCCATATGTGGCTTCCTTGGAAGGGGGTGCCAAACC
Source organism: Sequoia sempervirens (assembly GCA_007258455.2). Lineage (NCBI taxonomy): Eukaryota > Viridiplantae > Streptophyta > Pinopsida > Cupressales > Cupressaceae > Sequoia > Sequoia sempervirens. The sequence continues at coordinate 50,261,962 of VDFB02252616.1, forward strand.
AGATCAGGATTGAAAGAGAACCAAAAATGAAGTATATGATTACGGAATATTAGAAAACTTCTACTAAAATTCTGGTATTAGAAGTAAGCATGGGTAACTATATACTCCCAACTCCTCCTGGAAAGCCATATTTGGAGGAAGTTCTTATATTCCACACAACACTTGTAGACTTTATAGCAAAATCCAATGCGGTAGAATTCAGTGGAACTAAAGCCTTAATGGAACCGGATGAAAATGATGATGATCTGGAAGGTAGAAGGCTTGCGTTGCTAGATAGCTTTCAAGAGTTCATTAAAAAATGTATTGAAGATCAGGTCTAGTTGGGGAGAGGAATGAACTTTGGAGAATTATTGTTGCCCAATTGGTGTAGGGTACATAATGCCTCTCATTCAAAATTGGATTGCTACCTATGCAAAATTGCAGTAAAACAAGTACATAAGTATATTAATCCCATTCCTGTAGTCATAATCAATTTCCAAGAAGATCACAAAGGAAAAAGAGTAGTGCCTTCTGAAGAGCCCTCTAGCAGAAATAGTGCAAAAGAAAAGGGAAAGGAGCTTACAGTTGCTGGTTGCTAGACATTAAGATTCGATGGGTCCAAATCAAAGCAAGGAGCTAGGGCAGGATTCTAGCTAATTAGCCCAATGGGTAAGATATTTTTTGCGGCTCATAGACTTCAATTCCACTGTATGAATAATGTGGCAGAATATGAAGCCTTGGTGCATGGACTGTTAATGGTAGTGAAGAAGAAGGTTAAAATCTTGCAAGTTTTTGAAGATTTTGAGTTAATAGTCAAGCAAGTTAGGAGACAATATTCTTGTCATGACAGGAGAATGACTAACTCTAGACACAGAGTGTGGGACCTCATTGAGGGATTTGATGCCTTCAACATTCAATTGATTCCACGAAGTAAGAACTAGATAGCTGATTCTCTTGCCCAGGCGGCAAGTACCTTGCAACCCCTGTCTCTTTCGGGACTAAAGAAGTTTACTGTGGAGCTAACCCAGTGTCCTTAGTACCGGATAATATCACCAACTTCCAGGTGTTTGAAGATGACAAGCACATCTTAGATTTTATTACTAGTACTGATGTCTTTGCTTCTCAAATCATTGATGAAACTGAACTTCAAGAAGCTAAGATGGACTTGGAGGGGGTAATCAATCTGAAGACTAACACAATTCCCAAGGGGATGGTGCAACTAGAGAGGATCTTCGATTTGGATAAGATCATAGATTAGGGAAAGGATGCCGAGAAAGAGTCCATCAGTGGAAAATGTGACAAGTATAATGTAGGATCCTAGGAAGATGTTAAAAATATCTTCATTGAAAAAGTATGCACTCCTGAAGAAGGAAAAGGAATCATAGAAGCACTACATAGATATTTAGATATGATAGCTTGGAGTTATGAAGACTTGAAAACTTATGATACATCAATCATAACTCATACTATCCCTCTCAATCCAGGGGTGAAGCCTTTCAGACAAAGGTAGAGGCCTGTTAATGCTCTACTAGAACCTATAATACACAAGGAAGTGCAGAAGCTGCTATCTGCAAGAATAATATTCCCGGTTAGACACTCCACTTGGGTTGCAAATCTGGTTCCAATGCGGAAGAAAAATGGTGAAATTAGGCTATGTGTGGATTTCAGGAACCTGAACAGGGCATCAGAGAAAGATAATTATCCAGTACCCTCACTAGATGAAGTGCTTCAGATTGTCAATGGATCTCAGATGATGTCCTTCTTGGATGGCTATTCAAGATACAACCAAGTTATGGTGCAGTATGAGGACAGACACAAAAATGGTTTTACCACCAAGTGGGGTATTTTTTCCTATAGAAGGATGCCTTTTGGCCTAATTAACACTGCAACCACATTCCAAAGAGCAATGGACATAGCCTTCAAAGAGATAATCGAGAAGTGTATAATCATCTACATGGATGATCTGACAGTATTTTCAAGGAAGAGAAATGATCATGTCTCAGATCTGTGCAAAGTCTTCCAGAAATGTAAAGAGTTCGATATATCACTCAATCCCAAGAAATACATCTTTGGAGTCACAGAAGGCAAGCTACTGGTGCATATTATCTCTAAGAAGGGGATTGCAATTGATCCAGAACATATAGAGGCTATTCTCAAGATTCCACCACCTGCTAGTAAGACAGAAATGAAATCAGTCTTTGGCAAGATTAACTTTGTGAAGAAATTCATCATTGGGTTCGCAAAAATAGTTAAGCCACTGAATGCAATGTTGAAGCAGGAGGCTAAAGTTGAATGGAGTGCGAAGGAAAAGTAAGCATTTTCCAAGATAAAGAGGGTGATTGGTGAAGCCCCTATCTTGGTAATCCCTGACTATGTTAAACAATTCTACATATATTCGTTTGCTTCCGACCATTCCTGTGCTGCTATGTTAACTCAAAAATCAGGTCAAGTAAATGAGAATCACATTGCATTTATGAGTATCTTAGTGTGGAAAAGCTGGCTTATGCCTTAGTCAGAGCGATAAATAAATTCAGGCGTTATGTCATCAGAAACAAAATCTTTGCCATAGGACCAGATCTTGCAGTTAAGCTGCTATTAATACAGAATGAGCTGGGAGAACGTAGAGCCAAGTGGATAACTATGCTACGAGAGTATGATATGGAAATTTAGCCCATGAATTTGGTCAGAGGGCAAGGGCTCATGAAGACAATGGTTGAGATAGGCCCTGAGCTTACAGCTTAGAGTTACAATTTAGAGGACGTTTGTCCCGGTGAGTGGTACTAGGACATTGTTGATTATCTCCTAACTCAGAGATGCCCTGATCATCTCAATGCAATACAAAGAAGGTCATTACGCTTAAAGAGTGATAGTTTCATGTTGAAAGGAGCTATTCTATACAAAAAAAATCACGAGGGTGTGTATTTAAGGTGCCTAGGAAGGGAAGAATCTGAAAGAGTGATGTCGGAGTTCCATGACATATATGGTACAGGCCATGGGTCAACACTTTCTATAGCAAACTAGATTCTCAAAGCTGGTTACTACTGGCCTATGCTGTTCAAAGACACCCATAGTCATGTCAGGACATACCATGTGTGTCAGACTGTGGCCACCAGAGAGAAGTATACAAAACTGCCACTGTAGTTGGTCTTTGAGGTAAAACCTTTTGTGCAATGGGGAATGGACATTATAGGTCCCATTAATCTGCCGTCCTCTGCAAGACACAGGTACATCCTTACTATCACTGACTATTTTACAAGATGGACTGAGGCCCTTTCTTGCAAATAATGTACTTCAGAGGTAGTTATTAACTTCATCAAATCAGGTATCATTAATCATTTTGGGTGTCCTATGTCTTTAGTTGGTGATAATAGTCCCACGTTTTCATCATTAAAGTTTTATAATTGGGCTTTCGATCATGGAATTATCGTTAAGTTTGCATCCAACTATTACCCTCAGGGTAATGGTTTAGCTGAGTCATCCAGCAAAAACCTCCTAACTGTTAGAGAGAAATCTGAAGGACTGGCATATCCAGCTTAGATTTGCTCTTTGGGCAGACTATACTAGACATAAAGCCTCCATAGGAACATCACCTTACCACTTGGTTTATGGATTAGAGCCTGTGTTTCCCATTCAGTTAAAGATCCCCACCTTGCAATTCATTAACGAATATTATGATGATGGGGACAAACATGAGGCTAGACTCACTAAATTATTGCATCTTGAGGAGAAGAGAGACACAACCCTAGAAAACTTTGTTAAACATCAAGGGGTAGTCAAGAGATGGTTTGATAAAAGAGCCAAAGTTAAAGATTTTAGGATTTTTGACTTGGTTCTTTACTGGGATAAAGCCCATGACCGTAAGGGGGAGCATGGAAAATTTGATAAAATTTGGCTTGGCCCTTACCAGATTTTAGAAATTCTTGGAGATAATGCTTTCCGTTTGAAAACTCTCACTGGAGAGGATATCTCACTGCCTGTCAATGGGCAGTATCTAAAGCATTATTTCCAATCTTGAGTTGTTTTCAGCTTTAATCTTGTACATAGTTAAATTAGGTTTCCTCTTTGTTTTTCCGGTGCTGCTTTGCTTTGGGTTAGACTAGGTTTTCCTTTCTACTTGGTTTTTTGTTTATTTTTGTTAGTGTGGGTTTGCTTTTGGTTTGGTTTTATGTTGTTGCTTTGCTCTCGCTTTGGGGGTTTCTCTGTTTTCTCAAGGATGTGTTGCACCTACATGGCAAATATATCATTATCTATAATTTTTCTAAGTATTTTGTTGGTGGACTAAAGTCTTGTATCTTGAAAAGATGGTTGAAATCCTTGCTATTGTCAATAGTCTTAATGTTAGATTTACAGAAGATAGGTCACTAGTTTTAATTGGAATTTGAAGTATTCTGAAAATCTTATATCTCTCATATATCTTAAGAATCTTGATGTTACTATAGGAACCTTGTGAAGTTTTATCAGGTAAAAAATCTTATTTCTGCTTCAGCGCCACTGTGGCTCTTAGCCTTGAGTGTGAGCTTCATTGTTCACATGTTGAAATGAAATGTGACATATAAAGAATATCAAAAGAAAGAAAAAAAATGAAATATTGAATATCAAAAGAATAAATTTAGCTTATCAGGGGTAGCTTAATATCTCTACCGTGGCTATGGACGCCTAGCTGGTAGTAGAGCTATGTTCAAGAGAGTCACAGTGATAACCTCGCCGAGGCTATAGATGCCTGACTCATAGCGAGGCTCTATCCAGGTTGCTTTTGAAGTTAGAATCCTTACATAGCCTGACTTGACAGAGCTTGGTGTCTGTAGTAGCTTAAGGAGGGAAATGAACTCATATGCACACACTTGGATTCTCAGTTTATGGAAGATTTGGTCTATCCTTTGGTTCTGATTCCTTAAATCTTTTCATTCTAATTTTTTTGATTGGTAGTGAGACTGCAACCAGATATTCTGGGTTCTTGATTCCTTTTCATCATCAAAATGCTCTGAAGCATTTTCCCAATAGAAGTCACCATTTGTTGTGTAGTTTTCGCACACACACCCTGCTGAAGGCAAGGACCCTCTTTCTTTTTGGTTTTGCGTCTTGGCCCTTTCATTTCAAGGTTTTGTCCCATTCAGGAATGTGCTTAAATGAATATTTTTTGTTACCTAAGTGTTCCCCCTAGATTTCATTGAAAATCTTTAGTTTTGAGCGTGGTTCGGGTTTTTTCCCTGACTTGGGATTTTCCTCCTTGGGTAGATTTTCCCGAGTCCTATTTGAATTCTGGTTGTGTTCCGTGGTTTGGGTTTTTAATTGGATTCAGGATTGTCCACCCTTGTCGGATTATCCTGAATCCTATTTGGATTCCGGTTGGACCCTATTGTTCAGGGATTTTAGGTCTTCGTGGATTTCCACATGGGATGGATTTCCCCGAATTTTGCCCAGTTGTTGGATTCCCAAAATTCTTCTCTGGCTATCTTGTCGATTGCATTAATGGCTTCATGTGTGCATTGAAGTATTTATTTAACTTGATTTCGGGGATCTTTTATGCCATCATGCTGATTATTTACCATCGTTGAGCTGAGAAGTGCTTTCTTGCAAGTGATTGGTTGGGATTTTGGAGTATTTTATTGTGAATTGGTCGATTTGGTGGCATTTTCTGGCGTGTCTGTGCCCTTGTTCTTTGTGGACACCTTCTTCTTTGTATTTTCTAGTTTTGGGATTGATTTCCGCTTTATAATGGTATGTGTTGCTTTGCTTTGCTTTGGATTGATGATTACAGGTAGCGCATTGGAGTTATAAATCATTTTGGGTTTGATTTTCTACATTTTTTGGATGTTCTCGTGACTAGGGTTCTATGGTAATTGTTTGATTTATGGTTTTCCAAGCAAGTCTTGAGTTTGTTTGCTTATTCACTTTATGAGAAGTCTTTCTTTAGAAGTCGTGAGTTGTCCCAGGTGGCATTTTTTTTTTTGGGGAAGTCGAAAGTTTTAAGTCTAAGCTCGTCTGTGCTTTAATGGTAGATGTATGGGGGTTTTAACCTAGGGCATCATCATTTATCTCGAGTACACTATTGAGTTGGCTCAGAATGTCAAGAAAATCTATGGAGGGTCCATCCCCAACTTGCCCTGAATTTAAATGTTTGAAATTTGTGATTGATTCAGTGTTTGGGCTTAAGTCATGATTTTGCATCACAGTACGACATTTTTGGCCCCTCCGGGATAGTCTGTCCCTTCCAAATTCCTTCACTATGACCCTTTGAAGTCGGGGAGATGTCATAATGATTATCCTATATCTCGTCAAAGTCCCTCCCTAGATTCATATTTTATCGCCGTGACAACCTCATCTCCCACACTGAAATTTTTTTTATATCTTGTCAGTGAGACAAAGTCATTCGCTGAGACATTACCCCTACCACTCGTTAGTCATACCAATGTATGTGTTATACTGCTGATCAGTGAGACCAGAGTTATTCGCCAAGACCTATAACAAAAACCCCGTGTCTGGAAAAATTCATTGTTAGTCAGTGAAATGAAGATGATTTGCCATGACTTCACCCCGAAGGGATAAGTCTCTCATCAACATGTACTTTCATGTACGCCATCGGCAAGACAAACCCTGGTCTCCAAGATCTCATAGCGGGCTCCATGAGTTATACCAATATTTATTTGCTTCGCTGAGATGTCCATACTTCGCTAAGACCTTTTGGCGAGCTAATTACTCTTGCCGAGACCTTCACTTTTGGCGAGACTCCTAACTGTCGCCAAGAATTCATAATGAAGCTTTCCTTTCTTGGAGAGCCCAAATATTTTTGGGGAGACCACATATTGTTGGCCAGAGGTTAGACCGATAGAACTCTACATCAACGAAACATTCCGTAGTTGCTGGGACCTCTAGCCAAACTCAGAACTTAACACCGAGACATCCATTTGCTTTGCTGACTCCCTCTAGTCAGCAAGACATTATACCGAAAGCCCTCCTAGGTCAGTATTCATTCGTTGTGATAGTGTCTTTCTCACACCAAAGGTTTCTTGTGTTAGATCACCAGTTGGTGAGACAAAGAACATTCTCCCGAACTTATATTGCGAACCTTGTGTTTGGCCGAAACCATATCTAGTCGCTGAGACTTCCAACATTCGCTGAGACCTTACCCTGATCACACGTTAGTCATACCAATGTGTTTGTTACATCGACGGTCGGCAGGACTCTATGAGTTCGCTTAGACATCATTTAGAAAAAAACTTTAATCTGACTGAAGTGATTGCTTAAACCCTGATGGCCAGTGAGACAAGAGGCATTCGTTGTGACTTCGCTCTGAAGAGAAAGTCTCTCATCAACACAAATCTCCTCATCACCAGTCGGCAAGACATGCCTCGCTCGGTGTGACTTCCTCCCAAATGAAATTTATTTGGCCAAAAGGAATGCTTATACACTAATTGGTTCGGAGTTTCGCCTTATCCACGGGTTTCCACTGAGTTCGGATTTCTCTGAAATCTAGTATTCCCCTGATTTTTCCGAAGTCTCCTATCTGGCTCATTCTTCATGGAAATTCTCCCTGGATGAACTTTCTTGAACCTTGATGAAATATAACGAAACGTAGCATGGCTGGACTTTGTTAATAGTTTGTGATGCATTTAATATTTGTTCCATGTCACATTTGGATTTCTCACATGACTTATTGATTGGTTATGATTAGATTTGATAGTCAAGTAGGTGTTTCTTGGTTATTCCATTAGAATTCGATCAATCAGGTATTTCCCAAAATTCCTCTCTAGCTCAGATTTTGCGGGTGGTCCCAAAACTCGAAATCTATGTGATCATTTCATATGAGATTTAATGGCACTTTGGTTACATGAGATGCATTCTAACGATGTATTGATGGATTAACATTGGTTTCGTATGGTTTTTATTATGATTTTCATGATGAATGCAGGCCGATTCTGACAAGGCAACAGCTGGATCATCCATGTTCGATGCAGAGAGGATAAAAATGGACATTAAGAGAAAGATTCCTAAGAGAAAAATCACATCAATCTGGTCAGAGGTGATTGATACAAATGTTGGGTCATGGGATTATGAGGAGTTCAAAGAAAGAATGGAAGCTAAAGACGTCCCCTTGGTGGCTAGAAGGATGAAAGATTCAAGTTTAGCGCATGTGGCTGGTTTCCCTTCAACTTTGCAATGTTATGAGCTTTTCCTAGAATGTTGTAGACACTACGACTAGGGTACTCAAAAGATTATCAGTCCTCAAGGGAGAGTAATAGAAAATTTCAACCTTGTTGCTATTGCTCAAACCTTTGATATGCCTGACCGATCTCATGTGGTGGCATTCAACATGGGGTCCGCTAGGGAACTCTACAATGACCAAACTTTTAAATCCTAGCAGTTCATGAACTCCTAGCTGGAAAAGCCCAAGTCACATTACTCCAAAATTCCCAAACAACTTTTTAGGATAAAGTTCAAGGAGTATTATGATGCCATCACTCTTCTCAGCAGAGTGGTTGGATTGACGAATGCAGGAGTATTCAAAAATTGGATGTGCCATGCCATTGTGAGGATGGAACAAGAATTGATTGATTATCATTGGGCTGGTTTGATTAGCAGAGTGCTACACGACTAACTATCCAATGTGTTGCAGACTAATAATTTCACAATGACATCATGCCTGGTCTATGCGCTTGCAAGAGTTCCATCACTATAATGGATTGGATAGAAAGGGAATCTTTGGGCAGGATGTCATTTATGAAGTTTTCCCTCAACTACATTTGGGAGGTTAAAACTACTGGAGGGAGAATGATGCATTCACCATGTATATCACTTGAATGCTTCAAGGGGTAGATCATGTCAGAATTTCAGATCAAGCCAAGGAGCTCATTAAGAAGTATGGAGCATGGTTCATTCAATTCCCAACCTTCTCCTACATTCGGATCGACAGCTACCAAAGGGCCCCATATAGACTTCCAAGGTATCCCACTGATCACCTATTGTTGGAAGTAACTAGACAGATTTGTGACTTTGATGCCATTGTCAAGAATGGCAAACACAAGACAGGATTTGGTGGAGATTTCCCCCTGAGGATTGGCACTGGAGAGGCATGTCCTTCCATTATTTTTACCCAAGCTTCAGAGGAAGAAATAACTACCCTTGGTCTATCTTTGCACTCCAAGAGGTCCAAATTTGATATCATTGATGAAGCTCAAAGGAAGGCCAGCAGAGAGTATAGCCATAAGGTGAATTTGGAGGACTACTGGGCCAACTACAACTATGATTATGAGGTCAGGAAGAAGAAATTCTCTTGATTTCTAGTGGATGTAGTCTGATTGTATAATGTGAGAGTAGTGCCAGATCAATTGGAAGATGATGGCTATTTAATCCAGGATCATGCCTTTGAAGCGGTAAAGGATAGACCAATTGGTGATGTGGACTGGTTAGAAGAGGAGAAAAATGAGTTGAAACATTTAATGGATCTAGTTATCAAAGTTACCAAGATGTGGCTCAAGCATATGATATGGGAGTTGTAGAACAAGGGAGTGAAATGAACATACAACCTGATGGGAGATTTGGATTCCCATTCAACTTTTGAAGAATTGGCCGAGCAGTATCCTAAAGGTAAGGGTAAGTTGGACTGTCCGTCCAAGATTAAGACAAAGAATGTCCAAGGAGAGGAAGTTCAGGAAACAGAAAAGAAAAGAAAGCCAAAGACCGAGAAGAGAACAATAACTAAAAGGTCTAAACAGGAGGAGGTTGAAGGGTAGAATCTTGAGACTGATGCTTCTACGCTTAAGAGGAAAATAATTATGAAATTATTCGAGAAAGAAAGCTCCAAGGTTGCAAGAGAAGTAATTTCTCCACCATTGGTGAGTGTGGAAAGTTTAGAGGAGAAGGCCAAGGTATATACAAGGAGGTCTAGGACCCCTTCTCCCTGGGATAGGGTGCTTAAGGCTAGCCTTCCTCTAGTATTTTCTCATGATGTGCAATAGGATGACATTCCTCCCTTTCATGAAGCCTAAAGTGAACCTGGCAAAGCTGAAGATGTTGATGAACATCAAGACACTGAAGGGGAGGAATTCCATGAAGGAGAGCTCTATAGTGCAGAGGATGAAGTTGAAAAAATAATACAATCTCCCTGGGTTGCACATGTAGAGTCCCCAATCACACATGAAGGGGTTGGATCTCCCTCAAAGGAGAAAGAAGCAGAAAAGGTTCCATCGCCTAAGCCTGAGAAGGAAGGGAATAAATATGAGACTCTTGAGAAACTAAATTTGGAAGAAGAAATATTAGAGGCTCAACAAGAATTAGTAGGACAGAGTCAAGGGCAATTGGACCCTACAGTTCCAGAATGGTTAGGCAGAGAAATTAAGAGAAAACAAGTGGTAGTAGAAGACACATCACCTAATTGGGATGAATTGCTAGCAAAGATTGGCAAGGATAAAGGTAAGAAAAAAGCCAAAGTGATCTCGAGAATTGAAAGAGATGAGGCACATAACAAATTTTTTCACATCGCCACCCCTGCTCCAAACAAAAATAGAGATGATGTGGTTGGGAAAGATTACAACATTTGGACTTTCAATCTAGGACCCACATCTATTGAGTATGATATTGAAGACTATGAGGCCTCGAGTACAGTTATTGTGGACCGATTGAGGAAGGAAATGAAGACCAAGTAGGAGCTTAAGAGAGAAAATGAAAATATCAAGAAATGCTTGGAGGAATTAATGAAGCCCCTGCAATCCATTAACCCTTCTTTCTCTGCTGCAAGTCTTCTACCTGAAGAGACTATCACCAAGCTGGAAAGGATGAAAGCTTCCACACTTGCCACTGCCAATTGGTTGAAAGGGGTCCAAGTAAAAGGTGATGAAGCCATTAAGGATATCCTTTCAACAGGGAAGGATGCTGCAATGACGATGGATTGGATGAAGAAGGTAACAACACAAGATAAAGGAGACACAGACTTGCTGCTACAGAAAACCAAGACCATCATGGAATACATCAAGGATAGATTAGTGAGTGACAAGATCCTTCCCTTTTCTAGGGCTACCGAATCTTGGGAGTGGTTCAAGGCATTGCAAATTAGACAGAAAGAATTGAAGATGATTCAAAAATGAAGAAGGCATATTGAGGATACCCTAAGTGGGATATATAATGGCTCTATTAAATTCTTTGAGATCATGATAGGAAGGAGGAAGATTGCTCTTGAACATTTGAGTCTAGAGCAATTGAGAGAATGGTGGTAGGATGTCTATGCACCGCTTGGTAATGATTCTATTTCTGAGCACTAGTTAGATGATGTGGCCACCTACTTGGAAGTTATTGATAAGTATATGGTACACAAGGTAGATTGGGATAGGTCGGTTAAGCAGTCAAGAGAGGAAATTGCATCCATTGAAAATTGACTTAGGGTTTTTCCTTTGCCACCAATAGCTGACCTGGATGGGATGCTTTTGAAAGTTCATGAAATGCTAAATCAGAATAAAGATGAGGGAGGAGGGAGTTAACACATGCTACGTTGAAATTTGTGCTTCCCCATTACGTCACCATGCTTTGGTCTAGGCTGCATTGGGATCCCACGATGACTGAGATGAAACACATGCATTTAGTGCATATTATATTCTATTTCTAATTTCTCCTGGCAGGCTTGCCATGCCTTGTTATTATAAAACTCATCCTGGCCAACATGCTTTTAGAGGAGGGAATTCTATATATTGGGAATTTTGCCTCATTTATAGAGGTGGTGGTGATTGTTGTTAGAAAAGAGAAGTAGAATAGAGCAAAGTAGTTAGAAGCAAGCAAGTAGAGCAAGTGAGAAAGTAGTTTCTCCCAAGCAAATATTGTAACATGACATTATGATTTGGTGCAATACTCGTATTCTCTTGTCTTGCATGGTTCTTGTTCTTCTATCTTTAAAAATGACTTGAGGAGGTTAACATTTAGATTGGATTCGATTTAATAATGTCTGTGATTTAATACTTGAATGTTGTAGCAATCTCTCAGTCCATACTTTTCGCAACCAACTAATTGTTAGTTGCTTTGCAAAGTTAGCCTGGACTTTACATTCATTGTGCTCAGTTCAATTGTGAGTATTTGATTCATTTCAACTGCAAAAAAGGGTTGTTTGAGTGAATGTTCATGATTTGAAAATCCTAAAAAAGCATAGAAGATTGCACTATTTCTATAAGATTGCAGATTCATCTGGGTTAAATAGAAATCTGTTTGAGGGATTGGTCCATTTTAGTGTTTGTCGTTTGCATTGTTAATCTTAGGAGTAGTGCCGAGTTTAGAAATCTCTTGAAACCTTTATCTTTTTGTTATTTCTTTAATTACTTGGTTCAACTTAGATGGAAATATCATTATATTGTTGGATCTAGTAAATTAAGGTTTAGTATTTTGCTTGTAGTAAGGTCCTGTTGTGATTACCAGCATTTTCACATTCATCACTGGGTTGTTCATGCATTGTCAAGACCTGACATTAGAGACCTTAGGGTTATCTCTTGAGGCTTGCTGATAGAGATTTACCTTTCAAGAGAGATAGGATATTGCATCTTGTTTGAGTTGTTGTTGTGTAGAAAACACCATCAGCAATAGGTGCCTTGTGTAAATAAGAACTTTCCATCCACCATGTACTCTTCGGCTTGTTCTACATCACCTACCATTGCTTTTCATTGCATTCACCCATCACATTTCATTGATCCTTACATTATACATTTGCGTCCAAATCATAGCCTTATCTTGTGTTGATATCATGTTCCATCCTAGAACTACTTGGCACATTCCTAAGGTCAGTGTGTCCTACCTATATTGGAGTAGTCTATCGCATCACATTGGGGGAATGCTCTTATACGTACATTGGATAAAATTCATGTATATTCTTGAAATCTTCATAAACATCAAAAAATACAAAAACATTCATAAAACGAGAAAACCCAAAAACAACGAAAACCTATCAAAAATCCAAAAACAGGTTGATTTTTTTTTTTTTTTTCAAAAAAATAGAGTCTTCATTGTCAAACTATGTCATCTCTAAGATTGAACATAGGCAAGGCTAATCATTGATCGACCCCTAAGACATTATGTCAGTCCTTTAGGAGTCCATCATAATAAATTGGTAATCCACACATGTTCATATCTTCATCAATAAATGAGTCTATGTCAGTCGAACTATGTGGTATCTACATGTATAACGTTGGCAAGGATAATCTTTGATGAACCCCCGAGGCCCCTAGGATAGGTCCTTAGGTTAGGTTCTTGGTCAAAATTTTAGAAAACACCAAAACACTAGAAAATTGCAAATTGACAACATTTGTAAAACATCTCAAAAATCCCAAAACAACCTCAAAACATTTTAAAAATACCAAAAAAATTTAAAAACCCCAAATTATGCATCCCATTTCAATGTTCACCTGAGCAATAAACATCCACTCACAATAAATAAATCGTCACCTTCAACCTTTGGCCAAGCATTTAGAAACAAGTATAGTAAATTGAATGTGTTAAATCAAATGTTAGGGTCTTAAGTCTAGGTTAGTACGTCAACTCATTGGTCAACTCTTGGCCTCACTATCCCATCATCTCGTTAGTCTCACAATCATCTGATAACATCACATGTCATATGATGCATCCTTCCTACAATGGACATCAACATTAGACATCATCATAGTTTAGTCTTGGCTAGAGGTATGAAAAACATTGGCTTGTTTGTGTACTTGATCTTTTCTTTTGATTTATCTTATTGTGCTCATTCTAATAACCTCTAGATGATGTCTAATCAAAATTATTTAGAGAGAAAGGAAGGGGACATTGATCATTATCTTTTTTCTGTTGTGCTTGTTGGATATCCCTATAATATAACTTGGTCATGCTAATTTTATTCGATTTGTAGGGAGGATGCTTTGGATGTCTTGTTGACTATTACACTAGGAGGTTTTTCCTTTCTGTGTTTTGGTCCATGATTTTTGAAATGTCTAAAATACACTCTAACAAAGTTTTGCATGCTAGGGTGAACAAGGATACTCATATCTATTTGCTGAGTCAAAGTCCATCGCGCTAGATACCACACCATTCTAGTTGTCTATACCTTAATGCATCGTATCTATGTGTGTTATCAAACATAAGGGTAAGTGCAAGAAGTTGGGTCCACATTCGGGGGAAGTGCCATTTTTCAGCTTTAAAACAAATACCCATTCATTTTTAAAAATAGGTGTACCCATTTTGAAGTGGGTACTTGTTCCAAAAGATTTGAAACTTATGTTTCAAGACATGTTTTTATTTAGATTTAGGCTCAAAAAAGGTATGGTAACCCAACACTAAAGGCTTAGTCCTACAAGTACAAGGTCATGTCAATTTCAAGAGTAAAAACTAACTTTGGAAATATAACTAATGAGGCTTTTTTAAAAATTATTTTATGAAATTGAAACCTATTATATATGACAATTTCTAGTTTTCAAATATGTAAAACTTTCAATAATTTGATTATTTTTTCTATTTTTTAATTAATTTATGAGGAAACAGGTCCATAAACTCGAAATGTTAGGTTTTTGTATTTTTTTAATAACTTTTAATTTGTTATTTTTTTAGTTAAAAAAATATATGGAATCAATATATAAACAATTATTTACACAATTAAAAAAAGAGAATTGAAAAAATGATAAGTTTAGGTCAATTTATGGTGTTCGTACACGGGTTTGAAAAACTAGAAATTAGGGCCAGTAAAAAATTAATAAATAAAAAATTATTACAATTTTTTTATAAAAATAACCTCATCAATATTCATTATAAAATACATATTTCCGCAAAAGGAATTATAAAAATACTTTTATTTATGTCAAATAATGGTGTCTATACATGTCCATGGTATGGTCTTAAAAAAGTGACTTTTAAAAGTGGTTTTTATACATGCATATTAAAAATTATTTTGTATCATCTAGGTATTAGAATAAATTACATATTTGAAAACTAGACTTGAAATATTAAATTTCTTATTATTGAACTTTTTAAATATTCAATATGTAAGTGCTTCAAATTTAAGTCCAACTATGAAAAATTCTGAAAATCAGAAAAAACACTTCCACTTTTTGAACATTTTGTGGACCCAACTTCTTGCACCTACCCATATAGAAAGTTATGCTCTTTACATCCCTAATCCCTAGATAAGAAATACATCATTATATCTAATAAAGTCTCGATGACTCATAGACTTGTTGGATTTCTACATCTTCTCAGAATCAAGGGTTGATCCCTTCTATCCTCTTTCACGCTCACATGCTATCATGGA
The DNA here is from genome assembly GCA_007258455.2 of Sequoia sempervirens. Lineage (NCBI taxonomy): Eukaryota > Viridiplantae > Streptophyta > Pinopsida > Cupressales > Cupressaceae > Sequoia > Sequoia sempervirens. The sequence goes on from VDFB02252616.1 coordinate 50,277,185, forward strand.
ATGCATCCATCCTGTATTCATAAAACATCAGAATAACCATCCCACATGCTCATACATATCATCATAATTGGAAACATCATTCATCTCACATGGAATTCATCATTGTTTAAGATGTTTAGGATAATATAGATTTGTTATTCTCAGCATCTTAATTCCTTTCATTTGCTTCATCATTATCATATAGATCTGCTAGTCTAACCATCCATACATCCATCTTGAACCTCTTTGTCACAAGATTGACCCTATAATTAAACTTTTTGCCTGATCTCTTGAGGGGACAATGTACTAGTGTACTTTCTACTAGGGCATTCAAAAAATTAGAAAATTTTAAACTTTGATCTTAGCAAGGTTATTCTTTGAACCAATGCAATAGGTACATTGCTTCAAAGAGAGGAAAAATGTAGATATGCAAATAGTCCTAACTAACATAGTGCATCTAATTTTAATCAATTATCATAAAATTATTCTATTAATCAAATGAATTAGTTTATTTATTAATTCCCTAATGTCCATCATGTTTAATTAAATCCTCAACATCCTCTAATTTGATTAAATAAATCAAATGATTTAAATCAAATATCATAAATTCACTAAACCACTTAATGTTAATTAAATTATGAATTAACTTTAATCACCTTCTAATCATCATTAATAAATTCTCTAGCTTTTAACTCCCCAAGAGTTAAATCAACCCCTCATTAACTAACCCACTTCACTTGAAAATTGTTTCTTTTAATTACCTAATTAACTTATTTATCCTCTCAAAAGAATATTCTAGGGAATATTCCTTCATTGACTCCCTTTATTTGACTTTCTTACCCAAACAATTATGGACTCCAAAACATCTCAACCACATGTAAGATGTGCTCAATCCTCACACATTAGCATTGAGACAAGTGTACCAATCTCATTAGGCTCTCTTTTAGTCCCACATTCCTCCCATCTCTCCATTCTTCAATCCTTCAACCTATAAATAGAAGCCACTTCTACTTGAAATCCATCCACAATATTAGCATTTCTACTATAGGCACATTTCATCTTGCACTTCATCACTTGCATCTTCATCATATTTTGGAAGCTCATCACAAGGGATTGGGAAAAGGCTCTCTTTTCACATCAAAGGAGCACTACTCCCACTAGGGGATAGGTTTTGTACATCCTTCATATGCGTTCCATTAGTTTCTTTGGTTTTTTATTATTTTGTTTGCATTATCAAGCATGTTTAAATATCTCATAGGAATACTTGGTTTTATTTGTTTAATTTGACTTCTATGATAATGTTTACCAAGGTTTAACATTATGCAAATTTAGTGTTTACAATTGGCTATCAGGATCTAATTTTTGGAAAATTAAATATATGCCCATAAATACCTAGTTATCGCATCAGTTGAAATCTATCTAGCAAGTGGTGAACATTAAGAGCATTCAAGATCAATTCAAGAACTTATTTTCAAAACTATTACTGCAAAAATTCAAGATCCAAGTATCATGTCAAAGTGTTTGTGAGTTCATGTTATCTTTATGTTATTTTGTTAAGGCTAACATTGTTGTAGGTCTTCAATCATTCAAGCATTCAAGAACACCAAGAAAAGAAATATCCAATTCCTTGAGGTGATTTGTATGTCTCCAATCCTTCAAGGAAGCCATTAGAGGGTGGTGAGTTGTATCACATTGTGATTTTATTATTCCTTTTGTTCCATTATCAATTATATATCATTGACATTGTCATTGTGGAAGTGGGAAAACTTGCACGGGGTTTGACTGAGGAAAGCCCCTATATGGCATGACATTTTCCCTCTTTGTGAATGTGAAGGTTATAAGTTGATGAAGGATTGAGGAGAGCTTGAAGATCTATTTTATATTATTGCATTTGTTGTCATCAAAGTTCTAAGACACAAAAAATAAATGTAATAACTTGCATATGGATTTGAAAAAAAATGAGTTGCAAAATTTATTTATGGTATTTTGAAAATTTGTAGGTGGAAAAGAAAAGCTCAGATCTAGGACTAGAATACCCCAAAATTTGATCAAGACCCCTGTACAAAGACCCATTCGCCATTGGGAGAATGAGTCCTTGTAGTCACATCAAAATTAATTTTTTTGAGTAGATTCACTACCCTCTGCACTTCCCAGCTACACTTGCAAACTATAGTTTTAGTTTGTCAGTTGTTGGGATCTTGCATTTTTAATATTGGGGCATATAGGATCATAAAGGTAATCATTGTAAAATATTTCCAATCCATTCCAGTCCCCATTAGGATATAGATCCAAGTATGTTTGGCTGAAAATTAAGGTTGATAGTCAATCAATTCATCTTGTTGATCTATATCCCAATGTAATTTATAAAAATATGGAAAGAGCACTAGGTTATGAATTCTAATCTTAGAGTCACCACATTTTTATGTTTCACAAGTATAAAAATAACTCTATAAATCTAGCACAAACATAATATAAAAAATTCCATTATAATAATCTAGCTTCTAATCCCTATCCAATCCACTTTGAATATTGTTAAAAGAAGGTATATGTAAGAGCTTCCATACCATGTAAGAGTTAGAAAATAAAATCAAGTAGTTAGGATTACCTGAAAAACTAGAAATAACCTTTCTAAAGTGATTAGCAAGGAATGACTTCTTGATTATAGGATGTAAAAATGATGCAATGATAATGTATGTGAGAATCCTTGCGTCTATAAGAAAGGTGAAAGGAGAGGACAACATAGGATTATAAAATTTTCTCAACCATGATATCGATACAAAAATTGAATAACCTCAAGGGTTCCCTATGTAAACTAGTGTGAATAGGACATAAGAGGTAAACTAGTTAGGTAATATATCTAGTTCACAATGAAACATCACTTTAAGTGTAAGTTAGGAAGAGTAGAAAATATGTGAAGGTTCAAACATATAATGATGGAAAGATTAGTTCTATCTAAATGACCATGTTGGGTACTAATTAAAAAAATGTCTCTCACAAATAAAGTAAAGATAAAAATCCAAAGGAAAAAAATCCTCTATAAAAGAGAGAAAACATGAAAGAAGTGATGCAAGTAGGACTCATCACGATGCTTGTATGCAAAAAATACATCACAAATATACTATTAATAACTTCCCATAAGAGAGAAACAATTCAATACAATATATCCCCCCCATAAAGAATTATCTCTTATGCCAGTGGTGAATTGTCAAAGATGAATGCTAAAGAGTGTCCAAAGTTGGGAAAAAACTCCCTTTGTGAAGAAATAAATTCAATGGTATATGTACAAGAAATTACAACCTCAATTAGAGAGATGAGGAAAGAAGTCTCATGATAGGTACCTTTGAAAAGTACTTAAGTGTTCATAGGTTGAAATTAAAGGATGTAAAAATACCATGAGGTGTAACCAATTAAAATCCTATGAATTCTCATGAAGAAAAATATACAAAGATACAAATATTTTGATAATAGGTGTATTAAAACTATCATCAAAGATGAAATGGATATCCTCAAGCATTTCCTCCAAATGTATAATATGAGATTAAAAAAAATTATAAAATAAATATCAAGAAGTCATTCAAAAAAGATAATTAAAAGAATAGAATGATCATGTTGAGCTAAAGTACTTGAAGCCATTGTAATTGTGGATCTTATCCACATTTTAAATTTATTAGGTTGTTGGCCTCCTATCCACCTGGGCCCCTTTTGAAGTTTTGACAAAGTATCAACTCCTCCCGCATGTACCATGTGGTGCTCCCACACTCACCCTTCATAAAAGAGCTTTCGACTCCCTTCATGGACATCACTAAGATGCCACGTATTGGCTTTAGTGCTATCAAAAAAGAAAAAGAAAAAAATGAACTTTAAAGGAGTGCTCTCTCCTCAGTGAACCATGCATCATCATGATGCTCACTCTATGAGTAACTCAAGCCTTGGTGTGCCTCATCTTGTGCCATTGGCTGAAATGTGATGGGGCGAGTCCCTTTATGGGGGAGCGATGCAACATTCATGGAGGAATGATGAACCCCATTTCTAGGAGAAGCTTCAGGATCTTGAGAGAGAGATGCTTTAGTTCATGGGAATAATCTTGAGCGTTAAGGTTTTTCCATATCTAGGATACAAGGACCATCTACATGTATGAGATGAAGCATTCCCTTTTAGTTACAATGAACTCATCATAGCATGAGTGCTAGGTCCTAGGTGTCATTTTTTGTTGTCTTGTAAACTTTATCACACCAAAGCCATTGGGCCTATATATCTAGGGATTCTTTCTTTTGCAAGGGCTCCTCAATAGTTATCAAGTATTCCTTCATTTTATTGAATTCCTGATCACATTTCTCATCCCACTTATATGTTACCCCCTTGTGGAGTAGATGGGAATATGGGACAACTTTATCTACTAACTGTGCTATGAATCTGTGAATGGATTGGAGCCTTCCCTACAAGCTCCTTTACTGCTTCAATGTCTATGGAAGTTCCATTTCAATAATTTATTTGACTTTTGAAGGGTCTATATCGATTCCCTTTATTGATATAATATACCCTAGAAGTTTTCTTGATTGCACACCATAGACACATTTCTTAGGATTGAGTCATACCTTATATTCTTCTAGTTTGTCAAGTGTTGTAAAGCATATTTATTTACACTTTCACATTGGATTTTTTTCCTCCTTACATTTATGACCTCTATATCATCATTAATAGACCCCTATGACCCCATATTGTGCATCTGAGACATATTTTGATAAAAAACTTGACTAGATCAACATAAGAGCTTAAATTTTCCATTCCTTGACACTTTAGCTAACAAAATGACCCTTTTGGGACCCATTCACCACCTTTGGAAAATGAGTCCCATCCAGGTGGGACTCATTTTCCCTGGATGGAAAATGCATCCCATTTGAGCTATTTTCAAGGCTTTGAGAGGGAAAAGTTGGCTTTGAATTCATTTTTTTTCTATGTCAGCCTTGGGGATCAAATTAATAGTCATTTGAGTGCCTTTCCTATATAAAAAACCTTCCAAATCCTCATTTTATCTAATAAACATAAGGTATCCATTTTCTCAAGTCAATGAATCAATAGTTAGGCATTTCAAGTCTTCACAAGGTCATCAAAATAGCTTTCAAGATCAATTTGAAGGCATTCAAAGAAAGATTCTTCATCCATTGTTGCAACAATTCAAGATCCATCATCATGGAAAGGTTCTAAATTCATTATTTCATATTCATGCTTAATTATCTTTTTCATCATTTTGGTTTAATTAGCTAAAAGGGGTTTGACCAAGGAAAACCCCTATTCCCTAACAATCAACATTTTCTCTCTTTCTTTGTGTAATTGAAAGTCTAGATGATTTGAAGTCTTGGAGATCATTTAAGGTTATGTTTAAAACTTTTTGGAGTCATCTCCCTATTGGAACGGTCAAAATATTCACAAAAAGTCACTTATAGTCCTAAAAATCAGGGTTTCAGATCCAGATAGTTAGAGGTACAAATTGAGTAGGTTGAGAGCTATATATTCCACTTCTGAGTTTCCAGAAAAGTCAAAGTGGACTCATTAGCCAAGAGTGGTGAATGAGTCCCATTGTACCTATTTTTTAGAGATTTTTGTGGATTTGGATACTCATTTGGCCAAAACTTTCTTTGGTATAGTTTTCCAGAACTAGGACTGATTCACCCAAAATGGCGAATGAGTTGCACTAGGCTTAAAAATCAACATTTCCAGAATTTAAAAGCTATTTCCAATCTTCAATACATTTCCAGGTTCATGGTTTTTTTTATAGCTTTTTTTTTTCTTTATTTATATTTCTAAGTCATTTTCTAGGCCATTTTTCATATCACACTATGTTTTCAAACATCTTGCATTTTCCAAGTTTACACTTGGTGGTGAACCCTCATTTGCAGTTAATTTTTCCCTAGAACTCTCCCTTTGTCAAATTTTAATCTCCTTTGCATTGAAATCTTAAGGGTTTGTTCTTGAGTGAATAAGTAATGTTTTGTCCCCTTTCCTTTTAGGTTGCAAAACTCTAGAAGTGAAAGAGAGCATTAGGATAAGAAATTTTTGTGCTCTCTTTCACTTCTAGGGTTTTGCAACCTAAAAGGAAAGGGGACAAAACTCCACTTATTCACTCAAGAATAAACCCTTGATATTTCAATACAAAGGAGATTGAAGACAAATGGAGAGTTCTAGGGAAAAAGTAATAGGAAATGAGGGTTCACCACCAAGTGTAAACTTGGAAAATGCAAGATGTTTGAAAACATAGTACGATATGCAAAATGGCCTAGAAAATGACTTAGAAATGCAAATAAAGAAAAATAGAAAAGCTATAAAATAGAAAGTGTGCACTTGAAAATGTATTGAAGACTGAAAACAACTCTGAAATTTTGGAAATGCTAATTTTTAAGCCTGGTGAGACTCATTCACCATTCTAGGTGAATCAATCCCAGTTTTGGAAAACTATACCGAAGAAAGTTTTGGCGAAATGGGTATTTGAATACAAAAAATGTATCTAAAAAATGGGTACAATGGGACTCATTTTCCACTCTTGGCGAATGAGTCCACTTTGAATTTTTTGGAAATTCAAAAGTGGAATCTATATCTCTTGGTTTGCTCAATCTGTACCTCCAAGTGTTCATATTTGAAACCTTGATTTTCAAGATTATAAGTGACTTTTTGTGAATATTTTACCTTGCTAATAGGGAGATGACTCCAACAAGTTTGAAACCTAATCTTCAATGATCTCCAAGCCTTCAAAGCATCTAGATCTACAATTACACAAAGAAAGAGAGAAAATGTTGATTGTTGGGGAATAGGGGTTTGCCTTGGTCAAACCCCTTTTAGGTAATTAAACCATAATGATGAAACAAGATAATTAAGAATGAATATGAAACAATTCATTTATAACCTTTCCATGATGACGGATCTTGAATTGCTGCAACAATGGATGATGAATCTGCCCTTGAATGCGTTATAATTGATCTTGAAAGCTATTTTGATGACCTTGTGAAGACTTGAAATGCCTAACTATTGATTTCTTGACTTGAGAACATGGATACCTTATGTTGCTTGGATAAAATGAGGATTTCAAAGCTTGTTTATATAGGAAAGGCACTCAAATGATTGGCAATTTGATCCCTATGGCCAACATAGAAAAAAATTGAATTCAAAACCAACTTTTCTCACTCAAAGGCTTGAAAATAGTTCAAATGGGACTCATTCACCATCTTGGGCGAATGAGTCCCACCTAGATGGGACTCATTCAGCTAAGGTGGTGAATGGGTTCCACAGGGGCCATTTTTCTATCTAAAGTGTCAGGGAAAGGAAAATTTATGCTCTTATGTTGATCTAGTCAAGTTTTTGATCAAAATATGCCTCAGGTTGCACAATATGGGGTCATAGAAGCCTATTAATGATGATATAAATGGTGATTAGGGATAGGGATACAAAGTTCAATGTGAAAGTGTGGTTAGATAAACTCTACAACATTAAAATAAGGTCTACATAGCCTAGAAAAGCACAAGATCCAATGTGAATGTGTAAAATACATTACAACACTAGATTAGGTCCATTTTATTTACAAGCCTTCCAAATTTAATGTGAAGATACAAATAAATAAATTTTACAAAATGAAATGAGGAAAAGTTAAGTTAATTTAGCTTAAAATGGGCCCAAGATCTAATGTGGAGGTGTAAAACACCTCACAACACTAGACCAAGGTGATATTAAGTTCAATGTATCATTAATTATTCCTCAATCAAGCAAGGTGCACTTTTTTTTACACTAAATTTATCCCATACTTTAGTGAGGGGATAAAATTGTTTCAAAATCACACTAAAGTAGACATTCAAGAGGGGTCCAATCATACCAATGTGGATGGTCTAGGATAACAAAGATGAAGGAGGTGGTCAAGCCCTCAGGATCTAGGATCCTAAGTCAAACTGACATAAGTGCAAAAGGACACACATAAGGTGAATGATTTACAACAAAACAAGATATGCAATTATGCAATAGAAATTACTGGAAGGAAGAGAAATGAAAATGAGCTAAATAAAAAGATGGATCAAGCTTTGATCATTTGTCCAACATGATGTGGATCAGATCTAGGTTGTTTGTCCAAAAATGCATACTCACTCCAAGGCAACATAACTCTTGGCTATCCGCCGAGTGAGAAGTACAAAAAGGTGAGACACATACAATTGATATGTGCTCACACACACACAAGTGGCTATGGGGAAAGTCATGCCTCAAATTGGATTTCTTTCTCAAACCATACCAAAGTTATACCTACTAATAACTTTAATAAGGTGCCACACAAAAATGATCTTTGAACTCTATGAGGAAAGAAAAACTTTGTATGCTTGAAACTCATAGACATTGTATAGTACAAGGAATGTTCAAAGGGATTTTGCTTAGTTCATGCAAGGTCTCTTCTTATGGAACATTGTGCTTGATGTTTCCAAGATAGGATGTGTCAAAGAAGTATCATGCTCTTGGAGGGAATAAAGCCCAATGATACCACCAAGAAAATGATGCATCACAAAAAGAAAGAAAAATCGTGTAGTGAAACATGAGTCTCGATGTATGCCCCCACTTTAAAGCAGTTGCTAACACCATTACTGTGAGAAATTTTTTTAAAGTAGAAGAAGAAGACATGAGAGCTTACCTAGAAATCCATATTCCAAGTCATATGTTTCCAATAAGCTACATCATGAATAAGTATGTCACATACAAGCCGACTTAAGGCATGTTATCCACATCCCAAGCTTGCTCTTATACATACATGAAAGGTGATTGAATAGCCAAAAAGAGACAACAACAAGTGACATATGGAGATAAGGCTATCTAACCTCTTACCCCCACTTCGTGCAAGACAAGGATGAGGCTAATAGGATGAAAGTAAGTATTAGTTAGATGAATTAGGTGCTTCAACACAAGGAAGAGCACCACACTAATAAGGATGTTGAATTTTGTTACTTAAAGCTTTACATTCATTAGTGGCATGACCATGGACTCTATCATATGCACAAAATTAAGTCTTGTATTAAAATTTATTTTGTGTTCTTGAAGGAAGGGATATCAAGTGATCTTGGAGGACTCTTGACAAGATACCATCTTGATCAATGGGAGAAGAGGTTCCTTTTTTTTTGTAATAAATATATCTCTCACCTTGTACAAGATGTCATACCCATGCAAGACTCTTTATATTTCAAGATCTTGTTCTCTCCTTTATAGGAGGGTGTAAAATATAATGAACTCAAATCATTAGTGTTTTGCGAGATTAAATTGACATTAAGTGATGATGTCTTTGTTTGTTTCTTTTCTTGCAAAGGAAAAAGACCACTAGTGTCTATCAGTTCAAGATGCATTACTATTAAAGTCATCTTAGAAGGATGTGTTATGGTAGTGTTGATGTTAAGTGAAGGCTTGTTTATTTCTAGTAAAGGACAATAACCAAGACCATGAGTTGTTTCTTGCGTGTTAGGCTCTATAGGGACACAAATGCCTTGTTCTCTAGCACTGGCTTTTCCATTTAGTCGAGTTGTTTCATAAGCTCATAACCTTTCCCGTAAATATTTTTAATTTTTTTAGGATTCATTGGTTGTTCGTAATCAGCTTCGTAAAAGGTTGTTGTGTAGTTTATTTTCTTGTGTTTTGAAGTGGTTGAGGTAATTGATTTTGAAGGGTTTTTTGATTTTTTTGTTGACATTGCTACTTTTTTGTGTCCCTTATTTGAATCTTTGTTTATGATCTTGTACTCACCCATGAATGTATGTTTGAAATATAAGGAACCCAAATCATCTTCTAATAGCTTCATGATTTCTTCAATGTGTTTTTCTTTGTCTTTTTGTTGTACGGGTTCCACTTGTGTAGTTGGTGTCAATATTGCTAAAGGATTTTCCTTGCCTTTCTCAATGTTTAAACAACTCTTTGGGTCAGGGTCAGATTCAAGTGTGTGCACTTTTTTGTTGTAGATATATTTCAATTTATGATGAAGAGTAGAAGGCACCCCATTCATTGCATGAATCCATGGTCTACCTAAATGGAGATTATATGAAAGATTAATAGACATGACATGGATCAGTGTTTCTAATGTAGCTTCTCTAGTTGTAATAGGAAAAGTAATCACACCGGGTGGTTTTTTTTCTATGTTGTCAGATCCCTTAATAGATAAAGAATCAGGTTGAATGTTTTATTTATCAATGATAAGCCTATCTAGAAGGTTCACACTACACACATTAAGGGTAGAGCCGGTATCTATAAGAGTTCTCTTTATCCCTTTTCTTTTGTATTGAGATATTATTATGAAAGCATCATTTTGTTTTTGCACTTCCAAAGTGGGGAGTTCACTTTGGTGGAAAAAAATGTCAATGTTTGTTCCTTGAATCATGGTTGTTAGGTGATTCAGTTGCACATTAGAAGGGATAGGAACTTGTTGATAGGAACTTGATTCAGTTGCACATTAGTGTGATAACTAGGTGAATTCTAAATTAGGTCCCATACAGATATTTTTGCAGGAGTTTTTTTAAGTTGTTCAATAGGATTGTAATCCTTTCCACTTTGTGGAGATAAACAAGGAGGACCTGGTAAGATAGGGTTAGGTGGGATAGGATTAGGAAATGGGAGGGATGTTGAAGGTGTTTCTCTTTCTTGTAGATTATTCTTAGTGTTATATGTATGAGCAATGGTATTATGACTCGGTTGCTGTGATACATTATGCTTAGGTGGGTAAAGGATAAGTTCAAGTTTGTTTTGAGTTTGTTGCTTATGTGATGGGGGGTAAAGGATGAGTTGAGGTTGAATAATATTAACATCCCATAATGAATAAGAGTCTAATGCTACTTCGTCATCTTTGTCTAAGGGTCCAACATCATTATTGTCAATGTTTTCCTTTTTTTGCACCATGATATCTTCCCTAGGAGGAGAGTTTTGAGGAGATTTATAAACCAAATTCTCTTGAAATGAAAGAATTGGTTCTTCCAAAATAACTTCATCGCAAGTAAGGGAGTTATCAATGGTTGGATTGTCTTTCTTAGAAATAGCGGGGATATTAGGAGAAGGATCTATTTGATTTTCCTTTTCCTCTAAGGTCTCATTCTTTGGTGCCATTCTATTTACCCTAGTAGGAGAGCTTGTAAGATGTTCAACACAAATTCCATGGTTATATTTTGTAAAATAGCTTCAACACAAATGGGGGAGGCATCAAGAGAAGGACTACTATTATTTTCAAATAGATTGTCCCAAATGGTAGGAGCATTATTGAAGGGAGGAACAAGATTCCCATTACTCATAATAGGCGCATCTTCTAACACTAACCTATCTTCTTCACATCGAGGAGAGATATTAGGAGGACAATTTTGATTGTCATGGTTATTTATGATGTCATCCTCTTTGGCTAAAACATTTCCACAGGAAAGGGATGAATGGAGACTAGGTAAGGTGATGTTTAGAAATGTTTCTATGATCTCAGCTTCTTGTTGTCTAATATCTTCCAAAGGGGGATGAGGAGAGGGACAATGAAGACCCTCAATACTTGTATCTTCTTTCATCAAGATACCTTTGTCACTAATAGGAGAGGTATTGGGAGAAGAACAAGTATGATTGTCTACACTTGAATACTCTTGTGTTATGACATTCTTAGAAATCTAGTAGGTAGTAGGAGGGTATGCAACATGCTTATCAAAGGTTTTAAGTTTTTCTTTCCTAGATTATACCCATGAGTAGAGAAAATAGAATACAAGCCACTTGGTATTTTAGAAACACTAAATGCTTAAAAATAACATATGCTAACATGAGAAAGTAAATAAAGTGCAATGCAATGACTTAAAGTTAAATGTTTAAATGCAATTTTCAGATGTGAAACAAGGAAATTTACTAATTACATTATTCAACAACTTGAAAGAGGAAATGTTGTAAATGAAAATTTGAAATTGAACAATGCATGAAATGAGATAATTTAAGCTAGATCTAATGAAATGCATGTAAAAGAAACTCATCCAACTGATACAAATAATTAATGGTAGCAAAAAAAAGTGTAGAAACAAGGTTTTTAGTGCTGTAAAAGGTAGTTTCAGGGGTGCACTAGGACTAATTCGCCCAAGGTGGCCAATGAGTCCTAGTATATTTTTTTTTTCAAAATTTTCAAAAATTTTCAATTTTTTTATACTTTTTAGTTTGTATGATGTGTATCCTAAATGAAAATGCAAAATTTGGATGATTTTCAATGATTTGAGATGAAAAAATGCAACATATATGCACTCTCACTAATGCAAAAATTTAGAAACCCTAGATGAAAATTAACCAATGAAAATCCTAATGTAAATTCATTGCAAGCTAGATCTAGGATGATGATGGACTCCAAATCAGAAAAGAAGGTATTTGAAAAGTAGGTTCACTAGAATGAACAAGAAAATTTTGTACTCTCTTTCACTTCTAGGGTTTTGCAACCTAAAAGGAAAGGGGACGAAACTCCAATTATTCACTCAAGAAAAAACCCTTGAGATTTCAATGCAAAGGAGATTGAAATATGACAAAGGGAGAGTTCTAGGGAAAAAGTAACAAAAAATGAGGGTTCACCACCAAGTGTAAACTTGGAAAATGCAAGATTTTTGAAACCATAATGTGATATGAAAAATGGCCTAGAATATGACTTAGAAATGAAAATAAAGCAAAATAGAAAGCATGCACTTGGAAATGTATTGAAGATTGGAAATAGCTCTGAAATTCTAGAAATGTTGTTTTTTAAGCCTAGTGGGACTCATTCACCATTTTGTGTAAATCAATCCTAGTTCTAGAAAACTGTACCAGAGTAAGTCTTGGCCAAATGGTTATCCAAATCCACAAAATATCTTAAAAATTGGTATAGTGGGAATCATTTGCCACTCTTGGTGAATGAGTCCACTTTGAGTTTTTTGGAAACTTAGAAGTGGAATCTGTAGCTCTCAGTCCGCTCAGTCTGTATCTCCAAGTGTTCGGATTTGAAACCTTGATTTTTAGGATTGTAAGTGAATTTTTGTGAATATTTTTACCTTTCCAATAGGGAAATGACTCCAACAAGTTTGAAACCTAATCTTCAATGATCTCCAAGCCTTCAAAGCATATAGATCAACAATTACACAAAGAAAGAAAGATAAAATGTTGATTGCTAGGGAATAGGGGTTTGCCTTGGTCAAGCCCCTTTTAGGTAATTAAACAAAAATGATGAAAAAAGATAATGAACCTTTAATATGAAACAATGAATTTAGAACCTTTCCATTATGATGGATCTCAAATTGCTAGAACAATGGATGCAAAATCTACCCTTGAATTCCTTAAAATTGATCTTGAAAGCTATTTTGATGACTTTGTGAAGACTTGAAATGCCTAACTATTGCTTGATTGACTTGAGAACATGGATACCTTATGTTGCTTAAATAAAATGAGTATTTGGAAGCCTTTTTATATAGGCAAGGCACTCAAATGACTATTTATTTGATCCCAAAGGCCGACATAGAAAAAAATTGAATTGAAAACCAAAATTTCCCACTCAAAGCCTTGAAAATAGCTCAAATGGGACTCATTCACCCAAGGTGGAAAATGGGTCACACATGAGCCATTTTGCTAGCTAAAGTGTTGAGTAATGAAAAATTTAAGTTCTTATGTTGATCTAGTCAAGTTTTTGATCAAAATATGCCTTAGGATGCACAATATGGGGTCATAGGAGCCTATTAATGATGATATAAATGGTGATTAGGTCTAGGGACACAAAATTCAATGTGAAAGTGTCCCTAGTTTCATGTTGAGAAGCATCTAGGAATCTAGAAAAATAGCATAATTACTCCCAAACAATGAGGCTTAGCAACCCCAAAAATCACAATGCAACCACCAAGGAAGAAGCTAAAATACTAAGCATAGGAGAAAAACTCAAATTTTCCACTATCAAGATGCTTAAATATGACCTGTATAAGGGTTAAATAACCCAACAAGATCACAAAATAATGGTTGAAAAGGAAACCAACAACCACTATGGGGCTCAAACACTGAGTACTCTCCAACAAAATATTCAAGATAACTAGTTCTTGAAATTAGAGTTGGATCTTATCCTAGACTTAAGCTAGGAACACCACTAAACTACCAAGGATGAACTCCTAAAACCACCATGAAAACCTCAACTAGAAAATTAAAATAGATAGACATATATAATATGATCAAATAACCACAATAATATGTGTCGATGCACTTATTAACACACTTTCGTACACTACACTAATTTAAACATCAGTGTAGCTATGGAAATCACATCCCCAAATGACACGATTTACATATTCATGCTATAAAATAACATGGATTTTGGTGCCCAAGAAACCTCAATAAAAAACTCAACTAATTCCAAGGAATTAGGAAACATGGTTACAAGACAACCACAAGCAAGGCCAAGACAAGCAACAATACCTATAGTTGGTGTAATAAATCATACCCAACCATCTACTAGAAAATACATTCAAGCATGATGCAAACATAATTATCCACACATACAATCTCACTTAGAGAACATATAACTCCATAAACACTCTCATACATAGATTTGAATACACTTCACTCAATTCCAAGTACAAGGATATTCACATACATTGAAGCCTCTCAAAGCTAGAAACCATATGCATACACACATTTCACAAAATTTCTAAACACCACACAACCTTCATTTTCATTTCGTCATGAACAAGAATTTTGATGCAATATGATCATGTAATTAAAACAAATACCAATACTTATCACATTCTTTTCCATCTACTCCCTTGTACATTCTATCATGGGTTTTTAATGATCATGATAGGGAACAAAACATTAAATAGAACAGGACAAAAAAATAAAACATTTAGATAGCCACCATAAAGATAGAATAAAACTAAAGGGGGAGAATTATCAATTCAAACATTAAATCATAAAATTCACATAATGTAACAATAAGTTAAGTGTGACCAAGGGCCAAAAAATAGGTAGAAGCTAGAATTTGGTGACTAGACCACTCATAATGTAAAATTAAAAATTCAATGCCAATCCATAATCAATGGTTAGAGAGTTCATGAATAACCAAAATAAAGCATAAAAAATTGAAAAAATGATTACATGGACTGAGTGACTAATGTTAGCCACATTTGAGGGAGTAGGGGATACACAACACCTTGGGAGTACAACATCCAAAGTGTGTTAGAGATAGCATGCTCAAACATAATACAAACATAACTCACCAATTTCACTCATTCATGGCAATGAGAACCACACTAACCAAATACATTTCATCAAGACATGATCACATTATAATAGAAGAAGGCATATATAGGGTTCACTATTACATCCATACTTTCTATCCACATAAGGGTAGGGATTCACCCAAACACCACCTTAAGAAGGAATCCAAAATTACAATGCAACATGAGACATATATAACGTACATCATGATGCATAAATACCACATATGAAAATAATTGACATCTACATCATTTATAGGGAAAATCACAAGTGAGGGCCCAAGCCAACCAACATAATGCTCCTAAAAAGAACACTTTCATTTAACAATTAAACATGAACCCCATACAAGAGGGAAAATAGAGTAGATTACCCATATAGGTTCTCAAAAGAACCCTAGGGACCACATGATTTAGGGACATAATTCATTAATCCAAATATTCTTTTATGGCAATGCAACATTCCATTCATGCACTAGCATGATCATTTCACACATATGATGATAATACAATAGGAATACAATGCAAAATGGACCATTGGAAATATCATTATAAGAACAAATTTTCATCATTTAGGGATATGACATATACCACATTTATCTCAAATGCATTAGTCACATAAGACATTTCTCAATGCTTAATCATAAGCCAAAACATTAACATCCAATTTGAGTCAAATGCATCCATATACACACATCCAAAGAGAAAATGTAAGAATAAAAAAGACCACTCAAGGGTCGTTATACATTCCAACTTAATAGAAATCAAGGGATCAAGATGGATATCACACATGAAATCACTACTCAAAAAATCAAGGGTCTAACTAACCCTCACAAGAAATAATTTATCAAACATATCACACTAAGGAAAAATGGTAATAATCACTGCTATCAACATCACAATCACACAAGAAATGATCCAAAAAAATCTCTCACACAATGAGCAATGCACTAGAGAGTGATCATTTCATCCTCAGGAGACTCTCAATCAGGGTATAGTCACATGAGTCACAAGCATAACACTCACACCAAACACATGGGGAGAATTCTTATCAACATAATATACTATGAAAAAACTCCATAAACACATCATAAAATAACCAATCATCCAAATCGCATATGGATCGAATACATGTCACTTGATATAATCACCATAACATAACACAATCCACATTGGGAAAAATCACCAATGGCACATCATAAATTACATTGGGCCAACTCACCAATACCACAATGTATTTAAATATCATGAGAGAACTCACTACCAGGGTACCACAAGGATCACAATTGGGCCAACTCACTAATGATCAATCACACATACACAAGACACTAAGGTAAGAAGTTAGAGAAATAGTTAGGGAGTTCCATAATGATGCTCAAAATTATGACACCCATAGAGTATAGTACTAATCTCATATAGACGAGGATAGTTGATTTTACAAAACCCAAGCTCCCTGAGTTGGCATGTCTTCCCAAACATCCTTATTTTGTACTAGCACTCAAGGCACTAGAGGGGCATCCATTATCTTAATTAATTACCCATGTTTTATTAATTATCACTTGATTAAATGAATCCTAACCCATGATTATCCTACTTTCCACTTTGGCCCAGGGACAAGTTGGGAGCCTCTTGAATAACCCTTTCTAGTGCCTTATTTGGAGGCTCTTCACACTATCTAACGAGAGTGGCCCAAAAATCGATACAAAAATCTAAATTTTCTAAGTTCAATGAAATTTTTTCACAACATCAATTAAAATATTTCATGAAGTTCCATCTTTTCAAAAAATTTAAAAACATTCATTTTCATACAAAACTTTCAATTTTTTCAATATTTTCACAAGGAAAAAATTAGGGTTTTTCCAAAATCTACCATGAAAATTCATCAAAATTTAAAAATTTAAAAATCAAAATTCTAAGAATATACTTTGGTTGCAAATATTACCAACACCCCTCTTAAGCTTTAAAATTGACATTTTCTTTATTTCTTGAAAAATTGAACATGGTAACCCTGCCAATTTAAAAAAAAGTCAACTTTTAAATGAAACAAAATTAATTTAAGCAT
Source organism: Sequoia sempervirens (assembly GCA_007258455.2). NCBI lineage: Eukaryota > Viridiplantae > Streptophyta > Pinopsida > Cupressales > Cupressaceae > Sequoia > Sequoia sempervirens. The sequence goes on from VDFB02252616.1 coordinate 50,294,444, forward strand.
ATAAATTTCCAAATGAAATAAGTTTGGAGGATTCTACACTCCCGCAATCATTCTCCTACAAATAGATTTGAAGAAAAATGATCAATTGAATTTAAAATATTGAAAATACCTCAATACCCTCCAAAATATGAAATGCAAAGTTTGTTAAGCATGCCAAATGAGGAATCATATAAATCAATAAGCATGATCCCCTTCAGAATCCTATTCTAAAAAATCTAATACCATCTAATTTCATTTTCAATTGTATTCCCCATCAACAATTCAAATTTTTACCATGAGTGGGTTTTCTCCTTGCTTTATTTTCTTCTTAATAAAAATTACATAATGAAATAAAGTTCCTTTTTTCTTATTTACCCTTTTATAATTTCTAAGAAAATTAAAATAAAAAAATGCATTTAACCCAAATAGACACATCAAATAGTTTTAAATAACCTATATCATTTAAATTCATGATTTAAATCCACATAAGAATATTCATGAAATTTACAAAAAATCTGAATTCAACAAAATAACTAAATCACACATAACTAATAATTCCCAACCCAAGGAATTTTCAAAATTTAAACTAAACAATAGCTCTTACTTTCATTTCTCCTTTCATTCTATTTTCCCCTTTCCAAAACATAGAGAATATTTTAATAATAAATATCAAAATCATTTAAATTTCTAAGCTCATTTATAAGTAAAATATGAAATTTAAACCATTAATTAAATTACATATTCACTAGTCATTCACGACACTTAGAGATTTTTGAAATAAATCCTAAATTAGATTTGGGTCCACATAAAGTCAAATATGACACATACCATACTCGATTTGAGTATGACTAGGGAATGGATACGGAAGGGACCCAATGTGATATCTCCAAATTAACCATCATTGTAGAATAAATCAAACCTATGTAGGTTGGTAGAGAAATAGCCTTGTACATGTAACCATTCAATGCACATCAATGGTACTCGCTCAATGTGTATAGAGCTGAAGCACATCATAATCAACCAATGGGGTCCAATAGCATAAATCATAAATAACATATATGCATCTATCATATAAATCATTAAATAAATAATTCCTTGTGAACATTCATAAGCATGATCACATTTAATCACAACATATATAATGCACATCACCAAACTAAAGCAATTAATATATCCAAGCATATAAATATACAAAATTCCAACAATCAACATGTTGAAGAATCTAATCTTGAACATGTGGTGGTTCATGCACACCATTTAAAGCCATAAGTTATAATAAAAATAATAATCACAAGGAAACAATAAAGTTAAAACACTGATCTCACATTAATAAGATGCAAAATGTTGGGGCACCACAAGATGGCCATTATTGTGACATAGTTTTGTACTTTTACCCATACATATACATATGTATACATGAATTTTATATATAGTAAGAACTTACATATTTAGAGTTAACTTCCAAAACCAAGAAATGAAATGAATTTTTGTTTTTAAGATATGAAACCTTGAAGAAGCTTATATTCAACATCCTTGTTTTACATAATAGTTTTCTTTATCACGTAGAGGCTCTAAAAAATTGTTTTTATGAATTTATTTACAAAGGAAAACTGGTGGGATCAAGGTGTCTCAACCTTATTGAATCCCATGATTAATTTATAAATTATTTTCCTCTAAGTTTTTGATAAAATTTATTAAATACAATAATATTTGTTTCCAAATTGCTAAGTCACTTTGTGGGGCCTAAAGGGTAGTTGGCATCCTACATGCAAGGTGTGAGAAGGAAAAATTGTGACACATGTCACATGGGCACTCCATTGTGAAAAGATAATTGTTTCCACCTCTAAAATGGGAGCTGTGAGCACAAAACCTACATAGACTAACAATTAATCAACAAAACGATGTCAAACATGTTAGAAAAGAAAATCTAATGCCCCCTATGAGATTCTTTAGCCAATTCAAGAGAAATCATGAAATAAACAAGAAACTAATGAAATAAAGCATGTAAATTGAACTGAACTAACTAAACCTCCATTCCATAGGGGGAGTGGTGCTCCTTTGATGTGGAAAGAAGCCCTTTCCCAATCCCTTTGATAAGCTTGATGCTTGAAAATGGTGGAAAACTATGAAAAAGATGAAATTGACTATAATCTAGCTATGATGCTTGAAAATGATGGAAAACTATGAACTCAAATAGCTATAGTGATAATGCATGAAGTTGTGGATCCATATTATGAAAAGGATGACTATATTTATAGAAGCCAAGGGTTGATGAATGGAGGAAATTGGTGAATGTGGGATAAAATGAGAGCCAATGAGAATGTGCCAAGTGTCACAATTCTATTGGAGGGAGGTGGAGCACATTTTGGGAAATGTGTGAGTGGAGAAGGATGGAAGAGAATAAAATATTGATGGTTGAGATTTTGAAATTGGTGTAAGAAGAATTGAATGATATTTGAGAGGATGTAAGAGGATTTGAAAGGTTGTAAGAGAAGTTAATGCACATGTGAAAGGGTTTTGAAAACCTTTGAATGGAAATTGAATGAGGGGTGGTTGAGAGGAATATTCCCTAGCATATGCCTTTGTGAGGATAATTGAGGTAATTAGATAAATAGAAGAAATTGATTTTATGTGCAACCTAGTTAGATGACCATGGTTGATTTAACTCTTGAGGAGTTAAAAGATGGAGAATTTTATAATGATTATTAGAAAATTGATTTAGCATTAATTATAAGAAGGATGAATTAATAAATAAATTTAATAATTTGATTAATAGTTGAATTTTCTGATTTTAATTAAATAATGTTGATTATTCAATTAATTGATCAATTTGATGTGATTTAGGAAGAAAAGGTGTTAGTTGATCAAAATAAGATGCATAGTATTAATCAGGACTTTTTTGGTGTCTATATTTTTCCCCTCTTTGAAGCAAGTAGTTGTTGCGATGGCTCAAAGAATAACACTGCCATGATCAAAATTCAAAAAAATTCTAATTTTTTCGAATGGCCTAGTACTGCCCAAATGGAAGAAATTATGCTACTACATTGCCCCCTAAGAGATCGGGAAAAAATTGCAAAATTAGGTCTAGCTTGCAAAAAAAAGATTCAACGATGATTCAGGAGCAAGAAACAACCCATGAGATGCAAAATTAGGCTCACAATGATGAAAACAGATCAAAACAGGCTTTGTTTAGAAAAAAATAGATTAAATGAGTTAAAAAGCCCTAAAAAAAACCCTAAAACAATTGAATAAATAGGGTTAAGAGGGTCATTTTAAAATTTCCCTTTAGAGATTCTGACGATTTTTCTCTGAGGTGCTGATGGAATGGCTGCTTGTTTGCTCCCCAAACATTAGATGAATCTAGTTCATGAGTACTAGAGGCCTCATGACATAGGACCCTCGGTACGACTTTCAAAAATTTCCTCATTTTTCATGTTTTTGACACATTTATTAGGGTCCATTTAGGTTGGAAAAAAGTGGTTCTCTAGGGTGTCACTTTTTTCGTGGGTGGCATCACTTTTGCAGATACTGACCCACATTTGCAGTGGAGCGTCATGGGGTGCTAGAGGGTTCTAGAGTCACACAAAAATTGCTAACTTACCTTAGTAATATAGTGTTGCGCAACCCTAGGAGGTTTTGGTATTATGTAGAAATGTCGACTCGCCTTTGGAGAATAGCATTGCATTTGATTATAGTGTCACATTTGCAAAATGTAGAGCGTCACTTTTGTAAATGTCGCACTTCTATGCTTTTTTAGGATTTTTTTTTTGAAAAGCATTTGTTTTGAAATTTTTTGACATCGTGTGTGTTTGGTTCTAGGAGGTCTTTTTGGTGCTCCATTATAAGGATCATAGGAGCTATTTTCTGTGTTGAGCTAGGAATTTGTTGGATTAGGCCCTATTTTTCCTCAAAGTGATCAGTTTTGGTCACATTGCTTAAATGCCTAAAGTGCTGACGCACCTCATGATGATGACCGCTTAGGTTGAGAGATGGTGGAGTGAGACCTATTCATTCCAACTACTGACTGGTTAGGCCACTGTTACCTTGGAGGACATGTGGCATATCTTGTAGTTCCTGATTCATGGTGAGCACATCATCTATGATGTCGAGACCGGTGGTGATGCCATTTTTTCTTTATTTGATGTTGACTCATACAATGTGGACAACAACCAAATAGACCTCCATCAGTATGAGGGGATTTCCCTTGATTTGACATTGTTCGTTGGCACATTGGCTTTGGGAGTCCTTGTTCTTGATTGACGAGCTTGAGGATGCAACATTGGCTAGGGGATTGTTTGGTTCTGGATGATGGAGGAGATGATTGTTTACGATTGGGAGCTAGTCATCCTGGACTCATTGCACCATGATATGCACCAAGTCATATACAATAGTTCCCACAAAATTTAAGCGAGTGCCACTCTTCTTCACATGTGGGCCTATGAGCATATTTCCATTTTGAGGCCATAGATTGTAGATGTCCAAACTGATCACGATGATCCTGCGACGTATAGATATGGGGGGATGACAACACTCCACTTCATAGATATTATAGGAATCTTGCACTAGAGGCGAGTTTTGGATGAGATGATATTTTTTTGGTGGAGGCCCTAGCTCCACTTTCCTAGATGACACGATGATGATGAGAATCTCTTTTACTTCCGGTAGTCTCGATATATGCAGGGGCAATAACATTACATGGTTGAGCAGTACCTCCTAGATAGGGATGCTCGCTAGTTGGGGGAAATGCAAGATGTACCTGATGATACATAGAGAACCATATTTTCTCATAGGTCTAGGGAGGTAGGATGGGGATAGAGGATCCCACCCCAATAGGTGATCAATGATTTTAGATAGATGGTTATGGTACTCTGGGTGTAATTTGATGGTCCTACAGATGCAGTGACTATCCTAGCATATGATGCATATTGGTGGGCTTATGCCCCTATTTTATTGACTCTACTAGTAGTACCAATTGTGGGGACAGGATAGGTTAGGGGATTGAGGATTGGATAGGTTCCACAATAGCCAGGAGGTTAGCAGTAGGACAAACATGATAGGGGTGCAAGACATGATGGGTAGGATGATAGGTGCTGCCATTAGTGTGACCTATTGGACAAAGGCCACCAGTGTAGCCCCAACAGTAGGCATGCCAGCATATACCACCCACACCACCACCATAGGGTATCGATCCTAGGGATGGATAGATAGTGGTGCTATAGATGCAAATCTAGGTTTTGATAGGGAAGCTTCAATAGGCTCAAGCCAAAATTTAAACATTGGTCCAAGAGAGGGACCAGGCTTGGCAGGAGGTGGCAAAGGAGTGCCAAATGAGGTAGGACTCTGATATGGATCTTGCACTTGAGATAGGACAGAGGTAGCAACTGGAGGCTACAACATAGTAGATTCAGGGACACACCATAGTTCCATCTGAGATGTATGGCCGAGTGATGCAGGATGTCTTGTATTACAAGGCTATGTACTACAAAGTTGTGGCGCAGGAGTGGAGGGATCCATATTTCTCTCACCTTAGTCAGATTGCTCCCACCAAGACCCCTCATGTAGGCACATCAGGGAGACCATTAGGGTCTCATCATCAAAGTCGACGTAGTCATCATGGTGGCAGACATAGCAAGGGAAGCTTGGGATATTGATAGTACATAGTGACACATTTTTTGTACAACTTGATTATGATGTGTATACATTAATTGGTTGAGTTTTTTGACTATCCTCTTGTATATTCAATACTATATATCTGATTTCGATGTATCAAGACATTCAACTTTTTTGATATATATATGAGATGATTTGCGATGCGTTTATATGATGCGATGCTTATTTTATTTTATGTAATGTGTATATATATGAATGGATGGATGCATGTAATGTTTATTTTATGATGTGATGCAATATTATTAATGCATGATGGATATATGTGGATGCAATTTTATGTGATGGATGCAAATGTATTTATAGATGATGGATGCAATGCAATGATATGTTTTATTCCTTTTTCATTATCTTTTCTATATGCAATATGATGATGCAATATGTATGTGCGATGTTTTAATAATGAGCTCATGTGGTCATGTTATGAATACAAATGTGATGTTATGCCTAATTTTTTTTTAGTGTCTTTTCCATATGCGATGTATGTTTGGATGATTCCTATATGATTATGCAATGGATGTTTTGTGCAAATGTATGGTTTATGATATGCTTAGAATAACCAATCTATATTATCATTTATAAATGCAAATGTATGTGAGATGATTTCCTATTGTGATGATATGAATGATATGTAGTATGCTGACATTTTGTAGATGCAGGGTGGATGCATACATAGATGTTTTTATTTTTAAATGTCATGATACCATGTTAGTATTAGTTTATGGGAAAGATAGAAGAAAGAGAAATCAACCCTTGACTTCAAGATGATACAAAAAACATGATGATAATGATGATGATTGCTTATTAGAGATTGGGGATATAAAGAGCTTACTTACCTTACTTTTTATAATACACATTTATATGATGCATCAAGGTATAAAGAACTAGAATGACATTGTACCCAGTGCGATGGAATTTGACTTGACAATTAGATAAGAGTATCCTTGTTCACACATAGCATATAAAACCCTATTTAGAATGTAGTTCAAATATTTCAAACATCTCAGACCAAAACATAGAAAAATAGAACCTTCCCATGTGGTCAACAAGATATTGAAAACAACCTCCCTCCAAACCAAATAAAGTAAGCATGACCAGGGTTATATTACAAGAATATCCAACAAGCACAACAGATAAAAATATAATGATGAATGCCTCATTCCTTTCTCTCTAAATCATTTTGTTTAGACATCATCGAGAGGTCATTGGAATGAGTGCAATAAGATAAATCAACAAGATAAAGATCAAGTAAACAAACAAGCTAATGTTCTTCATACCTCTAGCCAAGATTAAACTATGGTGATGCCTGATGTTGATGTCCATTGTAGGAAGGATGCATCCTAGGACATGATGTTATTAGATGATTTTGGGACTAACTAGATGATGGACTATTAATACCAAGAGTTTACCAACTTGTTTACCTAGTGACCTAGAATTGAGACCTTGATGTTTGAGTTTTCACTTTCGATTTGCTATACTTGTTTCCAATTGTTTCACCAAAGGTTGGGGGTGATGATGATTTATTAGGAGTGGATATTTATTGCGGGTGAATGTGAGATGGGACAGATGATTTTTTTGGGTTTTTTGAATGTTTTTAGAATTTTTGAAGTGTTATGAGGTTGTTTTTGGTATTTTCAGGATGTTTTACAAATGTTTTGATTTTCAAAATTTCCAATGTTATGGTGATTTTCAAAATTTTGACCATGAGCCTAACCTAAAGACCTATCCTAAGGGCCTTGGGGGTTGATCAAAGATTAGCCTTGCCTATGATATACACACAGAGACCACGTAGTTCGACTAACACTGACTTGTTTATTGATGAGATATGAACAAATGGACTGTCGATTTATTATGATGGGATCCTAAAGGACTAACCTAATGTGTCTCAGGGGAACATCGATGATGGCCTTGTCTACATTTAAGATTAGAGACTCGTAGTTTGGTAAGACGACTATGTTTTTGACATTCTCTATTTTTTGACCTATTTTTGGATTTTGACATATTTGGATGTTTTCTTGGATTTTTGATTATATGAATGTTTTTGGATTTTCTATTTTTTTGATGTTTTTTGGATTTTTCAATTTTAAGGAAGACTTCAAGAATATACATGAAACTGATCCAATATAGGTATAAGAACATGTGCCCAATGTAATGTGATAGACTACTCCGATATAGGTACGAAAAAATGACCTTAGGAATGGTGCCAAGTAGTACTAGGAGGGATCATGATACAAACATAGGATAAAGCTATGATGTGGACATGGATGGATAATAGAAGGATCAATGTAATGCGATGGATGAATGATGCAAAACAATTCGTAGAGATGATGGTGGATGGAAAGTTCTTATTTAAACACAAGGTGCTTGTTTGTTAGGTTTTTCACCAAGGTACTTGCCCAATGCACCACCAAAGTGGTTTTCACTAGAGGATCACTTTTTTGTTTATTGTTTTCAATCCTTTTTTTGATTTTTATATTTTTTGATTTTTTTGGTATTTTTGGATTTATACCTTGCAAGTTTAGGCATAACTTTTTTTAGATGGGAGCTATTGATTAGCTCTTACAGAGGCTCACCTTTGGGTGCAGATAGCTAATATGCTCTTGATTTGTAGCTTGTTGTGATGATGAAGGGTCCCAACCAATTGGGTTCAAAATTTCCCTTGCTATCTAGATTTTGTACATTTTTTTGATTCTCTTTCAATACAAGCTCTTCAACTTGAAAGGTTCGATTCTTGATCTTCTTGGTATAGCTCCTCTTGAGATAGTTCTTATAGAATTGTAGGTGGTTTAAGGCATCCATGCGCCACTCATCCAATAGTTCTAGCTCGTTCAACTGTGACACTCGATATTCTTCATTAGTAATGAGATTCTACAATGATATTCTTAAGGATGGGAGCTCGATCTCAATAGGAAGGATGGATTTTGATTTGTAGACCGGGGAGAAAGGTTTTGCACTAGTAGGCATTCAGATACTTGTTTGGTAGGACCATAAGGAAGTATTTAGCTGTAAGTATTAGTCACGACTAGCTTCATTGATTGTCTTCTTTAGGATTTTCAAGATGGTTTTATTCATAGCGTTAGCTTGGCCATTTCCTTGAGGGTAGTATGGAGTAGAGAAGTGATGTTGGATATTGAATTTTTGGTGTAGCTCTTGAATATCCTAGTTTTTGAAAGGCGTCCCATTATTTGAGATAAGGGCTTGTGGGGCATCATAGCAACATATGAGGTAGTTCAAGATGAATTTGAATATCTGATTCCCTATGATGTAGATCATTGGAATGGCCTCTACCCACTTTGTGAAGTACTCAGTGGTCGTGATAATGAACTTGTGTCCATTAGATGAAGTTGGTTTGATTTTACTCATGAGATCAAGCCCCCATTGTGAAAAGGGCCAAGGTTTTATGATCGATCAGAGCCCCTAAGATGGTGCATGGATGAGGTCCCCATGCTGTTGACATTGCAAACACCTTTAGACATAGTCATGAGCTTTCTTTTCCATCATAGGCCAATAGTACCCAGTCCTCAACAGTTTCTTGGCCAAGGTCATACCACTCGAATGCAATCCACAAATGCCATTGTGTACCTCAGTTAAAGTAATCAAAGCTTCCTCAGGATTAAGGCATCATAATAAGGTTCCTTTGATACTCCTACGATATAGGGTGTCTCCTAAGATAACAAAATGGGATGAATTCTTAAAAAATGTTATCCTGAGGTTTAGTGTGATATCGACAAGGAGGACTCTTATTTTCAAGTAAGTGTAAATATCATGATGCCAAGGGTCACTGGGACCAAATATTTCACACATGAATTTAGACTCTAGTACCTCAAATGCTAGTACTAGAAGCTACTCTACTAGGAATTCATGTTTATGGATGTTGTGTTGGATATCTAGTAGTGATTTGATTGTTGCCATAGCATCAATTTCACTATTGTTTTCCATTGGTATTTTCTCAAGTGTGATGTCAATGAAGAATTATTTGAGGCTTTCCACCAATTTCTTGTATGGAGTTAGTTTTTCATCCTTTGTTTGATTATCTCTTAAAGCAATTTGTTCACAATGGCAGTTGGAAATGAACAAATGAAATCCCACTTGAAAATAGTGACAATATTCTGATCTGAATCCTAAAATGAATGCTTGGTTAATATATGTAAAGAAAGCTAAATAAGTTCAAATAGTGAAGTGCAGAGACTAGTGACTTGTTGGGTATGCAGAGTCAAATGAGATCAAGATGAGAAACACCTCTCTGAGAAAATTCAAGTTATCTGGCATAGATTATGCTTACAACTGGTATAAACATGCAAAAAATATGATTACTAAGCTCTACTTGAATAATCCAATTGAACCTCTCTGATTACTGTGATTAACTAAAAGGATTTAGTCTTTACTTGAAAGAACCAATCAATTGATCACATAAGTACAAAAAATGTGCACTGATAAATTGAATACAAACTTGTCATATCAATTTAAGCAATCAAAAATAATTCATCTTGGAGACAACTTAGTAATTCTCTTATTAAATTCAACAGGTAATTGATTCCAGACATGTGCAGTAACATCAAGGGACATTCATAAATACCTCCATTTTATAACATGCATCATAGCCTCTGATTTGATAAATTTATAGTTCTATATCCATATAATTTTCCTATTGTATTGAATGACTCATAACTGGTGTCCAGCTTACAACTACAACATGTCTATTTATACACCAATATGGAAAAAAATCAAAAAATGAAAATTCATGTTGGCCACAAGATCCGGGCTCAATCCAAGTCGGCCAACAATGGTCTTCGAGTATTCTACATGTCGGCCACAAGACTTGCATTGTTGTTATTTACTAGTGAATAGTCGACAAGACACAACAGATAATCATGCCGAAGGCAGTCCACTCGTGAGCTTCATTCTATTTCACTATGATTCTGTGATGTCAGTGAGACATCTCACAAAGGATCCCCAAATGTTATCGATAATCTTCAAACCTTATGTTGCAATGCAAGAATATCTCAGACCGAGGTGCATATTTTGCTTCATTCACAGTCGCCGTAGCAATCCATTGGTCATATCAAAGCCACGTAGTATTCCTTTGTTCCCACTCTGCTTCGCTATAACACATAGGTATCAGGGAGACCCTACACAGATGTTTTAAGTTTCACCAAGAGCCTCCCACATAACTTCATGTCATTGTGACCAACCTATACTCTTGCCGAAATGCATCCTTCTAACACATGCGGGTCGCCATAACAAATGATAGTCGGGGAGATGTCTTGTAGGTCTCATTTTGTTTCACCAAAAATCTTTCACCACCCATATATCGCCATAACACCCTGCTTGTTACACTGAAGACAAAGAATATTGTTCATTTCCTTTATGTTTCGCTATGAGCACACAACATCGATGAGACCCTATAGAGAGTTCACCCTATCCTACTGAAAGCCACGAGCCACAATATATCGCCAAGACACCAGTGTCCTCACACCGACAGAAACCCTCCGTCTCATGTTTGTCGCTATAACTTGTAACTGTCGAGGATACCTTACGTAGACTATATAATGTTTCACCGAAGGCTTCTCACCCATCACCGATTCACCGAGACAAAGCACCTCCTATGCCAAAAACCATTCCCCACTCGCTTTCGCCAAGACAATATAGTATCAGGGAGACCTCATGGAGACAACACCATTTCATACCGAAGTACCTTGAAGTCATTCATGTTCGCCAAGACCAAAATATTTTCATACCGATGGAGTCTCCATATGCAATATCGGCGAGATTGAAGGTCACTCGCCAAGACGATATATCGAAAGCCCCAACTCACACTGAAATGTATCCATTTGTCTTGTGTATCGGGGAGACTTGTCGATGTCAGGGAGACTTAACAGAGATTGAAACATTTTATACCGAAGCATCCCGATCTCACATCTGTTTGCTAAGACAAAGCCAACCCTTCACCGAAAGAAAATCACAAGATACTATCGGCAAGACTCAACATATTCGCTATGATATATATCGATGCCTCAAGCCTTTGCCTACAGAACCCTAACATATGCCTCTCAACAAGACACCCATATTTCACCATGACCTTCACCCGAATATGACTCCTATGCCGATAGATGTCTTTTCTATCACCGAAACATAAGATATGTCATGCTAATAGCCTACAACAAGAATTAGTGAAAAATACACAGGTTGGGGAGACAATGGGAGACCTATGCCGACATAGACAGAAGGGTGGAAAACACTTAGATAGATGATTTAGGGGACAAAAATGAGTCAAAATATGAGCAAACAAGTCATGAAATGAAGGAAATATGCATAAGGAAAGACTCATATGAAGACTCAGGGGACATAAAAAAAATCATCAAAATTTAATAGTTCCAACACTCCATAGACCTTAAGTTCCATGATCTAACATTGTACTATTATTCTAAGTCCTATGAGAAGATCCTCATACTCTGTAATGTTGTTTTTGGAAGGAAAAGATAGCTTATACGACTTTGGTATGCAATATCCTTGTGGTGTAATGAAGAAGACTCTAGTTGCCAACCCATGTGTGTAGGACCAGTCAAAATATACTTTCTAGTGATCTACTACACTTAGATTAAAGATTGAATCATCGAGGAACTCTGATATCAATGGGTTCTTTGAATATATCAGTGCCTTTGTTAGTTGACCTACAATTACTTTCCCTTTAATGGATTTTTGTTCTACATACTCAATGCCATATTCTGTTAGGATCATAACCCATTTAGTTGTTTACTTTGTGAGTGTTGCTTTAGAAAGAAGATATTTGAGAGGGTCTATCTTGGAAATGAGTTTTATCTGGTGAGCCAGCATATAGTGTGTGAACTTCTGTGCTATGAACACCACTACTAGGAAAGCCTTCTCAATGAATGTATAATTCAACTTGTGTCCCACCATGGTTCTATTGATATAGTAAATAGCTCTCTCCCTTCTGTTTTCATCATGTTCAGCTATGAGAGCCCTAAGAGCTATTGTTGTTTCTAATATATACAAGATCAATAGCTTAATCAGAATTGGTGGCATAAGGACTAGTGATGTTAGTAATTACTCCTTGATTTTATTGAACGCTCGATCACATTTCTCATCCCATTTGTATGCTACCCCCTTGTGGAGTAGATGAGAATATGGGATAGCCTTATCCACTAATTGTGCTATAAATTGGCGAATGGATTGGAGCCTTCCCTACAAACCCCTTAACTACTTTAACATTCTTGGTGCTTCCATCTTGAGAATTGCTTTGACTTTGGCAGGGTCTATCTCAATTCCCCTCATAGATACAATATACCCTAGGACCTTGCCTGATTATACACCAAAGGCACACTTCTTTGGATTAAGCCAAACCTTGTACTCTTCTAGCTTGTCAAAGATGGAACTTAGTGCCGCTATGTAATCCTAACACTTCTTTGATTTGGCCAATATTTCATCCATATAGTCTTCCACATATTTTTGAATCGTGTTGTGGAAGATTAATGTCATAGCTCTTTGGTAGGTAGCTCCTTCATTTTTCAATCCAAATGGCATCATGTTCTAGTAGTAAGTCCCCCATGGACAAGTGAAAGATGTTTTATGGTGGTCATCCTTAACTATCATGATCTGATTGTATCCTAAGAATCTATCTGTTAGTGATAGCATTTCATGCCTTTCCATCATATCCAAAATCATGTCTATATTTGGGAGAGGGAAACCATCCTTAGGGCATGCTTTGTTTAGGTCCCTAAGTTTGTGCAAATGTAGATTCCCAAGTGGTCTTAGAGACAAGTACAAGATTTGAAACCCACTCTTGATAATCAATTGGCCATATGAAGCCAACATCAAGGAGCTTCTGTAATTCAAGTTGCACTAGTAATGCTATTTGTGGATGCATATTTCTCATCTTTTTCCTTACTGGTTTTGCCTCTGGATAGATAGCTAGATGATGAACCACAACCTCTAGATAAAGATCAGGCATGTTAGCATAGGTCCATGCAAATTTTACCTTTCTTTCTCTAAAAAATGTAGCTAGAAGTTCCTGTTCTTCCGTGAAGAGTGATTCTGCATAGAAGGTGATATGTGGTGTTTCTTCAGTTCGTAGGTTGACCGGATTAGACTTCTCTACCAAGACTGTTGATTTTTCTTGATGAATAGAACTAAGGGGAAGATTGAATACCTCATCCTTTAGTGCCTCATAGAGGTTCTCACCATTGGATACATCCTTTTTTTTTACTATTTTTTGGTCAAAAAGTGCCATAGTGTGGTTTTCACTTTAAGACCTAGATATTACTCTTAAATTTTCAATTTTGTGAATGAAGGATTCAATTGTTTCCCCATAGCATACGTGTGTGTCTAGCTCAATGTTGAACCCGAATTTATTATCTCCACATGGTAGAGTATCTCACAACACCATGAATTCTGAGAGAGTCTCATCATTTTCAAACGTGTCTAAAATCGATGGTCCTCGTTGGTCGTAATCGATGAGTTGGGGGTAGACAAGTTTTAGCTCATTGGTTTGGTTACTTGGTTTGAAAGATAGGGTACTAATCATGAAGAGGGAGGAATCCTCCAATAACATGGATAGGTTAGTGATGGGGTCCTCGCCACACATATTGGTATTATCAAAGGTATAGTTATCTAAAGGTAAACTTGTGGATACTGGTAATTGAGGAGGAGCGTTGTCTTTTTTAACTTAGGAACCTTTGCCAAGTATGGTTATTTTTAGAGGGGTACATCCAAGACCAAGATTCTTCATATGCTTTTCAATAATGATAGGTTCTAGGAGGCTGTTATTATTCTACCCAAGCTATTCATTTTTGTTATAGCTCAATCCTTGCATTAATTGTAGTCCTTTGTTATCTTTGTCCATGGGAAGATCAGGTATGGGCCTTTCATCTTGATATAATATACTTGATATATATTTTTCATCTACCACTTCCTGACTTAGGTCCCCCCACCTTCTGAATCTAGATGGGTCTACTCTAAAGGTTTTCAAGATGATGTGTCAATCAGTTGGGGTTTCCCAAGGGATCGAGGAGATTGAGGTAACTCTCCTAGTACAAAGGCACTCTTTTTCATTTTGTAATCCCCACACCCATTATCTTGGATAATGACTTTAATATCATAAAGATCTAGAATGGAGGGTGTCTTCATCTTACAAGTGGAGGCGAGGGTAGATGAGTCTATATATGGAGATGTGGGTCCCTCATCATTCTTTGGGACCTGAGGGAACTTGTAGTACTTGGATTCCAGATTCTTGAAATATTAAAATGGTTTAGGATCTTCATGGACTATGACCTCTTAATTTTGATAGGGAAACTTGACACATTGATGGAAGGTGGATGCGACAACTTGCATCCCATGGATCCATGGGTGCCCCAGGAGGATATTGTAAGGTAGTTAGAGATCAAGGACTTGGCATGCAGTTTCCATGATAGCTAGCCATACTTTAATATGGAGTTGAATGATGCCTTGAGATACTCATTCTTGATCATCATATGCCCTGAAAGTAATACCCTTACGTTTCTCAATGACATCTTCATAGAATCCTATATTCTTTATTAGCTTGAGAGTATAAATATTTAACCTTGCAACTCCATTCACCAAGACTCTTTTGACTTTATTCTTATGGACTATGACTTCGAGATGGAGTGCATAGTTATGAGATGGTTACATTGGGAAGTCCTAATCAGAAAATGTTAGGAGATGTGGCATGGTAATGTGCCAGACTATAGCTTGGAACTAGTCTGCATCAAGATCTGTGGGGATGGAGGATGTAGCTAATGCTTCCTCTACAATTTTCCTATGTGTAGGTGAGATTTTTTAGTAACTCCATGATGGAGATCTAGGCGAGGGTTCTTTTCATTTGGTCCTAGACATTATAGCCATTGGGAATGGATTTTGAATTAGAGGTGGGTGCTTTGGGTGGTTGGGATGGTCCTAGGATGGAAAATTTTCCACTATGTGTGGTGACTCCACAGTCAGCTCTGGATCCTTTGATACTGACAATGGTAACCCACTCATCTAAGGATGCAACAACATGGTCGTAAACATAGTTCACTTTATTATACTTTACCTTACCATTGTTGTTTCCTTTATTGTGATCTAGCATCAGATTCGTGTATATATTTAGGTCTTGATTTCTTGCAGGTTGTTCAATGGTTACAGTTCTATCGTTGATGAGGTCTTGAATCATATTTTTAAGTTGAATTCAACTATCTATCATATGTACCTTTATCTTGTGGAAATTTTAGAGTTTTTTCTCATTATACCATGTTGTTTTAACTTGAGGCTCTTGATAATTGTCATAAACATGGATCTTGATGAGGTTTGCTTGAACTAGTTGTTGCATGATAGACTCAATTGGTTGGTGTATTTTTATTTAGGAGGATACTTGTTCCTTGGGGGTGGTTCCATTTGATTATTTAGGTTGTTGATTTCTTGGTTGTTGGGTTGTTGTGATGATGTGTTGGCTTGTGTGTTGTTTTTATTGTTGACTTATAGTTGTTAATATGAATGTGTGTTTTTCCTTGGGGCACTGATAATAACTTTGGTGTCAACCACACCATCATTAATAGTAACATTTTTATTCTTTTCCCATGTGCGAGGTTTTTTATTGTAATTGGTTGATGGATGGTTTTATTGATAAGTAGGTGTCCTCCCTTGTGCAATAAGGGCTCTTTCAATGTTGAGTGCCTTGGGAATCAACTGGTCATATACATTCGTAATGCATTGCATTTTTAGATGGAAGGACAAGGTCCCTTCAAGATTGGCAATGATAACTAGTACAAATTTTTTGTTCTTCTGGCATAGTCCACTTTCTCTTTTTGGCCTTGGATCACCATCTTTCCAAGAAAGATGCAAATGTTTTCCCCTTGTCTTTTTTTAAAGCGGATAGTTCTTATAGACTCACATCCATGCCTATGTTGAATGAATAGTTTTGTATGAATAAGTCCAAAATTTCTTGGAACATTTTGATTTTGGGAGGAAGATGAGAGAACCATTCCATTACTTGTCCAGCCAAACTCTGAGGGAAGAGTCACATTAAATAAGACTCGTTGTATGAAAATTTGATATAATGGACATAAAATTCCCTAATGTGATCTTTAGAGTTGCGAGTCCCATGATATTTGTCAAATTTAGGTATCTCAAACCCTTGTGGGAATGAAACCATCACAATATTTCTGTCAAATGGATAAGGGCACAAATTCCCTTGTATTTTTGTTGTTTTTCTAGATTGTAGGTCTAACACTTGTGAGAAAAATTTGATTTGTGTAGACACATCATTTTGTAGATTGGGTAGTGGGATGAATGTGTTTTGAGGTGGTTTGATTGTTTGAGTGACAAGTGGGTTGTTTTGTGTGTTCGTGGGAGGTTGTTGCATGTTTTGTTGTCACCAATGCTTGTTGGTATGCCTGTAATTGTTTTTGTGCCAACAACGCTTGTTGTTGGTCTTGTTATTGTTCCAACAATGCTTGTTGTTAGTCTTGCTGCTCTTGTGCAAACAATGCTTATTGTTGGGCATGTAATTGAGATACTTTTTGTTGTGCTTGGTATTGTTGCAAAGCTTGTTGATAAGCTTGTTACTAAATCAGGGCTTGCACTTGAACTTGTTGTGCTTGATACTGAGTTTGTGCTTGAGCTTGAGCTTGTTCGACAAATTGTGCAACCTATACAGCTTGTGTGGCTTGCACTACTTGTGTAGCTTATTGTGCTTGTTGTGTAGCTTGTTGTGCCTATACGTGTTGAGTGACTTGTTGCATAGCTTGTGTTGCTTGTTGAGCTTGAAATTGTTAGAATTCTTTTTGATAGGCTTGATGCGCTGCTTGTAGTGTGATGTTGTATTGGTTTTCCATGTTTTGATTTGGTGGTGGAGGTGGAGGATTCAGAATGGTGTGAGATGTTATGATGATATTTTGTTGAGATGCCATTTGATTGATGATAGGGGGTTGTGTGATAGATGGTGCCATTGATATGCTAGGTCCTTGGGAGACCATGTTTTGAGATATTTTAGGTGTTGTAGATGGTGTAACATGATTGATTGTGTCGTTTGGATTGGTACTACTTGGTGTTGCGATATCAGTGGCATGATTGGAGGATTTGGTATGTTGATTTGGTTCACGATCAAAAGATTGTTTTGATTTGGTTGATTGAGGACTGGTAAATGGGGTTGCCCCAAATCAAGGATTGGTGTGGATGTTAATGGTAGAGGGGAAAATGGTGGGAAGGTTAGTGGTGTATTTCGTTGAGAAAGTGATGATGAGGGATCAAAGATTCCTCCTTGTCCAAATAGTCCCCCTTTTCCTTGTGAAGTCATGGGAAGAGAGACTTGTGTATCAAGGGAATATGCTAGTGATGCGAAGAAGATGGATGGATTGTTAGTTTCATGAAAGAGAAGTGGGACGTATGGATGCTTTGGATCTTGAGGAACAGTATTGAGTAGACCCAATATGCTGTTTGCATCTAAGTCTTGGTTATTTACAAGGGAATGTGTTTGAAGAGTGTGGAGCAATGAAATTACCTTAGTAACCATATGTTTACTTGGAGCATGACATGATGTTGGTTGTGGGATGGATTGAATGATATTTTGGAAGGAATGTATAAATGATATTGGTGGCATAATCCCAAGAGGTTTCTCCACAATACTGCTCACATCATAATCATAAGGGAGTTTAGCCCCTTCCTTTGCTAATTATAACATGTATTGTGAAGGATTAAGTCTCGTCATTTTGTTGACAATTTTGTGATTTTTAGGATTTTGGACCATTTCCATGATTTCATCTTGAGCCATTCCTAGGACATTGTTGGTGATATCCTCCACTTGGAAACCTACCTCTTGAAAATATTGTGGTAGTTGAGGAAGGTTGAGTGGGGGATTGTTAGATCCAATGGGGTTGATTTCAAGTGTACTTTGACTCAAGTCACTAGAAGTGGATGTTTCTTTGTTCGTTTAAATGTTTTTCTTGTGTCGAGATCTAGTTTGGACCATAAATAAGGATCAAATTTCAAGAATATGGAGGGTAAACCTCTAACTCCTTAGGTTGGTCTAAACTTTAGGTACAAAAAAGAAAATCTAAGATGTTAAGGATCAAAGGGTGGTGATAAGAGAAATGAAAGATGGATTATGTGAATGATTGAACTCTTAAGAAATGTTGGAGGGATACTAAACTTTAGGAAATTTGATTTTTGATTTTTGATTTGATTCGGATTAGATTTGGATTTGATAATGAACTTATAAACTCCAAGATGTTAGATGTTATCTTGGAATAAACTTGTCCACAATGTGATAATTTAACTAAGTGTATGAAGAAGGATGCATCCACACATGCTTAACCAAACAAAGTTAATTTTGATTTTGAGGATTTTACAAAATGCCTAGCATGAAGGTTTTTTTCCAAGATTCTAATAGTTGTTTGTGAGATGGGATTTGATTGATGTTTTTGGGATGGATGAAAGTGTTGATTTTGATCCTAAGTGAACTTAGAGAGACTTTTGTTTACAAGATCTAGGTATTAAAGAACATGCTATACTTCTAAGAACTTTTTGACCCTACTAAGTGAGATACTCAAAATGTTGGAAGTGAGTTGGATTTTGACAATAATAAAATGAATACAAGTTTGGATTGTCCTTTGATGCATGCTTGTAAAAGTCATAGAGCAATCTTTCTTTGACTTGGTAAAGCATAGACTTATGTTTCTTAAGATTGCTCGGACTAAGAAATTTTTGACAATTGATAGAATTTAGTTTTGGGACTTTGATCTTGTGGGAAATCATTTGAACAAACACATGTGTGGTGTTCAATTTGTATTTTATCTTTGCTTAATGGATTATTTTTACCACAAAAACTTTCTTTCTTAGGTTTTCAACTAAATGTCCATGTCTCAATTTATTTTCATCCCACAAGGTTCATTATGTGGAAATCAAGAGAACCAAGGCAATAGTTCTCTAATGTTGACTTTAGAGAGAGAAAATTGAGATATAGGCCCAAATATTTAGAAGCCTCTAAGGATAAATCCCTAGGGACAAGCAGTAATTCTTGGACTTTTCAAAGGTATTTGCCTCTTCTAAAGGGTTTGAAATTTAAAATTTAATGACCTTGTTGAATGTTTGTTTTCAAGATTTTGGATCCAAGTAATGTGTTTAATTGACTTAAAGATTGAATTACAATAGGATAGAAAAGAAAATATTTGTTGAATTCCCACTTGGATTTCTTCAGTTGTGCTTATTCAAAGCAGATGATTAGAAGCTTGACCATACTGGCTCCCCTCCATGGCACTCACTTCTATGGGTTAGAAAAGCTTCGAGTTATCATGAATCTCCCATGAAAAACTATTCATCTCTACAAAGAACCACAAATATGTGGGATGGCTCTAGAGGTTTGACCTCCCGACACCAACAAATATTGGGATTTTGACTTCTAAACAAAGGTTCTTAATAAAGGCATCTAGTTTAGGGGGTGCAATGATAAAATCCTTTTGAGAGATCTCCCAACCCTTAGAAAAAGTGCTTTATGCATCATAAAAATATTGGGGGAGAGTTATTATGCACCACTTCCCATTGTTTACGATTTTCATCACAACCACAAATTTATATAGTGGTTTGGAAGAGCTTGGATTATGCTCATTATCACTTGGGTTGTTCCCTTGGGGTGAGTAATTTTTCTCACCAAGGTAGACCCTCTAAAGGTGAACAATAGTGACTAAGTACATCTGTAGTTTGATCAATATTTGTTTGCATGAACAAAGAGAGAACACACGTGATTCCTTTTCTCACACTAGCAAGATTTGTTCAATTTTAAAAGCCCAAATTTGAAATGTGGAGGTAATCTTTTAGACAACCTAATGCCACTACAATGCTTTTGATTCTCAAGATTTTTGTGAAGCATAAGAGAAGTGCATATGCATTCAAATGACAAGAGTTTGTAAAGAAGATTACAAAACAAAACAAACACAAATTCTTTTTAGTCCTCAAAAGCAATAAATGAGTTCTTTTTATACCACCAAATTTGAGTGTGAAAGTTGAATGTTTAATCTTAACCTAAACTTAAAATTCTAGTAAGTATCTAAGGTTCAATTTTAACCAACTTGACAAAGCTTGAGTTGTAGGCTAATTTTAAGTCCAAATTGAATCTATTTGGTCCTAGAAATTGAAATGTAGAAATTAAAGCCCAAATTGTGACAAAGAGCATTAAAAAATGCTTTTAAGACTTCAAAATCTGACCCTCCCCTGCTTCTTGCAAATGTAGCGCTCTGTCATTATCAAATGCAGCATTGAAAAAAAGATGCGACACTCTGGTAATTACAAATGCGATGCTTTGTAGAAGTAGAGAGCATGAATGCGGTGCTATAGCAAAAGAGATACTCTATCGTGAGAAATCAAGATAGAAAGTAGAGACTACAAATGTGGTGAAGAATCAAATGTGGTGCAACAAAGGCATGCGTATGTGGCATGACATGGTGAATGTGGCACTGTATGTCAAAAGTGGTGCTCTCCAGCTTCAGATTTGTAGAAAGGCGGTGCTATGTTCCTATGTTTGGAAAAAAAGAAGAAACTAGCTGAAATTGAATATGTTAGATTGCTCAACCCTCTTCTAGTGCCAAAATGTAAGCATAAAACCTATAGAAGCTAACAATTGATCAACAAAACAATGTCAAACATGTTAGTAAAGCAAATCTAATACTCCCTATGAGACTCTTTGGCCAATTCAAGAGAAAACATGAAATAAATAAGAAAATAATGAAATAAAGCATGTAAATCTATTTGAACTAACTAAACCTCCATCCCATAGGGGGAGTGGTGCTCCTTTGATGTGGAAAGAAGCCCTTTCCCAATCCCTTTGATAAGCTTGATGCTTGAAAATGATGGAAAACTATGAAAAAGTTGAAATTGGCTATAATCTAGCTATGATGCTTGAAAATGATGGAAAACTATGAACTCAAATGGCTATAGTGATAATGCATGAAGTTGTGGATCCATATTATGAAAAGGACACCTCTATTTATAGAAGCAAAGGGTTGAAGAATGGAGGAAATTGGTGAATTTGGGATGAAAATAGAGCCAATGAGAATGTGCCAAGTGTCACAATTCTATTGGAGGAAGGTGGAGCACATTTTAGGAAATGTGTGAGTGGACAAGGATGGAAGAGAAGTAAATGTTGATGGTCGAGATTTTGAAATTGGTGTAAGAAGAATTGAATGAGATTTGAGAGGATGTAAGAGGATTTGAAAGGTTGTAAGAGAAGTTAATGCATATGTGAAAAGTTTTTGAAAACATTTGGAGGAAAATTGAATGAGGGGTGGTTGAGAGGAATATTCCTTAGTATATGCCTTTGTGAGGATAATTGAGGTAATTAGATAAATTTAGAAGAAATTGATTTTATGTGCAACCTAGTTAGTTGACCATAGTTGATTTAACTCTTGAGGAGTTAAAAGCTAGAGGATTTGATAATAATGATTATAAAGTTGATTTAGGATTAATTAATCTAAAATTAATTAATGGGAGTGAATTAGGAGATGTGACATTTGGTTTAATTGATTTAATCAAATGGGAGGATTTTAAAGAGGATTTAATTAAATCATTTGATTCAATTAAATAAGATGAATAATTAATTAGAAGAAGGATGAATTAATCAATAAATTTAATTATTTGATTAATAGCTAAATTTAATGATTTTTAATTAAATAATACTGATTATTCAATTAATTGACCAATTTGAGGTGATTTAGGAAGAAATGATGTTAGTTGATCAGAATCAGATGCATAGTATTAATCAAGACTTTTTACATGTCTATAGGAACCATGTTGACATGTGGCAATTTGTTTTGGTTCAACAAGTATTGTCGAGGTCCATTTGTGTGCTAGTTTATCACTTCAAAAAATTAGAGGCAAGGGAAAGTGACACTTGTCACTTGGAGACCCATTTGAGCTTGGATAATTGTCAAAACATGTAGGAGGTGCACCTAGTTGCAATGTGGCATTTTTTTGACTTGTTGACTAAAGCTTGGAAGAGAAAATTGCTTAACAGAAACTGAGTTGTCACTCAAAGTGACTAGGAGTTGTGAGTGAGTTATATTTTGGGAATAAAGCTGATTTTCTCTAATGGACACCTAACATGTGAGGTTGCTTAATTTTTAAAGCTGAAAGCCTTGCATGTGCTTGCATGTTGTTGCATTTTGTTACATGTATGTGCATGCTTGAAAGGTTGCTAGTTGGGTCACCTGGGACTTGTGAATGTTGTTAGTTTCAATTCGAATGCATGTAGGAGACTGAGAAATTGACACATGGAAAAAATAAACATAGGTATGTATGATATGTATGTATTGATTTCTTAGTACATTTTTTTAGAGTGCTTGATTGTAATTCTCTGAGATGTTATGCTATTTGATTCACTCTATATTTGTATCATAGTGAAACTACACTTGCAAAGGCATAGACTCTACACATTATATTGTAATAGTTTTTTAATGGAAATACATTGATCTAAACTTTGTTGTGTGGGTTTTTTCTCGAAATTGTTTTCTCATGTAAATTCTATGTTAAGTATTTTAATGGTTTAAATATAAAATTAATCTAATTGTATGTGCATTCATAAGTGAAACTATTAAGTTAAAGATTTGAAACAATATTTTTGCAACCTCTTCCCTGATTGATTTGCATTAGGGAAGCATTTCCACACTGGTCTTTCCTTTCAAAAATAAGATAAATTCTTATATAAACTAATGTTTTTCCTTCATTTTTACTTTATGTTCTTCTTTCTTATGAAAGTAGATTCACCTTCTAAAATAAAGAATGTAATTCTTCTTACTCTCCCATTCTTTTTGAAAGTTGATCCACAAACTCAATAATCAATAATCAATTTATTAGAATTACTGAAAAGATAAACTCACATTAGCACCATTCATCATTTAAATATATATATGCACAAACAATTAACTACATATCTAAATAATTATATTATTAAAATTGTATCTAACCTATAATTTCATAATTTTAGTTACATCATCTAATTATCCATAAATAATTAATACAAATATGACCTAATTTTATTTTTGAAAAATGTCGTGTGACACAAAGTTAGATGTAACTATTTTTTAATAGATTTTCTTACATGAAATTATTTACAACTCTTGAACAATACTGCTCTTAGAAAGTACCTTTCATATCATACCCATCATTACATGTGGCAAGTTGTGTCATCTAAATAATATCATGAATTTCTCCAAGGGTAGTGTCCCATTTAATTAAGGACCTAAATTATAATATGAAAATATTAATATAAGGTTTACATGGTGTACAACACACATAATCTTTATACTATCCTGAATTGTTTTTCCTTGTTGAGTATAAGACTTTCATACCTACAAACAAGGATTTGAATAACTATATGGAACCTATATCTAAAGACATGCAATATTGACAAATGACTTTGAGAGTTTGCTAAATGAGATTCTTCTCTTTATGCCAAGCACTTAGATGTGTGTAAATAACTTGAATAAGATAGATGTGCCAAGCACTCATGTAATATGTCTAGAGCATGAGTATGTTGACATTGACATACAAATTAAATTTTGGGGCTTATCATTTATATTAAGTGTTAGATCTTTGGTATGGGTTTAAACACTTGTGTTTTTAATAGTATTGAGTATATTATCTAGTAACTAACTAAAAAAATTAAGAACTTAGGGGTACTATTTTATATCCACTTAGTAATACAAAAAAACTTCATATATTTATTCATATAATTGAAGTTAATATACAACACAAATGGTCTTTCTTAAACAAGACTCCTATATTATATTGTATTTTTTCCTATCATTGGGTCATTATTTTTATTTTATTATATCATATATACTGTTTTCTATTATATGATATACTATATTCTTCTGTATGTTATATGTGCTCTACATATGATATACTTTTTCTTCACTGTTAAGTTCACTTTTTTTTTGGATCTTGTTTGTTCTCTTATCTTACTTTATACTAAGATAGTTTAATGCATCAAATAGATGTAGAGGTATATCTTTCAAATATATCATTTCTTAAATTTTATCTTTTTTCCTAAAATACAAGATTACAAATGATAACCATAAAATTTCTATATGATATTCTATATATAAATGAAAATCTAAACATAAGATTTAACAAAAACTTGATGAGCAAAAATTATCACTTTGGTTGTATGTATGAAAGAACTCAAACCAACATCTTTACAGAATTCCAAACTATTTCTCCATGTGTTTCTTTTGGTATTACTTGTTTCATGATGTAATACCTCCCTTCTTAAAGAAAAATTCATTTCCCATTTTCAAAAGTTGTTAATGCAAATGAGAAAGCGTGACTCATCGAGAATTTGTCTCCATACCATTGAAAGTTTCAAGAGATTCTCTTACAGCCAAATAAGTACACCATCTTTGCCATGTATTATGGTATATCTTCTACTTTCATAAATTGCGCTTCTAGAGAATCATCTTCTATTTGTTCCTTTTCTTCTCCATTATCCATCTTAGACAAGTAATCTGGCCCTGGTTAGCTTTCTCTAGTGTTACCAAAGTTTTGAAATCAAATTCTTGATAAAAGATCTCATCTGTCTCTAAGTTCACAATTTTGTTGAAGAGCCCTCCACACTTGTCAAATCTACACAGAGGAGCCCTCCACACTTGTCAAAATCTACACACAGTCTTTACTACAACGCTACTTTAAGTTACGGGTATTCACTAATCAAACTTTGTCACACTACATTATCTTTTCCGTTGTTGCAACGCTTAAAACATCTAGAAAGGAAAACCGGAGGCGAAAGTTCGTTAGTCGTTACATAACGTTCACACCGGAATGAAGGTATTTAGGTATTCGTAGCCATATTTTGGATGTGCATTGTACACAAGGGTGGTATAGGAGCCCACGAAGTTCAGTAAAGAGGAATGGTGATCACGACGTCCTTGTAAGATCCAACGAAGTATCCATACTGCCAGGTCTTTCCCTCTTCAAACAAGGATCTCTCATTTCGTTTCAAGCACAGGTACCGAATTCTTCTGAGCTGTCTGTGCTGATATTAATTAAGATCACTTTATCTTTGAACAAGCTCTTACAAACTCACATATTAATATTACCAGCTTTTGTGGTTTCTCTTTAATCTTTGTGAAGTCTCTTGTCTGTGCGTAGAATCTTGTGGAACAATAGTTCGTGATGAGGGAGGGCACTGCAAACTTCATTGACATCTTGTTGGCCATACTGTTGCCTCCCTTGGGAGTCTTCTTAAAATTTGGTTGCCATGTAACAAACACTAACTCTGAATGTTTTTTAGGGTTTCTTTCATCTTTACTTGACATTGAATAAGTAAAATGTATTGCTGGTACAGGTTGAGTTCTGGATATGTTTGCTGCTGACAATATTGGGCTACTTGCCGGGAGTTATATATGCTATCTATGCCATAACCAAATGACAGTATTTATCATGCTTTTCTTTGGAAAGGTTTCTGTTGAAGAAGAATAAGTGGTTTTGGCAGTAGTCTTATAAGAGGGTGCTGCGGCCAAAAACCTTTTGATATGTAATTTTTATTCATCAATTTATAACATCAAAGTACCATAATTGCTTTATGTTTTCCATTTTATAACAGAAAATTAGGGTCGTTGAAACGCATGGGAGATTTTACAAAATTTTACATGTCTCAAAGGTTCTTGTTTTTCTTAAGAATAAGAAGCAAAAATAAACACCAAAGTTTACAAAATCATTAGTAGTCTAGCATAAAAGTGTATATGATGGTTGTGTGTTTATAAGATGTGTGTTTTTAGATGAGTAATGAGTGAATTTGGTTTAAGGAACACATTCTAATCTTTGATTTGGTTTAGGTGGTTCATCTTAAGTCACACTAATAGGTGGACCTTACTTGTGTGATGTAGATGAGCCACCTAAGCAATTCAAAATTGAGTGTGTTGTTTAAGTCTAGCCTTGAGTGAAATGAAAAGATCCAAATGAGCATTTGAAACTTGGATGAAATATACAATTTTTTAGTTAATATTTTATTATGAGAAAAATATTTCTATTTTTGTTAATAAGAAATGTTAAGTAGTTGTAATAAATCAAACTTATATGAATAATCTAGTTTAAATTAATTAAACATTATAATAATAAACAGTTTTGTTGAAAAATAAATTTTACATGTTATGAAATATACCTAGGACATGTGTATGAAAATGACATGCTAATGTTAATTAGAATGATGCATAACTCTTTTTTAATTTCGAGATGGTCCCCTAATGAACTAGGGTTTTCCCTTTTATAAACACCATAACACATAGATTCATTTATGACTATTAGGTTGGATTGAGAGAGAAATGTATTTAATTTGACTTTCTCCTCATAATTCTTTAATAATTTAATTAAACAAAAAGTAAAATGAAGAAACAAATTTTAGGTGTTATAGGAGTCATTAATATCCATTAGCCATGGTTATAGCCATGAGCATGAATTTGTTATGTAGCAATAACAATTATTTCACAATTTCAACGAACAAGAAAGTAAAGGGAAATAGATATAAGTTTGAAGGAACCATTAACATCCATTAGCCATGGTCCATGCACATGAAATCGTTGTGTGGCATGAATTTTAGAAGAAGTTCCAAGAGCAATGAGCATGAATTTGTAATGTGGAATGAAGCTTGTAAACTAGCATGAAGCTAAAATTTGGCATGAAACCATGAAGATAATTGATTTGTGATGGGAATGAATCCCTTAAAAAACATGGTGTTATAACTGGCATGAAGCCATGAAGATCATGAACCTATAATGAACATTTTGAGTCATGAAAAGAATGAATTTGTTAACATAGTTATTAATATTGACCAAGAAATGTTAGTAATAATACATGCCCCTTGATCAAAGGAATTAGAGGAGAGAAGAAAAAGCTATGATAAGTAGTTATGAGTAATAGCAAGTGATGAATACGTAATAACAAAATAGGATTTTATAATGGAAGAATGTGTATGGATTCAAAACAAGGTGACCTCAATGTTTCCCCCAATGGGGGCCATAAACAAGTGATACAAGCCATAGAGCTAGATAAGGAAAATGTAAGCATAGGTAAACGTAAGATATCATTATGATAACCACTGATTAAAGTGTAATCATAATAAATATTTATTGATCATTAATATAACATTTGACCATAAGATAAGCATATGACATTAGCATGATATCATGTAGACATAACAAGCAAAAGTAAAGATCATGAAAACATGTAATAATCATCAGATAAGATTAATCATTTAGGTATAACAAACATGGTTCAATAAAAAATTCAAACTAAAAACTAAACCAAAGCTAGATAGTTAATATTTCTCAAATTTCATGTATTAGGAACATTTCATCATTGATATAGGTATAAGAAATGAAAATAATTGTTTATATATATATGTGTGTGTATATATATGAGTACTATAAAGCTTAATATAGTTAACACATAATGATATATATATATATATATATATATATAGTTAACATGGTACTATTACTAATACCTTTTTTAGTTGAGTAGGAAGATTATCATGAATATCCATAGAATATACATTGGTGGTAGGAAAAAATAATATAAGGACTTCATGAACTAGGTTGAACCCCTTTGGGCATCCCATTCTTATCTTTGTTAGGTTGAAACCCAAAAGTGCGATCTGGGAGAGACTTATGGTGAAAGCCTACAAGGGCACTTGACGAGTATGAACATATTCCAATGAATATTAAATTATAGAGAAGAATATAGGGTATTGCAAGAATCATTAAAAAATAGTGTTGTATGATCTAAAGCCTTGTGGTACCAACAAAAGGGTGGATCTTTATAAGAAATTTTCTAAAGAAACATCCTTTTATCATAATTTTTTTATAAGAGTTAAGAAAATATACCACACATATGAGAATATAATAAGAATAAGAGAATACAAATAATATAGACAGTATAGTATAGAATGGAATAAGAAAAATTACATATAAGAAAATAATAAGCATAGTTAATAGAAGAGAAACATGTAATAATAGGAAAATGCAATATTTTATCATGGCTATGATATCTTATTAATATTTCCTAGACATAGAGCAAGGCGTGTTAATTTTCTCAAGTTCCTTCATCCCCACCAATTGCACTAGTTTTGATGGGCAACAAGAAGAATTCAAAATAACATAAATCTTAATAAACCAAAAATATAATTGAATTCAAAAAAGATTTGTAAATGAATTCTCCAAAATTCACATTCTTTAGTAATGTCAAGATTTAAAGATTGATTATAACATGAAGTTGACGACCTAAGAAATGAAATCAAAATGTTCTACCATAAAATTTTAATGGGAAACAAGAAAATAATACTCAACTCAAAAATAATTCAAAAGGATAACCAACACTAAAGGAACACATCAAATTACAATAAATTATTTTTTAAACCCAACTTATCTATCACTATTCTATATTGTGTTGTCCATGACCAAGTTAATGAGGGGATTTCCAAATACAAAAATATAGATCCATAGGTTCATGAATAGAAGTTGAAAAATACATGGTATACTACCTTTTGTAACATGAATTAGAGTGTGAAAAATAACTTAATTCTCATGATTTTTACCTATAAATTGGAGTAGGTGGTTAGATAACACTTAGGTCAGTGTTTATTCTTTTGGATAAAGTCAAATATCAAACAGAAGAATAACATACCATTCACAATTATAGCACATTTTGAGTGGTCTAACTAATTATTTTTGGTGTTGGAAGACTTAAGTTATTAGATGTCATTTCAGTAAAAACATTTAGATTCTAAAAATAATATTTGAGCTGTTATGGAGCGTGTCTGCAGTCCTTCTGGCCCAGTGAATATCTTGAACTCCCGTCTACCCTGTTCTTCCGTCGCTCCCCTCTCTCACGCCTCTGCGCCTGGGTGTAATCTCGTAGTAGACCTCTTTGCTGTAGATTTGAAGTTCTCTGTGGAGGGGTTTGTGGATGGGTATCCAACTGTGGGCTCTCACGGTGGGTTTAATGTAGCGAAAGGCAATGTTTTAGGTTCTTTTATAGATGCTGTTCGAAATAAAAAGGATGGGGTGAGCTCTGTGCACCATCTGAAATGTGTTGTTGCTTTTCCTATGATTTCTCTGGGTAAGGAAGTTTTAGAATGCATTGACTTCTTTCCCAAGACTACCCTGATTTGCAGGTTCTGTTATTTTTGGCCTTCACTTCCTGATTTGCACAAATGGATTTCCAGAAATTGGTCTCAGGTTGTGGAAGGTATGATGGAAATTTATCCTTCTGCTAGAGAATTTTTTGTTGTTGGTTTTAGCTCATCTGAAGATAGACAGGCTATTTTAGATCATGGTTTGTGGGAATGGGATTATCACCCATTATCCATGAGGCCTTGGGTCCATTCCTTCAATCCTCTACAGGAACCTATTGATGTAAGGAACCTATTTATGTAATGCCTGTTTGGGTAAGATTTCCATATCTTCCCTTACAGTTCTAGTGCTCCTTTTCTTTTGAGGGCATTAGTAATGCTCTTGATGGGTTTTTAAAAGTGGATCATGCAACCAAGAATTTTACTCATACCTCCTTTGCTAGGATTTTGGTGGAGGAAGATTTATCTTAGGCCTTACCAAGAGGTGGTGCTTGAGGTTAATGGCTGGTCCTAGTCTCAGCTTGTGGATTACAAAGGTATCCCCTTCCGTTGCAGACGCTGTTTTACTACTAGAAACTTGGCTTGTGATTGCCCTAATAGCTCTCATCCTGTTTCTTCTTCCACCTAGTGGAAGAATGATCACAAGGAACATCTGACTGTTTACCCTGATGTAGACTATGATCTTGATAGTGAGGCTTCAGAACCTCCATATCTAGCTCAAACTAATAAATATGCTATTAAGGTTCCTATTTCTCCAGTGGATTCTACTGCTCTGGTTCAAAATTTGGATGTTCCATCTGTTGTGTGTGTTGCCTCCTCTGAGGCCCCTACCTCTTCGACTCATGTTGCTGATGGTGTTGTCTCTTCTGTGGCTTCTATAGTTCTAGTTCAACACTTGGTTGTTCCCTCTATGGTGAGTGATGCCTCCCCTGAGGCTCCTCTTGATCCTTTTTCTAATTTAGTTTTTGATACTCCATGGATGGTTGTGCAAAGGAAAAATAAATGTACTCCTAAGACAACCTTTGATGAGTGACCTTTGAAGGAAAAGTTGTTGGTTTCAAGCTCTAGTGCTTAAACTGTTTCTTTATGTTCAGTTGTCTCTGTTTTGTTTGGTGGCTATGTTCTTGCTACTAGTTTGATTTATCTTACTGTTCCTGTCCTGTTGTTGTGTTTGGTCAGTTTGGTTTATCGGGCTGCTTTTCCCAGTTGTACGCTTTGATTCTAATATCCTTTGTTGTTAAAGGAATTAGAGCCCTTTCAATCCCTACTTAATAAAAAAAACATAGATTCTACCTAGTAATCATTTGCTTACACTAGTTACTTGATATGTTAGGACAAAAATATTTACTATTCAAATGAATTCATAATAAAAAATGTAGCAATCCTTGAATAAAATTTAGCATGACATTAGCATGAACACAAAAATTTTGTATGTAGAAATAAATATTTCTTAAAGAAAGTGATAAATAAATGGAGACAATTTGAACATTCAAGTAGGACAATGTCTTACATCGAATTCATCAAAAATAAAAACATAGATAACTAAGAAAAATTGAATTGATCTATAAATCTATAATTCTTTTATTTCTCTAATGAGTTTCTTAAAATTTTAAAAAAAAAAAAAACCTCTTTGTACAATGTAAGCACCCTCTTTATATAGATGTGTGACAATGCTCATGTCACTTGAATGATTCACAAGTGTCAAATTTTGTTACAAATGAAAATACATTTTTATTTACAAAGTATTCATATTTTCAAAATACTAAAAGGTTGGAAGACCCTCTATAATTAGGTGCCTAAAAAAATAGGAAGGTTGTAGAGAATGGAAAATAGGATTATAGAAGATTTTAATAGCCATTCTACTTTAGAAGTCAAAATTTCCCTTCATGATTTTGTTAAAGTGTAATTATTTAATTACTTTGAATATTTAGGATCTAGGATAATGATTTTCATATTCTCCTTCTTTAATAAGATTATATTTTCTCTTATCTTGAAAGATTTCAAAACATGGATAAATAGTCAACTTAATTTTTGGTTTTATGCCTTATCTTCATCCTCATTAGATTTAGAAACTATAAAGCTATTTATATTTGTATCTCTCTTTCCTTCTAGTTGAAAATAAAATCAAGTCATTATGAACTTTTGTATTTCTCTTAGAGAATGATTTTATTTTGGTAATTTGAATTTAATAATCATTTTTATTTTATATCTTAATAAATTATATATTTCCTTATATATTCTAACATGGTACCGAAGCAATTAGTGGTAGGATAATTGTTTATAGTTTCTATATTTAAGAGATTTGAGGGGGCTAGTAATATTTTCATGCACATTTCCTAAACTATTAGTATTCTATTTTCTCGCATCTCTAAATGATTTGGAAAAATAGAAAATTTTAATGGAAGTTTTTTAACATGTGGGTTTATTCACTTGTATTATTCTTTGTTATGGTGATTATCACTTATTTATACTAGTAGGATTTTTAGTTATTCTAGTACATATGGGAGAGTTAAAAATTTAATGCTATGAAACACTTAGGCCAAATTGTTGGCACAAATAAATATGTCTTTCTTACTAAAATTCAATTTTAGTCAAACATATGGTTTAGCTAGATTCATTCTAGCTAACGTAGAGCTAAACATAATTTTTCTAACTAGAAATGTGTCAATTAAATACTTATCATTTGAAAGCAATTTAGAAAAGAAAAAATACTCAAAAGATCAATGTTCTCAAACTTCAACTCATGTAAATAATATTTTTTAAAAGCCTAAATTAACCTTTTGTATATCTAATGTTTTTTTTATTAGAAGCAAGGGAAGGGCCCTTGAACCAGGGAGATCAAATAGAGGCCTTGAAACCTCAACCAATCAAACAACTAAAGGAGGAATGCAAACCTCAAATAAATGACAACATAAACAAAGAGAACAAAAGGAATCGGGGCAACAACCTACAATAAAAAAAAAAGAGATATAGAAACCACAAAACATAACCACTAATCTTTGGGAGAATAAATGAGGTCCCAATCAACATTCATCTTGTCCAATGCATCATGCCAGTCTTTCTCCTCCATTTTCTCAATGGTGGTAGTAGCATGAACATCATCCTCTTGGTATTTCCCTTTATTCTTCTTAGTTTTCCTTATCTTAGTTTTCCTAGAGCTCATGCCAAAGATGTCCCTATTCATGACCCCTTCAACAATTGAAGTGATATTACCTATAGCCTCCTCTAGTGTTAAGATCATGTCCCTTAAATTACCATGATCACCATCTGATTTGAAACTCAAAATTCAACTTTGTAGTTCCTTAGTTTGATCATGTAAGCTTTGTAGAGGCTTAGAGTGAGTCTTTATCTCTCTATAAGAATCCTCCGTATCCTCATTAACATTAATCATATCTTCCTCCTACTTTGAATCAAGGGCTTCTATTTTCACATCTTTAGTATCCTGAAAAATTTCCTCCTCCTTGTCGTACTCTTCAACTTCCTCTACACTTACTTCTTCATCTTCCTCTTCTTGTTCACTATTATCTATGCTTTCCTCATCATAATTAGGAAGAAAATATTCATCAAAAAATCCCAAAGCCATTTCATCTAGGGTCAGCTTCTTGCCTTTGTTATCCTTGGGTTTGTTCTAACTAACACTAGCTAGCCTGGCCGATCTCGTTTCTTCTAACCTTCTTCTTGAAATATTCTTAGGGAAGGGTTCTAAATCATCTTCAATTTCAATAGTGATAGAATTGGAGGGACCCATTTTACTCTTTTTGGGGTGAGGCAGGGATGAAAGGGTTTTCCTTTTATGAGGGGTGGCATTTTTGGAAACAACCACAAAGGAGTGATTAGTGCGTATTTTGATGAAAAAGGGATCCTAGGTCTAATGCATATACCACTTTTAACATAAATTATTTTCCAAAACAACATTAGGATGTAAATCAACAAGGGAATTAGATTGAATTTCAACCTCAAAGGTGAGTCAATATGAAACTATGTGACCTAATGAAACTATGTGAGGTCTAATATGGAAGTGTAATTTTCCCAAAATAGAGAAGTTGTAAACCCAACAAATCAAAGAAATGCCAAAGCCATTACTAACTTTACGAGACTTACTAATAAAATTAATATTCTTATATCAAACTCTATGCCCAACCAACAAATCAAAGACATGTCAAGCAATTATTATTAAATATGCCTAGGACATTTGTATGTTGTATTAATTAGAATGATGTATAACTCTCTTTTATTCCTATATGGTCCACTAATGAATTAGGGTTTTCCCTTTTATATACACCATAGCACACAAACTAACACATTCATGATTATTAGGTTGGCTTTTTATATATATAATTTTCATATATATATATGCTTCTTATATATATATATATATATATATATAATTTTCATATATTTTTAATTTTTTTTTGATAATTTCAATAAAAAAAAAGTAAAATGAAGAAGCATATTTTAGAAATTGTAGAAGTTATTAATATCCATTAGTCATGGTTAGAACCATGAACACAATTTTTTTATGTGGCAATAACAATTAGTTCATAATTTTAATAAACAAAAAAAGTAAAAGGAAAGAGACATAGGTGTGGAAGGAACCATCAAAATCAATTAGCCATGGTTGGAACCATGCACATTAAATTTTTGTGTGGTATGGATCTTATATTAAGTTCCAAGTTCCATGAGCATGAAGCTTGTAAAATAGCATGAGGCTAGAATGTGGCATGAAACCATCAAGATAATTGAGTTGTGATGGGAATGAATTCTTTAAAAACGTGATGCTATAATTAGTATGAAGCCATGGAAATCATAAAGATATAATGAATATTTAGAGCCATGAAAAGAGTCAATTTATTAACATAATTATTAATATTGACCAAAGAAATGTTAGTAATAATGCATGCCCCTTTGATTGAAGGAATTGGAGGAGAGAAAAAAAGATATTATCAATGTAAAATTCAGTAGCTATGTAATGAATGTTATAAGCAATAGGATGTGATGGACATGTAATAATAAAATAAGATTTCATAATTGAAGAATGTGTAGGTGTATCATAGGAAAAATGGAGACCTAAGTTTAATATCTAAACCTTGGATTGCTTTTGGCTCCTTTTTCAAAGGTACATTAGGATGCAAATCAACAAGGTGTTTTGATCGAATTTCAACCATAAAGGTGATTCAATCAAATTTGGATTTGATCCTTTTGAGCCTTGGAAATGGATTTTCCAATTGATTTGTTATGATTAGCCTGATTAGACTATGTGCCCTACTCTGAAATTTGGAAATCCCAACAATGCATAAATTGAAACAACAATTTAATGCAGATGTAGGAAGTGCAAAGGACTGTGTACCTACCCAAAAAATTGGTTTTAACCATTGTAGGAGGACAAGGTGTCCCTATGGTAAATGGGTCTTTG
Source organism: Sequoia sempervirens (assembly GCA_007258455.2). NCBI lineage: Eukaryota > Viridiplantae > Streptophyta > Pinopsida > Cupressales > Cupressaceae > Sequoia > Sequoia sempervirens. The sequence goes on from VDFB02252616.1 coordinate 50,329,630, forward strand.
TATGACATTTATGCTTTGTCTTTAGGGTCCTTTGATGATTGATCCGAGCTTCTAACTTCTGGTTGTAAAATTGTTAGAACACTGGCAGATAATTCTGTAGGTGAGTTTTCATTTGTTGAAAAAATGTAAGGCTTCAAATGTAACAATTGAAAATTATTCTTCAAACTTCCCTCAATCCTCTTTAAACCTAATACCTACACATTCAAATATAGGGAAAATGTTGGTCCATTTAGGGGCTTACCTCAGTCAAACCCCGTTTAAGTGTTTCCATTTCCACAATGGAAATGTCAATGATTAAATAATAATGAATAGGAAGGAATGGTAAAATAGCAAACTGTTGCAACTCACCACCCTTCAATGGCTTCCTTGAAGGACTAAAGTCATGCACATCACTTCAAGATCTTGGATCTTGCTTTCTTGATTGCTTGAATTGCTTTGGAGACCTACAAAAGGGGCTAGCCTTCACAGAACAATGATAATATAGCAACATGAACTCACATCCACTTTTACATGATGCTTGGATCTTGAATCATTGTTGCAATAATTCTTTTAAATGTGTTGGCAATATGTGTTGTCATTGATGTCAACTCAAGACATGTGTTGCCATTGATGTATATTATATGTGTTGAATATTGTATAATCCTCTAGAGATAGTTGATGTACAAAGATATCAACTAGTGCAAGACTTTGATATCAAGGTGGGTAGACTTGTTCCAATATATTTCTTGCAAGCCTACATTGATATCATTGTTGTTTGGTGTATAAGGACATGATATTGCTAAATATCAAAAGGATTAACTTATATAAAATATATATAAGAACAAATTGAAATATTTCATATATGAAAGAAGGATAAAGACAAGGGTTAATTTAACAATCCACAACTAATATTTAATAATAAAAATCACTCAAAGATGGATCTTGTACAATGTAAGAAAAAGTATTTCTTGCTTGATATGGGAATAATTAATGGTAAATTGGACCTAATGTCATCTTGATCTAGTGTTGTGAGGTGTTGAACACATCCACATTACGTCTTGGACCCTTGGAAATTGAATAAAATGCATTAATCCATGTGTTGTAAAGGTGTTGTAAAGTGTTGTAAATGACTTTCACACTTTTCTAGACTTTTATTTAGCATCTAAGTATAATGGACCTATTTTCCCCTAATTCAATGTTATAAAATGTATTTAATTGCATTCTCACATTAATCTAGAAGGCTTGTAAATTAAACCTAGTTTTAATCTAGTGTTGTAATGTGTTTTACACATTCACATTGGATGTTGTGCCTTTTTAGGCTATGAAGACCTCATTTTAATGTTGTAGAGTGTATTTAATCACACTTTCACATTGAAATTAATGTCACTAGCCCTAATTACCTTTTATATAATCATTAATAGGCCCCTATGACCCCATATTGTGCATCCTGAGGCTTATTTTGATCAAAGACTCGATAAAATCAACATATAAGCTTAATTTCTTCACTGCCCAACATCCCAGATGGAAAAAGAGCTCGTGTGGGACCCATTCACTACTTTGGGAAAATAAGTCCCATCTAGGTGGGAATAAGTCCCCCAACTTAGCGACTTAGTCCCATTTGGGCCTTTTTTTGAGGTTTGAGTGGGAAAAATTGGGTTTTAAGTTTAATTTTCCTCCATGTCAGCCTTGGGGATTAGATTAATGGGAATTTTAGGTGGATTTCCTATATAAAAAAGCTTCTTAAACCTAATTAAAAATTCATTCGTCATTCATTCATCATTCATCATCCATCTGAAGTCAAGCAAGCTAGGGTTTTAGCATTCTAAGTCATCAAGATAGTTTTCTAAGGCATTCAGGGGAAGATTCTTCATCCATTGTTGCAGAAATTTAAGATATATCATCATGGAAAGTTTATAATTCCTTTATTTCATATTCATTCTTCATCTTATTTCTTCATTTGGTTTAATTACCTAAAAGGGGTTTTACCAAGGCAAACCCCTATTCTCTATCATTCAACATTTCTCTTCCTTTCTTTGTGTGATTGCAAATATGAGTACTTTGAAGGTTTATAGATTATTGAGGAATAGGTTGCAAACTTGTTGAAGACATCTCCTTATTGGCTAGGCCAAAATATCCACAAAAGTCACTTACAATTCCAAAAATTAGGGTTTCAGATCCAGACACCCGTCGGAGGAGGAGAAAGAGCAGGCTGAGAGCTTCTGTTTCCACTTTTGAGTTTTAAGAAAAGAAAAAGTGGACTCATATGCCATTAGTGGCATATGAGTCCCACTGTACACATTTTTTAGAGATTTGTACAAATTTAGATACCCATTTGGCTGAAACAGGCTCTAGTACAGTTTTCTAGATCTAGGACTAAGTCACCCAGAATGGCGTATGAGCCCCAGTAGGTCAAAATTTTAGAATCAACAACATTTCCAGTCTTCATTCTAGTCTTCAACACATTTCCAAGTACACACATTCAGTTTTACAGTTTTCTGTTTTGCTTCATGGTCATTTCTAGGTCATTTACTATATGTTTGCATACTACACTGTGGTTTCAAACATTTTTTATTTTCCAAGTTTACACTTCGTGGGGAAACCTCATTTGCTGTTATCATTTCCCTAGAACCTTCCCTTTTTCAAATTTCAATCTTCTTTGCATTGAAATCTCAAGGATTTGTTCTTGAATGAAGTGTTGATCTTTGTCCATCTCCTTTTAGTTGCAAAACCCTAGAGGTGCAAGAGGTGACAAAAATATTCATTTCAGATCTATAACCAATGAAAGGAAAAATACTAAATAAGAAAATTTATATGCATTAGGATAATTTGGATTTGAATAAATGATGATAAAGTTAAGTTAAAATAAATATGAAACTTAGAAAAATATAAAATATAATCCTAAATGATACCTACATGAAAGTTAATATTTCAATAAAATAAATAGAAATAAATCATTTATTATTAATTTTCTAGGTTCTAGCTAAATAAAAAATAAAAATGTAATGAAGCTCCCCAAATATAAGTGATGAATAAATAATTGGAAATATAAATGACAAGTTAAACCTGTTGTGCATAGAAATTGGATCAATGCTTCCTTTAATTGTTGTAATTTTATGGAAAAAAGATAAAAATTAGAATATTGAAATTGTAGAGTAAATAAAGAGATCCTAGATCTAACTAGAAGATTAACTAGGATCATCTATTTTATTGCCCTCACACTCAAACACAAACCAACTAGGGTTTGATGATTGGCTAGTTTCCTCAAAGAAGAGCTATTATGTTAGTATTTGGTTCTTTTGAGTTGCCAAGAGGAGAAATTTGATGTATATTTTAATAACACTATTTTGACATAAACCCTAGATCTAAAAATGTAATTTATCACACTAACGAAACTAAATATTGATGGAACAATTATAGATCTAAGAAATGGAGACAAAAGGGAGCCTAAATTTGAGGGTCAAGTATAAGGGCTCCCTTGACCAAAGATGATTCTTTTTAGGATCTTCAAACTTAAATGGCAACTTACAATCTACTCTATGTTTTCCTATAACTTTTTGTTGATGAAAATTTCAAATTTGATCTACACACATGAAAAGAGGAGAAAAGGTCATGTTGTATAAGGGTTTTCCTAACTCAAACCTCATTTTTGGTGTTTCCACCTTTACAAATAGAAAAAGATGATGATAAAGAGGAATTACCCTATGTTGGGAAGAGACCTAATGAACAGTAATTAATTGTAAAAATAATAATTGATAATGATATCTTAGGTATAAAATCTTTGTCGAAGTGGTGTCCACAGCATAAGTTGCCACCAAATGTTGTTTGATGGATTATTGAATTGTTTGAATACCTACAAGACTTTAGTCCATAAAACCCAATAGATTGTTATAGCTAGCATGTATAGGATAACTCATATACATATTCATAAAAGTGCATAGTTGATCATGATAGTGTCTTGTTCATATTGCTTCTTTTTCTAATGTTTAAATGAGATATATATATTTTTTAATTATGCATCCCAATTGATTTTTATTATAGGCTTGATTGAAACCAAAATATTAATTATTAAAATAAGGCACCTTTAGGTCAAAGGAACCCTTGCCCTTGACTGGGTGTTTTTGGCCCAAATTTATTGGGATGTAATTATTTTAATAAAATTTTCTTATTTAGCCCCCTGAAATGAATAAATTATTAATATAATTAATGTTAAAGGAAAAATAAGGTGTCAATATAGTGTGCAATTATCAAAGGTGACAATTTACAACACTACATAAATAAATGATTAAGAACCTAAGATGATTGAAATTTGATATTTTGGAAACTTGGGAAGGGTTTGCACTCAAAATATAGGGAAGGTTGTGGGGTTTTCTCTTAGATGGTGTGATCTTGTTTGATACAAAAAATTTCTTTGGTACCCACAAAAAATAATTATGTGATGTGTATATTTATGTAAGTAAAATGTTTTGGTGATAAGAAAAACCCATAGGATATTGTTATGCAAGTGTTGGTATGGAACATCCTTGACCTTGGATCAAGATATAATGTGGATTCAATAATAATAAGAACGAGATAAGTGGTGGAAATTAATGATAATGAGTTGATCATTGATTAAACTAAGATCTAATGCAAGCACATTTGTGGTGCCCATGGAGTTAGATTCAATCTATGATTAGTAAATAACTTTGCAAAGATGACAATGAATGTTGATTTATATTTTTATCACATTTGATGTCAACTAATGATTGACATGAACTGATTAATGTGAGATGACAATCTCTCTTGTGTGAACTCTCTAGTTAGTAAATGTTAATGAAATTTTCTTAGGATGATATCTTCAAATACACAACTCTAGACATAGAATTTAAACTTTTTGATTATGCAAAATGATAGGTAGTAGAACCATATCCAAATATTTCAGCCTGCGAAAGTAGAAATTTAAATTTTTAAAACTAGGGGAAATATCATTACCAATAATATAATTTAGGGGCCACTATTATGTCTACAATCTAGTACAAGAAAGAGAAAGTATTGAGAATTGAGTTAAAAATATTTTAAATTAGAAGATTTAATTTAGAAAAGTGACTTTCAAAATTGTGATCATTGAAAGCACCAAAGTAATTAAATTTTGTACTAGATTTCTACATCATAAAAGCCTATAGAAAATGGCATTAAACATTAAAAAATAAAAAATATAAATATAAACTTTTCTTGTCATTAATCACAAAAATATCTTCTTCCTAGTTCTATATATTCTTATTTGCATTGTATCTTTTGTAAATTTATTTATAGCTATTGTTGTTTTGTACTATCATGTAATTGTATTCTTCCTCTTCATGATGCAAATTAGTTCAACTAATGTAGTTTATTTATTCTAAACCTATAAGTTAAATATTTAAAAGTACCTTATTTTTACAATTCAATCTCACAAAATGAACATAGTTCAAAATAGACTAAAAAAAAAAAGAAGGCATCCACACTCAAATAAACATCCAAGAAACTACAACAAGACTTTTTTGTGAATTATATGAAGTCAAATGAGACAACTTACAAGATGTAAAAGATCACTAACATAGTATTAAATAATTGTTCCCTTGTTCCATTTACTCTACTCTTTCCACAAATAAAATCGCTATCTACATTATCTCTAACTACTTCTCAAAAGATATCAAACCTTCTATAACCTCTGTAGCAACACATAATTTTATTGGTACTCTATATTGTTCAAATATCAAAAGAAATTGAGAAGGGAGGTTTTTTTTGTTGGGAGTGTTTTTATATCGACTGAACCAAATCAGATAGTTATCCAATGAAAAACACAATCCTTTGACTGAAACCTCTTAAATCAAAAGCCAAACACTCATGAGCCAACTTAATTTGCACATAACAACTATTTATTTTGAAACCAGCATATATCTTTCAAATTGCATAAAAAGACTCAAGTAACTGTTGTACACTAGAACTTACGGCGACGTCTACTTAGACATAGAATGCACACATATTTATTAATTAATTCAAAATAAAAAAAACACACTATATTCTAATTTCTTATTAATTAATAAAGACAGTCAAAGGTGCATTCTAATGTCTAAATAGACAGTACGCCAACCTACAACTTTTTATCGAGCACTGGGAGGACCGGTACCTGCACTATTCACTGAATACTTGGCACCCGAGAGTTCAATGACATCTGGAATATGAATCGTCTTATCTACAGCTGCAATATGAACAAGCGGAATTGGAGCGTGTCCTTCGAGCATCTGTAACCCCTGTTTCATGTCAGGCCTGCACTCTGGTTGAGGATGGGAACACAATACTCCTAATTTAAGCACCCTCTCCATCTGTTCACCATTATATTCTCCCCCAAGCTTTGTATCCACCGCCTCCATTAGCCTCCTCTCCACATATAGCCTCCTCACCCACTCCACCAACATTGGTTTCTCGGTTTCGGCAGATTCATCGACAGGCCGTCTTCCACAAGCAACCTCCAACAACACTATACCAAAGCTGAATACGTCTGTGCTCACGGTGGCTTTTCCTGTGCGCATGATTTCCGGTGCTATGTAACCCAAGGTCCCTGCGATGCCACTCGCTGGGGGTTTCTGAGCGTGGTCATGCAAACGGGCAAGCCCAAAATCTCCCAACTTTGCATTAAATTGTGAATCAAGCAAAATATTTGGAGACTTCAAGTCTCTATGCACAACTACCCATTCCCATTCTTGGTGGAGATACAACAAGCCAGCAGCGACTCCCTTGAGAATGTTATACCTCGTCGACCATCCAAGAACTGTCTCTGGGTTACCGAATATGAATCGATCCAGGCTCCGGTTTGGCATGTAATCATAAACAACAAAGAGCTGACTCTTGTGCCGACACCATCCTTGAAGCCGAACAAGATTTCTGTGTTGCAGACGCCCTAGGCTCGAGATTTCGGCAACAAAATCCTTCATTCCTCGGTGGAGATCTCTGGTCAAATATTTTATGGCAACTTCAAGTCCTGTGGTGGGCAGAACTCCTCCGTATACCCTCCCAAATCCTCCGCTACCTAACAATCTCCTGTCACTGAAGCCATCTGTGGCGACTCTCAATTCTTGATAGGGAATTCTGTGGGGCCAGAACTCCACTTCCCATTCTTCCACAACATCTCTCTGCTTCCTCTTTATCGACCAGTAGCATAAAACCAGAGTGCCTATAACGACTAAAAAAAGTGAACCTACGGGAATACCAACTATAAATCCTACGGATACCTTCCTTGAACTCTTGCCTACGAAGGAAGGAAGATAGAGTACATCTAGAGCTGGTGCCATGCCGTCCGTGCTGAAACTCCAAGCTAGAATATAATGATCTTCAACAGCATCACGTCCTGTAGCCGCAGAAAATCCCACATACATTTCCTCCTTGAAGATCTCCGCAAGGTCAATATTTGGCATAGAAATCAGCGGCTTCAGGGGCCTCGCCATCCCGGCCAAGGCAATGGTAACATTGAGATTGTGTTGATGGGCATCGTAATCAATCCATGCTTGAATTTTCTGCCCAGTTGCCATTTTCAAGTTCTCATATTGTTCACCGCTCTGATAACCTGCAGTCTTTGACATTGAAGAATTGATGGTGTTGAGATCGACTCCGATGTGGTTGCCATCGATGTCATTATTCCAGTGGTTGAGATGTGTATCGAATTCGACTGCAAATAAATGGTTATCTTTTCTTCCATCACTGGACGCATTTAACAGACCAAGATAACCAATTTCAGATGCGCCAACAGCGGACCTGTGAGGGGATATCAGGAAAGTTAGTCCATGACCGGGGTTATTGGTTTTGGGCACTATGGAGAAGACGAATGTGGTGCTAAACGATGAAACAGAATTATTAGTCTTCAAATGCAGAGCATCCTCAAACAGAGCTCGCCCCACTGCATTCATCGACTGATCGGTTAGCCTGAGCACATTCGACTTGATCGAAGCACCCTGCAGCAAAATTAAACCGCTTTTGTTGAATTCGTTAAAGAGAAAAGAATTCGGGAGCTGGGCATTGGACCCAACACAGAAGAAGATAAGGAAGGCAAATGCTAAAAGCGCCATGGCAATTGATATTGCAAGACAACCGTTTCTTTCTAATTTGGGACACAACATCTAAACTCTAAATATAGAAATGAAGCTTACAAACGAACCACGTGTTTGCATGACTAGAATTTAGAAGTTCTGTCCGAAATGAGAAATAAGTGGTAGTCTACGCAATACTCCCCGAGACATCGGTTGTTTTCAGTGCACGTGAAATAAGAAACCATCATTTTATTCGACCAAATATCTAAAGTACGCCATCACAAAATTAGCTGGACTTAGAGCAGATGTCTCGGCAAAACAGCTTCCCATCTGTCGAATGTTAATTATGTGTGGAAATATATTGACTAATTCCCATACATAACTCTGAGAGCGTGGAGGACAAGACGAGTTTCCCTTTCATCACGAGTCACGAGAGTATGGCGTGGGACAGGGGAGTCTTGTTGTGCATGAACTTACGTTGTTTTGGGTCAACAAAACTCGTTAAAATAAATGAAGGCCGGCAAGTGTAAATTCAATTCAAGTCGTTTCCACCAAGAGACGGGTGATTTCATCTGAATGAGATGTGTAACGTGTTATTTTATTCAAAGTAATATTGTTATAAGAAAATTGTGCATCAAAAGAAATGAAGTGTAAAATTATAATTAAAATTCTATGTATAATATTTTCTAATCATTACATTTGAACATAAATGCATAAGTAATATATGAAACATATTTTTATAGAGAATATTATGAAATGCAATATAATTAGAGTTGCTAAAATATTTAAGACATTTTCTTATATTATATATTCACAATTGAAGTGATTCTTTGGTTGATACATTAAGGTTTCTATTAAATATTTATATGATTGAATTTTGTGTTTAGATGTATAACATAAATGAAATGTAATAACTAATTTTGAACCATTGACAATGACTTTTGTTGTAGTCAGTAGTTTAGAATGGCAAGTTTGCAACATTCACAAATATGTGACATTAATTGTGCTTGTTCAAGTTGAGAAGCCAAGCACACTCCAAAACAACAAATATCTTTTAGTTTGCAAGTTTGTGTTTGTATTCAATATCTATAAATTATTGCTTCCTACAAAATTGCATCGAGGTGATTATGAAAACATTGTTTTTGTTGGATTGATGGTGCAACCCATAACTCCCATAAATCACGTACAAGAAATTACCTATCATAATTGAGAGAAAAATCAAGTTATGTTTTCTCAACAATATGAGAATTCTATTGATGCAATAGCTTGAATGATGACTACTTATGAAAAGAAAAAAAAAAATAGATCAAACCCTAGGTAAGGATTATATTAGATTATGGAAAGTGTTCTTATCCTATGCATTGATACAACATGACCTAAAAATAGATCAATCTAATAATATAAAAAACAATCCTAATTTAGCTTAAGTGAATAAAGTAGAAGGGGCCTAATAATTAACTAATGATTAATTAATTATTAGGTAACTACCTATTTATTCCAACACCCCCCTTTAAGATTGAGACTTAGGGAGAAACTAAAATTCTAATGATGAATGGAATGATGGATACAAAATGAGTCCTAACTACAAGGAATGATGAAGTACCCATGAACAAACAAATGAATTATCTCATAACCAAAAAAGGAGAAAACCTCATGGGAAATATTCCTCTCCAAAAGAGAGAAAATAAAAGTGTACATGTGACATTTGAAATAATGTAGGACTCAACATGTTCCCCCAATTACCGCTTCATTCATATAAGTACAATCAAGATCCCTTCCATAGGAGAGAAAATAAGAGACAATGAATTCCCCCATAAGTAGCTCCTCTACCAAAAGTGAATGCTCAAAGAAGAATGCCGAAGATGATACAAAATTGGAAAATATTGTTCCTCCCCTTAGGAAGAAAAAAATCCAATGGTGAATGTAGAAGAAACTCTCTTTGGAGAAGACGTCTCATGATTGGTGCCTTGGAAAATTGCTCAAGTGTCCACATGTCTGAGTCAAAAGATGTCAAATTAGATGAAGCAAATGCAAACAACTATGAAAATCCCTATACAATGACCTCGAAAGGCAATGATGAAGTGATGATAGGTGGGTTGTAGCTATCATCGAAGAAGTGAATATTCTCAATCATGTCCCCATTATCTATAACGTGTGACTCAACTAAAAAATAACACTGCAATGTTTGGCAAGAAAGCATCCCATAAAGTTGAAATTGAAAGATTAGAAACATCTTGCTGAATTGCGTTAATCTTTGGAGATGCAAGAGGCAGAGGAGGTGAAATCTCAACAAAATTATCATGAACCAAGGTGGATGATGGAAGTACACTTAGGTTTAAGTGACAAAACTTCTCATCTAATATCTTGTCTACTCTAGATGCATGATAGAATAAACTAGTCAATGGAAGTATAAGCTCATCTAGAGAAAAGTGAGAAGACATATAATCAAGAGGCATGAATAACTATCCCAAATACAATATTATATCTGTGGTGTAGGTCTGTAATAATTATTAAATCATGTGTGAACTCAATTTTCTTGCCCCACTATGTGTAATCTAATAGGTGGTTCAAAGGAGATTGGAGGATAGTGAAGAAACACAAAGTACATCATGAAATATGCCAACATCAAAATATATAGATCCTTTCTCACTAACACTCATATAAGTGTTGTTCCCCATTAGTATGTGTGGCGATGTGAAAGGATCATATGTAGAGAACATACTCAATGATGAAGCCATCAACTGGACTAAGAACTAGTCAATGTAGAGAGTGAAAGGCATTTCATCTTGTCTACTCCACATGCCATGGTGATTGAACCTAATTATACAAGTGTTGTAGTGGATGAAGAGGATGTACCATATGCCATATATGAAGAAAATTCAATATGATTCTTCTATATAAGGTGTTTCAACTCATTAATTTTGTTTGCATAACATTGATGCACATCATGTCTTGAATTTTTGCAATATGCACTTGTTTTAGTATCTCCTTCTTAGATCATCCCCCCTTTGAATTGGAAGAGGAGTTAGAGGTATACTATGAATGTGATTTTATTGCTTTCTCTTTATTCTTGGAATCCTTGTGTTTCTATTTTGTTTCTTCAGTATTTGAAGTCTTCTAGTCTTTTCCTTGTATTGCAATAAAAACATGTGGTTTGAAAGGCTTCAATGAGATCATTATTACCAACTTTTCTTGCTCCTTGGTGAGTGATGTAGAAAAATCATCAAGTGAAGGCATTTCAAATATGATACCAAGTTCATCTCTAGTAGCATAGAAGGTGGAAATAAAAAATGAATAGACAAGGCCAAGCCTAGTAAGGATGGAGATAATCCATTGAGATTTTTTTCTCAATATCACATTATGTCAATTGAAATTTGAGAGATTAGAGTTTGGTGAAGAAGTCCTAGATGTTGTAAAAATATGTAGGATTCAAACTAATAATTTCATTCTCTAACTAAAATCCTCTCAACGTATCTCGCTTCCCAAACAAGGATTCTAGTTGAGTCAAGATTAAATTAGGTGTAGTGGAAGATTCAACATGAAAGAGAAGATCAAAAGAAATAGACATGCATAATGTCACCAAAGCCTCATCACACCTATTAAACTATTTTTTCTTCTTTGCATCTCTTGTTGGTTCTAGTTTTGTACCCATATAATAATTGTATGGTGTGATTGGAGTGATGTGGGTTGGACCCATGATGTTCAAATGATAAAATATAGGATTTGAAAGAGAAGAAGTATATATAGACCCTCACAATACAATCTAATAACTTCTCAATAGTCAAGTATATTTGTAACTGACCATGGAATATACTGATCATTCTTGAATACAACTCACATTGATTATAATATTTTTCTGATTCAAAATAAAGTCTCTTCATGGATAATAAAATGACTTAACACTATCAAGTCAACTCACAATAGTTTAAATTCAATTGTATTATCAATCCCGATGTACATATAATGTTTTTTCTTAGATTACCCAAAGGAATTGTAGAATAATTAGAAAAATATCTTAGAAACTTCCTTTGGAATGGAAAATTTTCCAATTATGATAAACAAATAATTCCTCTAGTCTCATGGGGAAATATTTGTAAACCTAAGAGTTTGGGAGGAGTAGGAGATCAAAATATTGAAGCTCATAATTTAGTACTAGGTGCCAAATCCCTTGGACTTATATAGTTATCCTCTAGCTAAATGTGTCAGACCATGCAAGATAAGTATCTAAATAATTTAAAGCATATGTAACAATTTTTTTTACTTTTTCTATCCCTCCTTAGGGTTCTATGATATTGAAATTTATCCTTTAGTATAGAGAGGTAATCTTGGACCCCATTTAACTCAAGGGTCATCCACATTGGGAAGATTTTTGTATTCTAGGAGGATTCTTAGAATGTATTCCCTCTAATAACCTCTATTGAGGGCTTAAATCAAGAAAGATAGATTTTAACTTAGAAAATTTGGGGCATCAAATTCAAAGATTACCCATCCTTAGATGAAGAAGGAAATATTTTTTAGGCTAAAGGGATAAAACTTGATGCTTACAATGTATTCTAATGGATCAAAAACATATCCTACGTATCTATTCTTTCTCAAAGGAATATTTTTATCTCTTTTAACCACCATAAGCTAGTACATGGTTCTCTTCAAAATTAAGACTTTATTTGATTAAAAAAGGTTTTATTTGACATCCAAAATAGTTAATAGGGAAATCTCCCACAATTTATGTCAGAGAAAATAAATTCTCCCAAAAGTTCAAGCATTCTCATAGCTTGCTCTTAAAGACATTACTAACTTTCTATGTTGATAAGGTTAGGTACTACAAATCCTTTCAATTTTTTCCTTTTTGAAACTTCAAGTGAGGATACCAACCATATTTTTATGAATTAAACATTCTCTAATGAATGTTGGTATTGAGTTTATAATAAGTTGGATTGGTAAATTACTTTAACCAAATAACATCCAAAATCTATTTAATAGCTAGCCCTCTCTTTATATAGGATCTACCTTCTCTTCCATCTAGTAGGTGGTGTAATGAAATGACTTGCATGGGAGAAGAATATAATATTAAATATGTTTAACATAATTAATAATGGATGAGAATAAGAAACCACTTCGAAAGGGGAAACCTCCAAATATCTCCAATGAGAACACAATTAATAATTTGGTGATCAAATAAGACTCACTACCACCTATATATACCCTAATTATGCCTAGGATATCACCTTGGCTAACTTAGATAACCACATATAATACCTAGTCCAACCTAGAAATAACTAAATAAAAATATAATAATTATAATATGAATTAATTAAAGATTTAAGGAAGTGACAAGCTAACTACTCATAGCCCTAGGTCTATATAATTTAATATTAAGTGCGTAAAATGACCCCACTCTTTATAGAAGCACTTTCCTCTATTATAATCAATGTGGATACTTCTAAATGAACTCTTCATCCATTAGTATGGCATCTTCAATTGGTAGATTCTTCCATTGGATGAGAGAATCAACGAGTGTTTCGGTCCTCAACTTCTTTGTGTATGTATGAAGAATGAACTTTAGTTCTGATATATGATTCTTTGTTCTTCATCAAGCTATAAAAATATTGTTTGTGTATGTATATTATACTGACTACCTTTCAAATAGGAAGCATGAAAAATTGGATGTATCTTTGTTGTTGGAAAAAACTCAAGCTTATAGGTGACACTACCTATCTTTTGTATGATTTTGTATGGGCCAAATATTTTAGGGAAAAATTTGTGTTATTTTTCTATTTCTCTAGTGAAATCATATTATAAGGTTTTAATCTCAAGTAATCCCATTCCCCAACTTCAATTCTTTTTTCACTATATAGTATTGGTCTACCTATTGCTTCATTCAATTTTATGTCATGACTAGATTCTTCTTGAGTCCTAAAGGTACTTGTTGTTTATGAAGCATGTGCTTATCCAAAACTTGAACTTTTAGTAATACACTTAATGATGATGTGATGGAAGGAGTATGATATCCATATGGTGTCATAAATGGAGACATTTTTGACAAATGATGGATGGAAGTGTTGTACCACCATTCTACTAGTGGTAGCCAATCTTCCCATTGAGACTACTTATCTAAAGTGAAAGAACGTAGATACCTTTCCAAAAAATTATTAAAAACCTCATTTTACCCATCATTTCGAGGGTGGTATGAAGAACTATGAGAAAATTGAGTACCCAAACATGATAAAATATATCCAAAAGTTACTAGTAAAGATAGGGTCATGGTCTGTGACAATAACCTTAGGTGTAAATGTGGCTTTTGTATATTCTCCAAAAAATATTTTTCTGCTATATACTTTTTGCAAAAGGATGCAATAATACAATGAAATGGGAATATTTAGTGAGGAAAGATCCACTAATTTCATGATGATATTCTTATCTTTCGATCTTGAAATCCCTATGAAAAATTCCATGGAGACCTCTTCCCAAAACTGACTAGGAATAACTAAGGGTTGCAAGAGACCAAGTGTGTTAATTTTTCTCCTTTATTCCTTTGAAAAACCAAACATTTAACCAAAAATTTGTGAACATCCCCCTTTATCCCTTCCCAAAATAATTCTTACTTGAGTCAATGACATGTATTCAAAAATATATAATGATTACCAATAGAAGACTCATGAAGTTTTACATGAATATTTTTTTGAGAGTGGAACTATAACATAGGTATAATTTCTCTTTATACCACAAAGTATATCCCTTTCAAAAAAACTTATCTAAACTATTGGGATCACTCTATAAATATTGAATGAGACTACTTGTAGCAATATCATTTTCCCCCTTTACTTTGTCTTTTGCTACCTAGTTTTCTTATAATATTGAAATGACACATAACAAAGCTTCATCCTTCTTAGATAATGCATCTACCACATTATTTTCCTATCATTTTTTATATACAATTGCAAATTCATACTCCAACATCTTAGTGACCTATTTTTGTTTCTCTTTAGAAGATAATATATTTGTTCTAAAAATATTTTAAGCTATCATGAATTTTTTAAAATTTTAAGTGTTTTCCTATTAGATATGGCCTCCATAGTTTTGTTGCATGAATAATAGCTAAATTTTCCTTCTCATAAACCATTTTGATTTGATTCTTACCCTTTAATCAATGTCTCTAAAAAGATGGGCCAACCCTATAATATGAGAAATTGTCCTCTACCATTACTTGAAGCATAAAATTCCACAACAAAATCCTTGATGAAGTTTGGACTAGCAATAATTGGAGTAGTACACATAGCCTTGTTCAATCTCTCAAATTTTGCATTAGCTAACTCATTCCATTGAAAATTTAATCATTCTTCAATAGATTTGTGAGGGGAGCTTCTATATGGCCATAATCCTTCATAAATATCTATAGTATCTAGTTAATCCAAAGAAAATAGGTTGAATTTCTTAATGGTTTTGGAGATAGGTCATTCCATGATAGACTTAATTTTGGTAGGAACCACCTTTAATTGTTTATGTAAAACTATGTGTCCCAAGTAATCCACCTCCTTGAGACAAAAACCAAATTTGGAAGGCTTAGCAGGGATTTTTTAACCTTTGAGAACTTGTATGCTTGATCTACATGTTGTAAATGTTCCTCCCATGTATTTCTAGAAATGAATGTATCATCAAAAAATTCTAATACAAGCTTCCTCAAAAAATTATTAAAGATGGAGTTCATTAAACTTTAAAATATAGATGGTGCATTAGTTATCTCTTTGTTGGTTCTGGTTGCTTGTTTGGGTAGGGAGTCTACTAATCTTTGGCTCCTGTTACATTACAATGTTAGTTTTCTTTTTTCTCTCAGTGGGGAGTGATCCTCTTGGTGTGGGGTTTTTTCTTTGGTCATTTGCCTATTGGTTTCACTGAATTGTTTGCTCCTTCTCGTTTGGTTCTTCAAGTTCGATTTGAAGGTTGGGGGTGTGTTGTTGTTTGAGGGAGGCTTTGTTCCTTCTTCTCTTCTCTAGTTTACTTACTTACCAAAGGGTGCTATGGTTGTCCATGCTATGGGTGAAGCTGCTTCCCTTCATTTTTTTCAACTATGATCTTCTTTTGAGGTGGAGACTGCTCCTTTGGAGGTGGAGCCCTCTTCTATTGAGGTGGATAAGTGTGTTGTGGATCATGTGGAAAGCTATTTTTTCTATGGTATTGGGTCTCTTTTCATCCTCTCTTATAGAGGGGAGCTTCCTCCTATTCAGGTGGAGGCTAGGTTGGTGCTATGGGTGGATTGGTGTTGTGTGCTTGCTAAGACTCTTCAAAGTTTTTCTTAAATTCCTAACTCTCCTATTGAGGTGGGGAGATTGGTTTTTTTGGATGGCGTTGACAAGTATTGTGCTACTGTTTGGATGGTTTAGGCTAGTTACTTGGTCATCTTTGGTTGTTCATTGATGGTTGATGTTGTTAAGCATTGTGCTCCAGTCTAGTTGTTTCGGGTTGATGGTTTCCTGGCTAGTTCATGTTGTTCTTGGGGTCATATCCCTTGTATCTTGTAGTTGTATTGGGCCTAATTAAACCTTATATTTTTTAATCTAATTTTGGTTGGTTGTTGGTTGTCTTTGTTTCATTCTTTAGCAACTTGATCTCTTTGTGCAGGTTTTGGGTCCCCGTCAAAACCTAATTGTTAATGGTTTTGGGTCCATTCAAAACCTATTGTTGATAGTTTCAGGTCCATTCAAAATTTATTTTTCCCCCTTAATCAAAACAAATGACATCACCAAAATATTATAATGACCCTCATGCTCGTACTAAATGTTGTTTTGGGAATATCTTCTTCCTTAATTAAAATTTGGTGATAACTTGATATATCTTTATAAGAAATATAGCTCCATTCAATTCATCTAGTAAATCATCAGTGGTTGGAATAGGATACTTACCTTTTAAGGTGTACATGTTGATCACTCTATAGTCTAGGTACATGTGCCAAGTTTGATCCTTCTTATGCACCATCACCATAAGCAAGGAGTAAACACTTTTCCTATGCCTAATAATTCATAGCTCTAGCATCTCTTGAACAATATTATTAATCTCACTTTTTGTATATAGGGGTGCCTTTAAGGCCTAATGTTGGGTGGTTAGCTCCCTGACACTAGTTTTGTGTCATGATCATAATCCCTCATAGGAGGAAGTCTTATAGGTGTAGACACCTAAAAATAGCTAAGACATTTTCATTTGATCATTTCGTCACTATCCTTATCATTTTTTCTATCTATATTAATTAAATAATTTTTGATTATTTTAATTAAGCTAATATTTCCCTCTTTTTATCCATAATAATTTTCTTCTATCTATATTAATTAAATAATTTTGAATTAATTTACTTAAGATAATAGTTTTATCTTTTCGTCCATAATAATTCAATAAATTTTAATTATTAATTATCTTAATCTTTTTATCTTAATTCATCATTTATCTTTTTCCCTCCAACATTAATTAAAATCAAATTCCAAATTATTATTTTTTTCTCATAAAATAAATGATTTTCAAAAATTATTTATTTAGCTAACACTTCTCTTGTAAATAAATTAAAAATAATTTATTGAAATTAAATATTTGGTTCTCTCTATAATTGAATAATTTTTATTTTTTCAATTAGCTAACACTCCTCTTTTAAATAAATTAAAAAATATATATTTAAATTAAATCTCCTAGGAAGTGTGATCTTTGCATTGATATTATTTTGACATTAACATTGACATTTGTTCATAGAGGTTGAACTTAGTGTAGCATTGACATAAAATTGATCATATTGTGGCACCTTATCAAAGTTATTAGGGAGTATAACTTTTAATATGGTTGACATATGGAAGGCCACCCTATTGACTAGCATCATTAATTCCATTGTTTCTAACACTGAGCTCATGCTCAGGATGCTAAATACAAACATTCTTGTCTTTAAATTCATTATTAACCATATTGCTGGAAAATTCCAATTATGATGCAACTAAATTGCATTCCAAGAATCCTTCAAATGAATCTTTTTCATTCATTGGTGAGAGAAAAACCTCATGAGTATTAATATTGTTGCAACCTTCAAGAAAGAAGAATGCTTTCAAGTCATTCTCATAAAAGGATTTTTATTCCTCAAGAGAGAAATCAAAATTCTCGTCTTCACTATCCTGATAATCAACCTTTAAAGGTATGTGAGCAGTACTTGCAAGTATAACAAAGTCATCATTTGCATTACTAGACATATATTCATCTTCTAGAACATCCTTATCCATTAGTTGGATTGATCTTTGATCTTTGACAATAGGGTGAGCACTTCCATCACTTTGAGACCTCAATCTTTGTATATAGTCACAATTGGCCTCATCAACAATTCTGATCCAACCAATTATCTAACCAAAATTTTGAGGCTTCAATTCTCTGTGCAAGGTACTAAGCTCTGGCTCATAAATGTCACAAAATAAGTCAATGCATATCAAGTTTTCAGGCTTTAACCCTTTAGTATTTCTATCAAGGTATGCAAAAACCTTGTTAACAATTCATATGGCGGTTCTTGCATGTGTGTTTTTCATGCTAGACAATCTTTGAACAAAAGACATCTGATCAACATTGCTCAAATTTTGTTAATGTTCAACCGAGATTTCATTGTGATTTGTATCATGTAATGATGTAAGAATAGAAGCACTATTATCTTGGCAATCATTTCTATTGTATGATCCATGAATTCTAGTTGCATGAGGTGTGCTAGGATAAGCAACACTTGCATCCATATATCCTTTCATAATTGAATAGTTCAAATTGTTCTCAATATCCATGGCAATTTGATATGCCTAGTGTAATGTTGTGGGTTCCTTATCCCTTATTAAATAACTTATCTCATTATAAGATGCACCTAGATACACAACTACACATTCTGCATCACTTGGTCTCACGTTTTCAAGAACATTCCCTACTGCCTTTGCAAATTTGAGATTGAAGACAGGAACCAACCCCCCTTCTTCCTTTGGATTTCCATAAATCTTTTTCTTATCATATTTGGACTAACCCTTTCACCAAACTGTTCCACAAATGCTAACATGAAGTCATTCTATGAAGCTAAAAAACATATTGGTAAATATGAGAACCAGTCTCTAGCTTCTTCTTTTAAAGACCAAGCAAAAAGCTTCATGACAACATCCTCATGATCTACTTCAAAATCTCCCATCAAATCCACGAATGCATTCAAATGTTTAGAAGGTGACTCAAAATTTTCCCTGTAAATTTAGGCAAATGTTTCCTAATATCATTGGGAATCTTATTAGGGAAACCTTAATAAAATTAAAATTCAATGACTTATATCTTTCAATATAGATTTTTCTTTGATGGCATAATAAAGGTTGCATGCCCTGCATGTTTTTACTTGATATTCCACAAGGATATATAGGGGAATGATACATTTCTCTTGTATCCCTATTCATTCCTTAAATTTCAACTTCATAGTTGATTGTCTATTACCTCATTCCTTAATTTAATCATGATTTTAAAGTATATAGCTCACACATTCATGCTTCAAATCTTTATAAGAGGAAAATTTCAAAAATAAGCATACTTCTTCAACCCAATACAAATATTACAAATTGCACCTTAGAAATATGTAAAATGACTACCACCCTTCCCTTTACTAGTGCTCAATTCACTTAATATGAAACAAAAATTTCTTCCATATCATGCAATACAACTTTCATACAAATTTACACTTTATGAAAACCAAAACAGTGGAAATACCTACATATGGTTGTAATCACCTTAAATTTTGTTTCTGATTGGAAAATTTTGCATCTCTGAAGATATCATCACAATTCCTTCCGATTCTTTGCATAGAGTCTCCACCTCTATTTTTTTACAGAGGAATGAGCTTCAACATCATGAACCATTCTTCAAAGGTTAATTTCACTGTGAGATTTTCCACTTCAGTCTTACACATGAATCATCTATATTCTTTGAGTTCTTTAACACTTTCTCTCTAGCTTTTCCTCAAGGTACTTCATTATATGGATTTAAGTCTACCTTATATTTTCTCAGCAAACCTTGATTCCATCATAATAGATTTCTTAAAATAATGCATACAAGTGCAGAGATCTCAGAGTCGCCACCCACACTTAGTGAGAACTTTTATGCAAATATTAATGGAAGTGTGGTAGATCTTGAATCAGAATATGCAAGGGATAAAAGAAACATAGCAGACTCATAATTTGTTTTTGAAAATTAACCCATTGACACCAAAGATAGACTTGGAAATTAAATTTTCTAGAAAAATATAGAACCATTATCGACCCAAATTCTAAATGTATTTAGGTATGTGCAAGATCATCATGGAAAAAATAAGCCCTTAAGTGGCAAACAATTTAGAAAAATCAGAGTTAGGCAACTTGATGTAAAAATTTGAATAAGTTATTTATATTATTTCAAAAATATGTAAGAATAGAATCTATAGAAAATTGAATGTAGTTTCTAAACTACTAGGTTTATTTTAAAAAAAGAAAAATCTATTTGGTGAAAATTTAAAATTTCAATGCAGTAGTACTTAAATTTCAGGGAAAAAATAAGAAGTAGGTGTCTGTCTGACCACCCTAGCCAAAATAAAATGATAAAAAAAATTTCTAATATTTTAGACATAAGTAGAGGACTCATGTCCATATTCGATGCATATTTTTTTGTAATTTTTTTCTATGTAAATAATTAATTATGAATTTTTTATTACAACTTTTAAAAAATATAAAAACTCGTATGTCTGACCACCTTAACTTGGTCAAAACTTCATGAAATTCAATTTTATTTTTTTAATCCTATAGTATGCAAAGCATAGAATGTAATGCATGTTTTGAATTCCAAAAATGTGATACTGTTTGAAAGCTATAGATGTTTTTCAATTAGCCAATCAATCAGGACTTTAGTCATAATTCAAATAGAAAATGAATAATAATAATTTATTAAATTCAAATTAAAGCATAATTTATATTGGTGGAAAGTTGAGAATATCCTTTAAAAACCCTTTTGATTTCATCAATTATGGGTAAAAAAAAAGTTGTCAGCCACATACCCTATAATATCCATCATATCACCACTTTTTGGCCCATCATGATCCTACACATACCCATTCCCAGAAATTTATCAATCTCCAGTTCCCATTATTTTAGAATTTACATGACTCTTTTAACGTAAGATGGTCTTCTATCAGGGTTTTCTCAAGCTATTCCCCAGCGTAGTCGCCATTTCTTTTGGTTATTTTTTTGGAACCAAACTTAATCTTACAACTTACCTATGAATTTGCTAGAATTCAATAATTAGCAGGGGTAAGGATTGGACAACACACAAGTAAGGATTCTGAGATCCTTACTTCTTCACTTCGGGCTCTATGAAACCCAGGAGGGTAATCCTAGAAATGTCCACATAATAATATTCTTGTGCTATTTGTATTAATAACACTAGTTACAATATACACATATGATTCTTATATAGAGACTCAAGTAGTAAAAAATATCAAAGTTCGTTGGTTGTTTCTGAATCATATTTTACTTTTAGAGCATGAGAATGGTAAAACCTTATAGCTTTGTAACTTGCTTTATAGAATTTGATTTAATGAATGGGTAGTGGTTGAGTTAAAATTAACACAATGCGACATAACTACCTCACTTAGTCTAATGCCTCATCCTTGGAATGAACTCAGTACCAACACCCACATAATTTGACAAAAAAATTTACACATGACATTATATGGAGCTTTGAAATGGTGCATTATAGTATTTCAACATTATGTCCTAAACTTTACTTCTTACTAGCATCCCAACACTTAGTTTAATAAAAATTCATAGCTATATTCAAGCATTTATACTAATCCTTTGAATTAATAAGCAAGAATAGAACCACGCATCAACTTGAAATTAATAGAGACAAATAAGATAACCTTGATTATATTATTTGTAATCTATAAAACCAATACATATGAGAGTAAAATGGTGTCAAACTTGCACTATTACTATTCTATATTACTAGTATTTCCATTAAGATTACATGTGCATATTGACAGACTCGAACCTAAGACTTATCACTAAACTATTCAATAACCCTTACAATCCTTGTGTCACTAATCCCAGAATAACTCACTACCCAACATCCTTTGTAGCTAGTTATGGAGTCCCATTTATAGAGATATGGGAGTGACAAGCATCAGGCTAAAATTACAATTACATTTGCATTTGATAGCTAATTTCACCTCAATTTTAGAGATTCCCTAGATGGTTACATTTAATAATTGTAGAATAGGGGAAGAAAAAAATCCACATAGTTGGTTAAGGATGAGCCAACCTTCCAAAAGGAATCCTTTGTTGTTGCAACAACTCCAAAAATCCTCATCCACATCGATTAAAGAAGATTCTCCATCAACACTTGAGGAATTTAAAGCTTACATATTAACCATAAAAAATATACGTGGCATTGAAGCAATGGTGTCCAACACCTCTCCTTCGCACCAACCAAAAGATTTCCTAGTTAGCATCAAAAAAAAAAAGCCATACCCATGCTGAAAAGGATGAGTTTGTTGCAGTTGCCATGGTGTCATCAAAAATAAAAAATGGAGTCGCGACCCTACTCTGATTCATCAACATCAAAGTATGCTCGTCTGATATGCTTTCATGCTGAAACTACAGAAGTGTCTACTGCTCCTTCATTAAAATCCTCGTGTGGTACCAGAGTGAGTAGGTAACAACCATACTCTAGATTAGTATCACCTCCACCATCTGAAGGGCTATCAAAAACCTCTATGGGAGAGTTGTACCTCGCCAGATAAGCCTTGTGATACTTATTCATTTTCTTCACTTCTCTCACAAGATTAACAATTTTTTTCTTTCTAAACTTGACCAATTCTTCTGAAACAACTTGACTTCTCAAGTTATAGGTGCTCTTGACACCACCTTTCACAACCTTTCCATGGGCTTTCTTCTTCCCCTTTGGTGTTTCATGAGCTCTTGGCACCTCAATTTTAGTCTCAGGAGCATCATTTATGGATTCCAGAAGACTAAGTCTCTTAGACCTTCTAACTACGCTGGAAGACATACTGGGTTTACTCATTTTCAATGAGAACAAGATGAGAATAGTGAGACCTCAATTATAGACAAACCCTTTAGTGGTTTCTCCCTAAAAATATTTTGCAAAATAAAAATGCTCAAATCCTCATAATTCCCATCAACCTTCAAAGAGATTGCAAAATATAAAACTCTCACCACCTCGGGATTTTAGAACTTACAAACTAACTTGGACATAGTTTACAATAAAACATATATGAGCCTCTACTTACCTAGGAAAATTTTTCCACAATACTTCTACAAAAACTTCACACCATGCTTTTCACGAAATTAGAATTTCTTAGCTTTTGATTGCAATTGTGAAGAAACAAAGGCTATCAACTCCCATTTTATTGAGAAATTCAAGTGTGTCAAGCATTAATGCTAGAAGAAGTCTTATGCAAGTGAGCTGGCAATCGACCGCTTGATTTTTGAATCTCAACCGTTGATCATTCATTAAGATAAGTTGACAGATAATTAAAATCAAGGTATTTGATTGTAAAAAAAAATAATTGCATGTTCCTGTTACCTTTTTCTAATTAGAAAAACCCATGTGGATTTACATCCAACTTGTCTGCACACTTAATCGCCTGCTTTGCATGAAAGAAAGCTTGTCGTGTCATGTTTACCCACTTGCCCGTGGGAATTAATCCACTTGTAACTCATATCAATAGAACAACAAGGAGCAATCATGATTTAATCTCAAACCATCGGCTTGTACCTTGCCTTATGTCAATGTCACCTTTCCATGTGTACCATCACTTGATAGAATTGACGGCCTTAATCAAAAGCAATCCCCAAATCTTGAGCACGTGTTAGAAGAAAATATTCAAAAATGGCACCATTTTAGCCCATATGTTCCCTCAGCCAAATTTATTAATATTTGGCCCTTACAAATGCCTTGCGAGCCTTTGAGATCATTCTAGGTGGCTGTCTCTCGCCCCCCTACTAAGAAGCAAAAGGTGTGAGTAGGCCTCTCACGGGATAGCGAGGAGTGGTCAAGATCAACCCACATCACTTGCCATTAGCCATCGATTCTTGCTCATAAAACATTTGTAGTCTTCAAAGCCAAGTGGGTCCCTCCAAAAAGTAACAGATGTCAATCCACCGGCTAGCTCGTGACATTTCTTTAATGTAAAATAAAATCGGATGAGGTGGCAGGGAGCGGCCAAGATGAAGCTAGCACATCCAACGACCACTGTTGATTTCATTGTAATACCGCTCGCAATCCTCACCAAAGGGATCGAGCCCGCCAATGCACAAGACACATGGCTTACGCCTGATAGTCTATGAGAATAAAATAATGGAAAATGAAACATAGCAGGCGTGCGAGGAATGATAGTGATTCACTCGCAATGATTGAGCGGTCATCATAGAACTTAATATCTGCACATGCAACAAATGTTATTCTTAAAAGGAGGCCACTACTAGGTAGACGATGGTCGTGGACATAGTTCATTTAAGGTTAAATAATTAGGTGGATATATTTTTAAAAGGTCTGAGCTTAGATTGAGAAAGAGTATTTTTGAAAGACATCGATCCCAGTTTAAATAAAGCAGTAATTTTAATATGACCACGAGTGTTGACTGGAACCACTAGGATCAAGGGGCCGGTAAAGGAATGAACTTGATAACATAAATCGTAACTTAAACCACTAGGAAACTTCTTTACAAGGTCAACAATGAAATATATCGGTTGCCAAAGGCCTCAAAATTGAGGTTAATTCGGAAGGGTTTTATCAACACAAACCCTAAAACATTAATGCGAAACATAACCTTAAGCCCCAAGACAAGGGATTAATTCAAGTTTTGCAAGATTTGAAATGGAACCAAAGCAATTTTTAAAGGTTCCATCTGGCTCTATATAATATTATATCCTAATGTGGAGTCTACTAAGTTAGAGGTATATCTCCCAAAAAAAAATAGAGCTATAAAAGATTGAATACCCTAGTGCCCTAATTATATTCTATTTGTATGAGTACCCTAGTAGCTTCTTGTCTACATGATTACTCTAATTGATTTTCTATTTGCATGGATCCCTTAAAAAAATTTCCCTATAGAATCCCTAAGATATTCCTATTGATATTGTAATGCCATTTTCATGCATACCAATTTTGAAAATTTTCATGGCTTGTGCATCTTCTCACAGAGCTTTCCAAACCATTTGAGGGGCATCTTGTTGACCTTTCAAAATATAGCATTGAACTATCATGATCATACCTTTGGGTCATAGAATTGTGCAAAATCTCATAATGGCTTCCTATTATCAACATCATCACCACAAGAATGCTCTAAAAAGGAATTTGATATCTTTTAGTAATATATGGTAGAGATGATAAATATATTGTGGCAATTTAACCTATAGACATCGAGATGATATATTTGATAAGATACGGATGAATAGAGGAGTTCATGAAACTTTTATAGCTATGTCCTTTGACAGATTCTATCATTAGTCTCCTAGGAGTGACTAGTTTGTCTGTAAAGTAGCATACAATATTTACTATTGTTACTATACAACCTCTATCAAATCTTTATTTTTTTTTGTGTTTATAGATAAACCAACAATATGATTAAATGCACTGTACGTAGTCATTATTATAAAATAAAATGATTTGAAAATGAACTATATATCAAGATCCCAAGGGTAATGAAGCATTTGATATTATTAAGCATATCTCCCTTGAATTATTTGGAGTTATCTTATGGTCTGCTCACTAATGTAGGTTTAGAGGTGCTATCCATTTTGTTGAAGAGAGCAATATGCCTACTCAATTTAGAGGATTAAAAGTGTTGGGTTAGTTTTCACCACTTTCTCCATAAAAATGTTTTCATGCACTCACCAACATCATTGCTATTTTCAATAGAGATTGATGAACTACTTTTGCAGATTAAAACAACGATAGTTTATCCTTCTGAAAGTGGGCTTGAATGACCTCCATGGTTCTCAAGATTCTTTTAATTGATATTTGGGGGCATATGGAAAATTCATTGCCAGCAATTCACCGATGGAAAAGTCACCGCTAGCGATTCACTGGAAAATTTACCGCCAAGTAAAATTCACCGCGGCGGAAAATTAACCACATAAATTTTTATTAAAATCAAAGATCAAAGTTTTCGAAATATATATTAAAAACTATTAATGCAGTTAATTTTCTGCCGTGGTGAGTTACTGGCTGTGAATTTTACTTAGCAGTGAATTTTCCGTGGGTAAATTTTTCAAAACCTGGAATTGCTGACAGTGAATTTTCCATCTGACGGTGAACTTTCCTAAAACCATATGTGTGAAGGATTCAAAACACCAAAGTATTTGACTGAACAATTTTATTTTCCTCATTTGGAATAATGTGTTCATGTCAAATGTACAGGCTAAAATAATCCTCATAAATCAACACAAAGACACTGTTTATCAAATATTCATCAGCGACCAGCACACTATTTATCAAATATTCATCAGCGACCAGCACACTATTTTGAAATAGTTGGAAGGGATATCAAAAAGGGTGAATGGGATTACTTCTTTTTTCCATGCCATCCTCTTCATAGAATCTATGATAAGTGCATCATTTATGTTTTGACATAAATATTATTTGTTCTATTTACCACAGCGTACACCAATTTAAAATTGCCAAACGTACTTGCCTCCAAACATAGCACCATTGGTCAATGGGAGATAACATGGAATGTGAACCCTAGAAAGAGATACTAGTTTATAAGTCTCCTTATTCCTCATGAAAACTTTATTTAAAAGTCTTTTAATAGTTCTTATTAAAAACATTAAGAGATAAGGAGCATGTGAGGTAAGATGGGCCCATAAGAAGAAAAATCTATAAGAAATGAAAACAAAATAAAGTAAACGATTTATACTTCCTATGCATTGAATTTATCAAATAAAGATGTAGTTAAGTAAAAAGAAAAATTCGCCCAAAAAAAAAAGTCATAATACTTTAATTGACTCTAAATGAATTTTTACATGTGGGAAAGCATTTAACTTTTTCAATATTTTTTATTCCTTCTCAAAAGAAATTAATCCCACTATATAAATAAATGTAATTGTCCATTCAAACAAAAGAGATCTTGTACTAGCAAAACATTACCATTTTGGTAGTCTAATCTTTACGGCAAACATTTCGTAATCACTAAGTTCAATAAATAAAAAAAATTGTTCCTTTGGTCTTTTATGAGTTTTTTAATCTATTTTATAAATGAAATCAATGACTGTTTTATTGTTTTCTCTTTGTTTTATTAGTGAATTTATCTTTTTCTTCTTATTTCATGTATGTAGCCTTTATTTGTGAATTTGAAGTTAATCAATCTCTTGCAAGTTAACGATGATACTATTTTTCTTTCTATTATTTTATCTATAGTTATTTTGTTTGATGATTGTAAATCTTGTCCAAGTCATTTATGTGTAGATAAGAGATTTGAATTTGAAATTTTTATAGTTAGTATTTAATTTCAATTTCCTTCAATTTTTTCCATAAATTTGTGAAGTAAATTATTTGATGATCCTATGAAGACTAAAATTATAAAAATCGTAAAGGTTATCTTTCAAGCCTCATCCCATGTTTTCAATATTTTCCATGTTGACTCAAGTTTGTATATGGGTGTAGTATATATGTGTCAATTTGAACATCAATAGTTTTAGCATGCCTAGTGGGACTTGAGTCAAAGGGTTTGGTCTACATCTCATTTCATATTTGTTCTTTACTTTTTTCATTTTTGTAGTAAATCACAAAAATATCTCCTCATTTGGAGCATGAATCTTCCATCTGGTGACTTGATTGGTGACTTCATCTTGGAACTCTACTTCTATAAATCATGGAAACTCATAATATATATGTGCATCTTTGTATTTAGGAAAGGATTTTAGTATTTTTGAAATGGTATTTGAGTGGTTTGTTGTAACAACAACGGTGCCATATTCTAGAAATAGTGTTAAGAGTATTGTCTAATTTCAATAGAGATGTCTCTATTTATCCTTCAAATCATATTTAGAATGTTGTAAATTTGTACAACATTCATCATATCAGCTCTAAAAATGTGGCTCTTTTATTTATTTATTTTTCTTTCAAAGGAAAAGCATGAGAATATTATAGAATGTCAGAACCTAGTTCAATAATTAGTTGGGATCAACTTGGTGATCTCCTTTTCAATCCATTATGAGAAAATAAAGACACAAGCTCTCTTCTTTAATATTTCATGGTAATTTAGATGAATCCTTAAAATGCATGCATGATTTTAATGATGATTTGACAAGGCATGAAGAAGCTTTCAATTAATATCAAACCACCTTCAAGTTGAATTCATATATTTTTTGAGCTTTAGACTCTAAAATTGATATCATGATAAATTTTCTAGGAGGTGAAACCTTGCCATAGTCATATGATATAGGTGTTAGAGCTAAAATGAGTATCATAGAAATTAATAATCTTCCTCCTCTACAAGTAAAATCATTAATTTCCTATGAAAATTTTCCTTCCCAAGTTGTCTTATATGATCAAATGCAAAGATGCAACTATCTACATGCCCTAGATAGTAATTTTATATATCATAAAGAGGCTCAAAACAAGAAATATATTGTAGAAATATTTTCTCATGAGCTCAATGAGATAAAAGGCTAATACATGTACCAAATACATCCAAATTACATGCCTCAAAGCTCACAAAAACATCAATATTCATGAATTTAGTCCACGTGAAAGCTCTTTCCTCATTAATAAAAAGTTCTTAGTTGTTTTTGAAATTTGTACTTCTTAATTGTTTTGAAATTTGTACTTCTTAAGTTCCTATGGTTTTTTTTTAAAAAAAAAGATAAAAGTACTAGATTAGGAGTTTTTAATTTGAAAATCAAATGGGAAACATTTAAAACTCAAGATTCATAGATCACAAAAATGAAAGAAAATGACATTATCTATCTCATATTCTTAGCTAATTATATGCATCATGCACAACAATAAATTACATTGATTTTGGGTCATTTTAGAGCTTTTCTCATTCACTTCATGAGATAGATGAGAGTAGAATGAAAATAATACATGATATATGTTGAGAATGTGTGTCTCAAACTCATTGTTGAAACCCTAGCTTAGTTGCCATCAAACTTCGATTTCCCAAAGTGATGCATTCATGGCTTTACCATAGTATTGGTGGGTGCCCATAAGAGGAGTGTAGGCTAGTGGTGTGACCCACCATCCTACGATGATCTTTGTCGGTTTGTGTGGTAGAACGATGTTACTCGCCACCCCGCGACAATGGTCTAAGGAGAGGCTGGTGGGTGTGCACACAATCCCGCCACCTTAGGATAGTCCATAAGGAGACTTGCGGTAGTGCGAGCCATACCGCCACCCCGCGACAAACCATGTGATAGCTTGTAGTGGTGTGGTGTATATCCCACCATCATGCGATGATTGGACTAAGAGGCCTGTGGTGGTGCGGTGTTTATCCCACTGTCTTATGACGGTTAGTTGGAGATGACTATGGTATGGCGATAGGATGCAAGTTTCGTCGAAGTGAGAAATGGAGTTCAGAGAGACAAGATTTTATGTCTCTCTGACATGACTTTGATAGAGGCAGAAGGTAACAATGGACAAGTTAGATGGTGATAATTGGCATGAATTTATTTGTTGATTGCACATCATTATGGTTAATCAACGTGTTCATTGGATCAAAGATTTCATCTCGAATGAAATAGTTGAATTCTCGTATAACCATGTAACTTCCTATGATATCTCGATACTCTTTGGTCGATGAGATGTTACTACGACAATGTAGGTTAAGCCAATCTAAAGGAGGAGCTAAATATATAGAGAAGTCTGTAATGTAAAGTTGATTCGTATTGAATATGGTAGTGCAGTGTATTACATTGTAACAAACGAATTGATTGTGAGTTGTTCAAAGATTAGAGTAAATGTTATGCTACTAAACTAATTCTGTGAGTTGACACCTGAAAGAGCATAGCGAGCTATAACTTGTATGCAATTTTCATTTTATTGTAATACAAGTGATCTCTGCTTTGGTGTGTGAATTTTTTCCCAAAAGGGTTTTCACATGTAAATTTGGTGTTCATTCTTTATTTCTTATTTTGTTATTCTTGTATGTGCATCTTAAATGAACTGTAATTGCAAAGATTTAAGTGGTCTTTCTGTATCTCTCTCCTGAAGATTAGTATTAGGAAGGCGTATTCTGCACTTTGCTTTCCTTTCAGTTGGTATTAGAACTTGGCTAGCTTTGTTGTCCTTATGGGTAAGACAAGTTTTTTGTGTTGATCTTGTTTAGTGGGAGTTTTGTAGAGAAATTTGTTTGTAAACTTATTGCAGGTTTAAGATGGCGAGCACATCTAGAAGAATAGAAATTAAGAATTTCAACAATGGAAATTTTGAGTTGTGGAAACTCAAAATGGAAGATTTGCTTGTGGATTGAGAGTTATGGATCGTAGTGTCCTTTAACAAACCATTAGCAACCTCACAAGATGGTTGAGATGCAATGGATCAAAAGGCCAAGGGTCTGATTAGATTATGCTTAGTTGATTTAGTTCTCCTGAATGTCCTTGAAGAGAATATTGTGAAACTTTTGTGGAAGAAGCTTGGTGAGATTTATTAGGGGAAACCTCTAGTGAATAAGTTATTCTTGAGAAAGAATTTGTACTCTTTGAAGATGGAGGAAGGAGCATTTGTTGCAGATCATTAGAATGCATTTAACATGATCATTGCTCAGTTGGCATCTATGGGTGTGAAGATAGATGATGAGGATTATTGCACGCTCCTATTGTGTTCATTTCTTGACACATGGGATCACTTGGTAATGGCTATTGGGAGTAAAACAAGCACTTTCAAGATGGAAGATGTGGTTTCTTTGTTGTTTCCAGAGGAAATGCTAAGGAAGTCTTCTGAGATATCCAAGGAGGCCCTTGCTATTTGAGGAAAATCAAAGGAGAGAGGCAAGAAGAAATGGATATTGGGAGTAAAACAAGAACTTTCAAGATGGAAGATGTGGTTTCTTTGTTGTTTCCAGAGGAAATGCTAAGGAAGTCTTCTGAGATATCCAAGGAGGCCCTTTCTATTTGAGGAAAATCAAAGGAGAGATGCAAGAAGAAGTATAAGAAGTCTAGATCCAAGTCAAAGGGGTGATCAAAGTCTCTTGGTAAAAATTCTTAGGTGAAATGCTAGAACTGTGGGTAGACTAGACACATTCAAAAGGACTGCAAAGAGGGGAAGAAGAATAAAAAGAAAAATAGCTCTTCTGATAATGAATCTTCTTAGAGTGATGTAGGTTCCTTCGTAGAAACCTTGAAAACTCAGGCATTAGATAATGTTTGGTTGATCGATTCAAGTGTGTCCTTTCATATGACCTCTCATATGGATTGGTTTACAAAGTATGAGAAGTATGCTAGTGGAAGGGTGTATCTGGGTGATGATTCTCACCTGGATATTGTTGGCCATGGAAGAGTCAAAATTCAGTGCCCAAATAAAGGTAATCAATGATGTGATGCATATACCAAGTTTAGATTGAAATTTTCTTTCTGTAAGTAAGCTTAATGATGCTAGTGTGCAAGTCTCTTTCTTGAATGGTGTTTGTAAAATGACTAGAGGCTCTATGGTGTTGGCTAAGGGTACATGAATTGGAACTCTGTATAAGCTAGATGCATATGTAGTTCAATATAATAGTGCTTCTGTAATGTCAATTAAATATGATCAAGTAGAGAAGGAGAACATTGTTCTTGTGAGCGCTAATTCCTTAGAGGTGAAGCTTCCAATAGAGAAAACAATGTTGTGGCATCAAAGGTCTGGCCACATTGCTGAAAAAGGCTTAAAATCCTTGAAAAATAAAATCTTGGTTGAAGGGTTTGATGATTGTAATCTTGAGTTTGATTTTTGTGAATATTGCATATATGGAAAGCAACATCGTGTTTCATTTTATTCTAGTCCTCATAAATTATTTGGTATTCTGGATTATATTCAAGTTGATGTGTTTGGTCTAGTTAATGTTACTTTGTTATTGAAATCTATGTATTTTATCTCATTCATAGATGATTATTCAAGAAGGAAATTTGTTTATTTTCTCAAAAGTAAAAATAAAGTTTTAAGTTAGTTTAAGGAGTTTAAAACCTTGGTAGGAAATCAGATTGGTAGAAAAATAAAGTTTTTGAGGACATATAATGGTGGTGAGTTTTGTTCTACAAATTTTGATAAGTTTTGCAAGGACCACAAAATTAAAAGGTAGAGAACATCTCCTTAAACTCTACAACAAAATGGAGTTACACAACAGATGAATAGAACGTTGATGGAAAGGTTGAGAAGTATGTTGAGTAGTTTTGGTCTGGAACATAAGTTATAGGATGAGGTTGTAGCTACAACATGTTATTTAATTAATAGATCTCCCACTTTAGCACTCATGGAAAAGACACCTATGGAAGTGTGGTCTGGTAAGAAGTCCTTGTTGATACAAATTAGAGTCTTTGGCTATGAGGCGTATGCTTATGTTCCTAGTGAAAATAGATCTAAACTAGAGAACAAGGCAGTGAAGTGTATCTTCATCAATTATGGCATCAGTGTGAAAGGGTACGAGCTTTGGAACCCAGTTATAGAGGTGTTGTATAGAAGAAGTGTCATCTTGTGTGAGCTGAAACCTTCTACAATTGATCTATAGCTAGAGGTAAAAGAAGCAAAAAAGGAGGTAGTTGAAATTCCTTTTACTCTAGTGGACCTATTAGTGAGGAGAGATCAAGCAGCTCTAAAAATTTTGATCAAGAAGAACAACCTCAACCTCAACCTGTGAGAAGTTCTAGACGTGTGAAGTGGCAACTTGAAAGGTTTGGATATTCTATGTTAGATTATAGTCGTGCCTTTGCTTTGATTGCTAACACTAATGAGCCTAGGACTATTAGAGAGGCTATGGGTATGTATGATTCAGATACCTGGTTGGAAGCCATGAATAAAGAAATTCCATCATTGAAGAAGAATGAAACATGGGATTTGGTACCTTTTCCTAAAGGTCGAAAGCTTGTTGGATGTAAATGGATGTTTAAGAAGAAGATTGGTCTAGATGCCAATGTTAAGAAGCATAAAGCAAGGTTGGTCGTGAAAGGATATTCCCAGGTGGACGGGATTGATTATGGAGAAATATTTTCTCCTATAGCAAAGTTGACATCCATTCAACTCTTGTTATCACTTGCAGTAGTGTAAGATTTAGAAATTGAGTAGATGGATATGAAGATAGTGTTTCTTCATGGTGATTTGAAGAAAGAGATTTATATGTCCTAGCTAGAGCACTTTGTTGAAAAAGGTAAGGAAATCTTGGTTTGCAAATTAAAGAAATCTTTGTATGGTTTGAAGTAGTCACATAGAATGTGGTACCACAATTTCGATACCTATGTGTTGTTTTTGGGATTTATGAGATTAAAATCTGACCATTGTGTTTATTTTAAGTCTAAAAATGGTCATCTTCTTATTATTTCCCTATATATGTGGATGACATGTTGTTCGTTGGGAATAGTAAGGGTATGATTTTTGAATTGAAGTCTCATTTGTCAACACAGTTTGAAATGAAAGATCTATGTTCAGCTAGGTATAATTTGGGGATGAAAATTAGAAGGGATAGGGGAAATAGAAAACTTTGGCTTAGCCAGATAAAGTATATAAATATTGTGCTAGATAGGTTTAATATGATAGATCACAAGAAGTTAGTTCTTCCAGTGTTACAGGGAATGAAACCTTTTGTTGAATATTGTCCAAAATATCCTATTGAGATGGAGGACATGACCAGGGTGCCTTACACAAGTGCAATTGGAAGTTTAATGTATGAAATGGTCTATACTAGGTTAGGCATTTCCCAAGTAGTGGGAGTGCTTAGTCAGTTCATGGCTAATCCAAGAAGGTTGCATTGGGTTGTTGTGAAGAGAGTTTCCAAGTATTTGAAGGGTGCTTTTGAGTACACTTGATGTTATTATGGTTACTCTGCTAGATCTCAGAGTTTAGTTAGCATTCATGGATATGTAGATTTTGATTGGGTAGGGGACATTGATAGCAAAAAATCCACCAGTGGATATGTATTCATGTTGTTTGGTGGTGCAATTAGCTAGATGAGCAAGTGACAGACTATAGTCACTTTATCTATTACTGAGGTTGAGTACATGGTAGCAACTCACACCTATAAGGAAGCCATTTAGCTTATAATATTGTGTTTTGATGTTGGTTTTGATGTTGAGCATATTGTTATTTGCTGTGACAGTCAAAGTGTCATATGTTTGGAAAAAAATCCATCTTTCCATGCCAGGACAAAACATATTGACATATAGTATCACTTTATTTGTGATATGGTGGAGGATGGAAAGGTTAGCCTAGAAAAGGTTGATACTTTAATGAATGTCATTGATGCATTGACAAAGCCTATGAGCATGGATAAGTTCAAGTGGTGTGCCAATTCTATGGGCCTTAGGGTATATAATGTTTAGTGACTTCAAGCATGTTGGAAGGGGTTTACTAAGTTCTTCGTCAAGTGGAAAATGTTGAGAATTTGTGTCTCAAACTCACTGTTGAAGCCTGACTAAGTTTCCATCAAACTTAAATTTCCCAAAGTGATGCATTTATGGTTGCACCACAATACCATTGGGTGTACTTAAGAGGAGTGCGGGTTGGCAGTGTGACTCACCATCCTGTGGTGCTCTTTGTTGATCTATGCAGTAGAGCAGTGTTACCTACCACCCGTGATTGTGGTCTAAGGAGATTTTGGTAGGTTTGCGGGCCATCCTACCACCCCGCGACAGTCCATGAGGAGACCTTTGGTAGTGCATACCATACTGCCACCTCACGATAGCTTGTTTGATGGCTTGCAGTGGTGCAGTGTATATCCTGTCATCTTGCGATGGTTGGACTAAGAGGCTTATAGTGGTACAATGTTTATCCCAATATCTTGCGATGGTCAATTAGAGATGACTACGGTATGGTGATAGGATGCAAGTTTCGTCAGAGTGACAAGGGGAGTTCAAAGAGACAAGGCTTTATGTCTTTGACATGACTTTGACAGAGGAAAAAGGTAACAATGGACTAGTTAGATGGTGATATGTGGCACAAAGTATTTGTTGATTGTACATCATTGTTGTGAATCAATGTGTTCATTGGCTCGATAATTTCAACCAGAAGGCGATAGTTGAATTCCCTAATAATCATGTAACTGCTTGTGATATCTCAATACTCTTTGGTCAACGAGACAATACTATGACAATATAGGTTAAGCCATCCTAAAGGAGGAGATAAATATATAAAGAAGTCTATAATGTAATGTTGAATCGTATTGAATACAATAGTGCAGTGTATTGCATTGTAACAATTAGATTGACTGTGATTTGTAGGGTGGTTGGTTGTGAGTCATAGGACACTTGGCTTAAGATCAGAGTGAATGTTATGTTGTTGAATTGATTCTGTGAGTCAATACCTGAAAAAGCATAGCTCTATAACTTGTATGTAATTGTCATTTTATTGTAATGCAAGTGATCTCTGCTTTGGTGTGTGGGTTTTTTCCTGAAAGGGTTTTGGGTATGTGTAGGATCATGATGGGCCAAAAAGTAGCGATATGATGGGTATGTGTAGGGTATGTGGCTGAAAACTTTTTTAACCCAAAATTGATGAAACAAAAGGGTTTTAAAAGGAGATTCTTAGATTTCCACCAATATAAATTATGCTTTACTTTTAATTTAATAAATAATTATTATTCATTTTCTATTTGAATTACGACTAAAGTCCCTGTTGATAGGTTGATTGAAAAACATCTATAGCTTTCAAACAATATCACATTTTTTGAATCCAATACATGCTCACATTTTATGCTTCACATACTATAAGATTAAAAAAGAAAAATTGAATTTCATGAAGTTTTGACCAAGTTAAGGTGGTCGACATATGAGTTTTATATTTTTAAAATTTGTAAAAAAAAATCATAATTAAT
Organism: Sequoia sempervirens; assembly: GCA_007258455.2. Taxonomy (NCBI): domain Eukaryota; kingdom Viridiplantae; phylum Streptophyta; class Pinopsida; order Cupressales; family Cupressaceae; genus Sequoia; species Sequoia sempervirens. The sequence goes on from VDFB02252616.1 coordinate 50,365,654, forward strand.
TATTTACTTGGAAAAAAATTACAAAAATATATGCATCACATCTGACATGTCTCCTCTACTTATATCTAAAATCATATAAAAAAATATTATCATTTTATTGTGGTTAGGGTGGTTAGACATACACCTACTTCTTATTTTTCCATGAAATTTAAGTACTGCATTGAAATTTCAAATTTTCACCAAATAGATTTTTGTTTTAAATAAACCTAGTAGTTCAGAAACTACATTCAATTTTCTAAAGATTCTATTCTTACATATTTTTTAAATAATATAGATAACTTATTCAAATTTTTACGTCAAGTTTCCTAACTCTGATTTTTCTAAATTTTTTGCCACTTAAGAGCCTATTTTTTCCACGATGATCCTACACATACCCTTTTCACACGTAAATTTGATGTTCATTCTTTATTGCTTATTCTTTTATTCTTGTATGTGCTTCTTAAATGAATTGTAATTTCAAAATTTTAAGTGGTCTTTCTATATCTCTCTCTTGAAGATTAGTATTAGGAAGGCGTATGCTACACTCTGCTTTCCTTTCAATGTAGATCTTTAACTATAGAGAAATCTTGTGGAATATCATACAAAGATAGAATTAAATGAAAAGATGACAAGGAATATTCTATGAGAGTATGTTCACACCTATTTTAGAAATTTAAAATGTCTCAAATGATGATGGAAACTTCATATGCAATTTAGAGGAATAAGCTTCATAGTAAATTATCATATTCCAAGATACAAAGAATGATTACACAAGTATATTTCATGATCTTCTAGATTCTTTTGGAGATGATGTACAAAATATTGAGCATAATGAAGATAACATAATTTTTTTAATTCAACATCGATGTGATCTTGTTAATCAAGGATATTATTCCATATAGCGCATTCACGTGGTCTCTTTTCAAAGCCTATTTTAGCTGGTCATGAATGAGACACAAATGAGTTATGTATATATTTTGAAGAAAAAATAGATCTATTCACTATCCTCAAAGCTAGGTATTCTCTCATCCTTGAGAAGGATCATCAAATGCAATTAAATAATTTTTTCCATAGTATTCAAAATGTCATTTGTAGCTACAAAGTGTCCCATGCAAGTAGTAATCACATTCTATTCATTGTTCAATATTTGGCTCCAATTTTATTTTAGACTATCACGGGTGGCTATGTTATCTTCAAACCAAATATTGGAATTTTATTGCATCATACACATGAAGAACAACATGCACTTTCACCCTTTTCCAAATGAATATCAACACATGTATCAAATCACATGGCATCATAAAGAAAGAGAAACAATGCTCAAACATAGAAATACAATGAGGTATTAGTTCCTTTTGCATTTATTTACACCATTTTCCTAGTTTTTCATCATTTAATAATTATTTGAATGGAGTGAGATCATTCAATAGGGAATCTATTTCACAACCCCAATGAATGGGAATGCTACCATATTTTTGACTTTTATATCTGAGAATTTTATTTTAATGCTTGAGCAATAAGTGTAACATTAGTTTTCAAATTTTAGTTTCTTTTATATTAGAAATCTAAAATACATGCATAACTAGAAATATTTTAAGAGATAGATAAGCTATACTTTTTTTAAAGAATAACACAAATACAAACTAAATAATTTAAGAGATGTGAAAATTTCAAGATGATAGAATTGCATCAGGAGCTCATAAAGAGAAACCACAATGAAAGAGTGAAAATAAAAACTAGGTAGTGATATTTTATTGACTTAGGGAGAGGATGGATGTGGCAAGTATAACCAATAAGAAGTGATTACCAAGTAGTTTAAATATAGTAAATGTAACTCCCTTGTAGGATAGTGAAACCTCAATAACCCATCCACTAATTAAGCTCACTTTATTATGCTATGAAAGATTAAAAAAGTGTAGGAAAAACCTAGGATTAAGGGAAAATATCTAGCCCATTAGAAAAAAAAAATCCTGTACTAATACCCCACCTTAACCATAGCTTAGGTGGGGAAAGTGATGGGTCCTAAGAAATGAATCTTAATGAGGTACCCATGTACAACTATATCTCCCCAAAGAGAAGAAGCCCCATCTACAAAAAGGAAGTACGCCTCCACCATAATAGAGATAAAATTGGAAGGAATAAGAAGGCCCCCTTAAGAGGACACATGTCACACCCTAGAAAATTTGTCAAATTAAGGAACTTGCATTAAATGAAGGGTTTGGTGAAGATGTTTATAGCCTTCTCTAGTATCATATATTATTCAATATTAATGATGCGATCATTGTTGAATACACTATAGTGCTGAGAGGGGGGGTGAATCAACATATATTAAAACATAACTATTCCCATTTGTAGATTAAACATCACATCACATTAACTAAAAGAAGAGAAAAAATGAAATTATGCACCACACAAGGAAACCAAAATTTTTACATGGAAAAATCAATGAGGAAAAAGCCACGGTTAGAGTTAACTCACAATATATGAAGCTCACCATGTAAGGACTTGTAGAATAAGGTGCACAACCTTATGGAAAGATACAAGTACCTACTAAGACTCACTATCTCAAAGTAGGATACATCAAAATTATAATGAGAAACATATACTAATATAAAGAAGCATCCAACATATGTTGATGTTGTAGTACCCTTTTCACACAATTAATTCCTCATACTAATTTGGCACATTTCATATTCAAAAATTTGCATAATTCTAATTTTCCATTCACTAAACTCATCTCAAATGATTTTTATCTTCTATAAACATACTCCACAACAACTCAAAACCTTGATTAGGTCAACTCCAAGATGACCTTTAGAAGAAATGTATGATATCACACAGGTCAGATCCAAACATATACAATATGAAGAGAAAATGAGTTGCAAATAAAAAAAAACATATTAAGACTAGAAACCATATTAAAACATCCTTTGAAGAAAGATTAATTAATTAGGACCAACTATAGATGAAGGAAGCAATCCTGTCAGCCAAAACAATGATAACAACACCAACGTTGCCAATAGTTCAACTTTGCACCACCAAGGAGAGACCAAAAAATTTATGCGGACCAAGATGAGAATAATGTAGACTATACACAATATCTCGTCAACATTTTCCTAAATAAATTGATCATCATATGTTGGAAAAAAAAGAGAAACATATTGAACTGATGAAAATAGAGCATTCTAGATAGATTGTAGCACTTCAAAACATAGGATGTTACATTTTTGTGCACCAAAACAATAGAAACTTGCAAGGATGAACCCATACACCTTTCTAAGCATATTCCCAAGTTTGTAAAACCACATTTATCTTATGGGAGGAATGCAAAGCATTCCAATAGGGATTCATCAACATTTTTCTCTATCAGAGCACAAATAAAAACACTCACTTATAATTTTTTTTGTACAAGGTGTAAAGAAATTAATTCTTGGACATAACACCTTCACATCTCGACCATCTTATCTTCTAAACCACAAGGCAAAATCTTTCTCTACAAAAGGGTGTAGACCAAAATACGATGATTTTGTCTTAGAATATACACTATAAATGCCTTAGCAAAACTTTTGCAACATATCTCAATGTGTGGTATACAAAATAGGAATAAAATCAATTTAAACATATTGTAAGCACATAAGAACATGTGTACCTACCTCCACATCACACTTAGACACTAGGATGATCATCATTCTTCCATATACTACATTTTTTACTATACCAATAGATATCTTTGTACTTCCACTATCTCTAGAGTATATACAAACTTTAACATACATTCAACATACACATTTGAGATCAATGAAAAAAAACATTTCCAACAATCTCCCCCTTTGTCATTGATGGAAACAACACAAATTTCTACAAGGCTTCTCTCCCCCTTTGAAATTAAAGTGAAAGGGCATAATGTATTCTACTTTTATAAGACCAAAATTATATAAACCCCCCTTACTATATGATTTCATAATAACCCAACCTAAATTATTACTTAATTAACATTATTGTATTTGACACATGAATATATTCCAAATTAAAAAGAAATAACTAGTGCATAAATTCAATTATATCTACACATTTCCATTTAAAATGAGTCAATGATTCATATATTCACTTCAAAAGTCAAATTACAATATCAGGTTTGAATTGGCTCCTAAGGCCACAAAGTCATTATATTGTACACTTTACATCTAATACATGAATGCATTACATGAAGTTACATCTTAGACTAAAATAGTCTTGAGAACAACTAAGGTTCTTTGATGCTCACCTCCACTAGTGGATGAGAACATGGTTGAAGCACTTTACTACCCAACCACAAAGCTTACGCTTCCCCAAAATTCTTCTGACTTGAAGAATGCCTAACCCTGCATGGAAAGTTTATCAAGAGATCAATTTGTAAGATGGAATATCGTGCATGCCCATACATCAACATGCAATTTCTATCTACAAGTTAGAAATGAAAATGCAAGATCTATGCTAGGAATGGAAAAGAGTGAAATCACAAATTTCATACATACAAATGAACTATATTGCTTGGCCAAGTATAATAAATGTGTTGCGACAAAAACAAACAATAGGTTTTAGTAAAGCAAACCTATACTCTATGAACTCCATTTTGGCACCCTTCCTAGAAGGTAACTTTGTACTATACAACATATCATAATAACAACTATCTACCCTCTAACAACATCTACCTTGAGGTGCTCTAGTCAACTAAGGTATCACTGTTCCATTCAAGTATTAGAATATTCTTTCACATATGTCTTCAAAAGAAGAATCAAATTACTAATTTACTCTCTATATAGAAATTAGATTTATGATTAAATAGAGTAATTCATCAATTAGTCATATCATTCTTATGAATACTATATAATTTTTATCATAAGCATTTTCCATTTAAAAAATCAACTAAGAAACAAGAGAAGGTATGTCACAAGTATAGATTATAGATTTGTGCATACATTTTTAAATAATCATTAATTCATATTGAAATCATTAAATAATAATATTCCATTTGACGTTTCTTTTGTCAAAAATAAAGAATCAGAACAAGTCTATGATAACAGTTTCACACATACTGTTGTTCCTTTTGCATTCACACAAAGCTATGATACTCTAACATTGTTGTTTACATATGAACATTCATTGTTTAAACATAACCAATATTGTTTCCTACTAAACAGTTATAAGACAAGTTATTTCTTAAAGAACATTCACTATTTACAAATATTCAAAGATGTTCCAACTAAATAGTTTAATGAGCAAGGTTGTTTTTAGCTACAAGAATAACTTAACAACAAAAAAGTGTTGTTTGCAATAGATTATTCACTATTTACATCAATACAATACTGTTTTAGACTAAACAATTACATTTAAAGATAGATAATGTTGTTTCCCAACATAAAATAAACTATTTTTAGTTACTCAATGCTGATATCAATTTGTTTACATGCTAAATGATCACTTTACAAATAAATGTTGACTGTTTTAGAAGGGAACGGGTTTTTCCACAATGAACTGAAAATAAACAATGTTGTTTTTCCAGTAACAATATTGTCTACATCTTCTCATTTGACAATTTCATGCAAGCCAAAATATTTTTGTAACAAATCAAATAGCCCAATTTCTTACATGAAAACATGATGCCTAATATTCAGATCTTGAACACTTTCATCACTGAAATTTTGATGAGAATTTAATGTTATAATGAAAACTAGGTTTGGCATGTCAAAGAAAAACTTGAGAAAATATTTCAGTCAAGAGAAAGGCATAGAAGTTTCAGGTTCTAAACAATACTCATGCCTATTAAGGCTACAACAAAACAATCTAAGGTTGCTCTAGATTCAACCAATCTCATAGGTCGGGTGACTTCTTTCATAGCATCAAGAGTTATACTTGAAATTTCCTATATGGGCTTACTGGTTTATACCATGCCTACAGTAATATTCAACATGTAAATTTATGTTTGTACCATTTACACATTTAGGATTCAGACTATTGATCTTTTAGATCGACCTAAGCAAGGCTTGGTGATTCTTAAACTTGTAATCATTCCATCATTCCCATCGAACGAGGTCTGCTTCACACAAAAAAAACATTTCACATACATATGCAAAGCTCTAAAAGCATTTGTTAAAGCCCCTTACTATTATTGAACCATTTGATAATGAGCATTAGAAAGAATATAAACAAAAATATTGGGAATCATACCCCTCCCATAGGATCCTAGTCTATCCTTTTCAAGGATAATCTTTACAAAATAATATTTTCAATCAGAATAAATCTCAATAGCCTTCATAAGGCTAAGCATCATCATGCAAAATAGAGATGATGGCCAAGCTATTTAAGGTTCTTGAGCCTTGGCCTATCTTTGCAAATAGTCACGAAGGATTTAAACTTTATTGGATTCCATTCTAAGCGGGTCATAGGCCATGAGACATCCACAAGGTGGTTCACAAAACTTCATGGACTCAACTCAAGGTTGATATCAAAACATAGTACAATGACACATTTTTAGTCTACTATTAAAATAATTGATTAAAGTGAAGAAATACTTCAAGCATGATTCAATATTGGCAATAAGAACAAGTCAATTGATAAAATAAATTGATTTACCTCCAATTTAAGCTTTTGTGATGTTTCCCTCAGATTTTTCCCCTGTATTGAGTTCTACTTTTTTTCCTTCAAACCCCAATTTTTCTTTTCTTCCCTTCACTTTTTCGCCAGAGTATCAATCAAAATGGAAACAAAAACTTTTTTTGCATTTTATTGGCAATGGCATTATTGCCTTGTAGTTGGCCACTACTTGGTTTGAATATTGCCGTTAAACTCATGGTAGACCATTCCCTTCATGGGATGCCTTCATGATTTTTCATTGATTTTAAATAGTCCAATTTTTGAATATATCGGTTATTGAATTTGAATTCGATAAGAATATGAATATGTATACATATATATGTATATGTATATATATATATACATATATCTATATGTATTTATATCATTTCTTTCATATTTATCATGTTCACTCTTCATTTCATATATATATATGTATGAATGTATGTATGGATTCACATTTATTTACATACATGTATATATATATATATATATATATATATATATATATATATATATATATATATATATATATATATATATATATATATATATGCATTCATGTGTAAATTGTTTGTTTGAAAGAGCTTATAAGTTCCATATGCTATCATTTAATTAAAGTAAGGAAATTTAATTTCATCTTGAGCATCCATATATATTACTAAAAGTATTTTTCTTTTCACTTAATTTTTCACTTAATGAAATCTCTTATCCTTTTTAATCTCTTATATTACCAATGCTAACTATCCATTCTTAAGGCTTCTTGGAACAAAGTGTACAACCTTAGTCAATTTATGAATCACAATCGAGATAACATCATGCTTGTTCTTGCTCAACAGAAACCCTTGTACAAAATCCATACTGATCACTTTCCATTTATACTCAGGTATGTCATGAGGATACATTAATCCGACTGGATGTGCATGCTTAGCCTTGACTTGATGGCACTCCAAGCATTTGGCTAATACTCCACTACATTCTTCTTGAGTTTAAACCAAAAATACAAAGTCTTCAACTCTATGATCATCTTTGATACTCCAAGGTGTCCTAAATAAAGTGAATTGTGAACCTCTTCTAAAACCAACTTCCTCAGTTCTTTAGAGTCAGGAATATACATTCTTCTCTAATATCTTAAAATAACATCTAGTTTGATCTTATAAATATCGAACTAATGATCTGAAGTATTTACTGCTAGGGTGCTCTTCACTCTCTCATAGTGCTCATCCCCTAGCATATTTTCAATCACTTGTTGTCTCAAGTTAGAACTTGTTGAGATCATGGCTTCCATATTTCTTCATTTACTAAGAAAATTAGCCACTTTGTTCTCTTTTCCCTTTATACATTTAATTCCAAAGTCATATTCACTAAGAAATTCCAACCACCTTCTCTATCATGCATTAAGGTTTGGCTGGGTAAATATGTATCTCAACCCTAAGTGCTTTGTCTTAAGTTCAAATGTCTTTCCCAAAAGATAATGACTCTTTTGGATCTCAGTTGTGTTTACAGTTTGTCCTTGATGAAAAAATACCTTTCAGATGGTTCTCCTTGCATACCACAAGTGTATTTCATTTGATTACATTCTTTGAACTCACATTTTTGAAGGCTTACTCATATCGGTGTGAGAATGCTAGGGTCTCCCTGATCCATTTTGAAATGTCTATGTTGCCTATGGGCAAGACATTTCTGATGTCATATCAATTGAATTTTTTCATTCAGGTAGGTAGCTTTCGGCAAGACTTCTTTTTTGTTTCGGTGACACAAAGTGATCTCTATCAGCATATGTTATTCTATCGGTATGTGGTCTCAGCAAAATTGGTATGTCACACCGATCAGAGATTAAATAGAAACACATCGGCAAGAGCTTAAGGCTTCAACGAAGGGTCTTAGCGAATGTGCAATGTCACACTGACTGATGGTGGATGGATGCGTATCAGTAAGAGTCAGGGTTTTTGGCGTGAAGTCATAACAGATGTGCAATGTCACACCGACTGCCGTTGGAGAATTGCATATCGACAGGACTTTCTAGAAGTATCGGTGAACAAGTGTGTTTTCGGGATGTTTCGGTATGACTGAAATGATCTACAAGATGTATCCCTGATAGTTTGAATTACAACAACTTTTCGAATGACTTCTTTCAAATTTCTCGTTGGTGAGAAATGTTCTCTTCAGATTAGGTCTTCCCGAGAGCGATATGTTATAGTGACAATGTGTATCAAGTGACTTTCAGCAAAACATTATGAAGTCTACAAGAAGTCTCTCCGATATCATTTGGTCACAGCGATAGTGAACGAAACAAAAGTAAATCTCGGCGAGAAGTTTCCTTATGTCTCAGCGAATGAATAATACACTAAGGAAGCCCATCGATGAGACATGATGTATTCGTTATGTCTTCTCCCTGACTCTGATGTGTCACAACAAAAGTGAATTGAACCAAGGGGATGACTAACGATTGAATTAGGGTTGAATGTCTGGCGTTAAACTTTCCTTTGGCATACCGTTACATCAATTGAAAAGAATGTTAGGGTAAACTTTTTGAGTTTATTCTTTTAGCTGGGTATCAAACCTTAGCCTGGCCACCATCATGAGATTTTAAGTATCAATTGTTGCTAGTTGTAATACATTTATTTGTGGCATATGGAAGCTTTATTTGGTATGTTTCTAGCTGGAAGCTCGACAGTAATTGATGGAGCCATGGGAGTTACAAATTTGTCTGTGGTGGGTAGTTGTGTTTTTTTAAGTAGTGAAATGATCACATACGTTTCAGTTTTGTTGAGGTTAGCTCTTAGTTGGGTGAAATGGCTCTTGTATTGGGAAATCAATTTCACCTCGACTAATAATCTTGCTAGGTACAAGATGAAGATTTCTATTTAAAAAAAATTTGTTAACTTTAGTCTGAATCTTGTCAGGTTGGTTGTTTAACCGTTACTTCTAAAGACAGTTACTTTTCTAGCATTTAAATGAAAAAGATGTATAAATAGAAGCAGAAAACTATGTTTTTCTGTTCGGTTGTTGTAATTCTGAGATTATCATTTCTTGGTTGTATGAAAATGTATGGATAAAACTCTGCAATAAAATATGAATAACAAGATGCAGAGAGCTTGTAAATTTCTTCTCTATATAGTATTTTAGGGATTTAATTATTGAATCTTTAAGGTATTCTGTAGACGAGAAAACAAAGAAACATGTGCTTAACTAAAAATAGAGAAATCCTCTGAGTTATTATTGTTGTTCAAATCATAATTTGAGGGATTGGTACTCCTTGAGATGGATATCTCTAAACGAGGGGTTGGTGCTCCTTGAGTGGGTGCTCAAAAATTAGCCTATAAGGCATGTGAACAATTGATTTAAAGATTAAGCCTAGAAGGCATTTCAGGAGTAGTTTTTATACCCCAAGAGGGTTTTCCACTCAGAAAATTTTAGTGTCTCTTTATTCTTCTATGTTCTCACAGCTTTACTGTGTTGTTTCAATTCACTGTTGGGACTATTACTTTTCTCAATTCTATTTTTGGATGATTACATTCAACTCATGAATGCATTAATCATAGTAATATTGAGATCAAATTTGAGCTATGTTTTTGAATTTTTAAAAATTGGTTAAATTCGTTAAGTCACTGATTCACCCCCCCTCTCAGTGTCATTTTAACTCCAACAATTGGTATCAGAGTGTAGGGTCCTCTAATAGGTTTTAATCACCTTGGATTGATCTTGGTCTTGGAGTGTATTTTTATTGGCACATTCTCAAGATGGTGCCTTTGTAACTAGAGCTCCATTATTTGATGGAATAGATTATGTGTTTTGGAAAATTAGAATGGAAGATTTTCTTATTTCTTTTGATGTTGATGTTTGGAACATGGTTATAAATGCTTACAATTTACCAGCCTCTATTCCCACTAATCTTGCTAAAAAAGAGAGTTATGAAACAAATTCCAGAGCTAAGCATGCCATCTTATGTGGGTTAACTAAAGGTGTGTTCATTAAAGTCATGCATTGCAAATCTACTAATGATATCTGGGAAAAACTTGAAACTATATATCAAGGGAATGAGAAAGTCAAATTGTCAAAAATCATTACTCTCAAACATCAGTTTGAGGAGTTGAAAATGAAGGATGATGAAAAAGTGGCTGAATATTTCCTAAGAGTTGATGAAGTCTTCAATGCAATGAAAGGTCTAGGTCAAGAAGTTAATGAATTTGATGTGGTCACAAAGGTTGTTAGAACCTTACCATCCAAATTTGAATCTAAGGTTTCAGCCCTAGAAGAAAAGAAACACTTTGATCAGCTTACCTTAGACAACCTACAAGGAATACTTACTGCCTATGAAATGAGAACTAGCAAAAACAATTCAACAGGAAAAGAAAGAAAAAGTCAAAGTTAGTGAATCAGAGTTGTTAGATTCTAAAGAATCCCATTTTGTTAGAAGATTTAAAAAGGGATCAAGAAAATATAAGGGAAAACTTCCCTTTAAATGTTTTAATTGTGGCAAAATAGGTCACTTTTCTACAAAGTGTCCCTATGATGATCAAATATGTGACAACGAGACAACTGAAAAACAACCTAAGAAGGTCTTCAAACCTAAATGAAACTTCAATTTCAAAAAGAAGAAAAGTTTGTTTAGTAAGGATGAATATGATATTGAGTCTGAAGATTTATCAACTGAAGAATATTAAACTTTGTTCATGGCTGAAATTAATCAGCAAAATGATTCAAACACTATTGATGTTGAAGAAGGTGAAGTAGATCTTGAAAGTGAGCTGAAATGTGCTTTACAAGAGGTCAAAAATCTCAAAAAACAAGTTCTTGCTCAAGAACATAAACCAGATCAAGAAATGGTCTCTCTGAAAACTCAGCTTGAAGAAGCTAAAAGAGTTGAAGACTATCTTTGAGAGACTGTAAGATACAAAGATCAATAAATTCAAAAACTGGAACAAGAAGTAGTTTGTCTTAGGAAGGAAATTGAAAAATATGAAAGCACTCTAAAATTGAATGAGATGCTCAGGAAGCAGAAGATGTATAAAGATAAAATTGGTGTTGGTTTTGAAAAGGGTGAATTCTCAACTGACAATGCAAAACAAAACCCCTCTTCTGAAGTCAAAGGTTTAGGTTCAAATCACTCAGAATTTGGTAAGGATCATGTTCAGTCTTTAAGAGGTAATAGATCTTCATATAGAGTCAATCCTTTCTTCTATGGTTATTGTTTTTTCTGCAACAAATTTGGCCATAAGGTGAGCACTTGTAGGCTTATGAATCCTAGAATACCTAGGTTTGGTCTTAGGCAACACTATGGTTTTGTTAGACAGACTAGATGTTTTAAATGCAATGCTTTGGGACATTCTGTCAAACAATGCAGAACTGATCTACAATCGAAACAACAAAAAAATAAAAAGGTTTGGAAACCTAAGATTGTTAACAACATTGAACAAACTATGTTGGTTCAAATTGCTTTTCATTCCAAGAAAAAGGACTTATGGATCCTAGATAGTGGATGTTCTAACCATATGACCGGCGACAAGGATAAGTTTATAAATCTTGAAGATTATGTAGGTGGTTATGTTAAGTTTGGTGATAACTCTGGTATTCACATTAAAGGTAGAGGTTCACTCTTTCTGAATGAAGACACTCCTATCTATAATGTGTACTATGTGGAAGGTCTCAAACACAATCTTCTAAGTGTTAGTCAAATCTATGATAGTGGTTATCATGTTCTTTTCACTTTGCAGGGATATGAGATTAAGAACAAGCTTGGAAAGGCTGTTGCAGCTGGAAGGAGGACAAAAGGAAATGTGTACAATCTTCTTGACTCATCATTCTATGACAATAATCAAGGTATTTGTCTAATGGGCCAAATTGAAGAGAACTGGTTGTGGCATAAAAGATTAGGACACATTAACATTGAAAATCTGGTTAGAATTAGTAAAAATCATTATGTTAGAGGTTTACCAGTTCTTAGCAAGCCAGAAAACTCTGTGTGCAAAGAATGCTTAAGTGGTAAACAAACTAAAATCAGCTTCAAGACAAAAGAACATTCTTCTTCAACACCTTTACATCTTGTGCATACTGATTTATGTGGACCAACGAGAACAAGGTCTATTAATGGTGAAAGGTACTTTATGCTATTTGTGGATGATTATACTATAATGGTTTGGGTCACATTTCTTAAGCACAAATCAGAAGTCTTTGAAAGGTTCAAAATATTTCGTAAAATGGTTGAAAAGGAATCTGATCTAAAACTCAAATGCCTTCGATCAGACAAAGGAGGTGAGTTCACCTCTCAAGAGTTTATTGATTACTGTGAACAACACGGTATTAAAAGGAAGTATGCTGCAACTAAAACACCTCAACAAAATGGGGTAGTTGAACGTAAAAACAAAACTATAAAAGAAATGGCTAGAACCATGCTAGATGAAGCTAAGTTGTCTGATATGTATTGGAAAGAAGTTGTTCATACAGTTGTATACATTTTGAATAGAGTGTAGCTTAGGGTGAAATCTAAACACACCCCTTGTGAACTTTGGTATGGAAAAACTTCCTCTATCAAATACTTTAAATTTTTTAGAAGTGTTTTATCAAGAAAGATGATGATAACCTTGGGAGCTTTCAATCAAAGAGTGATGAGGGTATCTTTCTGGGATACTCAACTCACAACAAAGCTTATAAATGCCTTAACAAAAGGCTTAATAATATTGTTGAAGTTGTTAATGTAAAATTTGATGAAAGACCACATTTGATTGTTGAATCTTTGCAGGATAATGAGGAAGAACTTGAATTTGAAATAATTTCAGAAGGAGCTGAAACAACAAAGTCTGTTGTTGAATCAGCAAGCCCCAAAAATGAAAAAGGAAGTCCTGAAAAGGTTGCATCAAAAGCTCCTTCGAAAAATCTAGCTATATATCACCCCAAAGATCAGATTATTGGGGATAAAAATGTAGGAGTTCAAACTAGAAGAAAGGCTGCAGAGTCTGATGAAAAGGCACAAATAGCTTTCTATCTAGTTACTCAGTTTGAGCCTAAATTTTTTAATGAAGCTCTCACAGACTCATGTTGGCTTAATGCTATGCAAGAAGAAATTGGTCAAATTGAGAAAATTTAGACTTGGAAGTTAGTCCCAAGACCAGATGACAAGAATTTCATTGGAGGCAAATGGATTTATAGAAACAAGGTTGATGAAAAAAATAATGTTATTCACAACAAAGCAAGATTTGTCTGCAAAGGCTATGCTCAACAAGAAGGTATTGATTTTGGTGAAACCTTTGCACCTGTTGCTAGACTAGAATCTATCAAAATATTCTTGGCTTATTTTGTTTACAAAAACTTTACTGTTTATCAAATGGATGTCAAAACTGCCTTTTTGAATGGCTATTTAGATGAAGAGGTCTATGGTGAACAACCTGAAGGATTTATATGCAAAGATAATCCTAACCATGTTTACAGGTTGAAAAAGGCTCTCTATGGCTTAAAACAAGCACCTAGAGCTTGGTACTCTAGACTGGTCAGTCATCTAATTTCTAATGGTTTTGTTAGAGGAGGTGTAGACAATAATCTTTATGTTAAAACTGAAGGTTTTTATATTTTGGTTGTTGAAATTTACGTTGATGACACTATCTTTGGCTGCAATAATGTTACTTTGAGTAAAAAGTTCTCTCAAATAATGGAATTTGAGTTTGAAATGTCAATGTTAGGAGAATTAAATTTCTTTCTGGGTCTTCAAATCTCTCAATGTGAGAATGGAATATTTCTTTCTCAAACCAAGTATGCTAGAGAGATGCTTAAGAAATTTTAGATGGATGAATGCCATCCAGTTAGCACTCCAATGGTTAGTGGATGCAAACTTACTAAGGTTGATGATTCTCTTGATACAAATCAAACTGAATATAGATCAATGATCAGCAGTCTTTTATATTTAACTGCCTCTAGACCTGACATTATGCAAGTAGTTTGCACGATTGCACGGTTTCAGGAATCACCTAAAGAATCCCATGTCACTGCTATTAAAAAGATTTTTAAATACATTTAGGGCACTCTTGAATATGGTCTTTGGTATCCTAGAAGCAATGATTTCTCTTTGATTGCTTATACTGATGCTAACTAGGCTGGTTGTTTGGATGATAGGAAAAGCACCAGTGGTGCTGCATTCTTTCTTGGTGATCGTTTAGTGGCATGGCACAACAAGAAACAAGTATTTGTTTCTCTCTCTATTGCTGAAGTATAATACATTGCTGCCACTTCATGTTGTACTCAAGTATTGTGGATGAGTCAGACTCTTTCAGATATGGGTATTGATGTTTCTAAACTTGTTTCCATTATTTGTGATAACACTAGTGCAATAAATATTTCAAAAAATCTTGTTATGCACTCTCGCACTAAACATATTGCTATCAAGTTTCACTTTCTTCAAGAAAAGGTTTTAGCTAATGAAGTCTGCTTACAGTTTGTTGGATCTCAAGATTAGGTGGCTGATATCTTTACAAATCCCTTAGCAAAAGAGTTATTTGAAAGGCTGAGACTTCGATTGGGAGTTATCTCTCAATCGTTACTCCACTAAATCTCCAAGCTACTACTTAGGGGGAGAATGTTATACATTTTTATTCACTCATAGCTCTCCTACAATCTTGGTTGTTGCACTGTTACTCTTTTTTGCAGCTGTTTCTCATGATATTTTGGTTGGCTTCTCAGTTGTGTTTCATGGCAATGCACATTCTTCTCTTCTATTCTTTGTCTTTGAGGCAAAAAGGGGGAGAGTCATTTGTGTTTTGCCATCAAGGACAAAGGGGGAGTTTTTTGGATCTCAGTTGTGTTTGCAGTTTGTCCTTGATGACAAAATACCTTTTAGATGGTTCTCCTTGCATACCACAGGTGTATTTCATTTGATTACATTCTTTGAACTCACATTTTTGAAGGCTTACTCATATCGGTGTGAGAATGCTAGGGTCTCCCCGATCCATTTTGAAATGTCTGTGTTGCCTATCAGCAAGACATTTATGATGTTATGTTGATTTGATTTTTTCATTCAGGAAGGCAGCTTTCGGCAAGACTTCTTTTTTGTTTCGGCGACATAAAGTGATCTCTATCGGCATATGTTATTCCGTTGGTATGTGGTCTCAACGAAATTGGTATGTCACACTGATTGAAGATTAAATGGAAACACATCGGTAAGAGCTTAAGGCTTCGGCGAAGGGTCTTAGCAAATGTGCAATGTCACACCGACCGATGGTGGATGGATGCGTATCAGTAAGAGTCAGGGTTTTCGGCGTGAAGTCATAGTGAATGTGCAATGTCACACCGACTGCCATTAGAGAATTGCATATTGGCAGGACTTTCTGGAAGTCTCGGTGAACAGGTGTGTTTTCAGGATGTTTCGGTATGACTGAAACAATCTACAAGATGTCTTTCCAATAGTTTGAAGTTACAACGAATTTTTGAATGAATTCTTTCAAATTTCTCATCGGTGAGAAATGTTCTCTTCGGAATAGGTCTTCCCGACAGCGATATGTTATGGCGACAATGTGTATCAAGTGACTTTCGGCAAAACATTATGAAGTCTACAAGAGGTCTCTTTGATATTGTTTGGTCACAGCGATAGTGAATGAAACAAAAGTAAATCTTGGTGAGAAGTTTCCTTATGTCTCAGCGAATGAATAATACACTAAGGAAGCCCATTGATGAGACATGATGTATTCATTATGTCTTCTCCCCGACTCTGATGTGTCACAGCAAAAGCGAATTGAACCAAGGGGATGACTAACGATTGAATTAGGGTTGAACGTCTGGCGTTAAAGTTTCCTTCGACATACCATTACATCAATTGAAAAAAATGTTAGGGTAAACTTTTTGAGTTTATTCTTTTAGTTGGGTATCAAACCCTAGCCTGGTTGCCATCATGAGAGTTTAAGTATCAATTGTTGTTGGCTGTAATGGCTTTATTTGTGGCATATGGAAGCTTTATTCGGTACTTTTCTGGCTGGAAGCTCGACAACAATTGATGGAGCCATGGGAGTTACAGATTTGTTTGTGGTGGGCAGTTGTGTTTTTTTAAGCAGTGCAATGATCACATATGTTTCAGTTTTGTTGAGGTCGGCTCTTAGCTGGGTGAAACGGCTCTTGTATTGGGAAATCAATTTCACCTCAACTAATAATCTTGCTAGGTACAAGATGAAGATTTCTATTTTAAACAACTTTGTTAACTTCAGTCTGAATCTTCTCAGGTTGGTTGTTCAACCGTTACTTCTCAAGACAGTTACTTTTCTGGGATTTATATCAAAAAGATGTATAAATAGAAGCAGAAAACTATGTTTTCTGTTCGGTTGTTGTAATTTTGAGATTATCATTTCTTGGCTATATGAAAATTTATGGATAAAACTATGCAATAAAATATGAATAACAAGATGCAGAGAGATTGTAAATTTCTTCTCTATATAGTATTTTAGGGATTCAATTATTGAATTTTTAAGGTATTCTGTAGATGAGAAAACAGAGAAACATGTGCTTAACTAAAAATAGAGAAATCCTCTGAGTTATTATTGTTGTTCAAATCATAATTTGAGGGGTTGGTACTCTTTGAGATAGATATCACTAAATGAGGGGTTGGTGCTCCTTGAGTGGGTGCTCAAAAATCAGCCTATAAGGCATTGTGAATAGTTGATTTAAAGATTAAGCCTGGAAGGCATTTCAAGAGTGGTTTTTATACCTCAGGAGGGTTTTCCACTCAGAAAATTTTAGTGTCTCTTTGTTCTTCTGTGTTCTCACAACTTTACTGTGTTGTTGTTGTTTCAGTTCACTGTTGGGACTATTACTTTTCTTAATTTTGTTTTTGAATGATTACATTCAACTCATGAATGCATTAATCAGAGTAATATTGAGATCAAATCTGAGCTATGTTTTTGAATTTTTGAAAATTGGTCAAATCTGTTAAGTCATTAATTCACCCCCTCCCCCTCTCAGTGTCATTTTAACTCCAACAGACTCCACATATGTAAGGCATGAACTATGGCCTCCAATTCCAAATCATGAGGCACATAGTTCACTTCATGCTACTTGTGCTTCCTTGATTCATAAGCTACCACTTGTATGTCTTGCATTAATACTACTCCCAATCCATCTCCTGAAGTATATGTGATTACTGTGAATCTCCCATTAGGATCAGGGATAGTTAGCATTGGTGTTGTTGTGAGCCTCTCCTTCAGGAGTTGGAATGCTTGCTCACATTTCTCAGTCCATTCAAACCATGTTCCCTTCCTTTGGAGTGAGGTAATAGGATATTCAATCTAGGAGAACCCGTGCACAAACTTACTATACTATCTCATGAGGCCCATGAAGCTACAAAATTATGACACATTCTGAGGCACCAGCCATTCCATGATCACCTTGATCTTCTCGGGGTCTACAGAGACTCCTTCAGCTAAAATGATATGGCCTAGATAGTTCACTCTATCATGATAGAATGAACACTTGTACATCTTCCCAAAGAGTTTCCTTTCTCTCAATCGCTGAAAAACTATCCTAAAATTTCTATCATGCCCTTCGATAGTCTTTGAGTAGACTAGAATGTCGTCAATAAAGATCAAAACAAAGTCATCTAAGAAAAATTTGAACACACTATTCATGAGACTCATAAATGCTACGGGTGCATTAGTTAAACCAAAAGGTACTGCTGTGAACTCGTAATGTCCATATCGAGTTCTAAATGTAGTCTTCAGAATATCTTCTTCCTTAATTCTTAATTGATGGTACCTTGACGTAAGATTAATTTTGGAGAACATTGTCACTCCCTTCATTTGATCAAATAGTTCATCAATCCTCAAGAGTCTATACTTGTTCTTGATGGTCACCTTGTTCAACATCCAATAATTTATACATAGACACAAAGTTTGATCCTTCTTTTTCACAAAAATAACCAGTGCTCCCCAAGGAGACACACTAGGTCTTCTAAGTCCTTTATCTAGCAATTCCATTAATTAGGCCTTCAACTCATAGAGTTCTGTGGTGGTCATCTGATAAGGTGCCTTGGATTTAGGTTCATCTCTTGGAACTAGGTTGATAGAAAAATCGAATTCCCACCTTAGAGGCAGCTCTATAATTTCATTTGGGAATACATCTTGAAACTCCTTAAGAATAGGATAGTCATCTAAATACAGTTCCTTGTTGTCAAGATTATTGACATGCACTACATAAATTGCACACCCCTTTTGATGAGCCTTCTTGAGCTGCATCATAGATATTTGTTTAAGTTCTAAGGGTCTCTATATGCTACAAACCTTTACTGGGTTTCCATAATCATCCATAAAGTTGATCATCTTATCCTCATAGTTCACTATAGCCTTATGCTCAATTAACCAATTTTTTTCCAAAAAATACATCATATGAGCCTAAAGGTTCCACATACAACTTGAATTGAGTTTGAAAGGTTTGAAGCTCTAACTCACTGCAAAAGAGATGGGTATCTACCCTTTGCTCTACTCGATTACCATATTGGACTGTGAATGAATTTTTCATGTATTCAAGTCTAATGGGTATCTTGGATATTAGTCTAGGATCTACAAAAAATTTAGTAGCTCTAGTATCGATTAAGATAGAGACAAATTGGCCATAAAGCTTACCCATTAGCTGAATTGGCAAAGCCTGATACTCTGCCTATCTGTTATCCACTATAACCTAGATTTTGTTATTCTAAGTCTGGTAATAGCTTCCTTCCTTCCACAAATTGACCACTAAGGATATTTCAAGGCATAATGATCGCCCCCACAAGTATAACATCTATCTCAAGGCCGTTTGCGACATCCTGGCTTGTCCTCTATAAATCCCTTTTGCTTATGGTCGTCTTTACACTTGCCTTTGTTTTCTTTCTTATTCTTTCCACCATTACCATCTTCACCCTTCTCCTATGACTCACTTCCCCTCTTGAGATTATGGATCTGATGGTTCTTTTCTCCTTTATGAAATTTATTTTTCCCATACCGTGACTTAGAATTTGAGTCACTGTGAACATTGAATAGTTGTTACAGTTTCTATTCTTGTTTGATGATTTTTTGGAAGACTTAATTCATGGTTTGAGGCTCATGTGTATCCACTTCAGCTCCTATGTGAGATTTGAGTCCCACTATAAATTTTTGGATATGAAAACATTCATCTCCCTAATACCGAGGCACATATTTCAATAGGTTGGTGAACTTTTCCAATACTAAATCACAGTCATATTTCCTTGGGTTAAGTTCTAAAATTTTGTCACTTTCTTGTCAAAGAAAAGTTGTAGTAGCCATCTCTTCCTGAAAGCTTGGAGGAAGAGTTCCCAAGTGATCTCGGTAGGCTAAATATTTTTTTCTAACTTCTTATTATCTCACCAAGTCACTACTTCACCTAAGAGCTGATACATAGCCCATGTTGCCTCAGTCTGTTTAGAAAGGTTATGGAGCCCAAAGTATTTTTCCATTTCTATAATCCAAGCCTCAGCTCCAACTTCGATAACAGATAGGCGATAATAGATTTTGTGATGCTATTTGAATATAATTAATAATTATTATTCATTTTCTATTTCAATTACGACTAAAGTCTTAATTGATAGGCTAATTGAAAAACATCTATATCTTTAAAATGGTATCACATTTTTTGAATATGAAACATGTGTTATATTCTATGCTTTGCATACTATAGGATTAAAAAAAATTTGAATTTCATGAAGTTTTGACCAAGTTAAGGTGGTCAGACATATGAGTTTTTATATTTTTAAAAAGTTGTAATACAAAATTCATAATTAATTATTTACTTGGAAAAAATTACAAAAAAATATGCATCACATCTAGACATGAGTCCTCTACTTATATCTAAAATATTATAAAAAAATATTATTATTTTATTGTGGTTAAGGTGGTCAAACAAATACCTACTTCTTATTTTTTCCCTAAAATTTAAGTACTACTGCATTGAAATTTCAAATTTTCACCAAATAGATTTAAAAAAAAAACCTAGTTTAGAAACTACATTCATTTTTCTACAGATTCTATTCTTACATATTTTTGAAATAATATAGATAATTATTCAGATTTTTACGGCAAGTTGCCTAACTCTGATTTTTTTGAATTTTTTGAAACTTAAGGGCCCATTTTTTCCATGACGATCTTGCACATACCCACCACCATCTCCTCGATTTCCTTCTGCATTACTATGGTCTTGATCCTCATGTGACACTAAGACTTCTTTCTCTAAATGATCCATGTGAGACTCTTGCCGATTTAGAAGCTCTAGAATTCATTCCAGTCTCTTGTTAGGTTTGTTATCAAAACCACTACCATCCCCTTCTTTATTGGTGATCACCATGTCGTCCCACACTTATCTTGCAACACAATCACATTTATCACATCTCAACCCAAGGTTCTATGAATAAACATTCTTATGCTACATCACATAATTTTTCATATACATACATCCATCATTCTAGAAGATATACTCATTCATGCATAATACACACCTTTACAGTTCTTCATTAAACACACCAAAAAAATATTATCTTTTTTAATTTTTATTAAAGGTGAGTCAATAGATCCTTATTTACAATAGGCTTCTTGTTACATCATTCTTATTCCTCGGTGTTAGAAAGAGGACATTCCTCTAGGTCTTCATCTGAATTTACATCAAAATTTACAGAAGAGGATGGTTGAGCACACAGGATCTCCTTTTCCTCTTTAGTCAACAAGGGTGCATTGGGTCCACACCCTAGAAGCCAGTCCCATATTGTGGATAGCTTTTTGATCTTAGGTGTTCGCTTCTCCTCAATCTTCAAGCATCTCTCTAGCTTGAGTTGTGTAAGAGCCTAAGGTAGAGTTTTGTCATCGGGAATTTATGATAGAACCTATGTCTTAGTGTTTCCTTCCTTTACATCATTCTTATGCGAGGTTCTAATAGTATTCCCTTTCCTTCATCTTTCCTTTGACCTTCCTATTACTACATTCAATCAAGGTTCGGTTAATTCTCAAGACATCTAAATTTTGGGTCAAGGGTCAACTACCCCTAGTCAACTATGGTAGACTCAAAAGGCCTAGAGTTGAACCCTAAGCTTTGATACCAAATGTAATAACCCATCCTAAATTATTACTTAATTAGCATTATTGTATTCTACACATGAATACATTCCAAATTAAAAATACATAACTAGTGGCTAAAGTTAATCATAGCTACACATGTCCATTTAAAATGAGTCAATGATTTGTATATTCACTTCAAAAGTCAAAATACAATATTAGGTTTGACTTGGATCCTAAGGCCACAAAGTCATTACATTGTACACTTTACATCTAATACATGAATGTATTACATCAAGTTACATCTTAGAATAAAATAGTCTTGTGAACAACTAAGGTTCTTTGATGCTCACCTCCACTAGTGGACAAGAACATGGTTGAAGCACTTTACCGTGCAACCATGAAGCTTATGCTTCCCTAAAATTCTCTCAACTTGAAGAATGGTTGAACCTGCATGAAAATTTTAGCAAGAGAACAATCTACAAGGTGAAATTTGGTGCATGCCCATACATCAACATGCAATTTTATCTACAAGTTAGAAAATAAAATGCAAGATCTATGCTAGGAATGGTAAAGAGTGAAATCACAAAGTTCATACATTCAAATGAACTATATTGTTTGGCCAAGCGTAATAAATGTGTTGCAACAACAAAAAGAAATAGGTTATGGTAAAGAAAACCTATACTTTTTGAACTCCATTTCGACACCCTTCCCAGAAGGTAACTTTCTACTATACAACATCTCATAATAGCTATCTACCCTCTAGCAGTGCATCTACTTTGAGGTGCTCTAGTCAACTAAGATTTCACTGTTTCATTCAAGTATTAGAATATTATTTCACATATGTCTTCAAAAGAAGAATTAGATTACTAATTTACTCTCTATACAAAAATTAGATTTATGATTCAATAGAGTAATTCATCATTCAATCATATCATTCTTATGACTATTATATACTTTTCATCATAAGCATTTTCCATTTAAAAAATCAACTAAGAAAAAAAAGAAGGTATATCATAAGTATGTGTATGTACATATATGAAGTCTATGTACATACACTTTTTTGTGCCTACTTAAGTTTTAGATTTGTGCATGCATTCCAAAATAATCATTAATTCAGATTGCAATCATTAAATAATAATATTCCATTTGACATTTCTTTTGTCAAAAATAAAGAATCAAAACAAGTTTATGATAACAATTTCACACATATTGTTGTTCCTTTTGCATTCACACAAAACTGTGATACTCTAACATTGTTGTTTACATATGAACATTCATCGTTTAAATAGAACCAAGACTATTTCCTACTAAATAGTTATAAGACAAGCTATTTCTTAAAGAACATTAATTGTTTACAACTATTCAAAGTTGTTCCAACTAAACAATTTAATGAGCAAGGCTATTTTCAGGTACAAGAATAACTTAACAACAAAAAAGTGTTGTTTGCAATAGATTATTCACTGTTTACATCAATACAATACCTGTTCCATACTAAACAATTACATTTAGAGATAGATAATGTCTTTTCCCAACATACACTATCTGTAGTTACTCACTGCTGATATCAAGTTGTTTTCATGCTAAATTATCACTTTACAAGTAAATGTTAATTGTGGGTATGTGCAAGATCATCATGGAAAAAATAGGCCCTTAAGTGACGAAAAATTCAAAAAAATCAGAGTTAGGCAATTTGATGTAAAAATTTGAATAAGTTATCTATATTATTTCAAAAATATGTAAGAATAGAATCTATAGAAAATTGAATATAGTTTCTAAACTACTAGGTTTATTTTTTAGGAAAAAAAAACTATTTGGTGAAAATTTAAATTTCAATGCAATAGTACTTAAATTTTAGGGAAAAAATAAGAAGTAGGTGTTTGTGACCACCCTAACCACAATAAAATGATAATATTTTAGATATAAGTAGAGACTCATGTCCCGATGTGCATATTTTATATTTTTATAACTTTCTTCCATGTAAATAATTAATTATGATTTTTTATTACAACTTTTAAAAAATATAAAAAACTCGTATGTCTGACCACCTTAACTTGGTCAAATATTCATGAAATTCAATATTTTTTTAATCCTATAGTATGTGAAGCATACAATGTGACACATGTTTCGGATTCAAAAAATGTGATACCATCTGAAAGCTATCGATGTTTTTCAATCAACCTATCAATCAGGACTTTAGTCATAATTCAAATAGAAAATGAATAATGATAATTTATTAAATTCAAAGTAAATTATAATTTATATTGGTGGAAAGCTGAGAATCTCCTTTAAAAACCCTTTTTGTTTCATCAATTTTGGGTAAGAAAAATGTTGTCAACCACATACCCTACACATACCATCATATCGCCACTTTTTGGTCTATCATGATCTTTCACATACCCTTGTTTTAGAACAAAATGGGTTTTTCCACAATGAACTAAAAATAAATAATGTTATTTTTACAGTAACAATATTTTCTACAACTTCTCATTTTTCAATTTCAAGCAAGCCAAAAGATTTCTATAACAAATCAAATAGATCAATTTCTTACATGTAAACATAATGCGTAATATTCATATCTTGAACACTTTCATCACTAAAAATTTGATGAGAAAATTTAATATTATAATGAAAACTAAGTTCGACATTTTGTCGATGAAAAAATTGAGAAAATATTTTTCTCAAGAGAAAGGTATAGAAGTTTCAGGTTCTAAATAATACTCATTCCTATTCAGGATACAACTAAAAATCCAAGGTTACTCTGGATTCTACCAATCTCATAGGTCAAGTGCTTTCTTTCTTAGCATCAAGAGTTATACTTGAAATTTCCTATATGGGCTTACCTATTTATACCATGGATGTAGTAATATTCAACATGTAGACTTATGTCTATACCATTTACACATTCAGGAATCAACTCGTCGATCTTTTAGATTGACCCAAGTAACTCTTGGTGATTCTCAAACTTGGAATCATAGGCCATGCGACCTCCACAAGGTGATTGAAAAAACTTCATGTATTCGACTCAAGGCTGATATCAAAACACAAAACGACTCACATTTTTATTGTGCTATGGAAAAACTCGATTAAAATGAAGAAATACTTCAAGCATGATTCAAAATTGGCAATAAGAACAAGTTGATTGCTAAAAGAAATTAATTTACCTCCAATTCAAGATTTTGTGATGTTTCCCTAAGATTTTCCCCTATCTCAAGTTCTTGTTCTACTTTTTTTTTTCCTTTGAACCCCAATTTTTATTTTCTTCCCTTTTCTTTTTTGGTAGGATATCAATCAAAATGGAAACAACAACAATTTTTTGCATGTTACTGGCAATGGCATTATTTCCTTTCCATTAGGAACTACCTAGTTTGAATATTGTCATTAAACTCGTGGAAGACCATGCCCTTCATGGGATGCCTTCATGATTTTTCATTGATTTTAAACAGTCTAATTTTTGAATATATCGATTATCGAATTTGAATTTGATAAGAATATGAATTATGTATACATATATATGTATATGTATATATATGTAATATATATATATACATATATCTATATATATTTATATGATTTCTTTCATATTTATCATGTTCATTCTTCATTTCAAATATATATATATATATATATATATATATATATATATATATATATATATATATATATATATATATATATATACATTCATGTGTAAATTGTTTGTTTGGAAGAGCTTATAAGTTCCATATGCTATCATTTAATTAAAGTAAGAAATTTTAATTTCATCTTGAGCATCCATATATATTACTAAAATGAATTTTCTTTTTACTTAATTTTTCACATAATGAAATCTCTTACCCTTTTTAATCATTCAAGATTACAATGTTTACTTTCATTTTATTCAAAACATAGAGTTTGAGTAGACTATTTAATCTACAATCCATTCATTTTCAATCACTGAAACAATTTAAGTCAAAATTATGTTCTTCTATATATGCAAAAATTAGTTAAAATGCAAGTCATTATTCCATTTGTGGTATGTGCACCTAGATTCCAACTGGCTTACCATTGGATTTGGCTAAACAATCCTACTTCAACCATGTTCTTGTCCTTCAACTTGTCACCTTGCAACTGCACACACTTGAACTTGTAAATTTATTAGTAAAGTACAATTCTTGATAAAATATAAGATAATTTTCCAAAAGTTCACAAAGTCAACATCAGTCAACTTCTTTCATTCAATTTTTGAAAATTCCAAAATTTCCATTTAATATATATTGAATTTCTTCAATAATTCAATAATAAATATGCAATAAAATTGGATTATGACAAATTTTTATCAACAATATACTCCCCATAAGAAGGAGATGCCAAAAATTGATGTTATATACAAATTACTTTTAATCAAAATCTAAAAAATATACTACACTTATCTGTAAAATTGTACAAAGGGGTATGTATGTGCAGGATCATGATGGGCCAAAAAGTGGCGATATGATGGGTATGTGGCTGATGACTTTTTTTTTACCCAAAATTGATGAAACGAAAAGGGTTTTTAAAGGAGATTCTCAACTTTCCACCAATATAAATTATGCTTTACTTTGAATTTAATAAATAATTATTATTCATTTTCTATTTGAATTACGACTAAAGTCCTGAATTATAAGCTGATAGAAAAACATCTATAGCATTCAAACGGTATCACATTTTTTGAAATTTGAAACATGTGTCACATTATATGCTTCACATACTATAGGATTAAAAAATGAATTTCATTAAGTTTTGACCAAGTTAAGGTGGTCAGACATACGAGTTTTTATATTTTTAAAAGTTGTAATAAAAATTCATAATTCATTATTTACTTGGAAAAATTACAAAAAATATGCAACATATCGACATGAGTCCTCTACTTATATCTAAAATATTGTAAGAAAATATTATCATTTTATTATGGTTAAGGTGGTCAGATAGACACCTACTTCTTATTTTTTCTTTGAAATTTAAGTACTACTACATTTAAATTTCACATTTTCACCAATTAGATTTAAAAAAAAAAAAAATTCCTAGTAGTTTAGAAACTAAATTCAATTTTCTATAGATTCTATTGTTACATATTTTTTAAATAATATAGATAACTTATTCAATTTTTTACGTCAAGTTGCCTAACTCTAATTTTTCAAATTTTTTTGCCACTTAAGGGCCTATTTTTTGCATGATGATCCTACACATACCAAAAGACAAATTTATTTTATTTTATTTACACCTTTTTAGCTTGTTTGGAAGGTAGAATATTCTTATAAATTATCTTAGGTTGTGTTAGAGATGCAACCCATTTTACTTTTTTTGAAGTGAGAATGTGATTCTGACATTCAAACTACATACATAAACTTCCTCAGCCTCATCTACACTTAGCCAATTGAGTAACTTGTGACTCAATCCAAAATCAATCTCACTTTTGATGTTCTTGGTGGATTTGGGCCATTTCAAATAGAATTAATAAATTATAGTGAATTTGTCAACACAATCCTTAAATATATTAAGATTATCTTGCAAGTTTTTTGTGTGTGTTAGCACACCGATTAGATGCATCAACCATTCTTTTATAATTTATCTTCCTTAGGGCCTCTTGTTATACCTTTTTATCTAGGTGAGAGGATTATCTTTAAAATAATCCATTAAAAGTTTTAACTTTTATTTCAAAGGCAAGGAAGCATCAATGTTTAGCTCTGGTAAACCTTCTTGAATTATTTTCACAACATCATCAATCAATCCACTTTTCTTTACATTTTCTTGTAGAATTTCCTTCCTTGTGGAAGCATGCAAAATATCTCCAAGATGTAACTTATGGAGGGGAGAGATATTTTATAAGTCAACTTGTCACTCATGAGTGGGAATATGTAGAATCTGGGATGTTACCATGGGTTGAAACTACATCTACATTCCTAGTAGGACCTTGAGATAATTTGAAGGTGAAGAGCCTTGACCTATGCCCATAGAAGCATCTTGCCTCTCAACTTTTTTCTCCTTTGTTGGAAGAATGAGTAGGTTATCTATATTTTTTCATTGATTCCACCATGTTGGTAGATGTTGGTAGCTTGGTCTGGTACTCTAAAACTGTTGTGTATAATTAACTTATCTTCTCTAGTGGTTGATATGGTATTTTTGGTGCCTCTCTAGTATTCTAGTCCGCATTTCTCCACAGTTGACAATTTTTGTTTGTGATATTGGGAAATTACTTATGAATTTTAAAGGAATACATGATTAGGTTATTTCGTGTTCTAGCACTTGTACGATGAAGTGACATTATTCTGTTGATTGCATTGAAGACTATTCCTAGCCGACTTGTTAAGTTAATTTTGATATGATATGAAAACTTATGTGTGATCTATCTCTTGGTCTGAGCTGACATAATGTAATGTGCTAACGGTCAAATTGTACTTTGAAAATATCTTGTGGAGTTGATAGTTGATATCTTTTATCAATGAATGACATCTAATTAGGCCAACCTAATTGATGCTTGCGATGGAGATCAGATATATATATATATATATATACATATATGGAATTTTTTTTTTTAATAACAGAAGAGGGCAGGGGGTGAAAAGTGAGTGGATGAAGGTGTGTGTGTAGATAGCAAAGAATAGATAGAAGAAATAGTGAGCAAGTAATGAATGTAAAGGTGTGATTAGAAAGGCAATATTTGATGTGAAAATGAGCGAAGAATGAAGAGTGTAAAGTCTGAATACTGAGCATCTCTGGAACTGTATCAATACATGATAGGTGCATCTTTCCAATTCATTTTGAGTTGTAAAGCCTTATTTTTTTTTGTATAATCTTGTGTAGGTAGTGAGCCTTCTTGTTGGATAGTGAGTCCTTTTTGTAGGCAGTGAGCCTTTGTACTTGGATAGTGAGTCCTTATTTTGGGAATGAGCCTCTTTTGAAAATACTATATAGTGTGAGTTAACCCTCACCATGGTTTTTCCCTTATTGGGTTTTCCACATAAAATATAGTGTTCATGGTGTTGATTTACTTTCTATTATTTGTGTTTCATGCTCATATTTAATAACATAATAGTGTGGTTGAAGAATTGATAATTGATAAAGTTTAAGTTTGAATTTGTGTGACAACTGATTCACCCCCCCTCTCAGTTGTCCTGCACCTATTTAACAATTTGTATCAGAGATTTTGGTTCCTTGGTGAAGAGATTAAACTGCTTGAGGAAGATCCTAAAGGTTGGTTGAATGGATGATAAAGGAGAGCTCTGGATTGCTCTTGGAGATCTTGATCAAGTAGAAAGAGAAAATAGAGATCTAAAAGAGAATCTTGATGAAGCAAATGAATGTGTTCAGAAACTGAAGGAACAATTGAAGAAATTTAAAGAAAGACACAGAAAATTAGTGAACAACTAAAATAAGAGATAATTGGACTGAAATTGATAGTAGAAGAGAAGAAGAGGATTGAAGAATGTCTGAATACAATGGTGTAGAACAAGTCTAATGAATGCTCTAGACTCGAGCAGGAGATAGTAAACTTAAGTGTGGAACTGGAGAAGGCTAAACTTTGTGAAAATAATTTCAGATCTAGCTTTGATAAACTTGAAGAACTGCTTGTTGGATAGAAACCATGTAAAGACAAAGGTGACTTGAGAGTTGATACTAGTAAAATTTTTAAAGATTTGAAGAAGAATCAAGGAAAGAGGAAGTAAAGAAGGAATTTTGAAAGAAGATCGGATGTGAGACAACCTAATGCACATAGGTACCCCTCTTTCGATGGTGTTTTTTTTTCTTGTAATAAATATGGTCATAGAGCAACTAAATGCAGGACCAAGATGAACCAATTTTTTGGTTCTCTTTCTGGAAAACATTTTGAATGTGGGAAGATTGGACATAAGGCTACAAAATATAGATCTCAAGCGAGAATAATTAGTCGGTAATGAGGAACAAGATTAATGAAGGCATAATTAATCAATTCTTTAATGGCTACTGATATACCTCTAATAAATTTGGACATAGAGCAAATTAGTGTAGATTGAGGAATAATGGAGGATAGTTTAATCAGAAAAGTTTGATCTGTTATAATTGCAACAAACCTGGACATGTATCTAAAGTTTGAAAGAATAAGAAAGGAAAGAAGTCTGCTTTGGAAGAGAAGAGTGAACCGGTAAAGAAGATTGAAAAAGAAGAGATGGATAAGGTATGGAAGAAGAAAGAAGAAGAAGAAAAACCTATGAGTCCTAATGTGTCTGTTCCCTTATTCAGTACAGATGAATTTTTCATAATCTAGACCTAGCATGGTCTTAAGGGAAGTATTATCAAAAGATTATAAAAATCCCCTTGAAGAATGGTGTGTTAGAGGTTGGAACATGGTTGGAATGTGAAGAATGATTATTCAGAGGTTTTGGAAAAATAACTAGAGGAAAATCTATTGGTATGAGGATTTGCTGACAGAATAAGGGCTTTCTGTGATAAGAAGACTATTTTAACAAATTTTTGGTGTCTACAACATTTAATGTGTTTTAGGGTAATTTTGATGGTGTATAAGATGAAGTTTTCAAGTTTTTTTGGTTAAATTGTCCTTTTGAATAGCTTGAACATATGCTTAGAATGACTTTTGGAGTGAGCCTGAAGTATTTTTGAAAGGAATTTGAAGAGATTATATTAAGTAATATGGAATCCTTTTCTCTGATTGCAAAAGGAAAGAAGAAAATCAAAGAAGTTCTATTGAATTTCAAGAAAGCATAGCAATGGATAGTGGATCTTATGGTGTTACCCCTCTGAAGTTGAAAAGAATAAAATTAGAAGAATATGATCATAAGAAAATGAAAGGAATTGAACTAGTGTTGAGCAAAGTTGAATTACAGAACATAAAAACCCTAGGGATGGATTCATGGAGTTAATTTCCGTGGATTGCAAATAAAGAGGTTATCTTGTTCTTGTTGAATCATTTCAAGGATAGAAGTGTTGTTTTGGACAAACCCTATTTGATCTCAAAGGAAGCAATGAAAGCAATCACTAGATTATGTAGCATTGGAGAACTCCCTGGGAGGAAATTTGTGAAGCATAAAGATGTGGAGGAGTTGACTGGAATCAGTAGAGATCTTAGAGCATTGTTGATTGATACACTTGCTGATTCCGTCATTAGGTATGTTGCATATGGTATTTCATACAAAATTTATTTTAGAAACTATGAAAGTTCAACTTTGGCTATTGTTGTACATATTTCCCAAATGATGGTTAAGGAGAACAAACAATTTGATCTATGTAGCTTGCTACTAGAGAATTTTCTTGAAAATGTTTGAATTTCATTAGTTGAGAATTAGCCCTTTCATTTTTTATCCTTGTTGGTGTGTTTGGTGTTTTACATTCTGAATTCTCTACCGGGAAAAGATAATGTGATGTGGGAATCTGGTATCCCTATTGGAAAGAAAATTTACAGATATCTAGAGTCTTTGGAAGATAATGTAAACATGTGAAGATCATATTTATCATGTATGAAAGCAAACCCTTGCTCTGGTATATTTGCGTCAAGTCAATTTTAAGTGGGTTTTTCTAGTATAAAAATAGAATTGGAGGGTGTTATCAGTGATTCCCCTCTGGAATCAAAAAGGAGAAAAGAGATAATTGAAGACATCATTGAAATTTTGGATGAGAAGGAGAATGAATCTCTAACTGGAACTGAATCCCCTGATCCTAATGACATCCAGTCTATGATAGTTGAAGGAAAAATGAAGAATATTGGTGAGCTATGGAATGTTGCCTCACCTATTTACAAACTAAAAATTGATGATGCTCTGGTAGATTATCTACTTAGGAAAGTATTGAAGTATCTATTGTTTCTGATTTCTTGCCAGAAAATCTGATTGAGATTTTTGAAGAAAGGATGTTGCTTGAAGGTTTAGAAGGATGTAAGATGGGAACCTTGGTTGAAAGGAGATGTGAAAAGGCTAAGTAGAGACTATTTGGATTGATTGTGGAAAAAAATAAGTGTATTAAACAAATTTTAGATGTTTTCAAGTATTTTCTTTGGTGGCCTGCAATTGTAGATAATTTCAAAAGCAAAATTGAAGCGATTAAAGTTGAAGTGAGCAACATTGGAAAGAATTTTGATATATTTGAAGATAAAGAAGGGAAGAAAAGAATAAGAGTTGGTGAACTACATGCTAAACTAATCATTACAAAAAGGTAGAGAGATGATGTGACAAAGACCTTTTGGCTTCTTAAAGAAATTGTTGAAGTCTAGTTAGAGCATCTTTCCAAAATTCTTGTTGATGCAAAATATGTTGAGAATCAATGTTCTATTACAACTTTTTCACCCTCTTTTACTCTGTTGGGATTATTGGAAATTACTTGCACAAGTTTGGAGTCTGATGTATTCAACTAGAAGAGGTTGTATCGAGTTCTGAAGGAAAGTTATAAGAAGGTATTCCAGGTGAAGAATGTCATCTTCATTTAAATTTTGTTTGCTTAAAAGCTCTAGATTTTTGGAAGTTTTTGAAAATATTTTGAAATTTTGATGTCACCATGTTTACACTTGTTTTTGGTGCCTTTTTCCATTGATATCAAAGGGGGAGAGATTGGAGTTGGATTTTTTTTTTTTGATATGTTGGGAGAGCTTGAAGGAGAATTTTTTTTACATTTTGCCATAAATCACAAAGGGGGAGATTGTTGGAAGAATGAGTAGGTTATCTATATTTTTTCATTGATGTCACCATGTTAGTAGATGTTGGTAGCTTCATCCAATACTCTAAAACGGGTGCATATAACTGACTTATCTTCTCCTATGGTTGATCTAGTATTTTTGGTGCCTCTCCAGTATTATAGTCTGCATTTCTCCGCAATTGACAATTTATGTTTGTGGTTTTGTTAAATTATTTATTGATGTTAAAAGAATACATGATCAGGTTAATTTGTGTTATGGTGCTCGTATGACGAAGTGACATTACTCTATTGATTGCATTGAAGACTATTCCTGGTTGACTTGTTAAGTTAATTTTGATATGATATGAAAACTTATGTGTGATCTACCTCTTGGTCAAAGACGACATAATGTAACATGCTAATGGTCAAATTGCATTTTGAAAATATCTTGTGGAGGCGATAGTTGATATCTTTTATAAATGAATGGCATATAATTAGGCCAACCTAATTGATGGTTGCAATGGAGATTGGATATATATATACATATATGGTGAAATTTTTTTTTTGAAGAAGAGCTAAGGGCAGGAGGTGAAAAGTGAGAGTGGATGAAGGTGTGTGTATAGACAATAGAGAAGAGATGGAAGAAATAGTGAGGCAGTAATGAATGTAAGGTGTGATTAGAAAGGATACAGTTGGCATGAAAATGAGTGAAGAATGAAGAGTGTAAAGTTTGAATACTGAGCATCTTCATAACTGTATCAACACATGATAAGTGCATCTTTCCAGTTCATTTTGGGCTTTAAATCCTTATTCTATTTTGTATAATCTTGTGTAGGAAGTGATCCTCCTTGTTTGACAGTGAGTCCTTTCTATAGGTAGTGAGCCTTTGTACTTGGACAGTGAGTCCTTTTGGTAGTGAGCCTCTTTTAAAAATACTATATAGTGTGAGTTAATCCTCATCATAGTTTTTCATTTATTAGGTTTTCCACATAAAATCTAGTGTTCATGGTGTTGATTTACTTTCTGTTATTTGTGTTTCATGCTCATATTTAATAACAAAATAGTGTAGTTGAAGAATTGATAAGTGATAAAGTTCAAGTTTGATTTTTTGTGACAACTGATTCACCTTAGAGTTGTCCTATGCCTATTTAACATCCTTTGCATCCTCTTTCCTTTGATCATTATTTCTTGAATTCTCCAAAGGAGTAATATTATATTTTCTACCAAAATTAGAGTTCTCTAGAGTAGGGACACTTACTTCACCCTAATCTCGTGCACATTGTGCATTAGTATTCATCAGAGGAGCAATTTCCTCATTTTTCTTATCACCATTTGTCACATTGCCCTTGAAAACTAAAGATCTATGTCTTGAGTAGATAAATATGGTATATCCTACAGGATGATGTCATTTGGAGGAACTTGGTTCTTACAAGTTACCTCAGCCTTCTTCATTTCTTCAAGGATCTTAGCTATCTTTTCTTCTATCTCTTTCTCTTCTTCTTTTTCTATCTCCATGTCAGAGACTGCTTGCATTTTATGCATACCAAATACACCTTCTTGCAATCTAGAGGGTTCTTGTACTTTATCGTGACCAAATATATTTTTCTCATTTATATTTTCCATATTAGGACTTGATGGATCAACATTAACTTCATTGTGCAATGCATTAATGATCTTCTTTATTATATATTCGGTCTCACTCTAGATATTTCTTTTGACATATTCATCCATGCTCATTACCGGATCTATTCTTATTTTAGTGTGGAACTCCTTGTCTTGTCTTTGGACAATATTTTATTTTTATTCTTGGGAGACATGGATCCTTGATTTTTCAATTCCTTTTTGTTTCATTTATTCATCAACATTTATCACTTCTTCTCTTTTGTATCAAAGCCTCAACAATTCTATCCCGAGCTTTGTTAACAATGTCACTAAAGGGAATGTTCTACATGAGAATATATTCAATGATAACATTCTCAATTATCATTTTTTATTCTAAAGGGACATCTAGATGTAGCTCCATATTGGAACATCCACTTTCCACCCACCATGAAGGGGGCCTTCATGGTGGGTGGAAAGTGACGGGGGACGGGCAAGCCCCTACCCGGTGTTGGGTGGAAGCGGTGGAAGCGCACCAAACCTACTTGGCGCTCTTTACGGCTTAACCACCCCACCTATCACGCTTCTCAAACGGGGCCCTACAAAGATGCGAAAGATTGCCCACTCCCCACTCCTGCGCCTTAGAATAGTAGGGGCCCCCCACTACTATAATTGGGCATGTTACGTATAGATTTCCGATTAATTATAGTAGTGGGGCCCCTACTATTCTAAGGTCAATCTTAGCCTCAAATTAGGCCCTTTCCCCCCTACAATTCTATGGGCTCCCACCCGCCCCCAAGAGAATTATAGCCCGGGGTTCATGGGGGGCGCTTACTTTCCGGGTGGGGGGGAGATATAGGGTGGGGGCCCTTATTGCCGGTCCTCCTTCCCTCGGCTCAGTAACGGAATCGGGTCGAGCGGGTTTCATCCCTCCAGATCCGCCTTGCCCTAAAATTCTATGGCTAACCCGACTCCGTCTCCTCTATCTAATGATCTCGTTCCTCAGCCCGGGAACCTTCTAGTCCCACCCAACCCTGGCAACCCCCCCCACCCGCCCTACTATTCTAAGGCCCGTTGATCTGAATCGGGATCATGCTTAGAATAGTAGGGCGGGTGACCGAGTTCCACTTCATTGGCTATCACCCTCAATAGGCCACCCCTATCTAGCCCTAAAATTCTATGGCGACCGATAAAGCCTTCGACCGAGCAACCCCGAGAAAGCCCGATCTGTATGGCTTTGCCAAGCCGAGTGATTAACTTCCGACCGAACCCTCATTTTCTCCATCAAGAGTGATTGATCGACAGCAGGTCGGATCAAGTTAGGCATTTCTAGGTCATTCCCCCCCCTGGTTCATCCGCCAGAAGGGAGTCGGAGTCTGCCGATCAAGTGGGATTCCTCAACCCGCCCGAAGGTGTGGGGAATCGGAGCTATTTATTCATATGAGTGGACATCAGAAGCAGGTGGAGCTAGCTATCTATCGGGTGGAGTCCTTTCTCGCAACCGACAAGGGCCCGGGGATCCGGAATGAGGAAGTGTTAGCGGGTCCCTCCCGCCCAGATAAATGGATCGACGAACTAACTATACATGCTCCCTCACTCGAATCGTAGGCCGTAGGGGGAGAAATAATAATAATGATTCGATACGATTTGAGACAGAAGATTCCAGATGTTCCCTATAGCCTTTTTTCCATTCATTGAGATGATTTCACTAGGGTGGAGCTAGGGTTTACTAGCCATTTCAGTGCTTGGAATTCCCAATCAGATAGGTACAAGTGGACATGAGAGGTGGAAGGGAGATGACAAGAACAATGATTGGTAGAGACGTGGATGAGAACAGTTCGGGTAGGCTTAGTTGTTAATACGTAGACAATAATCGATTGGGGTGGGCAGGTCGACGATGTTGGGGGTAGTTAAGTCCTCTATTCCTGCCTACCTCTCCTGACCCGGTTGGTTTTATTCTCTCTCGGGCTCTCGTGCTCTTTAAGGCGAGTTTCGACCTCCTGGGCTATCTCAATCCAATCAATCGAACCGGTCGAGTGACTGAATAAAGAGCATTTCCAAGAAACCTGGTCCAAACAAGTTCCTTAGCATTTGGAGACATCCCGAATAGGGCCAGGTGCTGGCCGCTGGGTCCACTACTCTATATATGTATCGAGCCACATGAAAGCTCTTTCCCTTTTTCACTACGAAGTACCAGCCGCCCCTGCATGGGAACTATAATCCCCACCACAAACCCCACCGTAAGGCCAATATGGTCGGCGCCGAAGGCACGCCTGCTAGGATAAGCCTACCATAGAAAACTTTTAGGGGCCCGGGCCCCGCCCCCTGGCGAATAGTAGGGCGGCTGGTAGTCGGGCCCTTCGTGCATGCAGGACCGACCCCCCGTATATTCTAAGGGGCCCGGTAGATTATATTCGTGGGAGGATAGCCGGGATAGGCCTTGGGTGGGAGGCTATAGTTGGAGATAGAGCGGGTCTGATTCTCATAGACATAATTATGGATAACTCATGGCATCTTGATACACGGTGGAAAGATGTGCTTCCCAAGCAAGATACATAGGGGCGGGTAAGGAATCCGATTCGTAATGGGATGGGTGGGAACTGGCACGCTTTCGATCAACACCTGAGAAAGGCCCTAGGGATTACGCGGTAGGCACGATTATACCACGGCACTGGGAGATGGGCCCTTTATCTATCTACGGAGGGATGAGATAGATGCGTTGAGCTCACAGCGGACCCATCCCTTTCTCTGTCCCATGCTGTCTCTGGTGGCTATCCCCATCTACATCCGGATATACATGGGTGTTACAAATATGTATACATCCGAATCTACACCAACCAATGGAGTTAGAACTCCCTGCTGATGGCAGCCCCTAGAGACAGCAGCCATGAAGGCCTTCTTTCCCCGAGAAGGTTGGTGGGCTCGGTTCATGATTAATTCCCCTTATTTCCTATCTTCCTTCGGCTCTTCTCGGAGAGGGCTTTTGGTTGGCATCATATCACATACGCCCTTAGAATAGTAGGGGCCCTAAAATTCTATGGGCGCCCTAAAATTCTATGGCTCAATAAATGAATAGAAGGGCTCAGTGGAGACTTAACCCCCCTGGGGCTGCAGGGTGGGAGGCCGGGGCCCTATTGCCACCCACCCACCCCCGGTGTGGAGGGAATTATAGTTCGGTGGGCCCTACTATTCTAAGGATCAATGCTTTAGAAGCAGTGCTTGGTCAAGTGGACAGCTATCACTCGCTTGATAGATCAATTCCTTAATCTGTATGGGAGATACCCATCACTGGTGGACCTTGCTCCTTTTCCCTTCCCCCATCCCTTCCGGACTTAATAAAGAAAGGCGGCCCATGCTTCCCAGCAGGGTGGGAAAAGTTATAGCTTATAGCATCTCGGTAGGGCCCCCCCTCTCCTAAATGAGCACTCGCTTTTGAATCCCGACCCGGCACGGAATGAATCAACTGCAACATCGACTACTATCCGGCAATAAAGCGGGCGAAAGCACGAACCCATCAACTAACACATGCCTAAAGCGAAGCTAACACCCACTCAACCACGCATACACAGGGCGGATACTGGCCGCTGCACTCGACACTATCCCGATAGTGGTCGTAAAAGGCTGATCGGCGCTACTACTAGATACGTAACATGATGGTAACATCCATCATGCTACGGAGCATATAATGCTAAAGGTCCGCCCTGAGGTCCCAACCCCACCACCCATGCTCTCCTCAGGTCGGTGCCCGAAGGGCAGGTCGGCACTCTTTCTTATCTTTCCTAACAACCCGAAACTACTCTTCTCAAACCATACCACCAGCGGTCCGTCTTATCCGCTTATCGTCTGGTGTTGGAGGCCCTATAATTCCCCCCCCCACCCAGCACTCCATTCATGCTACGGTCCAACCATACCATATACGATCGAGTGGTATGTATGCTTGGTTGCCGGGAGAGGGAGAGCAGCCCTGACTTCAGTCGTTGGGTCGACTATCGACTATCGACTGTTTACCAACCACTCAACCGGGGCATTCATGCACCCCTTCCTATAGACGTAACATGATGCGCATCCAACTAGACCCAACACCGGGTAGAAACCAACCATACTATATGATGGGTCACTCTCCCTCCTTCCGGACCAACACTCTCCACTCGACCTGCCCTTCGGGACCGGGGGGGGGGCGGGAGGCTATAGAGTTCTTGGAGGTAGATTATAGAAGTGGGAGGGGTAGATTATAGTTAGTTCTTGGAGGTAGATTATTATTATAGAAGTGGGAGGCCCGGTAGATTATTGTTGATACGCCTCAGGTCGGTCCCGCCTACTATTCTAAGGGGGGGCTGGTCGGTGGGGTTTGCAGAGCCAACGTATTGGATGGATATCTACACTTACTCTTTTTACTAGAAGGAATGACTTATGGGACCGAAGGCCATAGATATATAGGGCCTAAAGAGCGGGCAGTTGTCGATTCTTCTCTTCGGGGGCACGAGAGCGATCTCTACTCTATAATGCTCGACGATCGATCTCTATCGCTCGACGATCGATCTCTATATTCCGTCAAGATCGATCTCTATTCAGAGGATAGGGGCCCGCGAGTTGAGTCTTATCTAAAGCTAAGAACTTAATTGTTGTCGGGTAGAGAGGAGATGGGACCCGACAACAATTTCTATATCTATCTATAGATAAATATAACGGGGGGAGTGCCGACTATAGATAGTTGCCCTCGGCCTCCCCTGGGAATAGAGTAAAGGCTATCGCCGTATATGGATATGAAGGGAGCATGACTATAGATAGTCTCCCTCGATCTATCGAGAGCATGAGATAGTCTCCCCCCGGGCTCCTCCCCCAGCTATAGAGAGTAGGCCGTCGGGGCCTATCTGAAGTAGCTGCCAACTATAGATTAGATACTCACCCGCTTCGCCGTCTGAGAAATATATCCTTGTCCAGTTGGTGGCATAGATGAATCTCTAAGTCGAGTTCGGCAGCATAGTAATTCCCACCCACCCTGGCTAAGTCAAGCTATTTTCCAAGGATTCCTGAACTATTCCCCTTGGATTTGTCACCGACCTGTGGCTGCGCCACCGACCATATGTGCCTTAGAGCGCTATATCTCCCGCCCCCCCGAAACTTATTGCCTCCCACCCACCCCCATCCATGGCTTCGCCCACCGCCCGAGAAACACCGCCCTAGCGCTTACGCGACCTGCCCCCCCATTCCCTTAGAATAGTAGGGCGAATGGGATGGTGGGGTTGGACCGACCTAAGGCGAGTATGGTCGGTCCCGAAGGGGCATGGTCGGCAGCGAAGCTGTCCCGACCTGAGGAGAGCATGGGTGGTGGGCCCTACTATTCTAAGGGACCTCAGGTCGGGAATGGCGAAGCTGTCCCGACATGAGGTGTATCCCCAGGAATATAATCTACCTCAACTATATCTCCCGGAACTATAGTTTCCCACCCCCCCCCCACCCCCCCTTATAGTTGTTCGGTCCCAACCCCACCGACCTATATTCCTTTGCAAGGATGGGAACTCCTCCATAATGCAACTATCCCTGTTGCGGGTTCAAACTCCATAATTCTAATGCAAGCTCTCCGGGGGGCTCGCCACGAAGATATAGTTGTAGCGGTAGGGCCATCTTCTATACGTAACATGCCTACTCGGTTCTGCTGCGGGATGGCCCTACCCCTACTATTATAAAGGGTTCATTAGCCAGATTCTATACGCCTATAAAATGGTAGGGGGGGTGGGCCCCTACTATTCTAAAGGGAGTCGATTCCAGCAGATTCTATACGCAACTAGAGTTTCCCACCCTGCTTCCCGAAACTATTGCCAGGGAACTATTACCTCCCACCCTGCAGGGTGGGGGGGAATTCTACGGTTCCCCGGGGGGCATAGTCGCCCACCCCCCTCTTTCTATTCTCCCACCCCCCCCCCCTACAATTCTATGGGCTATTCTATTGGTAGGGGTAGGGGTAGGGGCCCTCTTCCTCCCGGGCCCCACCCCGACTCAAATTCCCTCCCCCCCCGCCCCTACTATTCGACCACCCACCCTGCCAAAGTTGGCATGTTACGTATAGAACTCAAGATCCGTCTATCCGTCTCTTTATCCGAATAATATATTTTAGGGGTCGTCTCTGTATCCGTCTCAAGATCCGTCTCTCGATTCGACGATCCGTCTCTCCCTACTATTCTATGGGCCGCCGATCGATGAGAAATATCAGCCGATTGATCAATAAAGATCCGCCCGCCGATCGATGAGAAATATCAGTCGATCGATCAAGAAATATCCGCCTCTCAATTCCCCTACTATTCTATGGGCTGCCCTACCCCTACTATTTCTAAGGCCCCTAAAATAAAGAAATAAAAGGCTATATATCAATTTGGTTGGGTGGGCCTAACTATTATACCCATCCCCCCCTGGGTGGGTGGTTATGTTGCCGTTCGACGTACATTAATGGCAGGGGGCTAGCAGGCTGATGGCATTAACCCCCCCTGCAGGGAGGGCCCCTAAAATTCTATGGCCCTAAAATTCTATGGGCAACTATAATAACGAAGGGGAACTTTAGCCCCCCACCCAACCCCACACACGTTCATTAATACGGCAAATCACTATGCCCCCCTGGGGACCTTCTATGCCCACCCACCCAACCAATGTTTCTACATAAAACTTTGGATGGGAGTCAGTCCCGCCCTACCTCATAGTTGGAAGGAGCCTACCTACTTAATGGCCGCCCTAATTCACGAGCCCCTCAGAACCGCAGGTTCAACTAGAACTATAATCGAACTATAACTATAATCGGCTCCCCCGGTTGCTAGTATAGTTTTCTAAGGGAGTTCAAGAAAGGAAGTTAGGTCCGATGGAAAGAAAGAAAGAAAGAAAGATAGAGTGATCTAGGTCCGATGGAAAGAAAGATAGAGTGATCACCCCACAATAAAGATAGAGTGCCGGTGCCCCGTGTCTAGCATATGTTTACCACCAGGGGGTGAGGGATGGCCTAATGTTCGAGGGAGGGAATGTTCGAGTAGACCCCTACCCTCCGCCTAACGAGGAGCTACCGATGGGCCACAGCAGGCAGTAGCTAACTTTCTCTTGGCTAGCTCGAGATAGTATTGTCGGAAGGAAGACTGAGGGCCCCAGTTCAGATTGGCGAGTTCAACTATCGTTGTGTTCGAAGGCCGTTTGAGCAGGAATGGATAGTTTTCCGTGTTCAGTTCAGGTAACTGTTCAGGGGGAGAAGTTAGCTCCTTCTTGCCTGGGGGTGAGGACAGGTAATGGCAAGAAAGTTCAATACCTCCTGCAGGGAGTGCCCGGTGTTGTTGAGTCAGTCTCGCATCCA
This sequence comes from Sequoia sempervirens, assembly GCA_007258455.2. Lineage (NCBI taxonomy): Eukaryota > Viridiplantae > Streptophyta > Pinopsida > Cupressales > Cupressaceae > Sequoia > Sequoia sempervirens. Next base: position 50,406,793 of record VDFB02252616.1, read on the forward strand.
TCAACTATAGGGCAGGGAGACTAGTTCATTACCGTTGGGAGCTCCGGTGACAACAAATAGGAACCGATGGGTGAAAACAAATAGGAGATGCTCGGAGGTGAAGGATGGCTAGGGCAAGGGATATTGGAGATGCTAACCGGGGGTTCAGGATGGATAGATCCGGTAACAGTTAACGAGGTTAGTTAGTTAGGAGTTTCCTCCCCTAGTTAGTTAGGAGTTTCCTCCCCTCACCCACGGAGCCTTTCTCGAAGAATATAGTTCTCCCTCTCTCCGGAGAAATCTAGCTATATGAGATAGCATACCCGCCTACACCTCCGGTTGTGCTTAATGGCCGAACGAGGAAGGAGCCTACCTGAGCTTTCATTTTCCCAAAATAGTTTATTTGGCCTATCCTGCCGATTGCATCCATCGATCAGGCCAATAAACTACTTTCTTCTAGAATTCCCAGGAACTATAGTTTAGAACGTCGAACCTGGGCTAGAAGAACCTACCTTCTTTCTTGAACCTACCTTTTCTACCTCTTCCGGCCATCCATCCTTTCTTTCTTGTAGCTCGGATGATTCGAACGTCAGTGATAAATCTAGCCGGCGTCCCATCTGGAGCGAACCGGACAACTCTGTCCGGCCAAAACCAAACCAACCCCGGTTGCGCCGGGCTAGGGTTTGGTCGTCGGCCGGATGGAGCCCGGGCCAATGGGTCGGCTAGTGAGTACCCAGTTTGGTAGCAAGCATTGGGTGGAACTGTGAGTGTCGTCTCACGAGTTAGCGCCTCTAAGTCTGGTTAATAGTGCAGAAAATCCTTGACTGGATTACACAACTCTGTTCCCGAAACCGATGCCCCATCATCGTGACCCAACTATTGAGGGGCGGCTCGTTTGAGGGCAGCAGCGGTATAAAAAGGTAATAGGGCGTGGCCGCTGACCACAAGGAATAGGTTGGCGGTCCCCGTGGGCCTACCACAGGAGCACGTAGGGAACAGCCCACGTGATTGAACACCTCGAAAGTGTCTTTGTCCACGGTAGCGAACTCTAAACCCAACCTCTTACCACCATCTGTTGTCTGATGGGGCACATCCCTGTGGTAAAGGAGCACAGGGTGTTTACGGCCAAACACGGATGCTATCCTTTAGAGTCAGGCAGCTGCGAATCCGATGACTTCTAGTGTTAATGGGCGTCACCGTAATCAACCGGACTATTGCCGTGTCGACCGCCCCGGAGAGTGCCCCGAAGTACCCCACAGCGCTCGACAACCACTAACCTAGAGGGGAAGGATCGTAGAAGGGGCGAAGTTGCCAAGTGACATCGTCTCCGCTTGCTGGTCCTTTCTAGAGGGGCGGGAAAGTTCTCGTTCTGATGTGTAGCATGGGTGAGGGGATCCCATCGCCGGTAAGGGGGCAGAGAAGACTTGAGCCCAATGTGTCAACGGATAGTACGACAGGGATAGTGGCGCGTACATGGGTTAATTGCCAACCATCAACCTTAGCATGGATCCACCATGAATAAAAGGTGGGCAAGGCACCCACTCTAGTGGGGATCGAAACTCTAGAGAAAAATCCGTTGGATCACAAACTGTTCGAAAAATAGGTACAGTGGTGCGCCGTTTATCTTTGTTCGTAGAAAGAGTTATTCCGGTCAGGTGATTGAAAAGTAGAAGGAAGATCGGTAGGCGGGGGCTAGGCCAGAAGCAGCACTATAGACAATAGGTTATCTGCCCTCCCCGAGGCCCAATACAGCCGATAGGGTGTATTGGATCAGCCTCGGCAATTCTCCTCCTTCCTCCCCCCGCCTTCTCAGTTGCAACTAAACACCATCCACTTGGTCGGTTAGGTTCCGGTACGATCGGTAGTGCTCGGATAGTTATAGTTAGTTGGATCGCTACCATGTGGGGAGGTTCGATACGATACAAAACACCTATGCCATCTACTGTAGGGTCCATCCTTCTGTCCACCATAGGAGGACTTACTGGAATAGTCCTGGCGAATTCCAGGCTAGACATTGCTCCGCATGATACTCATTACGTGGTTGCACATTCCCATTATGTACCTCCCATGGGAGCCGTTTTCGCTTTATTCGCAGGATTTTACTTCCGGGTGGGTAAGATCTCTGGTCGAACATACCCCGAAACTTTAGGTCAAATTCATTTTCGGATCACTTTCGTCGGGGTGAATTTGACCCCCTTTCCCATGCATTTCTTGGGGCTTTCGGGTATGCCACGTCGCATTCCAGATTATCCAGATGCTTATGCCAGATGGAATGCCCTTAGCAGCTTCGGCTCTCATGTATCCGTAGTTGGGATTCGTCATTTCTTCGTGGTCGTAACAATAGCTTCGAGCGGTGAAAAGAACACGAGTGCTCCAAGCCCCTGGGCGATCGAGCCAACCACACTGGAATGGATGGTACAAAGCCCTCCAGCTTTTCATACTTTTGAAGAACTTCCAGCCGTCAAAGAGACCAGCTCTCTCCCCCTATAAATTCTATGGCCCCCTACAATTCTATGGGGACCAGCTCTTCATCTCTAAGCGGCACAAGGATTTGTCTCTGAGCGGCACAAGGATTTGTCTCTAAGCGGAATTATTAGATCTAGTTGGAGACCAGCTCTTCATCTCTAGTGATCTATTCCAATTATAGTTGAGCGGGCCCCTATCCTCGGTAGGGTCTAGTGTTGTGCTAAAGAGAAAGGGAAGAGTGGGCGGGAGAGAATATTAGTTGGAACGTTTTTTCGGAGGTTGCCTCCACAGCCCTATGATCTAGACTCTATAATTGGCCCTCTCCTCTACCCCGATTCTATACGTCCTATAAAATGGTAGGGGGCCAACTCCCCTACTATTTGAAGGGCCACCCACCCTGCATTGGGAGGATATTATAAAGCGAATAGTAGGGGAATTCTATGGGCTCCCACCCCCCCTACCATTTTATAGGACGTATAGAATCTGGCTATCACTACCCCAGCCCCCTACAATAACTAGAATAGGGGGGTGGGGGGGGGTAGGGCATTCCAACAACCAAATCACTAGAAGAATTCTGCAGGGTGCCTGCCCTATTATTATATTATTGTTGGGTGGGAATAGAAGATGCCGGGTGGGATATAGTTCCAGGGCCCTACTATTCGCGAGGGCCCTACGGGCGGAAACTCTAGTTTCGGGGGCATGTTACGCGAGAGGAATCGAGAACGCATGCACTAGAATTCCCCCCCAACTATCTCCCACCCACCCCGCCTATAGAATGGTAGGCCCTACCTCCTTGACGGTCGGGAGAAGCGACCTGCAACAGTAGTTGACTCCACCCCTACCTCCGGAGTTGAGGAGAATAGCCGTGTGTGAGGCAATCTATAGCCGGGGAAGTAGGGTGGGAGGCCCCTACTATTCGCCAGGGCGTTGGCGCCGCTATAGCCATTGATGCTTTAGCGCAGCTCACTCCTGGTTGGTCCCACTCACCATAGCCATTGATTCATTCCCTCTCGTGCCACATCCGTATCAAGTAATGGTAGGCTCTCGTTCACTGCCTATCCATCCAGAGGCAGGCATTGATTCATTCATTGAGGTGTTTTTTTGCCCAATGTCGGATTCTCTCCATGTCTCACAATAATATTCCCAGAGGGGCGATCAATCGTCTCTGGTCTGACCACTAAAGTAAGAATAGACAAACCAATGGATCGTGACAAATAAATATGACCATATATAGTATGGTTTAATGGGGAGGTACAGAGGTGCACCATTCATCGGGGGCAAGCCATCCAGGAAAGACATACAACAAATGAGCTAGGGGCGGACATCTCTCGCTTTCGAGTCGACGATCTGATTGGTTTGGAAATCCCTTCTTCGTCCGGTAGAGGGATAGACCCCGGTCCCGGTAGCATGATGTTTGGCCAAACCCTGTCGAAGCCAAGATGTGAACTTCTGGGGAAGCAGCTGCTAGCGGGATGGATAGATGAAAGAGTTCTGGGTGTTCGGATCCATGTCGATGGGTAGCCTTCAGGGGGAATCGGAAGAATGAGGAGAGCCAGGGTCGACCTATCATTAAAACCAATCATTTGGAGGCCACCCACCAACTATATCTGGGTGGGTGGGAACTATAGGGTTCCGGGAACAGTAGTTGGCGGGGTTTCCCACCCTTTATGTGTCATCCTACCCGAGATCTCCACTTCCCGCTTTCTGTCTTAAGCTGTAGGAAACTTGTTATGCGGGAGAATATGAGATTTCATTTGTTCAACCCAGGGGAGTGAAGAGGGATCGAACAGTTCCCTCACACTCATCGACTTAACCAGTTCCCTCAGTGGCTAGGGTCTCACCCGTGGCGGATCAGTGATAGTAGCATCTCCCCCATCAATGACTTCACACTATTCGAACATCCACTTCACCACATCATTCCAACATCACTGGATAGATGCTACCCATACCCAGTCATACCCATACCCATTAATATGGCATGAGGCGGGTGGGTCGGGGGGGAATCAGCCGTTCCGGAACTATAGTTTCCCACCCACCCGAACCTACTATAGTGGTTCTCTGGCCCCTACCATAGAATTTTAGGGGCTATGGGGGCCCTAAGGCGAATAGGTCGGTCCAACCCCAGCCACCCCCACCCCCCCATTATAGTTGTTGTTCCATATGGTCGGTGCCGAAGGCTGAACTATAATGGGGGGGTTGGGGGGCAGGGCGAGCCGTTCATTAATAAACCTGCAATTATAGTTGCTAGAATCGAGCTAGAATAAGCCCAACCCCACCACCCAGGGCCCATCTCAACTAGAATCTACCGGGGCCTCCCACCCCAAGGCCTGCCTTCGGCACCGACCATATTGGCCACAAACCCCACCGACCATGCCCTTCGTGCATGCAGGACCGACCCTAACCCCCTCGGCTAGAAATAGAATTGGGGGGGCGAGTATGGTCGGTCCTGCATGCACGCCCCTACTATTCTAAGGGGAATCTACCTCCACCTCCCACCCCCCGGATGAACCCGAAGGGTCGGGTGGGTATAGGCAATAGGGTGAGAAAGCGAATATAATCTACCTCCAACTAATCTACCTCCCTGCAGGGGGGGCTAGCAGGCTGTGCCTTCGGCACCGACCATATGGCCTTAGGGGGCCCGGTCCCTTCGGGCATGGTCGGTCCCTTCGGGCATGGTCGGTGGGGTTTGCCCCCTCCTGCCCTATCCTACAGAACAGAGGGCAAGAATGAAAGTATTTTGCAGGGGGCTAGCGTTAATTCTCCCATCCTTCCAACCGGGGGTGTGGCCAGTTAACTAGTTGTTAACAACGATTGATGTTCCGGCACATTCTACTTCCGGCTATATTATCCTTGTCCCCTCCCTCCTTCATTAGGGTAGGTAGTCCCTCCTTCAGTTATCCATCCTGCCCAGGGCAACTATAGCTAGGCCATCCGTGCAGGGGTGAATCTGTTTGTTCTCTGATTCAATTACCGAGGGAGTAAAGACTTCATGTTAGGCCAATCTCCTCGATCGGGGAGGCGGGTGGTCTCTTCTCTTTCTCTTTGGGCCTTCAACAACCGGGGGTGTAGGCTAGCCTTGCTGTTACCATCCTCAACTCGTTTCCGATCCCAGTTGGCCATCCCTCATCACCCCCGGTAGCTCCACCGATCAGGATAGGGCTCTGTGCTCGGAGCCGGGGAAGGGCTCATGCTGTTCCATCCCCCCATCCGGGGGTTCATCCAGCCCTCACCCACGCACCCCCTGTAAAGAACTATCTCTGGGGGGCAAGCCGGATAACGTTAAATGCCGTGGGTGGGAGGAAAGAACGAACTGCCCTATCTAGAAAGCTAAACGAACTGGAGCCCATGCGAGCACCAACCCTCCCTCGAACATTCTCTTCCTTCTTCCACTCCCTCCCTAATTTGCAGTGGGGCTGTCACTTTTTTCCGGAGGGAGCCGAACAATCATCCAATGCTGTTAGCTATTATTTCCCCTTCTCAGTGGGGCCTGTAGACTAGTTACTCTGTGGGCTGGCCATCCTCAACTTAACCTCTGAGAACCTAACAACATATTGTGCTTTCCCACAACAGCTTCTTGAACTAGTCTGTCACCCGGCAATGAAGGACTACCGAGGGACCCCATAGCCCCTACCATAGAATTTTAGGGGCGGGGCCATAGAATTTTAGGGAATGGAGGAGGGACCCCATAGAATTTTAGGGCTAACCTTCCGACAGGACCTTCCGTGCAGGGGTGTGGGCTGGAGAATACTATCGGCACAACCGGTTCATCGGGGGTGAGGAGCTAGAAACGTTGGAAGGTGAGGGAGATGCCTACCATCTCTATATCCTCCCACCCCCCCCCTGTTCTCCTCCCATCCTATCCCATACAGGGGGTGTAGGAAGGGTAATGGGAAGGGAGTGGAATACAGATTGATGTTTCCATCCGGGGGTGAAGGGAGGCAAAGTTAACAATCCAACCCGGGGGTGAAGGACCATCCAGCCACCAGGGCTTTCCCTGCCTCCCAACAACTAGAATAAGGAGGGGGCCGGTAGAAAGTTAGGATGGCCAGCCGTGGGTGGGAGGATGGCTTCTGAACTCGGCTCCCTACTATTCTAAGGGTCTGCTACCGAGGGTGAATGCACAGACCTAGTTTCTAGTTGAGGCATGGGATTAACGATTAGTTGGTTGTGGGAGGCCCCCCCGGTATATTAGTTGTGGCGTAACATGACTACTATATCGGGCTGAGACTGTTTTTTCTCTTAGAACCTTGACCGTGTAGGCGGTCTCATCTTATTGTTTGGCTGTCCTAGAATTAATTCTAGATAGTTCCTTGTCCTGTCCAGCTAAAGAAAGTCCATCGGGGGTGGCGGAATCAAAGAAAGTCCATCCGGTATTAAAGCCGCCGCCCATCGGCCATCCTTTTTCACCAGGGTGGCATGGAGAACAGTTGTTCTTGTTAACCTGCTGTGAAAAACGGCCTGAGAAACTTTGGATGGTCTCCGCCCCACTCTCCCTCTCTGTATTTGCTCCGCCCCATGGATGGAGATTGGCTGCTTCCTTCCGGTTTCACTATTCTACTTGGTATTAGACTTCCGGTTGCCCTTATAGTTGTTACTGGACTACCGAGGGACCTAACTTGAACTCCCTCCCGAATTCAACTACCCGGTTCAGGCTGGCCAACCCCACTGAAGGCTGGCCGTAGCTCGGATGGACAAACTGCTTCCTCATTGAACCCCTACTATTTTAAGGCTCCTCTGAACTGCTTTCTCATTGAACCCCTACTATTTTAAGGGGCGGGACTGCTTTCTCATGAACTGCTAGGAGGACAAGAAACAACGACATCTAGAATAGTAGGCCTCCTCCCACTAGAATAGCTCCAGCTGCATTTGATCTTGTCCTGCATCCGGCTCGGAATGTTCTTGCAACCACATCCGATCAAGGGAGAAGGAGAAGCGGTAGCTGCTGCTTGGATCTCGGATATGATTCATTTCATCAATGGTGGGAATAGCATTTGTCAGATATTCCCAAGGGGAAAGCCTTTATTCATTCCCGAAGTCACTTCCAAGGAGCTAGGATTATCCGAAATATTTTTCTCTGGTTCATCGGGACAGGATTTCAATTTTGTCCCGGGAGGGAAGGAATTTCTATCTACTGGCCTAGTGGCGAGGGGAGAACTTCCTACTGCCTTTCTCTATCGACTGCTAGTGGCAGGAGGGGAATAGCCTACTACCTCTATCCATCGACTGCTAATGGCGGGAGTGGAGTAGCCTACTGCTTTTCTATTTCCTGCTAATGGCGGGGCCTACTGATCAGCGATTCCCCAACCTTTCTATTGGAATTAATACGAGACGAAGGAACCCGTATCTCCCTCGCTGGAGTATCGGATTCCGGAGGTGTATCCGACTCGGATCGAATATCTATCTCTTTAGAAAAAGGAATTGATGATGGATTAACTGGGTCTGTCTCTCCCTTCGAGAAACCAAGACCCCACCATCCAAGGCCCATCTCGGCTATCCTCCCACAATAAGGCGAATAGGTCGGTCCTGCATGCACGAAGGGCCCGACTACTAGAGAACCACGGCCCCTGGCGAATAGTAGGGGGCCCGGAAGGGCGGTTCAGCAGAACTCCCCCTCAAATTCTATGGCGGGGGCAGGATTTGAACCTGCAGTCTTCAGGTCATGAGCCTGACGAGTTGACCAATTACTCTACCCCGCTGCGACCCTATAGTCTAGTTCGAATCCTCGCCCTATCCAAACTATCCCCGAGTTCTTCAGAAACGGCATCGGCCCTCAACGCCATCACTTCGACCCAGCCGGGGCTAAGCACCCCACCCAGATTCTATACGTAACATGGGTGGGTGGGCCCCTGTCTTTATTGTTGCCGGGTACCGAATAGGCCGGGGGTGGGGAGTGCCCCCTACAATTCTATGGGCATTAGTTGGAGCTCGGGAGGGAGAGATACTACTAGAAAGCCGCCTAACCTATGATAATCCCAACTACCCTTCAATAGCTTCTGGCATGAAACGCCGCCCGCCATGCCTACGGCTAGCTGTGGTACGCCGGCACTTGATCCTTCGTCTTGCTGGCTCATATGACTGGTGAAGTGACCCTACTAAATTGGGGTGGGGGGGATCGAACCCTACCGGCACTTGATCATTCGTCTGGATCATATGACTGTGAAAGTGACCCAACTCAATTCCTCTAAGGAACCATTTCTCAAAAAGGGCTCATATGACTGGTGAAGTGACCCTACTAAATTCCCCTAAGGAACACGGGGTGATGACGAGTTCGACGTTTGGCTCATATGACTGGTGAAGTGACCCGGGGCCCTTCAACTTAATATACCGGGCCTTTCGCCCTAAGACCCCTACTATAACTATAATGGGGGGTGGGTGCGAAGCACGCAAGGGCAAAAGTTTGGCTCATATGACTGGTGAAGTGACCCCCCCATAGAATTGTAGGGCTACTCTAGCAGGTTAATGAATCCCGGGTGGGGGGGAATAATAATCAACCATCTTCCAATGATCCCCTTAAAATAGTAGGGGGTTTTGCTCATATGACTGGTGAAGTGACCCAACTCAATTCCCCTTCCTAACCCTACCGGCACTTGATCATTCGTCTTGCTCATATGACTGCACCAACCCCACCCCCCCATTCTATTTCCATATGGTCGGTGCCGAAGGCATGCCTGCTAGGATAAGGTGGGTCGGGAATTCTAGTCGGTAGATTCCCTACTATTCTATGGGGGTGGGAGGATAGCCGGGATTTGCCAATGCAGGGCGGGAATTATAGTCGGTAGATTATTCGACCCAACTCCAGCCGCCCCCCCGGGAGGAAGATTAGTTTAGGGGGTTCAGATTCTAGACGTAACATGCCTCCCCGGTTCTTTCTTATTCCAATATTATTTTATGCAGAATGAAGGGCCTTCTTAGCAGAATGAAGGGCCTTCTTAATGGCATCAGCTTGCTAGCCCTCCTCCAATTCTAGTTGGTGGGAGGATATAGGATAACCCCCCACCCAACTACCTGGCTAAGAATAGTAGGGGCCCGTAGCCCACTGCCATGGCATCAGCCTGTGGTGAATAAGGCGCCCCCCACAATAACTTAGGCATCTACCTCTTAGGCCCCTGGCGTCGAGGTACCAGGGCTTTGCCCCATAGAATAGTAGGGCCGCCCTGCGCTTCGCTACCGCCAACCCCACCGGGGGGGGTGGGAGGATAGCCGGGATACGCCTTGGGAACTTAGGAGGCCCCCCCTTCAGGGAGGTAGATTATTGTTGATACGCCTTAGGGTGGGCGGAGCCTGGGCGGTACCAAACCAAGGACGAATGGGTAACTATAATGGGGGGGTGAGAGCGGGTGGGGTTGGTACCGACCATATTCGCCTTGGGTGGGAGGCCCCTACAATTCTATGTGGGTTTCGGGGGGTTGGGAGATAGGCGGGGCCCTTGGGTAACTATATAGGGGGGGCGGAGGGGTGGGAGATAGGCGGGGCCCTTGGGACTGACCAAAGGCGAGTATGGCCCATAGAATTTTAGGGCGGTGGGTTACTTTGGTGGCCCAACTCTATAGCCTCCCACGAATATAATCTACCTCCTTGTTGCAGGGGGGCCCGGTGGGGTCCGCCTTGGGTGAACACACTATAGTTTTCTACCCACCCTCCCCCAACTCACCTATACACTCACCCGGCCGGGGACGCCCTTACGCAGCCATTCAGTCAGTCGGGTGTCTCGCCTCTACCCACAGAGCCCCAATCAGAACCATCAAACCCACCCACAGATAGCTACAAAGGGCCGCCTTCTCTATTAACCCAATCCGATGTGGGGTGGCGGGGCATGTTACGATCTAGACGATCGACCCAAGGCCGACCACTCCCGATTTCTCCAACATTAGCTCCCACCCATCCAACTATGATTCCCGCCCAGCCCCCCCTACTATTCTATGGGCCCTTATAATATAGGGGGGTCGGTCGCGAAGCGCTGGTAGTTGTGGGGGGGAATTATGGTTACGAATAGCCTTCTCCAAACACCTGGAAACGATGGGAAACAGCGGCACAAATACCTCTATCGATCCACCGCGGGTGAGACTTCGTCCATTTCAGCACCTCTGAAGAACTGCCTCGGAAATTGAATATCGGGATCACCCTCTACCCTAAGCACCGATTGATTAACGCCAGCTTCTGCTGCTTAGTGGGAATCAATTTGAGCTGGACAGTTCTGTTACCAACTGCATAAGCTCCACAGAGACAGGTTTCGGGCTCACAGAAAGCACGGCCAACCTACTGACCTGTCCGAACCACCAGAATGAATAGAGGCACTTGATTCAAATTCATAGTTGTACTGGCGGAAACACAACCACAACCACTACCCTGCGCTTCGGTGAAGACCGACCCCCTACTATTCTAAGGGGCCTTAGGGGCCCTCCCACCCTGCAGGGGGGGCCCCCACTGGCACTAAGGGGTTCGTTTGAATGATCGATCTCAGATGAAAATGCACGGAACAAGCATGGAAGCATCGGACATTACTTTTCCAGAATCGCTATAGGTCTCAGCCGCACCTAATAAGCTACATCCAGTCTTCTATACTATCCATGTCGCTCCACCACCGCCTATCTATAGTAGGGGGAATAGGGATGGTCCACAGGAAGATAGTAATATCTTTCGAAACCAATCCATCGTTCGGATTCGCATAGTTGAGGCGAAGCATATCGTCCAGATTGATGGATTAGCCCGGATCATCAGGTGGGTTCGCACCCGGGGGATTCTGATCGTAAGCACACCTCTGCTCGAATCCTGCCATGATTCATTCAGGTCCGTCCGCCATCATAGCGGGGTCGGATATGGCTTAGTGGCCCAGTTAATTCTTTAGATCCGGTCACAACAGGAACCATATCGTAATAGCGGTCTTATATACGTAATAGCGCGATACTGGCATTCTCTTATCGAGTCCACTTATCTCGAGATAGGGGCATTATTTGAGATAGGGGTTTCATAGAAAGAAGCGGAATCAATCTGGAAATCAATCCATGACCTGAACTTACTTCGTATCTCCTATACCCACCGTACCGAATCTATGAATCTAACTGTCCATGGCGCTCAACTAAAACGTATATCAGACCGGTGTTCTTATCCGCAGATTCCAGTATTCTAGAAGTTAGAACCCTATCCGCAGCCCCTGGCTCCGCCACCACCCGAGCTTCGCTCCCGACCATATATTCCTCAACCCCACCTGAAGACCAGCCCTGCTTCGGGACCTAAGGCCATATGGTCGGCTGCCGAAGGCAGGCCGGGGTGGGTGGGTATAGGCAATAGGGTGAGAAAGCCCCCCCTTGGTTCCTGCATTGATGACAGGATGGATAACTCACCTTCACCCCCTCCTTTCGTTCCGTGTGGTAGGAGGGCCCCGGTTAGGTGTTAGGTTCTAGCTGCCTTCACCTCCTGTTTCTCGACCGGGGGTGAAGGATGGAACTCCCTAGCTAAGCTACTGAACTCCCATCCTTTTTCTTCTACTGTGCCCCCCCCCCTACTATTCTATGGGCTAGTGGGGGTGAAGGATGGTCGGAACCAACGTTTAGCGACGTTTTAGAGCCATCGAAGGCTGCATCAGGCTAGGATGAGAATCAAGAAAGAAAGAAAGGGCGAGACGCCCTCAACTCCATAATTTTGCTAGTTCCAACTCCATAGCTCAAGGATGGGATAACGTATAGAATCTCCATCCGAGGGTGGCGCCATACTTCATCACCCCCATTTCTCCGGGAAACTAGACTAATTATCTACGTAACATACCAGGGGCTGGGTGGGAAACTATAGTTCCGGGAGGGAGTTAACTAGTCTCATTTTCCAACAACTCTCCAGCGAGGGTGAAGGATGGTACACCCCCGGTGAAGCATTAATGTCCATCCAGCCACCACCGGGTAGCCCGGACCTTCCTTCCCTAGTTGTTGGATCTGCCCCCGGACCGATGGGTGAGAACCAGAGACTCAACGAACTCCCGGAGAACGAATTGAATTAACTCCCGATGCAGCTGCTAAAATTCCCGGGTGGGTTCATCGGGATTATAGCTAGCTGGCTAAAATTCCCGGGTGGGTTCATCGGGATTATAGCTAGCTTCCGAACTGCCCTATCTAGAAGAACTAACTGGCTACCTTGGCCAACCGCTAGAAAGGGATGGCCCGATCCCGGTAAAGCAAACTAATTAGCAGCTATAGCCCTATCCGAATTCCTTGAAGAACGGCAGGAAAGCTTGACTATCCGAATTCCTTGTCGGATGCTCGGACCAGAGCTCAACCGCCAACTCCATCCTTCAGTGGGAAGGCATCTGCTACTTTGGATGGGACCCGGGCGTATTCTATCGGATGGTCGGATGAGAAAACAAAGCTATAATCCCATCCCACCCGCTAACTCCGTCGGAAGGCAACGAAGACTCCCTCAGCCCCACAACAGCTATCATCCCTCGATGCTGAGAAAATGAAAGCATGGGCAATTACTGTCTTGCCGGGCCAATCAAAACAAATTGCCTATCCCGCTCGGCAAACAACTGTCTTGCTTCGGGGTCCTGCCTTCCTTCCGACAATAACCTCCCTAACTTGAATTCCCGACTAGAGGAACTACCGAGAAACGTGGAATTCGGGTAGCCAACGGTAATGGCAGAAGTAGTTCTACTGAACTACCTTCCTAATTATCGATGGGAGGGAAGGCTATCCATCCTGAACCGGGAACTACGGGGCCATAGAATTTTTAGGGCATACCCGGCGAGGAGTGAGAAGTTGGATTGTTCCGGATTGTTCGATTGTTCTTTCTTTCCCGGAAGGAAATTATAGGCTTCATCCGGAACTATAGTTTGGGTGGGGGGCCCCTACTATTCTAAGGAGCCGTTCCGAATCATAGTTCCCCTAGATTAATTGGTTCTCGGTAGTGGTGGGCGGGAGGAGATAGTTGTGGGGAAATATTGGCGTGATGTTCTTTCAAGGGAGATGCCTATTACCTACGTAACATGATGTGCATGATTTTCTGTTACGTATGTAGTCTCGATCGACGCACTCGACCTTTCTGCACTCCCTCCCTAAGGCCCTTATAATAGTAGGGGGGTCGGTGGGGTCCGGCCGAGTGCATTATGCATTACTGCAGAAGTGCGTGCCAGACAAAATTGAGTCTAAAGGCCAGAAAGAATCGAAATGGGAACCTACCTGAAATGCCTATCCTTCCTATCTGGCTCCGGCTTCCAGGCAATGGCAGATGAAATGGCAAATGGCAATGGCTGGCCCCTACCTTTCTATAGTGCGATTAGCCCAATTAAATTGAAACGAGCTCTTCGGAACATTTCAATCCAAGCGATAACTATTAGGGAGGGCGCCCCGGGTCGATTAGAAAATTTGAGCCAGCCTCCCTACTCTATCAATAATTAGTCGGTCGATTTATTAGCGAACAAGGGCTCAAAATACTCGCCGAGTGAATCGATTAACATTCAAACAACAACGCCTAATGACTATGCTATTAAACGAGCTCGTATTCTATCCGTGCTTTGGCACCTTTTCTTTCTAATGAAAAGCCCTACCGGGGATCCCTAGAAATGAACTTACTCCTTCTCCTTGATCGAATTGGAGCTAGTATATCTGACAACGATAGAACAGATCTCAATTAGACGACTTTCTATTGTCCAAAAAATGGAAAGGATTGGACCGGGTGGGGGGCCCCTACTATTCTATGGCTAGCTAGAATTGAATAGGCATAGTAGGCCGACATATCCTAATTGAGCAAATGCCGAGTGAAGTGGGACACCACATGAGTCGGTGGCTCACACTTAACAATACAAAAGAACACAATTGCTAAGGTTATCCCTCTGCAGGGGTGGGTGGGAGGAGACTTTGTTCAGATGAGTTACGCCACATGTCGGCGCATCAAGGCAAGATCACACAAATGACAATATTCCAACATCCCCCCTTGATCTTGACTTGGGGGAAGGAAGATGACATTACATTGGGGGGGATGATTAATGTCAGCTTCACGAACCCCGAGCCCTATAGATTGGTTGGGGCTCGCAACTCCAAGAATCCGGCCGAGATGGGTATTCGTGGAGATATCCGCAGCCTGCGGGACAATATTCCAACTGAATTACTCCTCTCTCGACCAACTGACGGATGTCATGCAACTATAGTGAACCTCAATCAATGTGCTTTGTCCTCTGATGCTGCACCGGATTATATGCTGATTTGATGGCACTCTGGTTGTCACAATACAAAACTATAGGCTGCTTCTGAGAGAGTCCAGTAGTAGATAGTAGGGCATCAAGAAGATGACGAATCCATTCTACCCCTTGTTCTCGCCGTAACTGCTCCTCGAGATTCTGCTTCCATAGTCGAAACTGCTACGGAAGATTGCTTCTTGCTGCACCAAGCAACTAGACCTGATCCAAGATCGAAGACATATCCGGCAGTAGAAATCCAATCATCCGGATTTCCAGCCCAATCTGAGGTGGTTCCTGTGAATAGAACATCTTTCCCACCATTCCCTTCGTATGGGTACCTTTGATGTACCTCAAGATGCTAGCTTTCCAATGACTTGAATGTGGCCTGGATACCAAACCAACAGCAACAGAGATATCCGGAAATAACGGCCGAATATTCGTTTTTTTGGGCCACCAACCAAGGATCTGTACAAAGTAGCATCCACCAGCTTCTAACTTGACTCCCGACGGGGTCGGAGCATTCCTCCTTCTTCAACATATCCGGGAGAAAAAAAGACCACTATCATGCTGCCGAATTCCGGGGGAAGACCAAGAAAAGAGTGCATAATGCCCGGCTAATCCCCCCCCCACCCGGGAATTCTAGCTGTCATATCAAACTTCTGAAAAAACCTAGCCGGGGGGACTAAAATCATGCTATGGATCAAAGCCCTTTCCGGCCTTAGTGGAGTCCCCAGTAGTGATGAAATCATAAACATAAAGAACAGCCTTCCTTGCCCCTATGTTTTTTCACATAGACATTCTAATCAAATCGACATCTCTCAAAACCCCCTACTATAGAAAGGCAACAAAGAAACCATGAATTTTGTCATACCATGCTCTAGGTGCTTGCTTTAAACGATTTCTTCAACAACCAAATGGGTCCCAACTAGAGTTCTCGTGTCGGGGTGGGGGGGGAATTATAGCATAGAAATATCTTATTTCAGATCACCCTTGAGAAATGCACTCTTCACATCCATCCGATGAACTTTCAGAGTAGGGCCCGTCCTCGAGATGCTGCAATGGAAAGTACAACACGAATGGAATCCATACGAGCAACTGGAGCCCCCCCCATAGGAAGGATAGGTGGATAGGGGTCTCATTGTAATCGTAATCAATGCCTTCTTTTTGCGATAAGCCCTATATAGTGGGGGTAGGGGCCACCAACCTTGCCTCATACTTCTCAACCTGTCCATCTGAAGTCTACTTAGTCCTGTATACCCACTTGCAACCAACAATGTTCTTATCATGGGGACGAGGGACACTACTATGGATAGGGCCCAAGTATGATTCGGAGTGGTCTTCATCTGCCATAGCACCTTCCCATTCTGGTTTCCCACTGCGCGGATCACAACTGTCCATCACCTTGGCCAGTTGTGCAAAATTGGCCCTCGGAGAACGAGGCCTTCCTCGCTCTTGATCCCCAATCACAGATTCGCCTTCATTGCATATATGTTTCTATTAGTTCCCATTCAAGAATTCATTACCCGTCCCCCCTATTCATAGTTCCTGGGACATCTCCAATAGGCAACTCCGAACAACTCTTTTTTTTCCAGTTGTTGGAAACTCATCGACAACACTACCTTAGAATAGTAGGGGCCCTCCCACCCCAGAATCTTCACTAGACTCCACATGCTCGTCATCACTATCATCATCATCATGACTAGGAGGACTAGGAAGAGGTTGAGAATTCTATAGTAGGGGGTAACAGTGGGAATAGAACAGGATGAAGAACCGACATCAAGTAATTCAGGAAGATGAGAATCAGAAGAACCTGTAGGAATGCCCTCATCAGAAATAGAGAGCATCTCGCTCAACAACAATGGTTCTTTTCTCCGGATCATACAACCTCTTGTCTAACACCGCCCACTACTTTTATTCCATTTCGGCCGATCCAGAGACTGAAGACGGAACACGTAAGCGGGTGCCTGCTGGGTCATTTCAGAACTTATATCTTTTAAGAACTTCTATCTATGGATAGACGAAAGGGACCCGGGGGTAGAATGACATGAAAAACCCCTTTTTCTGAAAGCTCCGATCTCTTAACCCTTTTGTCCTCCCACCCACCCCTATGGCTTCGCATCCCTCCTTATTCCATTGTCGATTACTGGTTCCCCGTGATTCAAGATTCTATGATCATATGGTTCCGAGCCTATAGTCGGCAATGGTTTGTTCCCACCTACCAGTAGTTAGTAAGCAGCAGCGGATCAGGCCTGGTAGGCCATGTTATTCACCCCTTCCTCTAACCTTGGGAAAGTGACAATGGAGAAGTGGACCGGAAGGAGCCAATTGGAGAAGCTATCCGGCCAATCCACCTGTAAAAAATCCACTATAGTTCCGGAACGGCTGATTCCCCCCTAACCCCCCCATTCTATTTCCAATATGGTCGGCTGCCGAAGGCAGGCAACTATAGTATTAGGGCCCATCTTCGGATAGTTGAAGCTTGTCTATCCTTGGTCATATAGCGAGAACTTTCTCATGCATTCGATTCATAGTCAGTAGATTAGTTGGAATCATAGTTCCGCAATAGGAGAATCGATCTCTATTCTTTAGAATCGATCTCATTAGAATAGTAGGGCCTCCCACACCAACCCCACCGGGGGGGGTGGGAGGATATAGGGGTGAGAGGGTGGCGAGGATAGCCGAGTTGCTAGCTTATTCTAGCGTATTCTAGCTTATACTAGCAAGCGCATTAATGAACTGATTAATGAACTGATTAATTGACTAATTAATTAAGAACTATAGTTCCTTATTCTAGCAGGTTTCTTAATTGAACCCAGCGGCAAAACAGCGGCAACAACTAAGCCACTTATAGCGGGAGCAGCGGCAACACAGCGGCAACATCACTAGAATTCCCTCCCACCCAGCGGCAATTAAGCGGCAACACAGCGGCAGGGGAGGAGCAACCAACAGCTTTGGGTGGGGGGGAATGGTAGGGCCGAAATGAGATTATATACGTAACATGAACCAACGCCAAACTCTCCGTTGCAACTTCTACTATAGTCCCAACCCAACCCCACTAAGGCATGCCTTCGGCAGCCTAAGGCCTGCCTTCGGCAGCCCCCCCATTCCCCTACTATTCTATGGCCAATATGGTCGGCTGCCGAAGGCAGGCCTTAGGTCTTCACCGAAGGGCGGGTGGGAAACTCCCCCTACTATTCTAATGGGCCGGATATAGTTGGCGGGATCTTTTGCAGTCATGTGGGCATCGACTCGATCCCCACATCTGACCAGAATGCTTTATGGGTCGCCCGGGGGGGGGACAAGCGATGAAGCATCCCAGGGTTCATGGGGGGCTATAGGGCATCCCATCACCGATCATATTACGTATAGAATCTGGCATCGACTGCATCACCGTCTATAGCATGGCATCAAGACGCGATGAAGCTCTAATGATCCAGAACGGGTAACTCGGTCCCGCCGGAATGAAGGCTCGATCTATCCGGGAATTGATCAAGGGGCTTTCAAGCTCTGTCCGATGTGCCTGGATGGTCAATCCCGCCCTTCACGCATGGAGAGATCAACCACTTGGATTAAATGAACCATACCTCTCCCGGTGAACTCCATTCCGAGACACGAGGAATCAATCCCTATCTCCGGATGAACCCGCGGGAAAGGCTCGGTCGGGGGACTAATCAGAGAAGGGAAAAGTCTCCTTTTCTTTCTCGACTGCCGCAATTAATTGGAGAAACAACGGCCCCTGCCGGGGCATCTATAAATCCTTATTCGCTTATTCTAGCTTATTCTAGCCCCAGTCAAGCCCCTACGGGGGTAGGGCTAGCCCCATAGAATTGTAGGGGAATTCTCTAGCAAGCTGCTCCCCTACAATTCTAGCAGGTTCCAATCAAGCCCATAGAATTGTAGGGGGCTGGGGGATTCTAGCAGGTTAATTAAGTAGGAGGGCCCCCGTACTCTAACAAGCTGCTCGCTCCATAGAATAGTAGGGGGCCCTTCGGGACCTAAGGCCCCCCCCTACTATTTTAAGGGCCCCCGGTGGGGTTATAGTATCTATATCCTCCCACGAATATAATCTAGGGGGGTTGGTCCTGCATGCACGAAGGGCCCTCCAAGAAGAACCCCCTACGGGCTCCCACGCCCCTACGGGCCCTTATAATATAATAATACGGGTTGGTCTCAAGATCTATAGACATCTCGGGGCTCCTGGGTGGGTTGGGTCATCCCTATCCTCCCACCCCTGTGAACTGCAGGGTTTTTTCACCCTATATGCCTTATGGTCTCTGGAGCTAAGCTCTGTGGGCGGAGTTGAACCTATAGCCTCCTACCTAAAAGGCTTAACAGGGCCACCCCGGCATCTAAGGGCCCTTGGGCCTGGCATGCAAGCCCTATTCCAGCAATGCCGGGTGGGGCCTGGGTGGGGCTCTTCATGTGGGCCCTCCCGGAACTATAGTTTCCCCCCCACCCGAATTCAAGGGGCCTCTGGGTGGGGATTCTAGTTGTGGGGATTATAGTTCCCCTGCAGGGTGGGTGGTTTGAAGAACAAACTATAGTTCCCGGGGGTTATAGAAAAACCCCCGGAATGATAAAGCGCGGTCGAGCGATTCGATTCATTTGGAGGCCACCCACCAACTATATCTGGGTGGGTGGGAACTATAGGGTTCCGGGAACAGTAGTTGGCGGGGTTTCCCACCCTTTATGTGTCATCCTACCCGAGATCTCCACTTCCCGCTTTCTGTCTTAAGCTGTAGGAAACTTGTTATGCGGGAGAATATGAGATTTCATTTGTTCGACCCAGGGGAGTGAAGAGGGATCGAACAGTTCCCTCACACTCATCGACTTAACCAGTTCCCTCAGTGGCTAGGGTCTCACCCGTGGCGGATCAGTGATAGTAGCATCTCCCCCATCAATGACTTCACACTATTCGAACATCCACTTCACCACATCATTCCAACATCACTGGATAGATGCTACCCATACCCAGTCATTCCAACACCACTAGATGCTACTACCCATACCCCATCACTAGGTGCTTACCGATCCCACCCATACCCAGTCACTAGATGCTTACCGATCATGGAATGGACTAGATGCTCGCCGATCATAGAATGGTGGGTCGCCCCAGATGCAGATGCTTACCGAGTAGTTGATCCGGATGCGTACTACCAATCATGAAACCCAGATGCTTACTACCGATCACGGCCCCTCCCACCATACCCAGTACCGGGATCTCCTACCGCAATACCTGGCAGCAGCACCCGGATCTCCTACCGCCCACCATAGTACCACCGATCACAGAAAGGGTTACCCAGATCCTACCATAATACCTGCCGGACCCCACCGGGGGTGGCCCTACTATTCTAAGGCGTGAGCGGTAGATTCTAGTTAGTTGGGCGAGTATGGTCGGTGGGTTACTTAGGGTGGGAGGGCCTACCGAATACCCTGTTCCCGGATCCTACCATACCCGGTTCCTACCATACCCGGTACGAACCCAGTCCGAGGAGCCATGCCCGGTACGAGGAGTTGATGACCCGGAATTGACCCAGTACGACCCCTCGATTGTGAACCGGGATTCATTCATTGGTCCGACCCCCCGCAGCAGGATGCATTCGTTGGTCCCGGGCAACTAGAATTCCCTCCTCACAATGCCATAGAATTGTAGGGGCCCCTCCCACCCGGCCCCCCCTTGGGTAGATAATCGATCGTCTTTCATTTCGATAGTGAGTAGTTTCTCCCCATAGGAATCGGGTAGAGTATATAAAGCGTTTCTCACCCCCGGCTGCCCCTATTCTGAAGTAGTTTGGTTCGTGCTCCTTCCTCTCCCTGATCTTATCCGGTTCTTTCGAAGAGACTAAGGGTCATAACTAAACTATAGTTCGCTTGACCCATTGACTGGTCAGGCCGACGAAACCTGACAAAAGCAACTGAGAAGTGATTGCCGCACCCGCGATCATGCATGTGGAACGAAGAATGGCGACAGCGACCTGAATCAACTGCTATTTTTAGAATTTTGAGAAAGCCGGCCTGCCGGTGAACGGCTAGTTTCCCACCCAGGGCCCATCTCTATATCCTCCCCCCCAGCGCTTCGCGACCGGGCCCCCCTTATTCTAGCTTATTCTAGCCCCTACTATTTTAAGGGCTAGCTCTTACTCTAGCAGGTCCCGAATTAATTGACTTATTCCGATGAACCCATTCGCCTTCCGATGAACCCATAGAATTGTAGTGCACTGATTAATTGACTAATTAATTAAGAATTATAGTCGGTAGATGCCAACTAACTATAATCTACCTCCCTGCAGGGGGGGGCCTCCCACCCCGGATATAGAGATGCGCCTGAGAAAGAAGCCCTGGTGGCATGGAGAACAGTTGTTCTTGTTCACCTGCCGGGTGGGTCGGTGGGGTTGGCAGAGCAGCCACCACCGGGTCCTCGTCGGGAGTTCAGCCCCAAGTAGTTAGGTCCCTCGAGCTAAAAACCATACTGAATTAACCTCTTGTTCTCCAGAGTTCTTTCCTTCCGGGAGAAAGTGAGCTAATACACCCTCGGTGGCAATGAAGGAGATGGTAACCCCGTTATCAGCCAAACTAATCAACTATTGTTTAGATAGGGCAGTTCGTCTCGGGAAAGATAGTGAAGGATAGACTAAAGGATAGTTAAAGCTTGTCTCTGGTCATATAGCGAGAACTTTCTCATGGTTTCGAAATCGACTAAGGATCCAACAGAGCGAGCTTATTTATCTGGGTTCGATAGTTCCGATTGAGCTCGGCATCATTCTCCATTAATCCCTCCCAGGTGCAGATCGATCAGTTTCAGCCCATCTCCCACCCGGCACCCCACATCTATAGTAGGGGAACGTGCAGAACTAACTAAGCGAGTCGTTCCATTCCAGGTTGGTTTCTAGGTGGGGGTCTGGTCGAGTTTTCCCTTATCCATCCTATCACTCCTACTATATGAAGGAACCCTCGAGAAACTTGGATCGAATCGTGCGATCGATGCCATTGACCTTTGGGAAGAAGATATATGCGCCTATTGTCAACCCGGAGAGAAAGGCCCTTTCGTCAACCATCTGATCATTGAATCGATCAATTATTCCGAACGCTCGCGTTATTGGTAGATTATTCTTGAAGATGGCTCCGGGCGTCCGTTCCGGTAAAGAACCTATCGGCACTTGAGTGTGAAGTGGCTGAGCCAGAATAATCTCCCCATGGTCCCATAGATCTATAGGGCTTTCGCCTCTGGAAGTTTCCTCTCAATGCCCGCCGAGTTGACAAAGTTGGTTGGAGTTGACAAGGCTGGTTGGTTAGAATTCATTACTGCACTGGCATTCATCACCGGATCGGATTGGAATAGGCCTCTACGCGCCCCTCCCAGATCTATAGGCGCCCAGATAGATAGTTCAGGGCTCTACTAGTATCTAGGGTTGGGGCCTTTACTCTACTCTACTCTAGATGGGGGAGACTCGTCCGATAGGACCAGGAGGGATCCCCGACTAAGGGTGAACTAAGGGATATCCACAGAGGGCGCCGACCCCCTATCTGAATTATGGGGCCTTTATGCTCGGGAGGCGGGACTCCCCCTATTATAGGCCTACTCTCCTCTCTATAGCCGGGCTGGGGGAGATATAGAGAAATGGGACTTGAGTACGCTCCGAGCCTGTCTATCTATATGGGGAGAACTAACTAGGCTAAAGAACTGGACATGATCAGTTCGTTGCATCTGTATTATATATGTGATACGAATGGATCATAGATGGATAGACTATAGATCGATCTGCATGAGTTGGTTGGTTATAAAGGGAAGAGAAGAGACCTATATCTGGCCGCCCCACCCTGCCCCCCCTTAGAATAGTAGGGCGAATGGGATGGTGGGTTTGGACTGACCCAGCCCTGCTTCGGGACTGACCCATTCGCCCAACTCTATAGCCTCCCACCCTCTCACCCCAACAATAATCTACCTCCGTGCAGGGCCCCCCCACCCCCCCCCCCCGTATTGATGGCTCCAAAATCAAGGGGTTCATGTGTAACTAGAGGAGTTCGCTCAACATCCTCTTTTGTTATCTTCTTTTCTTTCTTATTTTGCAAGGAAATATCTTCTTCTTCAATCTCTTCAACATCATATGATTCTTCCTCATTTTTCTTCTATCCCCTTTTCCTTTTTTTCAGGCTTAGCATGCCTAGATTTAGTGGCCTTCTTCTTTGAAGGAGTTGCAAATTTAGCTTTCCTTTTACTACTAGATGTTTGTGTAGACTCAGAGAGTTGTGGAGTAGATATTGCAATAGGAGAGGATATACTAGATCTCCTTAGACCTTGAATGAATTCTAGAGGAACATATTTGACTTTGGAAACCTCTGTAGGGATATAAGATATTGTCTTGAAGAAGTACCCAATATTTTGTGAATCTCATATTTATCTTGTATCTTTGAATATTATGGAGCACCTATCTCCTTAAGCACCCAAGTTTCCACTTTCTTTTCACTAGATTCTTCCCTCTCCTTTTGGAAAATACCATCCATGATTTATCTATCACCATAAAATTTATCTCACTCTCATACTTTTGTACCAAACTAGATGGTATGGGTATGTGCAGGATCATCATGGAAAAAACAGGCCCTTAAGTGGCAAAAAAATTAGCAAAATCATAGTTAGGCAACTTGATGTAAAAATTTGAATAAGTTATCTATATTATTTCAAAAATATGTAAGAATATAATCTATAGAAAATTGAATGTAGTTCCTAAACTACTAAGTTTATTTAAAAAAAAAAAAAATCTATTTGGTGAAAATTTGAAATTTCAATGCAGTAGCACTTAAATTTCAGGGAAAAATTAAGAATTAGGTGTCTGTCTAACCACCCTAACCACAATAAAATGATAATATGATTTTATAAGATTTTATATATAAGTATAGGACTCATGTCCCAATGTGATGCATATTTTTTTGTAATTTTTTTCCAAGTAAATAATTAATTATGATTTTTTTATTAGAACTTAAAAAAATATAAAACCTCGTATGTCTAACCACCTTAACTTGGTAAAAAATTCATGATTTTTTTTTAATCCTATAGCATGCAAAGAATAGAATGTGACACATGTTTTGGATTCAAAAAATGTGATACCGTTTGAAAGCTATAAATGTTTTTCAATCAGCCTATCAATCAGGACTTTAGTTGTAATTCAAATAGAAAATGAATAAAAAATATTTATTAAATTAAAAGTAAAACATAATTTATATCGGTGGAAATTTGAGAATCTCCTTTAAAAACCTTTTTTGTTTCATCAATTTTTGGTAAAAAATGTCAATAGCCACATACCCTACACATACCCATCATATCACCACTTTTTGGCGTATCATGATCCTGCACATACCCGTATCCTATATCTTCTTTATGTCTCAGTTTGCAAGTTCTTGAAAAATCTCCAATAGAAATTAGTATATGCTTGCTTATTCTAAAAAAAATTATACGGTATTTGATCTATGTTGCTACCGAAGTGAATTTTTCATAAATCTTACCCTTAAAACCAAGTAACTCATTTAAAAAGAATAATGTAAGGAATATAATAAAGGAATCAAACTTGAAATTATAATTGGTTTCTTTTTTCATCTTCAATTTCTTCATTAGTTGTTCTCTCAATAGCTCACATACATCAAATTTGGCACCTTCCTTTACCATTTGATGTGTGGTGTGAATTGTAGTGGAAGTGGTATACCCTTCTCTATTTGTGAATTAAATTTTTTATGCAATACCTATTGATGAATAACAAACACTAAGATCGTGATGATATCTTTCACTGTGAGTGTTCTCTCATCAAATTTGGCACTGTTGAGCTCCATAACCATTTCATTATTTATAAATTTTAGCATTGAGATTGGTCTGGAGGAACAAAGACCAGTAACTACCCCATTCCTTGCATTCATAGAATTTTGGAAAGTCTTTCTAGATATCCAACCTTTTTGCAAAAAAAATTGTGTACTTTGGCTTGTATACTCCATTCACATTCAATATCTCAAGTCAGACCACTTCACAAGATGAAATATGGTCAAACTCTTTTAACTAGGCATGGATGTAGATCCTTATGTCGTCACAGTATACAAAATCCATTGGAACCTTTGAATAGTGTCATCTTTGTCCACTTCCATTACTTTGAATGGAAACTTCTTATATTTGGTCATGGGTTTTTAACCACATCTATCACTTGAGGGGTCACCATTGAAATTTATTCAAAAAAATTCACACACCGTCACTAGGGTTTCATAGAGATAGCTTGAAAACCTAAACATACTTCTTCACTCTAGACGCAAAATCTCTTGATTGCAAATGTGGACAAATGATCCAAATAACATACAAATTTTTTTTTACTTTCCCTAACTCTTTGTCATGAATGTATTTGTAATTTATTAGGTAAACCCTCTATTATAATTCTCTACTTCAACATAGGGGTGAAATGAAGCTCAACACACCTTTGCAAACCATTGATTAGATCTGGAAGCTTTATCAAAAGATTCATTCTTTCTGAATATTTCTGCACACCAAGGGAATTGAGCCAACTCATCTTTTATGCTAAAATCTTCAACAACTTATCCTTTTAAAGGGAAAAAAGGGTTTCCAAATAAAACCCCCCTGAGATAACACTCTATCTCAGTTTTTCTTAGGATCCCATGTTGAATGCACAAGAACAATATTATCCTTCTCATTTTTATAAACTTTATTTTCTTCCCAAATCTTTTCATTACCCTTCTTTTTCTAATTTAATATTTCATCCTTCTTCTGGTTTTGAATAGGTGGCTTCAAAGACTACTTCTACAAAAAAAATTTATATGCCCAACCTCTAGGTTCCATTTCGTTTAGATCTAGTTCTAGAATAAATATTTCATTGATTTTTGCTACTGACCCCATGTGTTCAAGAGCAATATAAACCTCAACTATTAATCTTTTCAAAGTAACATGGCTTTGATACCAATTGTTGAAAAAACTGTGTGCTAAGAGGGGGGTGAACATCATATTTTAAAATTTAACTATTCTCATTTGTAGATTAAACTTCACATCACATTAACTAAAAGAAGAGCATAAATAAAAACATGCACCACACAAGGACATCAATATTTTTACATGGAAAACCTAATGAAGGAAAAACCATGGTGAGAGTTAACTCACAATATATGAAGCTCACTTACAAAAAGTTACAATATTATTTAAGGCTCACTTCCTAAGGACTTGCAAACTAAGGCACACAACTTTAGGGAAAGATACAAGGACCTGCTGAGACTCACTATCTCAAATTAGGATACATGAAAATTATAATGAGAAATATGAAGTCCTATAAAGAAGCATCCAACATATGTTGATGTTATAATCCCTTTTTCACATAATTAATCCCTTATATTGATTTTTCACACTTCATATTCAACACTCTACACAATTCCAATTCACATTCACCAACACCATCTCAAATGATATTTATCTTATATAAATATACTTTGCAACAACTCAAAACCTTGATTAGGTTGGATCCAAGATGACCTTCAAATGAAACATAGGATATCACACAAGTCGACTCTAAACATATACAATATGAAAATAAAATGAGTTGTGGATCAACACAAGAAATATTAGGACCTAAAACCATTTTCAACACATCCTCTAAATTATGATTAATTAATCAATACCAACCGCAAATGAAGGAAATAATCTTGTCAGCCCAAACAATGACAACACCACAAAAGTTGCCAATAGTTGAACTTTGCACCATAGGGGAGAGACTAAAAACTTTACGTAGACCAAGTGCAAACCAAGATGAGAATAATGTACAATATTCACAAGATCTCTTGAACATTTTCTTGAAGACACTAATCATCATATTTTGAAACAAGAAGATAAACATATTGAATTGATGAAAATAGAGCATTCTAGATATATTGTAGCACTTTAAAACATAAGATGTTGCATTTTTGTACACAAAACAATCTAATTCTTGTAATGATGTACCCATAAACCTTCTTGAGAATATTCCTAGGTCTATAAAACCACATTCTCTTACTGGAGGAATTATGAGCATTCCAATAGGGCTTCATCAACACTTTTCTTTGCCACAAAACAAACCCGAGCACTGTCACTTATCACTTTAACTATACAAGGTGAAATGACATGAAGTATTTGATATAACACCTTCAAATCTTGATCATCTTATCCTCTAAACCATAAGATAAAATATTTCTCTATAGAAGGATGTGGACCAAAATACTATGACTCTATCTTAGAGTATACACTATGAATGCCTTAAAAAAAATTTGCAACATATCTCCATGTGTGGTACACCAAATAGGAATAAAATAAATTAAACATATTGAAAGCACATCAAAACATGTGTACCTTCATCTAAATCACACTTAGAGACTAGGTTGATTATCATTCTTCCATATACTACATTGTTGACTATATCAACAAATATCTCTACACTTCCAATATCTCAAGAGTATATATACAAACTTCAACATACAGTCAATATACATATTTGACATCAATGAAAACCAATCTTGAGTTGACATCGATGACAACACTTATTGCAAACCATCACAAATTATTTCCCTAATGTAGTGCATATGTATTCCAATGTATTTGGTCCCCTAATGATGAACTAGATTCCTTGAGATCTAAATTGCAGTTTGGTTATCACAAAAGTTGTTTGTAGTCTTTTAGAATGGAGTATCAAACTCAATGAGAATATTATAAATCTAGATGGACTTAGTAGTAGCATCACTTTCTCCTTGGTAATTATCCATAGTAGAGGAAAAATAAATTATAGGATGCTTCTTTCTCAACCAAAAAACCATGATGTATGCTTATGCTCTTAAGAATTACCTACACAATCTAAATCTATGTCCCACCATGTCAAAGGCCATGCTTGTTGCATATTGAATCCCATAACTATGAGTTCTCTAAATCTAGTGGAGAATCTAATTAGTTTCTTTCTAGTGCAAATCATTTGGTTCCTACAAGAATCAAGAGACGATTCCTATAAAAATATGAAATATAGTAGGTATTGTGTGAATCAAGTAGATGAGACTCCCAAAAAGTTTCCAATATGAGTTCCATTAAGAAAAGGTGAAGAAAACTTAAACTCATATTCAAGACCCTTGATAGAAATGGATTCAATACATTCTTATAGGTAATCATACAAAACCTATAGAACATATGAAGTGTGTACTTAGTTTGTGTAATGAAGATACTAGAAGAAGACTAAGTGATCTCAATCTTCAAGAAGTAGTACCATAGGCCTAGGTTTGACATTAAAAAATGATCATGGAGGGTATTTTTCACTACTCAAATGGTGGATGAGTGACTCCATATAATAAACAATTCATAAACATATAGAACTATGTTGATCAAAAGCTACAACAATACAGAGATGTGGAGCCTACTAAAATTGTGATCTTGTTCTTCTAGTGTCTTCAAGATCACCAACCTAGTTTCCTACTAACTACAATGTTTGATGATACCAAAGAGTCTCTAAGGATAAATAATGTCAATAATATGGATGATTATCCTCTTAGTGATGAATATAAGTGGAGGGGTGTGATTCCTTAACATTTTCACCATTCGAACTAGAGGAATTAGACTCCTCATAAATATTAGGTGGATTGAGATCCTTTGAAGAACTATCATCATGTTGTAGTATCTCCAAAGAGATGATTAATGGAGAAGTGATAGGAGAATATTTAGAAGGACTCTCAAAATAAACACTCCTCTTAATTAATAGACCATGAATAGTAATATGAAGAATCTTGTAGCCCTTGAAAATTTGCATACCCAACAAATATACAAGGCTTTCTTTCAAATCCATAGCCTTAATTTTTTCTATTTGAAAGTGGGACCATATAGGGGATCCAAATAAATGAAAGTGTTTCACTTAGAGTTTACAACTAATCCAATATTGGAAAGGAGTTACCCCTATTATAGCTTGGCAAGGTACCCAATTTTGAATATAACATTTATATTTGATGTCTTCCACCAAATATAGTGGTGCCAAAAATCTAGATTGTATCATAAAATTAGCCATCTCTTTCAAGGATCAATTCTTTCATTATGTAACTTTTTCTATTGTGGACTATAGGGGACTATATCTGAAAGAAAAACACGTTGAGGAGCACAAAACTACTCTAACCTATAGTTGAAATATTCCCACCCATTATCTATCCACATAACCTTAATTGGTTTCTAAGTTTGTTTCCTTATAAATGCATTGAAGTCCAAAAATGAATCCAAGAATTTAAACTTTTGTTTGAGAAAATACACAAAGGTGTACCTAGAAATCATATCAATAGAAATCAAAACATATCAATTGTATTGAAGTATGGATGTGGAAATGGACCAACTAAATAACTATGTGCTAACTCCAAAAAGTGGTGATGCTCTCAAATATTTTCCCTCAAGTCAAACTTATCCTTTAGATTCTTGCCAAGAATGCATCCTTGAAAAACACCATTAGAACAAAAAATAATAGGAAATATTAGAACTCTTATATTCATTGAGTTGATGCAAGTAGTAGTATTTTAGGTGTCCAAACCCTTGATGCCAAAAATTGCTCACATCATCTACATTAGTAATTGATTAATGGAAAAAGGGGGAGGTCAATGAATCAATCACCAACACTCTTTTCCATTTTCCATTAAATTATTAATTAGATGTGATTATTAGGGCCAAAATACACAAAAAACAATAAAAAATGCTACCTAACTATTATAGCAACTATGAGGGAAGTTTTTAGAGCATAAAAAGTTATGTACCTTATAAAAAACTTACTATTTTTAAGATATAGAGGAATCATTCGCCTTTAGTGGCGAATGGGTCCCTATTAGGGTTTCTAAAACTAAGATTAGGGTCATGTTCCTTGATCCATGTACTCTCAAAATCCTGGTTATCAAGTTTTGGAGGTCTATAGTTAATTTTGTAGCTTCAATTCTTTGATTTTTCACTTTGAATGACAACTTTTACAACTTGACAACTTTGACAACTTTGCTCCAAACTTGCTCTATTTGACCTCTAACCAATAAACCTACAATCACACATTCAAGGGAGGGAAAAATTGTTGATTGTTAGTGAATGGGGGTTTTCCTTAGTCAAACCCCTTATAGGTAATTAAACCAAATGATGAAAAAAATGAAATTGAAGCATGAAACATGAAATATGAAATTGATATCACCTTGGATGATGTCTTGTGAAAATTTTTGCAAGCTAACATGTAGTGGCCATGAAGAATGTAGATCTTGATCCTTGAATATGATATGAATAATGCTTGCAATAGATCTTCAATGCTACATTCACAATCTTAGCTCAACAACATGAATGCATGCATCAAACCCTTGACATGATGATATGATCTTGAATTGTTCTAATAGAATCTAGAAATCTACCTTAAAATGCCTTATGAATTCTCTTGTAATGCTCTATAGTGCTACTTTGAAATTTCTAAAATGATTGATAA
>VDFB02252616.1:50436964-50672441 GCA_007258455.2 Sequoia sempervirens
ACGCCTTAGGGTGGGCGGAGCCTGGGCGGTACCAAACCAAGGACGAATGGGTAACTATAATGGGGGGGTGGGGGGGGGGTGGGGTTGGTACCGACCATATTCGCCTTGGGTGGGAGGCCCCTACAATTCTATGTGGGTTTCGGGGGGGTGGGAGATAGGCGGGGCCCTTGGGGAACTATATAGGGGGGGCGGGGGGGTGGGAGATAGGCGGGGCCCTTGGGACTGACCAAAGGCGAGTATGGCCCATAGAATTTGAGGGCGGTGGGTTACTTTGGTGGCCCAACTCTATAGCCTCCCCCGAATATAATCTACCTCCTTGTTGCAGGGGGGCCCGGTGGGGTCCGCCTTGGGTGAACACACTATAGTTTTCTACCCACCCTCCCCCAACTCACCTATACACTCACCCGGCCGGGGACGCCCTTACGCAGCCATTCAGTCAGTCGGGTGTCTCGCCTCTACCCACAGAGCCCCAATCAGAACCATCAAACCCACCCACAGATAGCTACAAAGGGCCGCCTTCTCTATTAACCCAATCCGATGTGGGGTGGCGGGGCATGTTACGATCTAGACGATCGACCCAAGGCCGACCCCTCCCGATTTCTCCAACATTAGCTCCCACCCATCCAACTATGATTCCCGCCCAGCCCCCCCTACTATTCTATGGGCCCTTATAATATAGGGGGGTCGGTCGCGAAGCGCTGGTAGTTGTGGGGGGGGATTATGGTTACGAATAGCCTTCTCCAAACACCTGGAAACGATGGGAAACAGCGGCACAAATACCTCTATCGATCCACCGCGGGTGAGACTTCGTCCATTTCAGCACCTCTGAAGAACTGCCTCGGAAATTGAATATCGGGATCACCCTCTACCCTAAGCACCGATTGATTAACGCCAGCTTCTGCTGCTTAGTGGGAATCAATTTGAGCTGGACAGTTCTGTTACCAACTGCATAAGCTCCACAGAGACAGGTTTCGGGCTCACAGAAAGCACGGCCAACATACTGACCTGTCCGAACCACCAGAATGAATAGAGGCACTTGATTCAAATTCATAGTTGTACTGGCGGAAACACAACCACAGCCACTACCCTGCGCTTCGGTGAAGACCGACCCCCTACTATTCTAAGGGGCCTTAGGGGCCCTCCCACCCTGCAGGGGGGGCCCCCACTGGCACTAAGGGGTTCGTTTGAATGATCGATCTCAGATGAAAATGCACGGAACAAGCATGGAAGCATCGGACATTACTTTTCCAGAATCGCTATAGGTCTCAGCCGCACCTAATAAGCTACATCCAGTCTTCTATACTATCCATGTCGCTCCACCACCGCCTATCTATAGTAGGGGGAATAGGGATGGTCCACAGGAAGATAGTAATATCTTTCGAAACCAATCCATCATTCGGATTCGCATAGTTGAGGCAAAGCATATCGTCCAGATTGATGGATTAGCCCGGATCATCAGGTGGGTTCGCACCCGGGGGATTCTGATCGTAAGCACACCTCTGCTCGAATCCTGCCATGATTCATTCAGGTCCGTCCGCCATCATAGCGGGGGCGGATATGGCTTAGTGGCCCAGTTAATTCTTTAGATCCGGTCACAACAGGAACCATATCGTAATAGCGGTCTTATATACGTAATAGCGCGATACTGGCATTCTCTTATCGAGTCCACTTATCTCGAGATAGGGGCATTATTTGAGATAGGGGTTTCATAGAAAGAAGCGGAATCAATCTGGAAATCAATCCATGACCTGAACTTACTTCGTATCTCCTATACCCACCGTAACGAATCTATGAATCTAACTGTCCATGGCGCTCAACTAAAACGTATATCAGACCGGTGTTCTTATCCGCAGATTCCAGTATTCTAGAAGTTAGAACCCTATCCGCAGCCCCTGGCTCCGCCACCACCCAAGCTTCGCTCCCGACCATATATTCCTCAACCCCACCTGAAGACCAGCCCTGCTTCGGGACCTAAGGCCATATGGTCGGCTGTCGAAGGCAGGCCGGGGTGGGTGGGTATAGGCAATAGGGTGAGAAAGCCCCCCCTTGGTTCCTGCATTGATGACAGGATGGATAACTCACCTTCACCCCCTCCTTTCGTTTCGTGTGGTAGGAGGGCCCCGGTTAGGTGTTAGGTTCTAGCTGCCTTCACCTCCTGTTTCTCGACCGGGGGTGAAGGATGGAACTCCCTAGCTAAGCTACTGAACTCCCATCCTTTTTCTTCTACTGTGCCCCCCCCTACTATTCTATGGGCTAGTGGGGGTGAAGGATGGTCAGAACCAACGTTTAGCGACGTTTTAGAGCTATCGAAGGCTGCATCAGGCTAGAATGAGAATCAAGAAAGAAAGAAAGGGCGAGACGCCCTCAACTCCATAATTTTGCTAGTTCCAACTCCATAGCTCAAGGATGGGATAACGTATAGAATCTCCATCCGAGGGTGGCGCCATACTTCATCACCCCCATTTCTCCGGGAAACTAGACTAATTATCTACATAACATACCAGGGGCTGGGTGGGAAACTATAGTTCCGGGAGGGAGTTAACTAGTCTCATTTTCCAACAACTCTCCAGCGAGGGTGAAGGATGGTACACCCCCGGTGAAGCATTAATGTCCATCCAGCCACCACCGGGTAGCCCGGACCTTCCTTCCCTAGTTGTTGGATCTGCCCCCGGACCGATGGGTGAGAACCAGAGACTCAACGAACTCCCGGAGAACGAATTGAATTAACTCCCGATGCAGCTGCTAAAATTCCCGGGTGGGTTCATCGGGATTATAGCTAGCTGGCTAAAATTCCCGGGTGGGTTCATCGGGATTATAGCTAGCTTCCGAACTGCCCTATCTAGAAGAACTAACTGGCTACCTTGGCCAACCGCTAGAAAGGGATGGCCCGATCCCGGTAAAGCAAACTAATTAGCAGCTATAGCCCTATCCGAATTCCTTGAAGAACGGCAGGAAAGCTTGACTATCCGAATTCCTTGTCGGATGCTCGGACCAGAGCTCAACCGCCAACTCCATCCTTCAGTGGGAAGGCATCTGCTACTTTGGATGGGACCCGGGCATATTCTATCGGATGGTCGGATGAGAAAACAAAGCTATAATCCCATCCCACCCGCTAACTCCGTCGGAAGGCAACGAAGACTCCCTCAGCCCCACAACAGCTATCATCCCTCGATGCTGAGAAAATGAAAGCATGGGCAATTACTGTCTTGCCGGGCCAATAAAAAAAAGTTTCCTATCCCGCTCGGCAAACAACTGTCTTGCTTCGGGGTCCTGCCTTCCTTCCGACAATAACCTCCCTAACTTGAATTCCCGACTAGAGGAACTACCGAGAAACGTGGAATTCGGGTAGCCAACGGTAATGGCAGAAGTAGTTCTACTGAACTACCTTCCTAATTATCGATGGGAGGGAAGGCTATCCATCCTGAACCGGGAACTACGGGGCCATAGAATTTTTAGGGCATACCCGGCGAGGAGTGAGAAGTTGGATTGTTCCGGATTGTTCGATTGTTCTTTCTTTCCCGGAAGGAAATTATAGGCTTCATCCGGAACTATAGTTTGGGTGGGGGGCCCCTACTATTCTAAGGAGCCGTTCCGAATCATAGTTCCCCTAGATTAATTGGTTCTCGGTAGTGGTGGGCGGGAGGAGATAGTTGTGGGGAAATATTGGCGTGATGTTCTTTCAAGGGAGATGCCTATTACCTACGTAACATGATGTGCATGATTTTCTGTTACGTATGTAGTCTCGATCGACGCACTCGACCTTTCTGCACTCCCTCCCTAAGGCCCTTATAATAGTAGGGGGGTCGGTGGGGTCCGGCCGAGTGCATTATGCATTACTGCAGAAGTGCGTGCCAGACAAAATTGAGTCTAAAGGCCAGAAAGAATCGAAATGGGAACCTACCTGAAATGCCTATCCTTCCTATCTGGCTCCGGCTTCCAGGCAATGGCAGATGAAATGGCAAATGGCAATGGCTGGCCCCTACCTTTCTATAGTGCGATTAGCCCAATTAAATTGAAGCGAGCTCTTCGGAACATTTCAATCCAAGCGATAACTATTAGGGAGGGCGCCCCGGGTCGATTAGAAAATTTGAGCCAGCCTCCCTACTCTATCAATAATTAGTCGGTCGATTTATTAGCGAACAAGGGCTCAAAATACTCGCCGAGTGAATCGATTAACATTCAAACAACAACGCCTAATGACTATGCTATTAAACGAGCTCGTATTCTATCCGTGCTTTGGCACCTTTTCTTTCTAATGAAAAGCCGTACCGGGGATCCCTAGAAATGAACTTACTCCTTCTCCTTGATCGAATTGGAGCTAGTATATCTGACAACGATAGAACAGATCTCAATTAGACGACTTTCTATTGTCCAAAAAATGGAAAGGATTGGACTGGGTGGGGGGCCCCTACTATTCTATGGCTAGCTAGAATTGAATAGGCATAGTAGGCCGACATATCCTAATTGAGAAAATTCCGAGTGAAGTGGGACACCACATGAGTCGGTGGCTCACACTTAACAATACAAAAGAACACAATTGCTAAGGTTATCCCTCTGCAGGGGTGGGTGGGAGGAGACTTTGTTCAGATGAGTTACGCCACATGTCGGCGCATCAAGGCAAGATCACACAAATGACAATATTCCAACATCCCCCCTTGATCTTGACTTGGGGGAAGGAAGATGACATTACATTGGGGGGATGATTAATGTCAGCTTCACGAACCCCGAGCCCTATAGATTGGTTGGGGCTCGCAACTCCAAGAATCCGGCCGAGATGGGTATTCGTGGAGATATCCGCAGCCTGCGGGACAATATTCCAACTGAATTACTCCTCTCTCGACCAACTGACGGATGTCATGCAACTATAGTGAACCTCAATCAATGTGCTTTGTCCTCTGATGCTGCACCGGATTATATGCTGATTTGATGGCACTCTGGTTGTCACAATACAAAACTATAGGCTGCTTCTGAGAGAGTCCAGTAGTAGATAGTAGGGCATCAAGAAGATGACGAATCCATTCTACCCCTTGTTCTCGCCGTAACTGCTCCTCGAGATTCTGCTTCCATAGTCGAAACTGCTACGGAAGATTGCTTCTTGCTGCACCAAGCAACTAGACCTGATCCAAGATCGAAGACATATCCGGCAGTAGAAATCCAATCATCCAGATTTCCAGCCCAATCTGAGGTGGTTCCTGTGAATAGAACATCTTTCCCACCATTCCCTTCGTATGGGTACCTTTGATGTACCTCAAGATGCTAGCTTTCCAATGACTTGAATGTGGCCTGGATACCAAACCAACAGCAACAGAGATATCCGGAAATAACGGCCGAATATTCATTTTTTTGGGCCACCAACCAAGGATCTGTACAAAGTAGCATCCACCAGCTTCTAACTTGACTCCCGACGGGGTCGGAGCATTCCTCCTTCTTCAACATATCCGGGAGAAAAAAAGACCACTATCATGCTGCCGAATTCCGGGGGAAGACCAAGAAAAGAGTGCATAATGCCCGGCTAATCCCCCCCCCACCCGGGAATTCTAGCTGTCATATCAAACTTCTGAAAAAACCTAGCTGGGGGGACTAAAATCATGCTATGGATCAAAGCCCTTTCCGGCCTTAGTGGAGTCCCCAGTAGTGATGAAATCATCAACATAAAGAACAGCCTTCCTTGCCCCTATGTTTTTTCACATAGACATTCTAATCAAATCGACATCTCTCAAAACCCCCTAGGCAACAAAGAAACCATGAATTTTGTCATACCATGCTCTAGGTGCTTGCTTTAAACGATTTCTTCAACAACCAAATGGGTCCCAACTAGAGTTCTCGTGCCGGGGTGGGGGGGGGGGGAATTATAGCATAGAAATATCTTATTTCAGATCACCCTTGAGAAATGCACTCTTCACATCCATCCGATGAACTTTCAGAGTAGGGCCCGTCCTCGAGATGCTGCAATGGAAAGTACAACACGAATGGAATCCATACGAGCAACTGGAGCCCCCCCCATAGGAAGGATAGGTGGATAGGGGTCTCATTGTAATCGTAATCAATGCCTTCTTTTTGCGATAAGCCCTATATAGTGGGGGTAGGGGCCACCAACCTTGCCTCATACTTCTCAACCTGTCCATCTGAAGTCTACTTAGTCCTGTATACCCACTTGCAACCAACAATGTTCTTATCATGGGGACGAGGGACACTACTATGGATAGGGCCCAAGTATGATTCGGAGTGGTCTTCATCTGCCATAGCACCTTCCCATTCTGGTTTCCCACTGCGCGGATCACAACTGTCCATCACCTTGGCCAGTTGTGCAAAATTGGCCCTCGGAGAACGAGGCCTTCCTCGCTCTTGATCCCCAATCACAGATTCGCCTTCATTGCATCTATGTTTCTATTAGTTCCCATTCAAGAATTCATTACCCGTCCCCCCTATTCATAGTTCCTGGGACATCTCCAATAGGCAACTCCGAACAACTCTTTTTTTTCCAGTTGTTGGAAACTCATCGACAACACTACCTTAGAATAGTAGGGGCCCTCCCACCCCAGAATCTTCACTAGACTCCACATGCTCGTCATCACTATCATCATCATCATCATGACTAGGAGGACTAGGAAGAGGTTGAGAATTCTATAGTAGGGGGTAACAGTGGGAATAGAACAGGATGAAGAACCGACATCAAGTAATTCAGGAAGATGAGAATCAGAAGAACCTGTAGGAATGCCCTCATCAGAAATAGAGAGCATCTCGCTCAACAACAATGGTTCTTTTCTCCGGATCATACAACCTCTTGTCTAACACCGCCCACTACTTTTATTCCATTTCGGCCGATCCAGAGACTGAAGACGGAACACGTAAGCGGGTGCCTGCTGGGTCATTTCAGAACTTATATCTTTTAAGAACTTCTATCTATGGATAGACGAAAGGGACCCGGGGGTAGAATGACATGAAAAACCCCTTTTTCTGAAAGCTCCGATCTCTTAACCCTTTTGTCCTCCCACCCACCCCTATGGCTTCGCATCCCTCCTTATTCCATTGTCGATTACTGGTTCCCCGTGATTCAAGATTCTATGATCATATGGTTCCGAGCCTATAGTCGGCAATGGTTTGTTCCCACCTACCAGTAGTTAGTAAGCAGCAGCGGATCAGGCCTGGTAGGCCATGTTATTCACCCCTTCCTCTAACCTTGGGAAAGTGACAATGGAGAAGTGGACCGGAAGGAGCCAATTGGAGAAGCTATCCGGCCAATCCACCTGTAAAAAATCCACTATAGTTCCGGAACGGCTGATTCCCCCCTAACCCCCCCATTCTATTTCCAATATGGTCGGCTGCCGAAGGCAGGCAACTATAGTATTAGGGCCCATCTTCGGATAGTTGAAGCTTGTCTATCCTTGGTCATATAGCGAGAACTTTCTCATGCATTCGATTCATAGTCAGTAGATTAGTTGGAATCATAGTTCCGCAATAGGAGAATCGATCTCTATTCTTTAGAATCGATCTCATTAGAATAGTAGGGCCTCCCACACCAACCCCACCGGGGGGGGTGGGAGGATATAGGGGTGAGAGGGTGGCGAGGATAGCCGAGTTGCTAGCTTATTCTAGCGTATTCTAGCTTATACTAGCAAGCGCATTAATGAACTGATTAATGAACTGATTAATTGACTAATTAATTAAGAACTATAGTTCCTTATTCTAGCAGGTTTCTTAATTGAACCCAGCGGCAAAACAGCGGCAACAACTAAGCCACTTATAGCGGGAGCAGCGGCAACACAGCGGCAACATCACTAGAATTCCCTCCCACCCAGCGGCAATTAAGCGGCAACACAGCGGCAGGGGAGGAGCAACCAACAGCTTTGGGTGGGGGGGAATGGTAGGGCCGAGATGAGATTATATACGTAACATGAACCAACGCCAAACTCTCCGTTGCAACTTCTACTATAGTCCCAACCCAACCCCACTAAGGCATGCCTTCGGCAGCCTAAGGCCTGCCTTCGGCAGCCCCCCCATTCCCCTACTATTCTATGGCCAATATGGTCGGCTGCCGAAGGCAGGCCTTAGGTCTTCACCGAAGGGCGGGTGGGAAACTCCCCCTACTATTCTAATGGGCCGGATATAGTTGGCGGGATCTTTTGCAGTCATGTGGGCATCGACTCGATCCCCACATCTGACCAGAATGCTTTATGGGTCGCCCGGGGGGGGGGACAAGCGATGAAGCATCCCAGGGTTCATGGGGGGCTATAGGGCATCCCATCACCGATCATATTACGTATAGAATCTGGCATCGACTGCATCACCGTCTATAGCATGGCATCAAGACGCGATGAAGCTCTAATGATCCAGAACGGGTAACTCGGTCCCGCCGGAATGAAGGCTCGATCTATCCGGGAATTGATCAAGGGGCTTTCAAGCTCTGTCCGATGTGCCTGGATGGTCAATCCCGCCCTTCACGCATGGAGAGATCAACCACTTGGATTAAATGAACCATACCTCTCCCGGTGAACTCCATTCTGAGACACGAGGAATCAATCCCTATCTCCGGATGAACCCGCGGGAAAGGCTCGGTCGGGGGACTAATCAGAGAAGGGAAAAGTCTCCTTTTCTTTCTCGACTGCCGCAATTAATTGGAGAAACAACGGCCCCTGCCGGGGCATCTATAAATCCTTATTCGCTTATTCTAGCTTATTCTAGCCCCAGTCAAGCCCCTACGGGGGTAGGGCTAGCCCCATAGAATTGTAGGGGAATTCTCTAGCAAGCTGCTCCCCTACAATTCTAGCAGGTTCCAATCAAGCCCATAGAATTGTAGGGGGCTGGGGGATTCTAGCAGGTTAATTAAGTAGGAGGGCCCCCGTACTCTAACAAGCTGCTCGCTCCATAGAATAGTAGGGGGCCCTTCGGGACCTAAGGCCCCCCCCCTACTATTTTAAGGGCTCCCACCCCCCCGGTGGGGTTATAGTATCTATATCCTCCCACGAATAGAATCTAGGGGGGTTGGTCCTGCATGCACGAAGGGCCCTCCAAGAAGAACCCCCTACGGGCTCCCACGCCCCTATGGGCCCTTATAATATACGGGGGTTTGGTCCTGCACGAAGGGGGGGGGGCCCGGTGGGGTTGGGGTCATCCCGGCTATCCTCCCACCCCCCGGAACCGGTGGGGTTTTTTCGCGCCACCCTATATGCCTTTATGGTCGGGAGCGAAGCTCGGGTGGGGCGGAGCAACTCTATAGCCTCCCACGAAAAGGCGAATAGGCCAGTCCTGCACGAAGGGCCCGGGGGGGCCGGTGGCGAAGCCTTGGTCGGTGGGGTCAAAGCTGGGTGGGGGGCCTTGGGTGGGGGGGGGCTCTCTTGGCGGGGCCCTCCCGGAACTATAGTTTCCCACCCACCTGAATTCAAGGGGCCTCTGGGTGGGGATTCTAGTTGTGGGGATTATAGTTCCCCTGCAGGGTGGGTGGTTTGAAGAACAAACTATAGTTCCCGGGGGTTATAGAAAAACCCCCGGAATGATAAAGCGCGGTCGAGCGATTCGATTCATTTGGAGGCCACCCACCAACTATATCTGGGTGGGTGGGAACTATAGGGTTCCGGGAACAGTAGTTGGCGGGGTTTCCCACCCTTTATGTGTCATCCTACCCGAGATCTCCACTTCCCGCTTTCTGTCTTAAGCTGTAGGAAACTTGTTATGCGGGAGAATATGAGATTTCATTTGTTCGACCCAGGGGAGTGAAGAGGGATCGAACAGTTCCCTCACACTCATCGACTTAACCAGTTCCCTCAGTGGCTAGGGTCTCACCCGTGGCGGATCAGTGATAGTAGCATCTCCCCCATCAATGACTTCACACTATTCGAACATCCACTTCACCACATCATTCCAACATCACTGGATAGATGCTACCCATACCCAGTCATTCCAACACCACTAGATGCTACTACCCATACCCCATCACTAGGTGCTTACCGATCCCACCCATACCCAGTCACTAGATGCTTACCGATCATGGAATGGACTAGATGCTCGCCGATCATAGAATGGTGGGTCGCCCCAGATGCAGATGCTTACCGAGTAGTTGATCCGGATGCGTACTACCAATCATGAAACCCAGATGCTTACTACCGATCACGGCCCCTCCCACCATACCCAGTACCGGGATCTCCTACCGCAATACCTGGCAGCAGCACCCGGATCTCCTACCGCCCACCATAGTACCACCGATCACAGAAAGGGTTACCCAGATCCTACCATAATACCTGCCGGACCCCACCGGGGGTGGCCCTACTATTCTAAGGCGTGAGCGGTAGATTCTAGTTAGTTGGGCGAGTATGGTCGGTGGGTTACTTAGGGTGGGAGGGCCTACCGAATACCCTGTTCCCGGATCCTACCATACCCGGTTCCTACCATACCCGGTACGAACCCAGTCCGAGGAGCCATGCCCGGTACGAGGAGTTGATGACCCGGAATTGACCCAGTACGACCCCTCGATTGTGAACCGGGATTCATTCATTGGTCCGACCCCCCGCAGCAGGATGCATTCGTTGGTCCCGGGCAACTAGAATTCCCTCCTCACAATGCCATAGAATTGTAGGGGCCCCTCCCACCCGGCCCCCCCTTGGGTAGATAATCGATCGTCTTTCATTTCGATAGTGAGTAGTTTCTCCCCATAGGAATCGGGTAGAGTATATAAAGCGTTTCTCACCCCCGGCTGCCCCTATTCTGAAGTAGTTTGGTTCGTGCTCCTTCCTCTCCCTGATCTTCTCCGGTTCTTTCGAAGAGACTAAGGGTCATAACTAAACTATAGTTCGCTTGACCCATTGACTGGTCAGGCCGACGAAACCTGACAAAAGCAACTGAGAAGTGATTGCCGCACCCGCCATCATGCATGTGTAATGAAGAATGGCGACAACGACCTGAATCAACTGCTATTTTGAGAAAGCCGGCCTGCCGGTGAACGGCTAGTTTCCCACCCAGGGCCCATCTCTATATCCTCCCACCCAGCGCTTCGCGACCGGGCCCCCCTTATTCTAGCTTATTCTAGCCCCTACTATTTTAAGGGCTAGCTCTTACTCTAGCAGGTCCCGAATTAATTGACTTATTCCGATGAACCCATTCGCCTTCCGATGAACCCATAGAATTGTAGGGCACTGATTAATTGAATAATTAATTAAGAATTATAGTCGGTAGATGCCAACTAACTATAATCTACCTCCCGGGGGGGCCTCCCACCCCGGATATAGAGATGCGCCTGAGAAAGAAGCCCTGGTGGCATGGAGAACAGTTGTTCTTGTTCACCTGCCGGGTGGGTCGGTGGGGTTGGCAGAGCAGCCACCACCGGGTCCTCGTCGGGAGTTCAGCCCCAAGTAGTTAGGTCCCTCGAGCTAAAAACCATACTGAATTAACCTCTTGTTCTCCAGAGTTCTTTCCTTCCGGGAGAAAGTGAGCTAATACACCCTCGGTGGCAATGAAGGAGAT
Organism: Sequoia sempervirens; assembly: GCA_007258455.2. Taxonomy (NCBI): domain Eukaryota; kingdom Viridiplantae; phylum Streptophyta; class Pinopsida; order Cupressales; family Cupressaceae; genus Sequoia; species Sequoia sempervirens. The sequence goes on from VDFB02252616.1 coordinate 50,448,419, forward strand.
GGTAACCCCGTTATCAGCCAAACTAATCAACTATTGTTTAGATAGGGCAGTTCGTCTCGGGAAAGATAGTGAAGGATAGACTAAAGGATAGTTAAAGCTTGTCTCTGGTCATATAGCGAGAACTTTCTCATGGTTTCGAAATCGACTAAGGATCCAACAGAGCGAGCTTATTTATCTGGGTTCGATAGTTCCGATTGAGCTCGGCATCATTCTCCATTAATCCCTCCCAGGTGCAGATCGATCAGTTTCAGCCCATCTCCCACCCGGCACCCCACATCTATAGTAGGGGAACGTGCAGAACTAACTAAGCGAGTCGTTCCATTCCAGGTTGGTTTCTAGGTGGGGGTCTGGTCGAGTTTTCCCTTATCCATCCTATCACTCCTACTATATGAAGGAACCCTCGAGAAACTTGGATCGAATCGTGCGATCGATGCCATTGACCTTTGGGAAGAAGATATATGCGCCTATTGTCAACCCGGAGAGAAAGGCCCTTTCGTCAACCATCTGATCATTGAATCGATCAATTATTCCGAACGCTCGCGTTATTGGTCGATTATTCTTGAAGATGGCTCCGGGCGTCCGTTCCGGTAAAGAACCTATCGGCACTTGAGTGTGAAGTGGCTGAGCCAGAATAATCTCCCCATGGTCCCATAGATCTATAGGGCTTTCGCCTCTGGAAGTTTCCTCTCAATGCCCGCCGAGTTGACAAAGTTGGTTGGAGTTGACAAGGCTGGTTGGTTAGAATTCATTACTGCACTGGCATTCATCACCGGATCGGATTGGAATAGGCCTCTACGCGCCCCTCCCAGATCTATAGGCGCCCAGATAGATAGTTCAGGGCTCTACTAGTATCTAGGGTTGGGGCCTTTACTCTACTCTACTCTAGATGGGGGAGACTCGTCCGATAGGACCAGGAGGGATCCCCGACTAAGGGTGAACTAAGGGATATCCACAGAGGGCGCCGACCCCCTATCTGAATTATGGGGCCTTTATGCTCGGGAGGCGGGACTCCCCCTATTATAGGCCTACTCTCCTCTCTATAGCCGGGCTGGGGGAGATATAGAGAAATGGGACTTGAGTACGCTCCGAGCCTGTCTATCTATATGGGGAGAACTAACTAGGCTAAAGAACTGGACATGATCAGTTCGTTGCATCTGTATTATATATGTGATACGAATGGATCATAGATGGATAGACTATAGATCGATCTGCATGAGTTGGTTGGTTATAAAGGGAAGAGAAGAGACCTATATCTGGCCGCCCCACCCTGCCCCCCCTTAGAATAGTAGGGCGAATGGGATGGTGGGGTTGGACTGACCCAGCCCTGCTTCGGGACTGACCCATTCGCCCAACTCTATAGCCTCCCACCCTCTCACCCCAACAATAATCTACCTCCGTGCAGGGCCCCCCCACCCCCCCCCCCCGTATTGATGGCTCCAAAATCAAGGGGTTCATGTGTAACTAGAGGAGTTCGCTCAACATCCTCTTTTGTTATCTTCTTTTCTTTCTTATTTTGCAAGGAAATATCTTCTTCTTCAATCTCTTCAACATCATATGATTCTTCCTCATTTTTCTTCTATCCCCTTTTCCTTTTTTTCAGGCTTAGCATGCCTAGATTTAGTGGCCTTCTTCTTTGAAGGAGTTGCAAATTTAGCTTTCCTTTTACTACTAGATGTTTGTGTAGACTCAGAGAGTTGTGGAGTAGATATTGCAATAGGAGAGGATATACTAGATCTCCTTAGACCTTGAATGAATTCTAGAGGAACATATTTGACTTTGGAAACCTCTGTAGGGATATAAGATATTGTCTTGAAGAAGTACCCAATATTTTGTGAATCTCATATTTATCTTGTATCTTTGAATATTATGGAGCACCTATCTCCTTAAGCACCCAAGTTTCCACTTTCTTTTCACTAGATTCTTCCCTCTCCTTTTGGAAAATACCATCCATGATTTATCTATCACCATAAAATTTATCTCACTCTCATACTTTTGTACCAAACTAGATGGTATGGGTATGTGCAGGATCATCATGGAAAAAACAGGCCCTTAAGTGGCAAAAAAATTAGCAAAATCATAGTTAGGCAACTTGATGTAAAAATTTGAATAAGTTATCTATATTATTTCAAAAATATGTAAGAATATAATCTATAGAAAATTGAATGTAGTTCCTAAACTACTAAGTTTATTTAAAAAAAAAAAAAATCTATTTGGTGAAAATTTGAAATTTCAATGCAGTAGCACTTAAATTTCAGGGAAAAATTAAGAATTAGGTGTCTGTCTAACCACCCTAACCACAATAAAATGATAATATGATTTTATAAGATTTTATATATAAGTATAGGACTCATGTCCCAATGTGATGCATATTTTTTTGTAATTTTTTTCCAAGTAAATAATTAATTATGATTTTTTTATTAGAACTTAAAAAAATATAAAACCTCGTATGTCTAACCACCTTAACTTGGTAAAAAATTCATGATTTTTTTTTAATCCTATAGCATGCAAAGAATAGAATGTGACACATGTTTTGGATTCAAAAAATGTGATACCGTTTGAAAGCTATAAATGTTTTTCAATCAGCCTATCAATCAGGACTTTAGTTGTAATTCAAATAGAAAATGAATAAAAAATATTTATTAAATTAAAAGTAAAACATAATTTATATCGGTGGAAATTTGAGAATCTCCTTTAAAAACCTTTTTTGTTTCATCAATTTTTGGTAAAAAATGTCAATAGCCACATACCCTACACATACCCATCATATCACCACTTTTTGGCGTATCATGATCCTGCACATACCCGTATCCTATATCTTCTTTATGTCTCAGTTTGCAAGTTCTTGAAAAATCTCCAATAGAAATTAGTATATGCTTGCTTATTCTAAAAAAAATTATACGGTATTTGATCTATGTTGCTACCGAAGTGAATTTTTCATAAATCTTACCCTTAAAACCAAGTAACTCATTTAAAAAGAATAATGTAAGGAATATAATAAAGGAATCAAACTTGAAATTATAATTGGTTTCTTTTTTCATCTTCAATTTCTTCATTAGTTGTTCTCTCAATAGCTCACATACATCAAATTTGGCACCTTCCTTTACCATTTGATGTGTGGTGTGAATTGTAGTGGAAGTGGTATACCCTTCTCTATTTGTGAATTAAATTTTTTATGCAATACCTATTGATGAATAACAAACACTAAGATCGTGATGATATCTTTCACTGTGAGTGTTCTCTCATCAAATTTGGCACTGTTGAGCTCCATAACCATTTCATTATTTATAAATTTTAGCATTGAGATTGGTCTGGAGGAACAAAGACCAGTAACTACCCCATTCCTTGCATTCATAGAATTTTGGAAAGTCTTTCTAGATATCCAACCTTTTTGCAAAAAAAATTGTGTACTTTGGCTTGTATACTCCATTCACATTCAATATCTCAAGTCAGACCACTTCACAAGATGAAATATGGTCAAACTCTTTTAACTAGGCATGGATGTAGATCCTTATGTCGTCACAGTATACAAAATCCATTGGAACCTTTGAATAGTGTCATCTTTGTCCACTTCCATTACTTTGAATGGAAACTTCTTATATTTGGTCATGGGTTTTTAACCACATCTATCACTTGAGGGGTCACCATTGAAATTTATTCAAAAAAATTCACACACCGTCACTAGGGTTTCATAGAGATAGCTTGAAAACCTAAACATACTTCTTCACTCTAGACGCAAAATCTCTTGATTGCAAATGTGGACAAATGATCCAAATAACATACAAATTTTTTTTTACTTTCCCTAACTCTTTGTCATGAATGTATTTGTAATTTATTAGGTAAACCCTCTATTATAATTCTCTACTTCAACATAGGGGTGAAATGAAGCTCAACACACCTTTGCAAACCATTGATTAGATCTGGAAGCTTTATCAAAAGATTCATTCTTTCTGAATATTTCTGCACACCAAGGGAATTGAGCCAACTCATCTTTTATGCTAAAATCTTCAACAACTTATCCTTTTAAAGGGAAAAAAGGGTTTCCAAATAAAACCCCCCTGAGATAACACTCTATCTCAGTTTTTCTTAGGATCCCATGTTGAATGCACAAGAACAATATTATCCTTCTCATTTTTATAAACTTTATTTTCTTCCCAAATCTTTTCATTACCCTTCTTTTTCTAATTTAATATTTCATCCTTCTTCTGGTTTTGAATAGGTGGCTTCAAAGACTACTTCTACAAAAAAAATTTATATGCCCAACCTCTAGGTTCCATTTCGTTTAGATCTAGTTCTAGAATAAATATTTCATTGATTTTTGCTACTGACCCCATGTGTTCAAGAGCAATATAAACCTCAACTATTAATCTTTTCAAAGTAACATGGCTTTGATACCAATTGTTGAAAAAACTGTGTGCTAAGAGGGGGGTGAACATCATATTTTAAAATTTAACTATTCTCATTTGTAGATTAAACTTCACATCACATTAACTAAAAGAAGAGCATAAATAAAAACATGCACCACACAAGGACATCAATATTTTTACATGGAAAACCTAATGAAGGAAAAACCATGGTGAGAGTTAACTCACAATATATGAAGCTCACTTACAAAAAGTTACAATATTATTTAAGGCTCACTTCCTAAGGACTTGCAAACTAAGGCACACAACTTTAGGGAAAGATACAAGGACCTGCTGAGACTCACTATCTCAAATTAGGATACATGAAAATTATAATGAGAAATATGAAGTCCTATAAAGAAGCATCCAACATATGTTGATGTTATAATCCCTTTTTCACATAATTAATCCCTTATATTGATTTTTCACACTTCATATTCAACACTCTACACAATTCCAATTCACATTCACCAACACCATCTCAAATGATATTTATCTTATATAAATATACTTTGCAACAACTCAAAACCTTGATTAGGTTGGATCCAAGATGACCTTCAAATGAAACATAGGATATCACACAAGTCGACTCTAAACATATACAATATGAAAATAAAATGAGTTGTGGATCAACACAAGAAATATTAGGACCTAAAACCATTTTCAACACATCCTCTAAATTATGATTAATTAATCAATACCAACCGCAAATGAAGGAAATAATCTTGTCAGCCCAAACAATGACAACACCACAAAAGTTGCCAATAGTTGAACTTTGCACCATAGGGGAGAGACTAAAAACTTTACGTAGACCAAGTGCAAACCAAGATGAGAATAATGTACAATATTCACAAGATCTCTTGAACATTTTCTTGAAGACACTAATCATCATATTTTGAAACAAGAAGATAAACATATTGAATTGATGAAAATAGAGCATTCTAGATATATTGTAGCACTTTAAAACATAAGATGTTGCATTTTTGTACACAAAACAATCTAATTCTTGTAATGATGTACCCATAAACCTTCTTGAGAATATTCCTAGGTCTATAAAACCACATTCTCTTACTGGAGGAATTATGAGCATTCCAATAGGGCTTCATCAACACTTTTCTTTGCCACAAAACAAACCCGAGCACTGTCACTTATCACTTTAACTATACAAGGTGAAATGACATGAAGTATTTGATATAACACCTTCAAATCTTGATCATCTTATCCTCTAAACCATAAGATAAAATATTTCTCTATAGAAGGATGTGGACCAAAATACTATGACTCTATCTTAGAGTATACACTATGAATGCCTTAAAAAAAATTTGCAACATATCTCCATGTGTGGTACACCAAATAGGAATAAAATAAATTAAACATATTGAAAGCACATCAAAACATGTGTACCTTCATCTAAATCACACTTAGAGACTAGGTTGATTATCATTCTTCCATATACTACATTGTTGACTATATCAACAAATATCTCTACACTTCCAATATCTCAAGAGTATATATACAAACTTCAACATACAGTCAATATACATATTTGACATCAATGAAAACCAATCTTGAGTTGACATCGATGACAACACTTATTGCAAACCATCACAAATTATTTCCCTAATGTAGTGCATATGTATTCCAATGTATTTGGTCCCCTAATGATGAACTAGATTCCTTGAGATCTAAATTGCAGTTTGGTTATCACAAAAGTTGTTTGTAGTCTTTTAGAATGGAGTATCAAACTCAATGAGAATATTATAAATCTAGATGGACTTAGTAGTAGCATCACTTTCTCCTTGGTAATTATCCATAGTAGAGGAAAAATAAATTATAGGATGCTTCTTTCTCAACCAAAAAACCATGATGTATGCTTATGCTCTTAAGAATTACCTACACAATCTAAATCTATGTCCCACCATGTCAAAGGCCATGCTTGTTGCATATTGAATCCCATAACTATGAGTTCTCTAAATCTAGTGGAGAATCTAATTAGTTTCTTTCTAGTGCAAATCATTTGGTTCCTACAAGAATCAAGAGACGATTCCTATAAAAATATGAAATATAGTAGGTATTGTGTGAATCAAGTAGATGAGACTCCCAAAAAGTTTCCAATATGAGTTCCATTAAGAAAAGGTGAAGAAAACTTAAACTCATATTCAAGACCCTTGATAGAAATGGATTCAATACATTCTTATAGGTAATCATACAAAACCTATAGAACATATGAAGTGTGTACTTAGTTTGTGTAATGAAGATACTAGAAGAAGACTAAGTGATCTCAATCTTCAAGAAGTAGTACCATAGGCCTAGGTTTGACATTAAAAAATGATCATGGAGGGTATTTTTCACTACTCAAATGGTGGATGAGTGACTCCATATAATAAACAATTCATAAACATATAGAACTATGTTGATCAAAAGCTACAACAATACAGAGATGTGGAGCCTACTAAAATTGTGATCTTGTTCTTCTAGTGTCTTCAAGATCACCAACCTAGTTTCCTACTAACTACAATGTTTGATGATACCAAAGAGTCTCTAAGGATAAATAATGTCAATAATATGGATGATTATCCTCTTAGTGATGAATATAAGTGGAGGGGTGTGATTCCTTAACATTTTCACCATTCGAACTAGAGGAATTAGACTCCTCATAAATATTAGGTGGATTGAGATCCTTTGAAGAACTATCATCATGTTGTAGTATCTCCAAAGAGATGATTAATGGAGAAGTGATAGGAGAATATTTAGAAGGACTCTCAAAATAAACACTCCTCTTAATTAATAGACCATGAATAGTAATATGAAGAATCTTGTAGCCCTTGAAAATTTGCATACCCAACAAATATACAAGGCTTTCTTTCAAATCCATAGCCTTAATTTTTTCTATTTGAAAGTGGGACCATATAGGGGATCCAAATAAATGAAAGTGTTTCACTTAGAGTTTACAACTAATCCAATATTGGAAAGGAGTTACCCCTATTATAGCTTGGCAAGGTACCCAATTTTGAATATAACATTTATATTTGATGTCTTCCACCAAATATAGTGGTGCCAAAAATCTAGATTGTATCATAAAATTAGCCATCTCTTTCAAGGATCAATTCTTTCATTATGTAACTTTTTCTATTGTGGACTATAGGGGACTATATCTGAAAGAAAAACACGTTGAGGAGCACAAAACTACTCTAACCTATAGTTGAAATATTCCCACCCATTATCTATCCACATAACCTTAATTGGTTTCTAAGTTTGTTTCCTTATAAATGCATTGAAGTCCAAAAATGAATCCAAGAATTTAAACTTTTGTTTGAGAAAATACACAAAGGTGTACCTAGAAATCATATCAATAGAAATCAAAACATATCAATTGTATTGAAGTATGGATGTGGAAATGGACCAACTAAATAACTATGTGCTAACTCCAAAAAGTGGTGATGCTCTCAAATATTTTCCCTCAAGTCAAACTTATCCTTTAGATTCTTGCCAAGAATGCATCCTTGAAAAACACCATTAGAACAAAAAATAATAGGAAATATTAGAACTCTTATATTCATTGAGTTGATGCAAGTAGTAGTATTTTAGGTGTCCAAACCCTTGATGCCAAAAATTGCTCACATCATCTACATTAGTAATTGATTAATGGAAAAAGGGGGAGGTCAATGAATCAATCACCAACACTCTTTTCCATTTTCCATTAAATTATTAATTAGATGTGATTATTAGGGCCAAAATACACAAAAAACAATAAAAAATGCTACCTAACTATTATAGCAACTATGAGGGAAGTTTTTAGAGCATAAAAAGTTATGTACCTTATAAAAAACTTACTATTTTTAAGATATAGAGGAATCATTCGCCTTTAGTGGCGAATGGGTCCCTATTAGGGTTTCTAAAACTAAGATTAGGGTCATGTTCCTTGATCCATGTACTCTCAAAATCCTGGTTATCAAGTTTTGGAGGTCTATAGTTAATTTTGTAGCTTCAATTCTTTGATTTTTCACTTTGAATGACAACTTTTACAACTTGACAACTTTGACAACTTTGCTCCAAACTTGCTCTATTTGACCTCTAACCAATAAACCTACAATCACACATTCAAGGGAGGGAAAAATTGTTGATTGTTAGTGAATGGGGGTTTTCCTTAGTCAAACCCCTTATAGGTAATTAAACCAAATGATGAAAAAAATGAAATTGAAGCATGAAACATGAAATATGAAATTGATATCACCTTGGATGATGTCTTGTGAAAATTTTTGCAAGCTAACATGTAGTGGCCATGAAGAATGTAGATCTTGATCCTTGAATATGATATGAATAATGCTTGCAATAGATCTTCAATGCTACATTCACAATCTTAGCTCAACAACATGAATGCATGCATCAAACCCTTGACATGATGATATGATCTTGAATTGTTCTAATAGAATCTAGAAATCTACCTTAAAATGCCTTATGAATTCTCTTGTAATGCTCTATAGTGCTACTTTGAAATTTCTAAAATGATTGATAAACTTTCCAGAAGAAACAATGTGAATTAAACCCTTATTTATACTAAATGAGGAGATTAACCCACAAAAAATTCAAGCTGACACCAGATCTAGAAACAAAAATTATTAAATTCTGATGTAGGAGCATCCAATGGTGTGAGGGCAATCTTGCATCACCCAAGAAGATGATTTCTATTTATGTTCCTTTTTTTTTCTTTTTGTAGATTTTTTTGCATTTCTGGATACCCTTTTCATCGAATAAGAGTTTCCAACTTTCAGAATTGCTTTTCTGCTTTTTCTGTTCAACTGCTATTTTTAGCAGGTATGAATTTTAAGGCATGGGAAGACAAAAATTTATGGGAAGGTTCATTATGGAAAAATAAGCACTTTGGTGAAAGAATCAAATCAAGATCATTCACGGTTTGAAAGTTATTCAAGTTCCAGTTTCTACTTTTTGCCTTGAAAAACCTTTTGAGTCCAGTTTGACGCACTAAATGGTCCCATATGGGCCTAGAAATTGTCAGAACTAGGGGAGTAGGTTCTTTGTGTGTTCTTCACTCCAAGACCTTTTTGACGATGCAAACAATTTGAAAAATGGAGTCCCAGATCAAAAGTTATGGCTTCTGGAAGTTGGCCGATTTTTGGAAAATTGCCAATTTTTGAATTAGGACTCAATGTTTGAATTTCAAATTGTAATTTTGGCACCTAACCACCAAAAATATTATCTCAAATGTTTTTTTTGGCTCCAAACCGAAAAGTGGCTATTTATGAGCTAGTTTCTTATTTTTGGAGAACTTTTTGGGGAAAGAGTTTGCATGTTGCGAAAAGGGGATTTTCTCTAATTCTGTAATTTTTTTGAACTTCTGTAATTTGCATGTATCACAGAGCTTGAGGATTGGTGATCCTATGCATGCAATAATTTCATAATATTGAATAAAAGATTATTCTCTATTTTGTGAGTGTTTTTTTTCTTTGTGTCTCGGGTTTTCTCTCTCGTCAAGTGGTATCAAAGCAGGTTTTCTTGAGTGTGTGGATAGATCACCAATCATGAGGTAGTTTGCACCAGGACCATGGTTGTGGGTTCTAGATCTTCAAGATGCCTCCAAGAGTGATTCCTGGTAGGTGTGGTGGTGCCAGAGGTGGTAGAGGTGGAAAAAATGCTAGTGGAAGAGATCCATTGGCAGCCGAGGGTTTCAGAGCCCTCTAGAGACAAATTGATGCATTGCAGGACAAATGAGAAGAGGCTTAGACTTGGGAAGGAGAGGAGAAAGTGAGGATGAAGAAGAGGTGGAAGATACAAATGTAGAAGAGGAAGAAGAAGCTATTGATCGAGATCAAATACGGCTGATTAGGGCCATTTCAAAGATCGAAAAAAGACCCAAAATAGAAGTCCCCAGTTATTCCAGAAGTCTAAACCTAGAAGAGTTGATCAACTGGATCAACGAGCTAGAAGAATATTTTGAATATGAAGAAGTAGAGGACCCAGATCGAGTTAAGTTTGCAAAAACAAAGCTGAAGGGCCATGCCAATATTTGGTGGAAAGAGGTCTAGTTGGAGAGAAATCAAAGAGGAAAAGGAAAGATCAGCAGTTGGGATCGCATGGTCGAGAAAATGAAGAAGCAGTTCATACCAGTGGACTACGAGTTAGATCTGCTAAAGAAATTGCAAGGGTTGAAGCAAGGAAGTAGATCTGTGAAAGAATACATAGAATATTTTCATAAAATGATCATCAAAATGGGCCATGCAGAGGCCAACAAGGAGAAGGTAGCTCGTTATCTTAATGGGTTACGACCAAGCATTCAAGAGGAGCTAAGCCTGGTTAGAATGACCACCATTGAGGATGCATACCAATTTTCTCTAAAAGTTGAGGAGAAGATGAACAAAAGATTTGACAGCAAGCAAAACTGCCAAGGAGGTCAAAGTAGAAGAGGTAGTGGAAGATCTTCTAAGAGCCGAAATGAGGATGAAAGGAAAAATGAACATGTGGGTACCAGTTGAGGTCAGAAGAATGATAACTTCTACCACCCTCGTGATGAAAATAGTGGTGATCAAAGGGGTAGAGGATGAGGAAGATCTGGGCTAGGACTTAGAAGAGGTGGTTTCAGAGGAACTTGTTTCCATTGTGGTGAAGAAGGGCATCGAGCCTATGAATGTCCACAACACCAAGGAAGGATAGACAGAAGGCCAGAAGGCCATGGAAGGGTTGCACATGTAGATGAGGAGGCTCAATCTGAGCATTCAGATGATGCTGAAAGGGGAGAAACCCTAGTGGTTAGAAGAGCCCTGGTGATTGAAGAGAAGGAGCTAGAACAAAGGAAGAATCTATTCTGCACAAGGTGCAAGTGTGAAGAAAAATGTTGTGATGTCATTATTGACAGTGGGAGCACTGATAATTTGATGTCAAAAGAGATGGCTACAAAGTTGAAGCTGAAAAGGGAAAGGCATCCACATCCATATCGGATTGCCTAGTTGCAGAAAGACCACAAAGTTCTGGTCAATGAGTAGTGCCCGGTGAAGTTCAAGATCAGAAGCTATCATGAAGAGGTACTCTATGATATCATCCCCATGGATGCATGTCACATGTTGTTGGGGAGGCCATGACAGTTTGATAGGCATGTTGTACATGATGGCCATGTAAACACTTATTCCCTGATGAAGGATGAAGTTCGTCATAAGTTGAAACCCCTGAAGAAGGACGAAGAAAAGGTATGCAGTAGTGCTAGAATTTGTTTTGTTGATGGAAGGAAATTTTTAGAAGGCATGAAGCATGAGTGTATGTGTTATGCATTGATTCCTAGAATGGATAAGGAAGATAGTGATGAGGTACCAGTAGAAGTTTTTGGGTTAATGAATGAGTTTCAGGAGATTATTTCTGATAACGTACTTGAGGGGTTTCCACCAATGAGGAAGATCAGTCATCAGATTGACTTGATCCCTAGAGCTAGTTTTCCAAATAAGGCAGCTCACATAATGACTCCTACAAAAAATGAGGAGTTGAACAGACAAGTTTAGGAGTTGTTGAGGAAGGGTTTGATTCGAGAGAGTCTGAGCCCATGTGCAGTACCTGCAGTACTAGCACCAAAGAAGGATGGGGAGTGGAGGATGTGTACAAACTCTTGAGCCATAAATAAGATAACAATCAAGTACAAATTTCCCTTGCCAAGGATGGATGACCTGATGGATTGTTTGAGTGGAGCACAATACTTCACAAAGATTGATCAGAAGAGCGAATATCACCAAATCTAGATTCATGAGGGAGATGAATGGAAGACCTCCTTCAAGACCAAAGAGGGCCTATACGAGTGGTTAGTCATGCCTTTTGGGTTAACCAATGCACCGAGCACATTCATGCAGCTCATGAATGAGGTACTGAAAGAGTTTTTGGGAAGTTTTGTCATTGTGTATTTAGATGATATTTTGATTTTCAGTAAGACCTTGGATGAGCATTTAATGCATATTCTTAGGGTTTTTGAGAAGTTGAGAGAGGATAAACTATTGATAAATTTGAAAAAGTGTAGTTTTGTGAAGGAGTTAGTGTACTTGGGGTTTGTTGTCTTAGCAAAAGGTCTCAAGTTGGACCCAGAGAAGGTGAAGGCTATTCTAGAATGGCCTACACCAAGAACTGCTACTGAGGTGAGATCTTTCCATGGTTTGGCCATTTTTTACAGAAAGTTCATTAGAAACTTTAGTAGTATTTGTGCACCCTTGACTGAAACAATGAGAGGGGATAGAAAAGAGTTCAAGTGGAGCATTGGAGCAATGAAGAGTTTTGATATGTTGAAGCAAAAGGTGACAGAGCAACTAGTTTTAGCCCTCTCATATTTCAATAAGGTGTTTCAAGTGGATTGTGATGCTAGTGGTTGTGCCATTGGAGCAGTGATGAGCCAAGAAGGTAAGCCCATTGCCTATTTCAGTGAAAAGTTAAATGATGCAAAGAGAAGGTACTTGGTATATGATTAGGAGTTTTATGCAATAGTTCAAGCATTAAAGAAATGGAGACATTACTTGTTACCAAAGGAATTTGTTTTGTTTACTGATCATCAAGCATTACTGTACCTGAGTAGTCAAGGAAAATTAAATCAAAGGCATATGAAATGGGTAGAATTTTTGCAGAGTTATACCTTTGTTTTAAAGCATAGGAGTGGCAAGTCAAATAGGGTTGCCGATGCCTTAAGTAGGAGGAAAAAATTGTTGACTGAGATGCAGATTGAAGTGGTTGGGTTCAATGAACTCAAGACATTGTATCCTAAAGATTCTGATTTCCCAGAGGCTTGGAAAGCTTGTAAGGAGCCTATTACAGTTGACAAAATGAAGTGGCTAGATTTCATCATCCAGGATGGCATGTTGTTCAAAGGAAGTTAGTTGTGTATTTTGAGGAGTTCCATGAGGGAGAACCTGATAAAGGAGAAGCATAGTGGAGGAATGGCAGGACATTTTGGCTGGGATAAGACCATTTTAATTATCAGTGAGCATTATTATTGGCCTCAGTTATCACAAGATGTGAAGAAGTTTGTGTAGAGTTGCAGGGTATGTCAAATGGCTAAAGGAGTGAGTCAGAATACTGGGTTGTATCAACCCTTACCTGTACTAGAGAGGCCTTGGGAAGATATAAGTATGGATTTTGTTCTGGGTTTTCCAAGGACACAAAGAGGGAATGATTCAGTATTTGTGGTAGTTGACAGGTTTTCAAAGATGGCACATTTCATCCCATGCCAGAAGACCCATGATGCAGTCCACATTGTTGACTTGTTCTTCAGAGAAGTGGTGAGACTACATGGTCTGCCAAAGAGTATAGTCTCAGATCGTGATAGCAAGTTTGTGGGATACATTTGGAGGACCTTGTGGAAAAATTTGAAGACAGAGTTGAATTTCAGTTCTGTACACCATCCACAAACTGATGGGCAGATTGAGGTTGTGAACAGAAGTCCAGGGGTAACCTACTGAGATGCTTGGTAGGAGATAAACCCAAGGGATGGGACTTGATCTTACCCTAGGAAAAATTTTCTTACAACAATTCTGTCAACAGAAGCACTGGTAGATCACCATTCCAGATTATGTATGGAGGTAGTCCCAGGACTACTCCAGAATTGAGGAAGATGGACCAAGAGAAGAAGACAAGTGATGAAGCCGAAGATTTTGCAAAGCACATAAAAAATATATATGAGAAGGTAAGAGAACATATTAACAAGATGAATATGTAGTATAAGGCTAAGGCAGATCAAAAGAAGAGGTATAAGGAGTTTCAGGTTGGTGATGAAGTGATGGTCCACTTGAGGAAAGAAAGGTTTCCAGTGGGAACGTATAACAAACTGAAGATGAAGAAGTTCGATCCCTATAAAATTATGAAGGGACATGAATTAGGGAATGCATATGAGGTAGAGTTGTCGGATGGATTCAAAATTTCCCTTGTGTTCAATATTTTAGATTTGACAGAGTATCATGAAGGTGGCGTAGAGGAAACACCAACAATGGAACAGTTTGGCATTCCAGCACCTACTTCAGAGAAGGAGGAGATTGAAGAAATCTTGGATAGCCATGTGGGAAGGAATACCAGAAATAGGCAGTATGAAGAATATCTAGTAAAATGGAAAGGAAGGTCTATGGAAGATTCTTCTTGGTTGTCTAAGGCAAAGGTTGATCGTTTGGGTTTTCCTCAACCATCGAAGATGTGATGGGGTCACTTCTCAAATTACCCTGGGTGTCTGATGTAGGAGCATCCAGTGGTGTGAGGGAAATCTTGCATCACCCAAAAAGATTTTTTCCATTTATGTTCCTGTTGTTTGCTTTTTGTAGATATTTTTGCATTTTTGGATACCCTTTTCGTCGAATAAGAGTTTCCAACTTTCAGAATTGCTTTTCTGCTTTTTCTGGTCAATTGCTATTTTTAGCAAGTATGAATTTTAAGGCGTGGGAAGACAAAAATTTATGGGAAGGTTCATGATGGAAAAATAAGCATTTTGGCAAAAGAATCAAATCAAGATCATTCACGGTTTGAAAGTTATTCAAGTTCCAGTTTCTGCTTTTTGCCCTGAAAAACCTTCTAAGTCTAGTTTGAGGCACTAAATGGTTCTGTAGGGGCCCAAAAATAATTAGAACTAGTAGAGTGGGTTCTTAGCATGTTATTCACTCCGAGACCTTTTTGACGGTGCAAACGGTTCAAAAAACGGAGTCCCGGATCAAAAGTTATGGCTTTCGGAAGTTGGCCGATTTTTGGAAAATTGCCAATTTTCAAATTAGGACTCAATGTTTGAATTTCAAATTGTAATTTTTGCGCCTAACCACCAAAACTCTTATCTCAAATGTTGTTTTTGGCTCCAAATTGAAAAGTGGCTATTTATGGGCTAGTTTCTTATTTTTGGAGAACTTTTTGGGGAAAGAGTTCGCATGCTGCAAAAAGGGGATTTTCTCTAATTCTGTAATTTTTCTGAACTTCTGTAATTTGCATGTATCACAAAGCTCGAGGATTTGTGATCCTCTGCATGTAATAATTTTATAATATTGAATAAAAGATTATTCTCTATTCTATGAGTGTTTTTTTTTGTGTCTCGGGTTTGCTCTATCGTCAAATTCTTGGAAAGATAAAATTTAAAGAGGGGGTCCTCATTAAGGGAGGACCCATTTTCCACCTTGGAAAAATGGGTCTTGGCTTAGTTTACCAGGACCTAACCCCGATGATGGAAAGAGTATCAAAAACCCATTCCAAATCAGTTGAAAAATGGGGGTCCTATTAAGGGAGGACCCATTCGCCACCTAGGGAAAATGGGTCTCGGCACCATTTTCCAAGACCTAAATTTTCTCAATTTAAATGTTATATTATTTAATTATTGGGTGTCAGAATAGATCTTTGGGAGGTGTCATAAATAAGGCTTAAATTTGAATTAAAAGGGCTAATTAACTCCACAATTAATTAAGACCACCCTAGATAAATGTGAAAGTTTGTTACAACACTTTATAACACCTAAATAAAGTACACATTAGGTAAATTTTATTCAAAAAATGGTCCCATAAGGCTTAATTAAGCAAATAAGTCCTATAAAAGCATGAAAGTGTGTTACAACACTTGATAACACCTTTGCAAAGGACCAATTAAGGCAGGTTTTAATTAAATAAAGGTCCTAGAATGATGTGAATGTCTACAACACATTACAACACTAATCCAAGACACCATTAATTCATTTTTAATGTTAATCATCCAAAGCAAGTAACAAATAAGGCTACTTTTTTTGTTACTAAATTTTCCCCCCACTTTAGTGAGAGGATGACCCCATGTAAAACTCACACTAAAGTAGACATCCAAGACAATTAAGTATGCAAAAATAACAAAGATACATAGTGATATCCTATCAAAGGCTAGGAAAAAAACAAAGGAAAAAGCACAACCGTTCGAACACAATGTGTAATGGGGTTGTTCATATGCTACTCACTCTGGGGTAGTGGAACCTCAGTCTTTCCACTAGGTGAGTTTTCCTGATGAAGTGGTTTAGTGAGAAATTCATGCCAGTCTGTCAGATTCCCACCATATAATGAGAAAGTCATGCCAGTGTATCAACTTCCCATCATACTAACCATACCAAAGTTATCCTTGTGATAATTTCAATAAGGCACCACAATGTAATGCTTTTGTAAATGCTTTTGTCATCTAAAATTTTTGTTAAAGGGGATTTCGCTTTGTTCATGTAAAGGTCTTCTTCTTAGGGAAAATTGTGCCTAATGTCTCCAAGAGAGGACAAGTCAAAAGTGTTAGATCATCACCCATGGGATGCCTCGTTCACATCATTCCACGTTAGTAGATTGTACACTCTTGGACAACATCAAACCCAATGAAACCACCAAGAAGAGGACACATCACAAGTAAAGAGAAAATCACACCATGAATTTTTTTCCAATAGATATTGTCAATGTATGCCCCCACTTTAAAGCAATTGCTACACGATTACTATGAGGAATTGCTTTAAATTAGCCAATGTTTTTGTCCTAAGATATGAGAGATTTCCTCAAAAACCCTATGCCAAGTCATATGTTTCTGAAATAATTTGCATCATAAAATAGGAAGGAAGGATTGTCCCCACAAATACATAAGGGATCTATGGATTTGGGGTCAGTATGTCTTTGCTACAGTTTTGTTATAAGAGCATTGAACTATCATCATTCCCCAAATACACATAGAATTGGAAGAATGACACAAAGAGAGCAAACAATGAGAAGTTTTTTTTGGTTCAACATGGAAGAAACAAGAATGTCTCAACACCTTTTGTCATCCACAAAAGGGAAACACAAGAAAAAGAAAAGATAAAGAAAAATATTTTGGGTCAACATGGAAGAGATCCTTGCATGATCCCTAAAATGAAAACACAAGAAAAAGAAAAGATAATTTTTTTTTTGGGTCAACAAGGAAGAGACATAAATGTCTTGACACCTTGTGTCATCCCCAAAAGGAAAACATAAGACAAAGAAAAGGATTCTTATGACATAGAGAAGAATGAAGGTACATATAGAAGAATGCACAAAGAAGAGAGATGATACATCAAATGAAACATCATGGGGGATCACATTACACACATGAAATCACATAAAGAAAATAAAAAATAAAAATACTAGTAAGGCACATGCGAGTCAACCTAAAGTAGGTCGTTCACCTCCCAATCTCGGTCGAGGTATAAACAAAAGGAAATGAACTAGCCAAAGGGAAAACATCGGGTGCCTAACTAGGACACACACCAAGTTCAAAACTCTTTTTAGGATATTTTTTTATTTATGCTCATGGAAGAAGAAAAAACTGTGTTCAACTCATCATGCACTTGTTCATTTCAATCTTTGCAATGTCAATGTCATCATTTAAGTTAATCATAACAGGAGGTTGATTAAAAATTTCCATGCAATGTTCTTGTTTATGTTACAACAAGGGTTGAGAGTCATCATGTGTTGCTTCAAGTAGGTTTGGATTTTTATTTTCTATGTTCTGGTTGTTTTCTTGAGTTTTTAATCTATGAGCAATAGCATGACATCTATGTCTATGATCTCTAGCACTTTGATTTCTTTTCAATTTATTGTCATTTTATTTTTTGTAAGAGTGGGTTTGTTAATCACAGGTTTCTTCTCTTCCTTGGGAGGAATAGAAGAAACCATAATAGGTTGTTTAACCACTTTCTTTTTGACTTTTTAAAATTGTTTGACTCTAGGAGGGGCAATGAGATTTTTTGTGCTATCTTCTGGTCTCTTGTGGGAAATTGTAGGAGGCTGTTCTTGTATGTTCAAAAGTGTTTTTGGTTCAATCATTGTTTCATGAAGGATAGTTGGTTGAGTCATATTGTGAAGGGATAGTTTTGCTATTTTCTTTTCCTTGAATTTTTGGTAAGATTTGAAAAAGAAATCCTCACGAGGTTTGATAGGTTCCATAGGCTTGGGCCAAAAGTAATCTAATGAAAAGTTTCCTTTACAGATGCAAGATTAAATCCACTATGATGCGTAATAAATATATCATTGCTAAATGGAAACTTTATACATTTATTCACAACCAAAGAGACATCATTCATGGAGTGAAGCCATGGGTACCCTTGCTTCACATGAAATTGGTCTAATTGTGAAATGATGGAGAATTATACTTTTAGTGTTTTTGGACCAACTTTTAAAGGGTGATCTATCAAGCCTATTGTAGGGAAATAAAATCCATTATGTGTCTTGATCCATGATTTTAGCTTATCGTACATATCTTGATATTGTTGATCACCAAAGCTTGTGCCTCTCTGATAGTCTTATGGGAAATCAACGAGTGGAGGAGAAATTGCCTGTCACTGAATACCTCTGGGGATTTTATAGAAATCTGACTCTTCTTTGGGGTTTGGAGATAAGGGGAGAAGGAAACATGAATATAAAACATAAAAAGGCAATGTTCCAAAGCTTTTACAACATTTCAAACCCAAATCATTCTTATGAGTGATACAATTAGACACAGAATTACACAACCATTCATTGTTGGAAAGAGAATGAACAACAAAGGCTAACTTCAAGCACAATGTAGACTTTCAAATCTTTCCATAGGTAGTGTTCATTAAGTTATGATCAAACATAAAGATTTATTATGAGTAATGGAACAATATATAAGAAATCACATGAATTCTTCCTCCTAATACAACATATCGCAATTTTTTTTTTTCAAAAAAATAGAGAATTCCAATGACATAATCTAGTTTTCTTAAGCTACTACTCTACCATACGAGCATACAACATGGAAATCAATTATTTAAAGTATCTAGATTTAGCTAGCAAGACACAATGTTTCATTCAAAATGATAATATAAAGAAAGAAAGCTTGAAAAAGGCCATACATGCACAATCTCAACAATTTATCCTCAATAGTTTGTGCTTTTAAATATCAAATGAACTTTGAAACAAAGGTTAGATGCCAATCTGACAATAGTTTAAAACTTAATAGATATAACATGCCAAAGAAAAGTAGTTCTCCAACTTTGTTTCTGAAAGTAATTCTAAAAATCCTAAGAAAACTAAAGAAACTTTTCTTTCAACAAAGAAACTATAACTTGGAATCCAACCCCCCATTGTGTCATCACCCTCCATATATAGCCGTAAAAAAGGAAACACACCCCTTGAACACAAAAATTGATACTGCTAGGTATTGACAGTTAATGACACATGATCCAATCGTAGATCTTTGGTAAGGTTGCAATGATATTTTCTCATCAATTCTCAGCTACCGCATTGATGTTTTTCAAATATTTAGCAAAGATAGAAGCCCATAAATGATCAAATCCTAGAAACAATAGCCTAGAAAAAGGTCTAGTTAACTGATCACATCACCCCAAGGCATAGGCTCAAAAATTCTATCCCAAAAACCAAGAAAATAAATAGGCTATCCAGCTCTGACAAACTCCCCAATCATATCACCCCATAGGAAATGCAATCTACCAATGGTGAAGAGGTGACGTGTCAACAAGGCGGAAACTTCCAAGATCATGAATATAGCTCCCAAGAAAATGCTCAAGAAGTCAACACGTGTCACAATCTCTCTCCCGAAAGGAATATGAAAGATGAAATCCACATAGCCACCACGTGGCGCATTGTGCATCATTTTGATAATTTTACTTGAGCATATGTGCATCCAAAAATGAAAATGACTAAGGAAAAAATGCTTCACAATTCTGGCTACTCATAGGGGACTTTGCTTTGCAGAGATATGAACCTAGGTTCTAGTTGTCTTGGAGTTTGATGAAATTGGCACACTAAGCCTCCCAATCTGCATCAACTAGTAGGACAAGGGTCTGAATCTTGCTATATGCTTGCTTGAGATCAAAAATATCCTTAAAAGAGATGAACCCCCATCTAGAAGAAATCACGCCTAAGTGATAATAGATCAGAGAAAGCGGATAGATCTCGCGCTCAACATCATCGACTGTGGGCATGTCACTTGAACTTGGAATTTCTGTTGAGGTCTAGATCTTGTGTTGAATTGCATCAATAACTTGCTCCATTGTTAGCGCATCTTAATCTAGTGAAAGAAGAAGAGGCAACCCAAAATTAACTAAGACAACAAAGTCCTTCTTTATCTTGATGAATCGCTTATTCGGCACTATCTGGCACTCTTTACATTTTTCCGCAACCTTGTGATAGTTGATAATGTCATTGGCTTTAACAGAGGTGATCTACTAATTAGGAATCCCTACACTTTCAAGGACCTGGTCAGTGGTGATGCACAATTTGGTGATTAAACTTTGGGAATCCACCACTCAGGATGAACATTTTTGCATAAAGTGATTAGCCATCAAACCAACCTTGGCATTCAATTCCTGAACATCCCTTAGAAATTGTAAGGCGGGTTCCAAAACAACAACACTAGCTATGATCCGCTCCCAATGCATATCTATTAGCCTCTTCATTATAGGGTGGGATCTAGATGCTTGTACAATATTCAACTCTTGGTTAAATCGAGCCTCTCTTGCCCTTGTGTTTTCTTCCATTTGACTTTTCTCTTAATGGGAATTTTCCAATTCAGAGCTTAGTCTTCTGACTTCTTGCCTTGACTCTTCTGCTTCTACTTAGATCCTTCGAAGATCATCAAAATTTTAGGATTAGGTATCATTTAGCTCTCTTCTTAAATTTTCAATTTCAGTGCGAAACTGAACCTGTTCACTAGGTATGTGCAAGATCATGATGGGCCAAAAAGTGGCTATATAATGGGTATGTGTAGGGAATGTGGTTGATGACTATTTTTTTACCCAAAATTGATGAAATGAAAAGAGTTTTTAAAGGATATTCTGAGCTTTCCACCAATATAAATTATGCTTTACTTTTAATTTAATAAATAATTATTATTCATTTTCTATTTAAATTACGACTAGAGTCCTAATTGATAGGCTGATTGAAAAACATCCATAGATTTCAAATGGTATCACATTTTTTGAACTTGAAACATAAGTCACATTCTATGTTTTGCATACTATAGGCTTAAAACAAAAAAAAAATGAATTTCATGAAGTTTTCAGCAAGTTAAGGTGGTCAGACATATGAGTTTTTATATTTTTTAAAAGTTCTAATAAAAAAATCATAATTAATTATTTACTCAAAAAAAATTACAAAAATATATGCATCACATCGGCACATGAGTCCTGTACTTATATCTAAAATGTTATAAGAAAACATTATCATTTTACTGTGGTTAGGGTGGTCAGACAGACACCTCCTTCTTATTTTTTCCTTGAAATTTAAGTACTATTGCATTGAAATTTCAAATTTTCACCAAATAGATTTAAAAAAAAAAAAGACCTAGTAGTTTAGAAACTACATTCAATTTGGTACAAATTAGATATTCTTACATATTTTTGAAATAATATAGATAACTTATTCAAATTTTTACGTCAAGTTGCCTAACTTTGATTTTTCTAAATTTTTCGCCACTTAAGGGCCTATTTTTTCCATGATGATCCTGCACATACCCCACTCTTAGCCTCTGCAAGCAACCTAGATGCTTCTCCTTGTTGGCCTTGAACTTTCCTTATGTGATTAACTTCAACTTCTCTGGCTTAGATCTCATTTTACAGTCTGTTTACTATTTCTTTTACATTTTCCAACTCCACCTCACACTTCTTTAACTTCCTATCCATCCTTTCATAGTCAACATATACTACCTTCTGTGTGGGTTTGGATAGGACCACTTTATCATGTGGGTGAGTTTCGCTCAAGTCTAGGCCCACAACATGAATGTCATAATATTCTATTTGCATTTTCCCTTTGGGATTTGAAATGAGTGGCTTCATAGTAGTAATAAGCAAAGACTTTCACTCTTCCTTGAAATAGGCTTCAATCTTGTTTGTAGCAGGCTTCTTGACATTCTTCGATAATATTTTTTGCTTCCTGGCCTATTGGGCCTATTTGGCAGCATCAAAATGGCCTTGAAGAGTCTAAGGGACATTGACGCTTCATGCTACAATGGAAGCACCAATGGGCAACCCAAAAAGGGTGACAGTAGTGGAAACTTTAGATTTGTGATCACGGGTGGGTGATGCAAAAGTAAGTGTGATCATGGAAAAGGATGGAACACCAAATTGAGCAGGGGAAAAACAAGTAGGGGTAAACACATAAATAGGCTAATGGAGAGGTACCTTCCCAGAAGTAGAGTAGCAGGAAAATTGGTGGTTTTAGCCATTCCCATAGGGGCTTTTGATAGGGTGATCAATGACACAATAGAGGTTGTGGAAGATGATGCTCCTTCAATGCATAGGATGGTTTTAGCAGATTCATTAAAAATGGTAGGGGGTGCATTCAAAATTAATAGTTTGGGGGAAAAATATGGAGGATTCCTTTCCATGGGAGGAGGCAAGGGATTGACCAAAGATGCGAAAATTGGAAGAAGAGGGAGAGAAAAACTTAACTAAGCTAGAGTAGATGAAACATTTTGTGAGACATATTCCACTTCTTCTTGTTAGATCAATACAACAGGAGCACCCAGATCTTGGATCCTTCTTCATTTTTTATGACAAGAACTAGCATGTTCTGATCCTCTGGCTTCAGAGTCCTCTGAAACTTGACCTTTAGTTTCCGTTGAGAATCCCCTTGGAGACCATCAGGCCCCTTTTCCTTTACTTCAGGTGCCAAAGGTAGATGGACCTTGTGAACCCTCTTGCCTCGAGTCTCTCTGGATATTAGATTATTGAGGTCTATAAGCTTGAGGTGGAACTCGTTCCTCATCGATTTCATGGCTCATCTCAGGATTGATGTTGTCGGAATCAACCTCCTTGTCATATAAGTCCTTGAATTCATCATGAAGCTCAAAGTTACCGAACGGGGCACCTAGACATCTCATCTCTTGTCGAAACCTCCATAAGTCTATCTTTTTCCTTTCTAACCATCCCTTACACCTTAGTTACATGTTGAGAGATTTACCCATCAGAAGATTTCTTTGATACTGTGTCTGCAGCTAATAAAAACTTAGCCAATTTGGCCACTCTTCTAGAATGCGAGCTAGGTCAATGTATATGTATATTTCTACGCTCTCCTGACCTGAGTTCCTCCTTTGGAAATAATCCCTAAACTCATGTCTTAAACTAAAAATCCCCTTCGGTATAATTCCATTTGTCAGAAATGAGGACCAAGCCCAAGGCCGCTAGTAAATTTGCGATCTCGTCCTCCACCTTCTGTTTAGTCAAAATCACTTGACTCTTAGCAATCACAAGGGGAAGATCATAGAGCTTTGTTTTGTTCGTCCTGACATAATAAATTCTATCGACAATGGTTACTTGTTGGCATGCCTCCAACATAAAGAACCTGTTTGTTACAAATTTGGGGAATCAAAAAACCTCCCTAGGAAAACCGTAAAATATGACAAATGTGAAATCCTCGGCCATGCAATAATGCAATGGGATAGGTGGATCCTCTATCCATTCTATAACCTCTTGAGAAAAACAACCAATGGGGCGAGGCAACAAATCCTAGAGTACCTACCTTAGAGAATTGTCCACATATCAATAATAATCTCTTGTCCTTGAAAGCACATGGGTCCATACAAAAACTGGCTAGATATAGCCCCTTTCATCTACCTTAGACACTGATACATTCCTCCCTAACCACTCAAAATTTTGATGTAAAAGAAAATGGACCATAATAGAAGAATACCTGAATTTGGACTCAGTATTGTATTTCTTCAATTGCTCTCTCATGTTCCTAGCAATCACCTTAGCAAAATCAGAGTACCTTTGGAATTTTTCTATTTTGAGTGTATGGCCTAGGGAAAACTAGAAAGGGTTAACCTCTTCATCATCATCAAGGCCAAAAACCTAGGACAATATTGAGAATACGGATTGCGTATCTTTCTTAAATTTCCTATGCAAAAGAGGCTTTTGAATCTTTCCTCTCTACGACCTTTTCTTTGTCTCATCCTTGTAGAATTTTTTTTCTAGAACATGTCTTCTCCTAGGGAATCCATCTTCTCTTCATCGAAATGTTCAATACCCTAGCTTGTAGGGATACATAGCATATCTCATATAGCTTTAGCAGAAATGGTAATCTTGACACCACGACTCTCAATGGCCTCTGCATTTTTGTTAAACCTTTTGCACATGCTTCAACCTACTTTGGGCACAAATGCATAGCAAGAAACATAAATTGTGGTAGACCACTGTTCTAGAGATGAAACACAAAACCCTCTGACAGTTCACGTTCTAGCATCCTCTGAAACACACCTTCCCTAAGATTTTTAGGTTTGGCCAACAACTGAGAGTCAAAAACATTATCAGTGATGTCTTGCACCACCTATCTTTGGATGTGTTTATTAGGTTGGACCTTCCTACAACGCTTGAATGGTTATTCTTTTGTTGTTGGGGCATTAGCGAATGAGCAATGCCTAAAAATTTCTATGTAACTAGGTCTTTTGTTTGAAACTATGACTTTCCTATCGAAGGTAAATGCTTCCGCCATGACTATATGGGAAAGTTGTAGAGAGATTATCAAGTCACAACAACCACTTTCCTTTTGATTCTTTAGAAAAATCTACTTTTGAGTGCAAATAATTCTTTGACTCGTGCATGTAGTCAAGACTATTTTATTATCGTTGGTCTATTAAATACTACCACTGGGGTAATACATGTGAACATGAGATTGGTATCCCTCGAGAATGCTGAGAATGTCATGAGAATGGAATTAGTTCATTCTCCCTGCTGCCTCTTTTACAAATAAATTTATTATATTTAAAAGCATGTTTTTTATCATACAAAACGTGCTAAGCTAATACAAGGTACCCTTGAAAAGATGTGCACATTAATTTGTTAGAGTTTTAGCACGTTAATCCATGTCTTTTCTTATTAGTAAGATGGTTGGTACTGATGATGGCAAAGGACACATGTCAACAATCGGCATATGAGAGCATTTACACCCAACACCCAAATTTATTTCTCAAGGCATTCCATCAGATCCTCTGTATGATTTATCTACCTTGCTCTATTTTGTATTAAAACTTTATGTTGTCGTCCGGCCAAAAATAGACATTTTGTTGGTTGATTTTGTTGGCTCACCTTTTCTATATATAGCTACACCACCTTTTGCAAGATTCATTCAAACATATAGTCTCTTAAGTTAGTTGGTCTTTTGATTATTCCCTTTTTTCCATAATTTGCTACCTTATTAGAATGTCTATTGGCTTAGGTACCCCTATTCGACTCCTCCAATAGATATTGCAACACTGCTTCATGGGAGAGGTCACTAGTGACTGAATCAAGTGCTTGGTGAAGAAATCCGACCCCCTCATCTTGGTAGCATTAAAGTGGGTAGTCAACATAGACTACGTTATCGATGAGAACCATCTTTAGAGCAACTACAACATGCTTTCCTACTTCGTGGCCTCACTATTAGACCTGAATGTGTCCAAGCCTATGATAATTTAATTGTGCCAAAAGATGTTCAACACTTCATTGATGGAAGGGCTTGGTGAGATAGTGCAAGTGGCCATCTCTGACATTGGTATTCTGAGCAGTATGGACCTCCATAGGCACGTGGACTTTGGAATAGATGTACCCTGGTTTCCCTTCCTCACTAATTTCTGCACCATGGATGTTGAGATGCCGGCGACCAAGTTTTTTCTATCGGAGTATGGCATGGAGTGAGTTTTGGGAATTGCTTGGAGGAAGCACTTTGACTTCCTAGTATAGATTCATGGCGAGTAGACCCTAAGTCTTCATTGTGTGGTTTGCGTGTGTTGTGTGTTCAACCCCTATTTGTAACTCATCAAACAAAATGAATAAGAATAAAAATAAGGAGAAGAAGAAGAACCTAATAACAAACTCTTTATGCTTTTTCATCAATGACTGGAGGCTTAACTTTACTTTTTTTGGCTCATTTCCTCCCTTATGCTTCTTTTACTTGCTACTTCTTTTACATTTTGCTCGAGAGAGCTTCATGTTCAATTATGAACCTTGTGCTATGCATTATATTATAAATTCTCAATGAATATAATATAATACAACTTTTTGTTTCTTTAGAGTTCTTCTTGAGCCGTTTTATTCTCAAAATTTCAATTTTTTTGCATATGGTACATAGTTGTTAATTTTTTTAAAGAACTACACATTTTAATGAAAAATCTTTAGATAAATACCATTCATCGGTATATCTAAATCATTTCCCTCAATATCTTCAAGCTCATATGCATTATTTTCTTTGCATGTGCTGATTCAGAAAGGTCCTTTTCACAATGCTTCAAATTTTGTGTGTTTCCCTAGTTTTGTAGTACGTTCATCGTACTTTAGCACTAAGCTCCCTTCTTTGAATTTTGGGTTAGAAGTCATTTTTTCAAACCATTACTTGACTGACTGCTAGCAATTGATCATGGCTCTATGAGCCTTTTCTCTTTCTTCCTTCAACTTGAGGGGTTCTTCCAACCGTACTTCCATTCCACCATTTTCTTCAATTTCTAGGTCTTCTAGTAGTTGTGAACTAGGAATTTCTATGGAAATGGGTATCACTACCTCTTTTCCGTACACCAACTCGTAAGGGGAGATCTTTAGAATCTACTTGGGAGAAATTTGGTCCACCCATAGAGGAGCTTGCAAATGTTTATGCCAATCCTTTTGTCATTATAACCCAATACATTTGATTACCCTAATTAGGTTTTTGTTGGTGGACTTTTCTAACCCGTCCCCTTGTGGGTAGTAATTTGATGAAGTTTTAAGGAAAATCCTATATCTGATAGAAAAATGACACTCCTGATTCCACAAAAACTTGGAAATTGTCAAATATAAAAATCTTGAGCAGGCCAAGCCTAACTACTACCTCCTTAAGGAAATTGACAATTGTCCCTTTTATGTTGTGTTCCTACACACTGGCTTTGAAGCCTTTCAGGGTCCTTGAATTGGATGTAATAGGATGCTTCTCACTATCTTCCTCGTACTTCCGAGTGAGTACGAAAGATATATTATGTTGGACATTGTATAAGTAAAGTAGAAATCCTTTAGAAAAATCTAGGCTAACCAGTGGTGGGGCTCCAAGGAGGGCCATCTTTAGTTGTTCAAAAGATGCTATGCCCTCAAAAGTCCACTTGAAAGGTAGGTTCTCCTTAAGAATTAGGATAATTAGTAGCACAATGCTCACAAAATCTGATATGAATCTACTGAAAAAATTAATCTTCCCTAGAAAATATCGCAACCCCTTTGTCATTCAGACCCTTTCGGGATCTATTTCTATTCCCTCCTTTGATACTATAAAGCCAAGAATATTTCTTTAAGGAGCTCTGAAGACATATTTTTCTAGATGTAAAGAGACCCCAAATCATTGGTATTTATGGAAAACCTTTTTTAGATGATTGAAATGATCATCTTTTTATCTAGAAAATATTGTTAGGTTGCCCAGATATATGAACATAATATGGTTGATCAATCCTTCTAAAGAAATGTTCATCAACTATTAAAAATTTGCACCAGCATTAGAGAGTCCGAACAACTTCTTTGTATATGCAAAAATTCCCCTCTTAGTGGTAAACGTCATCCCATGTTGGTTAGATTCCTTCAAATAGACTTGATTGTATCTTGAGAAACCATCTATTAAGGAAAACATCCTTGATCTGGTTACAATCTGTAAAATCTGCTCCACCAGTGGCGAGGGGTAATGGTCTTTTAGTGAAGTCATTTTTACATTCCAAAAATTAGCAAAAAGTTAGATATTACCATTCCTTTTCCAAACTAGGACTAGATTTGACACCCAAGTGGAATGTTTGATCGGGTTTATGAACTTTGATTCGACTCACTTGGTGAGCTCCTATGCCATCAAGGTTTCAACCTTTGGGTTAACTAACCTTTGTTTCTATCAGATAGGATTAGATCCTTCTACCAAGTCAATAGTACACTAAATTATGCCCAGGTTGTACCCTCTAAGATCATACCTAAAGCATAGATCCTTTAGCCTTCTCTTGTCCTTGCGAGGGACTTCTCTTCTAAATCTTAGTTTTTTGTCACTTCCAACATCAAGTTCTTCATAATCCCTTGGATCTATAGAAAATATTTTCTTTCCATTCCTTCCATCTTCAAGAAGATCTTTCCCTAGTGGTGAATAGCTAGAAGTTGTCCCTAACTTTTGTATGAAACAAAAAATTTGAATTTTTTCACCCAAAACTTTCCAATTTTGATCATTGTCAGGAATTGAGGGTCAAACAATGACTTGTACCACACTTTGATTTGTTGGGTCAGAAATTGACTCAAAGAGTGGACTGACAAGAACCATCCGATTAGCAATATTATTTTGTGATTGAGGAATCACTCGTATGTTGAAAGCTTTGAAACTCTCAATGAGACTCCATACCCTATGTGTGTAAGATCTCATCCTTATATTCTTTGTAGTCACTTGTCCATGGATTTGGCCTACCACTAATTTTGAATCTTCGAAAGCTTGTATCCTCCTCGTGCCTATTTGTTCTACTAGAATCAACCCATGAACCAAAGCTTCATATTCGACATCGTTATTACAGCATGAGAACTAAAAATGGTAGGTCCTAGGGGTTTTAGATCCTATTGGAGACATTAATCGGACAACCGCTCTAGAGCCAACTTTGCATTTCGCACCATCAAAATATAAGGTCCATAAATGATTATTAGATGGGTCATTTGATTTCTTCTGGTCCCTCATTAGTTTCAAAAAAACTTGATCACCATCAAAAATTACATAGGTTCCTAGCCTTGTAGCATGGAAGTTTCCAAATGGATCAGAATCAATGAATTGGTTGAGCAAAAATTCTTCACCGAGAGTCTACTCACTTGTATCTTCTTCATCTTTTTGAATTTCTATGCAATATCTCTCTTCCTAAGAGATAGAGGTATGTGTAGGCCCAAAGCACAGATTTGTGTCATCCACAATATGTTTGGGATGCAAGGATTCAGACAGGATCTTCATCTTCACCCTATGCTTGGTCTTGAATATCAGGTGTGACTAGACAAGTCCCAAGTATCCACCGAGCTTTATAGTGAAATCTCTTGAAAGACACATTCTGAAGATTGGAGGAATGTCTATCACTACTACTTCCTATGTAACTTTTTGGCTTGGGCTGGAGAAAGGGGTTATAGAAATGTCCTTTATCCAACCAATGGTCAAAACCTTCTTCCCATCTAGTTGCATGATTCCTCTTTCAAGGGGCTCATAATTAAGTTTTAAAGCATCTACCACTTGTTTTGGTAACCATTGTGCTAGCGCCCGAATCAATAATATTATTATGCAATAGTTTGTCTCCCACTATAAGTGTTAAAAAGAAAGGTGTGGGATTTTTTTTTCTTACCTCTTTCTCTTTTGTGTTGCCTACATCATTTGCATAAGTTGTTGCTTTTAGAGCTTGAGGGGGCAACACAGATCTGTTTTCTCCATTTTGATTGCACAGCTGAGTTGCATCAGCCTGTGGGATTTTCTCTTCTTCCTTTAACGCTTCTTGAAGCAACATTTTTGTTTAGGAATTGATATGATGTCCCACAATGATACATTGGTAGGTGCCTTCTTCAATTTATCCACCAAGTTAATCATCCTAATTGTTTGGACCTTGGACTTAAATGGTGGTATTTCTCTTGTTTTCAAAAGAAAACATTCTAACATGACTAGGCTTG
Source organism: Sequoia sempervirens (assembly GCA_007258455.2). Taxonomy (NCBI): domain Eukaryota; kingdom Viridiplantae; phylum Streptophyta; class Pinopsida; order Cupressales; family Cupressaceae; genus Sequoia; species Sequoia sempervirens. The sequence continues at coordinate 50,478,386 of VDFB02252616.1, forward strand.
GTATTTTTCTCGTCTCTTTCTCCACTAATGGTGTTTTCTATGGCTGCAGAAAATTTTGAACAATGGGAAATGAATCCTGCTTTTCCTGTGGAAATAGTTGATGTGGTTGTGGAAATGGAAAAGCTTGTTGTACATACTCTCTCGTAATCCTTCTCTTTGATCTTGTGTTATAATCCAACTACACTTGTGGAACACCAATCATTAGAGTTTCATTTGTGAACACAACCTCTTCCTCTTATAACCACGAGAATAGAGCCTGGTCAGGTGTAATGTCTAGCTCCTGCTCTAGGGACATCCCTTGTGTTTGTGCTTTGAAATGAGTGTTTTTCATTTTGTATGATTCATACTCGTCTGAATTTAGGAGCATTCCCTTCCTTCTTTGTTCCACTACCTTCTACTGCATATTCCCCCTTGGGAAATTTTAGGGCATATGGCTATCACTGCATGGGAAGCACCAAAATTTTTCATCTTCTGCCAAATTGTTCTAGCCTAGGACTAGCTCTTTACTTGAGCTATCCTTGATTTTCTACAATGGCATGGTGACTGGGACTATCTAGTTTGCAGATGTCATCTGTTGACCTCCTCCTCTAGAGGATCATTGATACAAATTTTTTTGATAAGATGACTTACCTCTGCCATATGCTTGTGTGGGCTGCTCCAGGGGCATCGCTTGTTGTTGTTTGATAATGACCAACTCACTAGTGAAAGTCCACATGAGATTCTTCATCTCACTGATATCTACCATGATTAAGGAAAAGCTCAATGTGCTTTCTTTCATAGTGGGATGCATGTTCATAGATTGCAGGGTGAACAACATTAATTGTACTATGGGAGTGCTTTGAGTGGCTTCTTCTTGAGGACCATAAGAGATTTCTACAAACATTGGCATCAAGGGTCTAGGTGGAAGCTTTCTAGAATCAATTAGATTGTTCTCTGTATGCATCACCACCTCATATGTGTTGGGAAAGATATCCCCTCCCATGGAGGTTATCATGACTATGATGTCCAAGTTGAAGGCCTTTAGATAGAACATGAATTGCATGGCAGTCTGAGGGAGAGAAGTCATGGTGATCCTTTGCTAGGTCTTATAGAATCTGGTGTTGAAGTCACTCTTGGCCTCATACAGAGCTCTCTTGATGGTAATTAGTTGTTGCAGCAATGAGGAGTGGTCTCCTTTTTCTGAGAAGCATTCGAACAGATGCTCTCCAAGCTAGTCCTAGGAGATGATAGAACCCAAGACCAAATATTGATACCAATCTTGGGCCTTTCCCTTAAAAGAGGCAGCTAGCAGCCTCATTGTGATGTTCTCCTCTGATATGTTATGTACCCTACATACCTGTGCTATATCTTGAAGGTGTTTGGAAGGGGTTTTGAAGTCTTCTCCAGAGAATCTTGGAATAGCCTTGAGGGCTTTAGTGGGTATAACAAGCCATACATCTGGGGGTGTGGGTGGCTATAGTGGAGTACCACTATCCCGTGTTACTAGATTTCTAGAAGCAGGGGGGTACACGAGCCATAGAGAAAATATTCCTATGGATCAGATATACATGTAATCTTATTTGGAATTTTAAGCCTTTGGGTGGAGTAGATAAAGCTCTGGATACTAGGCTCTTACTTCTTACTCTATTGCTCCTTCCAAGTGATATGGAGCTTGTAAGTCTTCCCCTCCTAAGGGTTGAGGTATGTAAATGGGAGTAATAGAAGTGGCCTTTTGAAGATGTTCTTGTTTGGACTCTGGGCATGAAACTTCTAGTTTTCTTCCTTAGCCTGATTCAAGAGATATCTCTAACTTCTAATTAAGCATTTGGAAATTTTTTTGTCCCATCGAGCGTGCTAGAAAAAGAACTGTTGATCATCAAAGCTTGTGCCTCTCTGACAATCTTATGGGAAATTCAGTGAGTGAGGGACAAATTATGTCTCATTGAATACCTTTGGGATTTTTATAGAAAGTTGACTCTTCTTTGGGGTTTGGAGATAAGGGGAGAAGGAAACGTGAATATAAAACATAAAAAGGTGATGCGCCAAATCTTTTACAAAATTTCAAACCCAAATCATTCCTATGAGTGATATAATTAGACACAAAACACCGCAACCCTTCATTGTTGGAAAGAGAATGAACAACTAATAATAACTTCAAGCACATTGTATACTTTCAAATCTTTCTATAGGCAGTGTTCATTAAGGTCCAATAAACATAAAAGATTTCTTATGAGCAATGGAACAATATTTCAGAAATCACATGAACTCTTCCTCCTAATACAACATAGCACAATGAAACAACAACTTTCAGAAAAATAGAGAAGTCCAATGACATAATCTACTTTTCTTAAGCTACTACTCTACCATACAAGCATACAACATGGAAATCAGCTATTTAAACTATCTAGATTTAGTTTGCAAGACATAGTGTTTCATTCAAAATGATAATATAAAGAAAGAAAGCTTGAAAAGGTCATACATGCACAATCTAAATAATTTATCCTCAATAGTTCATGCTTTTAAATATCAAATGAGCTTTGAAATAGAGGTTGGATGCCAATCTAACAATAGTTTAAACCCTAATAGATATAACATGCCAAAGAAAAGTAGTTCTCCAACTTTTCTTCTAAAAATCCTAAGAAAACTAAAGAAACTTTTCTTTCAACAAAGAAATTGTAACTTGGAATCTAACCCCCCATTGTGTCTACGCCCTCCTTATATAGCCACAAAAAATAAAACACACCACCTCAATGCAAAAATTGATACTGCCAGGTGTTGACAGTTAATGGAACATGATCCGATCATAGATCTTTAGTAAGGTTTCAATGATATTTTCTCATCAATTCTCAGTTGTTTCACTAATTTTTTTCATATATTTAACAAAGATAAAGGCCTGTAAATGATCGAATCCTAGAAACAACAACCTAGAAAAAGGTCCAGTTGACTGATCACATCACCCCGAGGCACCGAACCAAAACTTCCATCCCAAAAACCAAGAAAAGAAACAGGCCAACCAACTCTAACAAACTCCCCAATCATATCACCCCGTAGGAAATGCAATCTACCCACGGTGAAGAGGTGACATGTCAATAAGGAGGAAACTTATGAGCTCATGAATATAACTCTCAAGAAAATACCTGACGATTCAACATGTGTCCTGAAATATCTCCTAAAAGGAAGATGTAAGATGAAAGTCATACAACCACCACATGGCGCATTGTGCATCTTTCTGATAATTCTACTTAAGCACGGGTGCACCCAAAACTGAAAAACATTTATACAAGCCAAAAATGAAAATGACTAAGGCAAAAATGATTCACATAAATAACTCATTTACATATAAGAATTCCTCTATGATCACATTCTCTCCATAGACAATATCAATTAATATCCCATTAGTGGCTTCCCATTGATTCAACCACCTATGTAAAGAGGACCATCATGTGCACGTTTAAGTATGTCATTTTGTGAGAAAGCAATGTTAAGAGGTTGTCTAGTCAACCCATTACAATGTTTAGCTTTGATAAATGCTATCATATCATTTGTAGGACTTTGTTTAATAGTATCCATATTGTCATCATTCATATCAACATTCATCACATCATTCCTTGTTTCACTAGGTTTAAGAAATGAAATATTGTGGTTAGGCATGGGATTTGTAAAGATTTGTAAATTTTAATTAATAGGTGCTACAAACTTATTTCCTTGATCATTCACACCTCCAATTAATAAATGATTAGAATCAATAAGGTCTTGCACAAGATGTTTAGGACAGGGTATGTGCAGGATCATCATGGAAAAAATAGGCCCTTAAGTGGCAAAAAATTCAGAAAAATCAGAGTTAGGCAACTTGACGTAAAAATTTGAATAAGTTATCTATATTATTTCAAAAATATGTAAGAATAGAATCTGTAGAAAATTGAATGTTGTTTAAAAAATAAATCTATTTGGTGAAAATTTGAAATTTCAATGTAGTGGTACTTAAATTTTAAGGAAAAAATAAGTAGGTTTTTGTCGACCACCCTAACCACACTAAAATGATAATTATTTTTTATAAGATTTTAGACATAAGTAGAGGACTCATGCCTCGATGTGATGCATTTTTTTGTAATTTTTTCCAAGTAAATAATTAATTATGATTTTTTTATTACAAGTTTTTTAAAAATGTAAAAACTTATAGGTCTGACCACCTTGATTTGGTCAAAACTTCATGAAATTCAATTTTTCTTTTATCAATCATATAGTATGCAAAGCATAGAATGTGACACATGTTTTGGATTTAAAAAATGTGATACCATTTGAAAGCTATAAATATTTTTCAATCAGCCTATCAATTAGGACTTTAGTCGTAATTTGAATAGAAAATGAATAATAATTACTTATTAAATTCAAAGTAAAACATAATTTATATCGGTGGAAAGCTGAGAATCCCCTTTAAAAACCCTTTTCATTTCATCAATTTTGGGTAAAAAAAAGGTCATCAGCCACATACCCATCATATTGCCACTTTTTGGCCCATCATGATCCTGCACATTTCGTGCCAGGTCCATTTTGTTGATGGTAATGACAATAAATGTTTTTTCGAAAGGATTTAGGAAATGGTATCATGGGGTCACGTTCTTTAACAAGAGGTAAGGTAAGATTTTTTTTAGTAAGCTACAACATGATATTATATATGAAGGGTATTGTGTAAAGGGGTGAACTCTCTCTCCCTATCCCTGAAAGGAGTTGTCTTTATAGCAGCCATTTGATTATTGTTTTGTTGAATTTTCTAGGGAGGATTTAATTGTAAAAATCCCTTATTTTTTTTCTTGAAAGGTTGATAGTTTTTTTGAGTTGTGATTCAGACTTTTCAGGATGACTAGGGGGATTTTTCACATCATGGCCACAAATTGAGTTTTGATGGTCATGAAGGGTTGTGCATAACTGTGTGAAGGATGGAAATCTCAAAATTTCAAGTTTTTTTTGATGTTTATCTTGTATGTTGGCAATAAAAATTCATTGGAGGTTGGCATCAAGAATCTTAATGTTCACTTATGAATAAAGTGTTTGGTATCTTCCTATGAAATTGATCACTTTGTCATCCTCTTTTTTCTTGCATGCCATTAAATCTGCAAGGGTCATCTTGGGACCCCTATGAATATGGAAGTGGTTGTAAAAGGAATAAATGAGTTCATTGAATGAAGTAATTGAATTGTTTGGAAAAAAAGATAACCACTCTAAAGCAGTATCCTTCAAGGATCTAGGGAATAACTTAGCCAAAAGTTTATCCCCAAAGATGAAATCACTACACAAGGTTGTGAGAGTGGAACATGGCTTACATGATCTCCTTTCCCACCGTATTTCTCAAATCAAGGGACCTCTATACCATGTAGCATTTGTGCTTTTAATATGTTAAGGAAAAATGGAGTGGATTTGATGTATTGCGAGGGTTGACCATTATTGTTTTGTTGTAATTTTACCACTTGTTGTTGAAGGGATCTCATGGTTTGCAAAAGTGAGTTAATGAGAGGGTCATTCTGGTTATAAGGTTGAGGGGAATATGATGGTGTAGTGTATGTATGTGGAGGGATAGTGAATTGTAGGTTAGTGAAGGTTGATTGTTGATGCATTATTGTGTTTGAAGCATTTCCTATGGGGATACCTATGGAAGTGTACATAGTGCTAGTGGGTATGAGTGTTGTGGTTGGTTCAATGGTAGTTGTGGGTTGAAAGGTTGTTGTAGGTTGTAATGTTATTGTAGGTTGTGTACTAGTGTATGTAGGGATGGACATTGGTATCATGGAGGATAGGATTGGAATTCCACCTTAACTTTGGGTAGACCCCAAGCTTGAGTGGAAGTGGTAATGGTAGGGATGGTGTCGGTAACGTTAAGGATATTGGTTGTAGGAGGTGAATTCATTAGAAATGAAGTATGTAAACTATGAGCCATCGAAGGTTGATTCTCAACACTATTAGAAAGAGAGTTAGGAAACCCAAGATCCATGATGAGTGAGATATCGCGAGATGACATGAGCCTCATACTACGTCTTATAAATAGTATTGCAAACAGGACACCAAGTTTCACAATCATAGTGTGCAAACCCTAGAATAGAAAAGGGACAATGCAATAACCTAGAATGAAATGCAAAGTTTAGATTTCAAGCAATACAATTTACTAAAAATGAAATGTTTGGATGCAATTTTGAATTTTAACAATGCACTGAAATGAAGCAAATTAAGCTAAATGCAATGAATTTGATGAAGCAACAAATCAAGAAACTGAAATAGGAAAGTAATAGAAAAAAAATAGAAGCTAGAAAATAACATTTTAATGTACAGAAAATGCAGATTAGTAGCTAACAGGGACTCATTCATTAGTAAGGAAAAATTGGTCCTGGATAGGTGTTTCTAAAATGTTTCAGTGGATTTTGGGGTGATTTTTTATGCTTTTTAAGATGCCAGGAGATTCAGGTTTGACTTGATCAAGGAATCATTCACTAGTAAAGATGAATGGGTCCTGGTTAGGTATTTTTAAACTATTTTTTAATAATTTGTAATCTTTTAGTACTATGTTTGAGTTCCAAGTTTGAGATAGTGACTTTCAATTTTAGATTTTTTAGAAATGCAATGTAAATGTCCAATAAAAAGATGAAATGCAAGGCCTAAATTGAAATGAAAATTTGTTTTTATTTTCAAATGAAATTGTATGAGATTTAAATGATATGCAAAATGATTGATTTTGTTTTGTATTTTACAGTTTTAGAGTAATGCAAAACAATGCAAATCTAAACCCTAAATGAGATGCAAGATTTTAATGCAAAACAAGTAACCCTAAATGAGATCTGAATTCAATGAAAATATAAAAGCAAATGAATGCAAGATCTAACTTAAGATATAATGAGAGACTCTAAAAATTAGAAAATTGCAATGTTGAATATGGTGAATTCACCTAAATGATTAAATGGTGAAAAAAAAGAAGGGAAAAGGGGGAGGTCAATGAATCAATCACTAACACTCTTTTCCCTTTTCCATTAAATAATTAATTAGAAGCAGTTATGAGGGCCAAATGATGCAAATAACAATAAAAAATGCTATTTAACTTTTATAGAAACTATTAGGGAATTTTTTAGAGCATAAAAAGCTATGTAGCTTGTCAAAAACTTGTATTTAAGCTACAAAGGACTCATTCTCCTTTAGTGGTGAATGCGTCCCTGTTAGGGTTTCTAAAACTAAGATTAGGGTCTTGTTCCTTGATTTCTACACTCTCAAAATCCTGGTTATCAAGTTTTGGAAGTGTGTAGTTAATTTTGTAGCTTCAATTCTTGGATTTTGCACTTTGAATGACAACTTTTGTAACTTGATAACTTTGACAATTTTTCTCCAAAATTACTCTACCTGATCTTTAACCTATGAACCTAAAATCACACATTCAAGGGAGGGAATTTTTTTTGATTGTTAGTGAATGGGAGTTTTCCTTAGTCAAAACCCTTGTAGGTAATTAAACCAAATGATGCAATAAAATGAAATTGAAGCATGAAACATGAAATATGCAATTGATATCACCTTGGATGATATCTTGTGAAACAAATATGCAAACTAACATGTAGTGGCCATGAAGAATGTAGATCTTGATCCTTGAATATGATATGAATAATTCTTGCAATAGATATTCACTGCTACACTCACAATATTAGCTCAACAACATGAATGCATGCATCAAACCCTTGACATGATGATATGATCTTGAATTGTTGCAATAGAATCTAGAAATATTCCTTGAAATTCCCTGTGACTGCTCTATAGTGCTCCTTTTAAATTTCTATTATGCTTCATAAAATTGTTATTAGAAACAATGTGAATTAACCCCTTATTTATATTAAATTATGAGATTAACCCCAAATTTCAAACAATTCAAGCTGACACCAAATCTGGGAAAAAACATTATTAAATTCCCACAAAGATAAAATTTAAAAAGGGGGTCCTCATTAAGGGAGGACCCATTCGCCACCTTGGGAAAATGGGTCCTGGCTTAGTTTACCAAGACATGGAAAGAACACAAAAAACCCATTCTAGATCAACTGAAAAATGGGGGTCCTATTAAGAGAGGACCCATTCGACACCTAGGACGAATGGGTCCTGACACCATTTTCTAGGACCTAAATTTTCCCAATTTAAATGTTATATTATTTAATTACTAGGTGTCAAGATAGGTCTTTGAGAGGTGCCATTAATAAGGCTTAAATTTGAATTAAAAGGGCTAATTAAGTCCACAATTAATTAAGACCACCCTAGATAAATGTGAAAGTGTGTTACAACACTTTAAAAAACCTAAATAAGGTACACATTAGGTATTGTAACTAAGGTAAAAACATAGGTTAGCATAAACTAAGATGCAGAATAAAAACCCTAGCTAAACAATGAAGTACAATGGAGGAAAATGCATAAAAGAAAGGAATAATTTGACAAAACAACCTTCATTCCCTCCATGATTGACCTTAATTACCCTTCTCCATTTGCTGCAAAGTGGTGCTTGCCCTCATATTTTTGATGAGAAACTGTGACTATGACAAGACCTAAGAAAATATTGAAGGATTTGATCTAAAATGCAAGTGTACTTAGATTTCTACAAGCATGAAGTGTGGAAGCCTAAATTTTGAAGCATGAAGTATGAGATGATGAAGTGATGAAGTCAGGAGAGATAAAAGTCCCCAAATGAGGTTGACATTGCCTTTTAATAAAAATGTTAATTTTGGATGAATGGTCAGGATTGACATTAGAGAGATGCCCTAAGATCAAATGTTGAAATTAAATGTGACAACCAACAATTAGGGTTAGGGAAACATTAGGGTAAAATTTGAAATGAGGAGCTGAGATTTGATTTTAGAAAAATCAAATCAATGGACAAGAATGCATGTGACAAGGAGATATTGGGCATGAAAAAAGAGACTATTGGAAAATCAAATAGTAATTTATAATTATTTGATTTTAAAGGCTGAGTTGACCTTTTGAATTAAAAATTAATTATTTCAACTTATTTACTTGGAGAGAAATAGAAAGTGGGACAATTTTCAATAAAAGCCTTTATTTAAAATTAGAAAAGGCTAAAGTGGATAATAATTAAATAAATTAAAGAAATTTATTTAATTATAAGAAGACATAGGAATTAATGAAGTATTTTAAAAAATAAATAAATTGTATTTATTTAAATAATCAGGAGGAAATAATGGACAAATAATAATTAAATAAATTTAGGAATTTATTTAATTATAGGACATAAGAAATTAGTGATATATTTAAATAAAATAAATAAAATATTTTTATTTAACTAGTCAGGAGGAATAAGAAATATGAATTAATTAAATAATTAAGAATTATTTAATTAATAGTTGAATTTGGACTATAAGATATAATTTAAATAAATTATGGGTATGTGTAGGATCATGATGGGCCAAAAAGTGGCGATATGATGGGTATGTGCCTGGTGACTTTTTTTTTACTGAAAATTGATGAAACGAAAAGGGTTTTTAAAGAAGATTCTCAACTTTCCACCAATATAAATTATGCTTTACTTTGAATTTAATAAACAATTATTATTCATTTTCTATTTAAATTATGACTAAAGTCTTGATTGATAAGCTGATTGAAAAACATCTATAGCTTTCAAATAGTATGACTTTTTTGAATCTAAACATGCATCACATTCCATTCTTTGCATATTATAGGATTAAAAAATAAATAAATTTCATGAAGCTTTGACCAAGTTAAGGTGGTCAAACATACGAGTTTTTATAATTTTTAAAAGTTGTAATAAAAAATTCATAATTAATTATTTACTTGGAAAAATTTACAAAAAATATGCATCACATTGGGACATGAGTCTTCTACTTATATCTAAATCTTATAAAAAAATATTATCATTTTATTGTGGTTAGGGTGGGAAAAACACCTACTTATTTTTTCCCTGAAATTTAAGTACTACTACATTGAAATTTCAAATTTTCACCAAATAGATTTAAAAAAAAAAAAAAACCTAGTAGTTTAGAAACTACATTCAGTTTTCTATAGATTTTATTCTTACATATTTTTGAAATAATATAGATAACTTATTCAAATTTTTATGTCAAGTTTCCTAACTCTGATTTTTCTAAATTTTTTTCCGTTTAAGGGCCTATTTTTTCCATGATGATCTTGCACATACCCTTATGTTGAAAAGAAATATGGAGAAAAATAAAGTCTACAAGCCTAGGTGAATTTTATGTGCCTACATTTTTCCCCTCTTTGTCATAATGCAGTTTATCCCATTGTGACAAAGAAAAAATTAGTTCAGGATATTCCCTAGTGAAAAATAGGAAGAGGAAAAATGACGAGGAGGTAGTGGTATGCCCCCTCGAGAGGACAGTTGGGTTCAGAGAACACGAGTGGGCTCTCAAAATGGATCAAAGTACTAGAAGATGAGAAACAAAAGGATAGGGGAAAATAGACAAGGATGATGAGGATGTGGACTAGAAGAAATGTTAGAGCGGAAAAGAGGAATGGTATCATAGAGAAAGAAACCTTCAATATTTTTCCAAAGTAGAATTAAGTGTTGCATTAATCATCATTGGGTGGTAAAATGTTACAAATGGACAAAAAAAACCATGATATGACATATATTAAGGTGTTTAAGGTCATCCACTTGCGAAAAATAGACAGTCGCAAACAAGGAATGTCCCAACTCATACTAAGGGAAAATTTTCCCTAGTTTTTTCACCAAGACACACCAAAGACATAAATCAAGGAAAATAGGTCATGAGACATCATCACACCTCTAAATAGTTCATGGGACATCCTCGAGGTAGCTAGTAACATGACCAAGAGACTCAAGAATAAAAAGATAAGACAAACTAGACCGACAGAGTCAACAACCATTTAGAGTGTTTGCCAAAATTTGATATGCTTGATAGGTATTTGACTATTTGATGGACAGGTTGATTGCTTGACAAGCCTAGTTTTAGGAGAGGAAACATGTCGTATAATATTTCAATTCTAGTTTCAACCATGTGACCACCTATATAAGGAAAATGATGATATTTGACTAAATGACAATGTCTGGTTTCAGGAAGGACATCGTATATAAGACATATATTTGATTGGTTGATGGTTTGACTGTTTTGACAATTCATTTGGTTTGATTGAGTGATGTCATTGACTTGTTGTCTTATTGATGTGTGACTTTCTCTTGATGTTTTGATGACTGTTTGTGTCTTTGTGGACAATGCCTAATTTTTTGTGACAGATGTAACAAAACCTAAAGGACTGACCTAGGTGACTTTGAGAGCTCATCGACAGATGGCCTTGCATACATTTAGTCATAGAGGCAATGTAGTTTGAAAATGACATGGATTGACTAAAATGACTAACTTTGAATATGTTTTTGGGGTTTTTGAGTGTTATCTGGATGTTTTTGTGTTTTGGACATGTTTTGGATTTTTTGGATTTTTGGAATGTTTTAATTTTTTTGGATTTTTGAAATGTTTTAATTTTTTTGGATTTTGAAATATTTTGATTTTTGGATTTTTGAAATGTTTTGATTTTTTGGAGTTTTGAAATGTTGTTATTTTTTGGATTTTGAAATATTTTTTTTTTTTGATTTTTGAAATGTTTTGAGGTGTCAATGGATGAAAATTTGGGTAGCCTCTATGCTAGATACCAATGACAAGGGAAAACCAAGTCTAGGTGTAAGGAGATAGATAGAATTAATGGATGGAAGGGTGGGTGATAGGATAAGGGATAAAAGGCTCCTGATAGATGGATGGATGGAATGTATGTATGCATCATAAGAGAACAAGGATGTGATCTCCAAAGACTATGTTTCATAGTAATAGAAATACCCCATACTAGGTACAATACTTAGGATTTTTCATGACAAAGCTTATGAAAATAGAATAATGATAGGATTTTTTTGGAAGGATGAGGTATATCAAAAGATATCCAAAACATGTTTCAACATTTTTCCCCTATATATTCATCAAAATAAAAAGGAGAAGGGTGGATAAGTGGACTCAATATAATAGGTACGTATGATGGCTAAAGATGGTAGGATGGTAAGAAAGAATGATATGAAATGAAAATGATATGTTGGATAGATAAGACATTGCTCCCCTAAGTGTAAGTGACATAGAAGATCAACCTACACATGATGCCTATTTGCCAATTTTTAATCATGGTACTTATCTAGGGCACCTATTTACTAGGTTTTCACCATTGGACAAAGGAATTTCTATTTACTTTTTTTTAAAACTTTTTGACTTTATGATTTTTTTATTTTTTGGATAAAAAGGGAATATGGATAGGAGGGAATCAAGTGTCTAGTTCCATGAAAGGTGGTAGTCCCACTAGAGATGGATGTCATCTCATGGACCATGTCAAATGTCATTATGCTCATCAATGTTGGTAGGGTGATTTCGTGAGAGTGAGATGGATTGGGTAGATAGTGGATTATGAAAGGTGTGATAATGGATTATGATGTGGATTATGTAGGACTGAAAGTGGATTATGGAGGAAAATAGTGGATTATGATGTAGATTATGTAGGGAATATGTTGGATTATGATAGGGATTATGTAGGACTAATGCAATGAAGATGGGTGAAATGTTTATGAAAAAGCATGGACCATAGGGATAGGGTGAGTGAAATATGTAGGAAAATAGTTGAATGATGAGGTGGTGAAGGTATGGAAAGGAATCATGACCAATAGTTGCACACACCATGAAAAAAATTGAAGCTTTTGAGTGGATAGTGGGGTGGGAAGCAATGGTGATGTTTGCTTAGTGGATGGACGACATAAGCATTTAGGGACCCATATCATTTTAGTTTTTGACTTTTCTTTCGGAGCTATGGGTTTGGGTGGATTTTGCATGTATTTTTCTTTGGTTTCTTCCATTTGTACCCTAAGGGACTAGGACCCTTAGGATTTTTGGCATTATGAAAGAATGCATCCAAATGTTTATTTTTAAATCCCATGGGGTGGATGGAATGAGTGGAAGACTTATGTTTACACAATGTGTGCATTTGTTGGTGATGACTAGGATATTTAGGGTATTTATGAATGATTGAGATATTAGGTGTTGCAAGCAATGGTGGCAAAGTGGATGGAGGGATATACGAAGTTGGAAGAAGCAGGGGTAAATTGGACGGTGGAAGGTGTATGGTCACATGCTTTTGACACTTGTAGGATAATGGAGGTGGAATGGCAACATATGTTTTGGGAATATGATAAGGATTGTGGTGGAAAGTGGACTTAGGATGGATGGAGGAAGTACCAACATCATTAGCTTGTTGACCTTGGGGTGTGTATCTAAGGCCATATGAGCATGGAGGAGGTACTTTGACATGTATATGCTCCAAGATTCCTTCTTCAAGAAGGCCTAAGCCTTTCCATTGATAATTCATTTTATGGAGCATGTGATTGACTATAGGACTAGGTGTAGTTTGGAAACTAGATTTGAGTTGATTATTGGACAAAGTAGGTGAAGTGATGGATAATGGTTGTTGATGTCCTAAGGAGGAACACTCATGGATGAAAGTGGATAAGAAAAGTGGATATGATGGTGGTTTTAAAATAGGGTCGATGGTGGATGTCGAAGGATCATTAGGATCTTGATTAGTATTGTACTCACTAAGATCCAAGATATTGGTTTGATCCCCTATGTTTGCTTGGGAGCCACTTGCCTCGTCATGGGAAGTGGATGTTTGTGTATAATGGATGGGTGAGGTGGAAAGCTCTGGACCATGGAATGTATAAATTTTTCTAAGAGGATCATCATGGTCTTCTTGATCATACAAGAGATCTTGATCAAAGATGGAAGCTTGATCATGAATAATATTAGGTGTGTTATGAATGAAATTATTAGGAGGGTGTTGATATTTATGTGGATGAGGGGGTAATGTTTCCTCATGCTTAGGATTGTGCTCGTGGCATACCTCATGACTTATTTTAATGGAGGTGGAAGGGTATTTCTCATGGAGAGACTTGAAATTTTCTTGATGATCAACAACATAGGAGCATGACAAAGGGTGACTTGGACTTATGAGGGGAGACTCTTGAATTGGCTCAAGGGGTTGGGGATGACATGGTTGGCTTGAAGGACTTTGCATGATGTTAGATGACTCTTTTGTATGTTCAAGTATATGTGTTGAATGACATGGTGACAATTGATTCCTTTCTTGTAGCCCATGGGTGACATCCTTTATAGGTGTAGGGGTGGAAGGTGTTGGCTTAGGGTTTTGATTTTGATTGACTAGAGGAGTGAATGGATTGAGTGGGTTGGTGGATTTTGGAAACTCCACATGTTTAATTTTGTAATTTTTTTACTGAGGATGTGGAGTTGATGTATTGGCAAGTGGATTAGAGGATGGTAAGGGTAATGAAGGGGTTAATGGGTTGGAAAATGTAGGGACCATTGGATTAGGACTAGGACATGCTGGCTTTAGGATATGATTTTGATTAGATAATGGTATGACATACTTATAGGGTGCATGACCTAGATTAGTGTTCCCCTTGTCAATGGTTGCATTAGAACATGGTAGAACTTAAGTTCACATGTGTTTGTTGTGATGTGGCTTGATAGGTTCATGTGGCATTGACATACGAAGAAGTGGATGGATTAGATTGGTATGAGGTGGAATTGGTTGATAATGAATGGAAAGGGGATGATGTTGTGGTTGTTGGATTTGACAAGTGGCAATGAATTGATTTTCCTAAGCTAGGAGGTGTTGGATTTGAGGTGATTTAATTTGTTGAAAATTTTGGAGGAGGGTTTGAAGTCTTTGTATGGTTTGGTGGTCTAGGGGTTGGGTTATTTGGTGAAATGTTTGAAGGAGGTTTTGAAGTTGGGATGCTAGGACTTTTTTTTGAGTGTAGGCATGGTGTTGCACATGTGTTTAAGTTATTTCATGTCGATTCATTCTAAAAGGTATGTAACATAGTTCATTTCATCATTAGAGGCGGTCGGAGGAGCCCTTGAAGTATTATTTTAGGTTTTGGTTTTGTCTCATTGTTTGCATTAGGGAGAGAGCCTCCTTGAATTATGATCTTGGGCTTAGGATTATGATTGGGCTTGTTTATGATTAAGGCCATTTTGATAAGTGTTGATTGACTAGGACTAGGTTGGTGATGATGTTGAGATGATAAGATTGGATGATTATGAATGATTAGGGTTGATGGTTAGAATGAAAGTTGAATGATGAATATATGATTGGACTATGATTAGGAATGGGTAGGATGAGATCAATGTGAAATGATGATTTGGATAGAATGATTAGGAATGATGTGGAATGACAAGATTGGGTGACTTGATGGATTAGGATGATGATTAGGATGATTAGGATATGATGTAGAATGACAAGGATATGATTTGGATTGGATTGGGATGACTTGAATATGATTAGGAATAACACGATTGTATGAATAAGATTGATTAGGATGATGACTAGGATGAATGAATGATGAGTAGGATGTGATTAGGACAAGGTGGAATGATGAGGGATGATGACTAGGACACAATTAGGATGAAGTGGATATGATGTGGCTAAGAAGGGTGATTAGGATGAAAGTAATTGGATATGAATGTGTTGGAAGAACACGTAGAGTGACTTTTCTTTATGTGTTTGGTGTTTATCTTGGTTTGGCTATGTTTAAACAAATGATCAAACATGTACAGACATGAATCACTCATGCAAGACACATAAGAAAGTTTGAATTTTGAAATATGAAGAATGTAATGATGATTATTAAACAAGTACATGCAGAAGACACATCAACAAGCCCAATTACTAGTAAAGTGAGGTATGGCCAATTAGGTCTCAAGCTAGTTTGCACGAGGTTGACTAGGTATAATTTGAAAACAAAATCCTACCACACGACTGGGAGAAAGGGGTAACCCACCCTTCACCTTCACTTCCCAAAGGTATAAAGTTCTTTGGGGCTTAGCCAAGAGTGGCAAGATTTCAACTCCCAAAGAGGCATGTCTTTGGATTCACACCTTGATTGAGATCATCCCTTGGAGGGTTGTGTGCTCCAAGCAGGCCTCCTAAGAAGGGTATGACAAAAGCGAACCAAGTTAGGTTTTTTGGAGGACACACACACTTGATTCACATTCACAAATGTTAATTTCCATTTAGAAATGAAATGTGTGTAAGCAAACAATGGAAGCACTTGTTCTTCTTAACTCAAATACAAAATGTGTGATGGAAGAAAATGGTTCCTTTTAACCCAATTTCAATGATGTGACAACAAACAAGATTGATTTTAAAAACCCAAAATCCAAATGTGTGATCAAAAAAGTTCTTTTTAAGCCCCAAATTGAAGTGTGTTGACAAGCAATGATTAAGAGATGAAAGATGAAATGTGTGGACCTAGACTTTCTTTAGCTCCAATTTTTTTTCCACTTGATCCAATTTGTCCTTTGAAGTGTTTATTTTTTCTGCACATTCACAAAACTAACAAGAAAGCCAAAACGCTAACAAGATCATTGATCACTAATATTAGAGGGTTAGCTAGTCAAGACAAATTTGATTTTTGGAAATGCTTTTTGCATAAAAAATAAAAACACAAAGAACAAACCCTTGCTGAAATTTCCAAAGCTTTCCAAAAATGTAAAGAAACTGAAAATTTTGTTGTTTTGCACCCACTATTATTTTTTTTATGAAAAATGATTAAAAATTATAAAACATTCAAAGCAAGTCCAAAAATTCTTTTTTTTTTACTGAAGATGCTTGACATCATCATCCCAAATTTGCAGAAAAATTTTTGTGAAAAGATCTGCAGTTGACCGTTTGTGAGATATAAGTGAATCTTTGTAAAACCCTAATTTTCAAAAATCTATTTTTTGTCTAATTATTTTTCATCCAAATTAAAAACATAAAGAATAGAACCATACTAGAATTTAGAGCGATTTCCAAAAATATAAAATAATCCAAAAAAATTTACAAATTTTCTCTCAAAATTGATTTTTCATGAAAAGTAGCAAAAAAATATTAAAAATTAAAAACTCCAAAAAATTTGATTTTCAGATTGGAAACTCTTGATATTATCCCCACGTTATAGATTTTATTTTTTTTGTGAAAAGATCTATAGTCGTTTGAGAGATATGGTCGAATATTTGAAAACTAGGGTTTTGTCCCAAAATGATGCAAAACCTACAACAAAAAGCTAACAAAACCTGCAACAAAAAGGATCCAACTCCAAAATTCTTCAAAATTTGTCAAAATATTGAGTTAAAAATTAGTTCTTAGGTTCACCAATGTAACTAAGGTAAAAATATAGGTTAGCATGAAAACAAAATGCAGAAAACAAACCCTAGCTAAACAATGAAGTACAATGGAGGAAAATGCATAAAAGAAAGGAAGAATTTCACCAAACAACCTTCATGCCCTCCGTGATTGACCTTCACTGCCCTTCTCCATTTGCTGCAAAGTGGTGTTTTCCCTCAAATTTTTGATGAGAAACTATGACTATGACAAGAACTAAGCAAATATCGAAGGATTTGATCTAAAATGCAAGTGTACTCAGATTTCTGCAAGCATGAAGAAGTGTGGAAGCCTAAATTCTAAAGCATGAAGTATGAGATGATGAAGTGATGAAGTTAGGAGATGATAAAAGTCCCCAAATGAGGTTGACTTTTCCTTTTTATAAAAAAGTCAATTTTGGATGAATGGTCAGGATTGACATTTGAGAGATGACCTAAGATCAAAGGTTGAAATTAAATGTGACAACCAATAATTAGGGTTGGGGAAACATTAGGGTAAATTTTGAAATGAGGGGCTGAGATTTGATTTTAAATCAATTGACAAGAATGCATGTGACAAGGAGATATTGGGCACAAAAAAAGAGACTACTGGAAAATCAAATAATAATTTAAAATTATTTGATTTTAAAGGCTGAGTTGACCTTTTGAATTAAAATTTAATTTAATTCAAAAGTGGTGGGGTCATGTGATGGTAAATAATTATTTCAACTTATTTACTTGGAGAGAAATAGAAAGTGGGAAAATTTTAAATAAAAATATTTATTTAAAATTAGAAAAAGCTAGAGTGGATAATAATTAAATAAATTAAAAAAAATTATTTAATTATAAGAAGACATAGGAATTAATGATGTATTTAAATAAATAAATAAAATTTATTTATTTAAATAATCAGGAGGAAATAGTGGACAAATAATAATTAAATAAATTTAAGAGTTTACTTAATTATAGAGGGACATAAGAAATTAGTGACGTATTTAAATAAAATAAATATTATTTATTTATTTAAATAGTTAGGAGGAATATGAAATATGAAATATGAATTAATTAAATAATTAAGAATTATTTAATAAATAGTTGAATTTGGACTATAGGACATAATTTAAATAAATTATGTTGAGAAGAAATATAGAGAAAAATAAAGTCTTAGGCCTAGGTCAATTTTATGTGTCTATAGGTAAATTTTATTTAGAAAGGGGCCCATAGGGCTTAATTAAGCAAATAAGTTCTAGAAAAGCGTGAAAGTGTGTTACAACACTTTAGAACACCTTTGCAAAGGACCAATTAAGGCATATTTTAATCAAATAAAGATCCTAGAATGATGTGAATGTGTACAACACATTACAACAGTAATCCTAGACACCATTAATTCAGTTTTAATGTTAATCATCCAAACAAAGTAAGGAAAAAGGCTATTTTTTGCATTACTATAGTAATCAAAGCTATCAAAGGAGAATCGGAAATGAATTGAGAAAATTGATAGAGCTTATATTAATTATCTACTTCTTTATTGTAATTGTAGACCCCTTGTGCATTTCATTGATGATCACTATATCTAGAGTGAATTTAAGATGCTTTCCTAAGCTTGTATGGGAAATATAGTAGATAGAGAGGAGATTAGATGAAAAAGAAGACATGGATGGATCATGAAATGTTCCATTTCCAATGTCAATTGATCCTCTCCCAAGAACCTCTTCTAGTGAATCATTATCCATAAAAATGTTGAGAACAAAACATGGCTCTAGGGATTGGGAAATTTCTTGTGCATTTCCCATTTGGTGAGAAGCACTCAAGTTAATAACCCAAGAATTGGGTTATTCAAAACTACTACAACAAGGGATTTTCTCTTTCATTTCCCCTTATTAGGATCTGTGGCCTTTGTAGATTCTCCTAATGAATCCTACTTGATTTAATCTTGAACATTACTGTTGTTCTTTTCAAGAAGATGGGTGAGATGAGCTATTTTCTTTTCCAGACACTTATTCTTATAAGGACTGAATTTCTTATAAAATTCACACATAACCTTCTCATTCTTAGAATTGTTATATTTAGAGGAAGATGTTTTAGAAGCTAAATGCAAGGATGCCAATTTATAATCTTGTCTCAAGTCTCTCCTTGGTTCTTTTGGGTATGTGCAGGATCATCATGGAAAAAATAGGCCCTTAAGTGGCAAAAAAATTAGAAAAATCAAAGTTAGGAAACTTGACATAAAAATTTGAATAAGTTATCTACATTATTCCAAAAATATGTAAGAATAGAATCTGTAGAAAATTGAATTTAGTTTCTAAACTACTAGGTTTGTTTAAAAATAAAAATCTATTTGGTGAAAATTTGAAATTCAATGCAATAGTACTTAAATTTGGGAAAAAATAAGTAGGTGTCTGCGACCACCCTAACCACAATAAAATGATAATATTTTTTATAAGATTTTAGATATAAGTAGAGGACTCATATCCAATGTGATGCATATGTTTTAATTTTTTTCCAAGTAAACAATTAATTATGATTTTTTTATTACAACTTCTAAAAAATATAAAAAATTCGTATGTCTGACCACCTTAACTTGGTCAAAACTTCATGAAATTCATTTTTTCTTTTTTTAATCCTATAGTATGTGAAACATAGAATGTGACACATGTTTTGGATTCAGAAAATGTGATACTATTTGAAAGCTATAGATGTTTTTCAATCAGTCTATCAATTGGGACTTTAGTCATAATTTGAAAAGAAAATGAATAATAGTTACTTATTAAATTCAAAGTAAAGCATAATTTATATTGGTGTAAAACTAAGAATCTCCTTTGAAAACCCTTTTCGTTTCATCAATTTTGGGTAAAAAGAAAGTCGTCAGCCACATACCCATCATATTGCCACTTTTTGGCCCATCATGATCCTGCACATACCCTTTTGTTTCTTTTTTCTCTTGGACCTTTTTATCTTTAGTACCTTTATTTTTTTCTAATGCATGGTACTAAGATGGTTTTATTGTGCCCATATGAACCAATTTATTCTTCTCATTTGTGATTTCATTAGAAAACACAACAAGAGAATATCTTATGTATAAGATTCCTAAAACAAAATTTTAGTACCATAAAATGTAGAAATGAAATTAAATAGTTTGGACAGATTTTAGAGACAATACTTAAAACCAACTGCTTATCTTCCTTGTTCATACCACACTATTTCAATTGCAATATTATTACTTTTAGTTTAGGGAAGAAGTCATGAATAGTATCAAAACTAGAAGGCCTTAACACTATGAACTTATTGTCCAATTGATGACCTCTTAATTCACATTTCTTACCAAATAGTTTTTCCAAAGTGGTTCATACATCATTTTCTATATTATCATATTCAATATGAAAAATTAAATCAAGAGATATAGATATACATAAGGTTTCAATTCTGTCATCACACTTATTATGATTTTTTGGTTTTTCTACATCTATTTTGGGTTTAGTTTCAAATATCATTGTTACCCTATAAAATCCTAACTTTTTCAAGTATATTTTCATTATAATTTTCCATTCAAAATAGTTTTATGGTGTTAGAATAGGAACTATTATTTTATCCATTTTTATGCAACAAAGAAAACTATTTGTGAGTGAATGAAGTGAGAATTAAAAATGCAAGATAGACAATAAAATAAACTCCCCATTCAACTAGTATTATAAATAATCCCTTAGAAAATAAATGGTTGACTATTTATAATTAGTGTTGTTACAAAGATTTTACATATTACAATATTCATTAGACCCATAATAGCCAGAAATTTATTTTTTATATAAAATGAGTTGGTTATCAAATCTATACAAAATCACTATATAGTTGTATTGTGCTCTCCAAAATCTTTCCAATACATATTTATTTGTTTAAAATAGAGTTTCAAGGTGAAATTTATGGCCTATCAAAGAAAACTGAAACAACCAAATTCAACATACAATATCTAGTGAAAAATAGAAAAAAATTATCAAAACCACCTTGTCTATAAAATACAATTTTCTATATTTCTTTTAACTATTTGTTTGCAAAAATCCAACTCTTGCGGACAAAATTATGCAAAAGAAATAAAACCCCTATTTTAGGCACAATTATAGCCCTAGTGGCTAGTGGATAGTTCGTGGGCAATGCTACTAGTAGAGATGGAAATAGGGGCAATCAATTGTTGGAGATGAGGCTATAGGTGGTGTAATTTCCTATCATTTGTGAAAATGAGATGTTTTGGTATTGGCATTATTTTTTGATTATGTATCAGGGGATGAATAGGTCATGTTTGTGCTTTTTTCTTTGAGTGATATGTGGTTTGATATGGTATTCCTCAACAGGTTGGTTGTTAGTGTTTTGGTTTCATAGTGATTTATTTATGCCATTGTGACAATATCAGTATGAGGACTTGATGAATTTCATTAATTTTGTATTTCTCGAGATGCATGTGTTATTATTTTTATTTCCATAGTTATTTATTTCATGATTATATGATATATGATGTTGAACACTATTGGAAATTTTTCATGTGCTTCAGATAGTATATATTGAGTAGCTATGCTTGATATATGCATTGAGTGGTTACAAGTACAAGATTATTTCTCCACCTGATATGTAGGTATGAGTTATTCCCCAACAACGGTTAATAAAAGATATCACGTTAGGCTTATATTTTGTTGGTAGCCATTATTGCACTCAAGTGAGTGTGACATGAGTTGTATTTTCCTTTCTAGTTTTAGATCTAAATAAATGTTGATTTAGATATCTACATGTTGTGGGAAAACTAGTAATTTTGTGAGTTATATTATGGCTTCTAATTTTCTTTTTGTATGCAATTATATTTTTAAGATAAATTTTATGTGTAAATAATGTTTGATGCATTGGGAATTAAGAAATTGGGAAA
The DNA here is from genome assembly GCA_007258455.2 of Sequoia sempervirens. NCBI lineage: Eukaryota > Viridiplantae > Streptophyta > Pinopsida > Cupressales > Cupressaceae > Sequoia > Sequoia sempervirens. Next base: position 50,500,520 of record VDFB02252616.1, read on the forward strand.
GAAATGAGAGGGAAATTTTTTATTTAAATACATTAGAAATTATATTTAATGTTTTCAATCAATCACAATTGTTATTTAGGAAATTTTCCTTTAGCTTCAAAAATTGATTAAATTGTATTATTTTAATTTCCTTTAGAAAGAATATGAATCAAGAATTTTATTTTAATGCAAATTATATATTTATGAAAATATAAATTAGAGAAATGGAAATAGAGTAAAACGAGAATATAAAGGAAATTAAATTAAAAAAATATTGAAAAAAAAATCATAAAGGGCAAAGACAATTTTTTTGTTCATTTTTTACTTTTGGAAAAACTTGTCCCTCTCAAACCCTCTTCTAAAAAAATTAAAATTAGATGGATTTCATTGGTTTTGGAATTTTTTGGTTAGGAATGGAATTTATAAGGGAGGATTTCCGAGTTTCTTTCATTTCAACTAGAATTGTTGTTCCAATTTGAGGAAGAACAAAGAAAAATGGTAATTTTTATGAGTTTTTACTCGAGGTATTTGTCCTCATTCCTTCATGTTCTGAGTTCCTTATTTCAATGTTTGGAATTACTTCTCTTAAGGAAGCATAAGAAGTCAATCTAAAATTATTTCCTTTCTTTTTTAAAATTTTGATTAAATGAATGCTAAAATTTTAAAAACTCCATTTTGTGCCTTTATTTTGGTAGTTTTTTTTCTAGATTTACTAAAACATGAAATTGATTTTAAAAGTGTGGTCTTGTGCATATTATAAAACAAAGGGTATTCTATAAAATATAATTTTGATTTTTAAAATTTGAAGCTTTCTTCAATGGAGTCTTGGAAAATTTTATAGTTTTTCCTTTGTAAAATATTTTAGAAAAATTGATTTTTTGTTTGATTTTGAATGAATTTTAATTTGGTATAAAAGGTATTCTTATTTATTTTTTATTTATAAATATCTTAGATCATGTTTGATTTATTTCCGAAATTTTTGTATTGAAATCTATCATGTCAAAATAGTGAATTGGCATGATGAACCTAGGACTTGAAGTGTAGGGTGTAGGAAACAAATGGCTCTTGACATTGGCTAGGAAAAAATTGGGCCAAGGGATATGATAAGTGAATATTTTCTTTAATAAGTGATAAATAATAATATTGGGTAATTAAAATTAACCAAGAGAATGATGCCTATGGAATTCCAAATCACTAGATAGGTTTGATATGAGAATAGAAGGAATGCTCACTCTAGCAGCACTAGGACTTTCTATTTGAGTTCCTTGCATGGGAAAGTTGCATAATACCCACCTCCACTTAGCTATTGATTCAATATTTGTGATGACACTCCTCCCCTAGATCTTATGGGTACCTCATCCTTCATGTCATTGGACTTGGTGTTCAATCAAAGGCTTGTATTTGACCATGTTGTGATTAGAAGATAATTGATTACATGAGTATTTATGGGTGATATGAGACCATGGATGTAGGTATTTATGTTCATGTTGTATGATATGTGATATATTTTTTCCTTTGTGATTTATTTTGGTGATGTATTCCCTTGAGATTTTTTATTATGATTTGATGATCATTATGTTGGCCTATATACATTTGATGTGATCATGCTCATTCCTTGTGTATTCTTTCATGATTCTTTATCTTATTTGATGTCATGTGTATATATTGATTAGTGTTTTTGTGAGCCATGCTCCTTGTTTTGCATGATTGATGTGGTTGAGCCCAAGTGATTATCTCCTAGAATGGTGGGGTGTACCTAAGGGTGTCATGTGGTTAGGTGGAATGGATAACACTTTTGGGGATTGAAGTTCTGAAAGGCTTCATTTGGAGGAGCTTTGGTCAATGTGCAAGTAGATGTTTTCTCTTTTCCTTTAGTTTTATTATTTTATTTATATGATATAAAATGTATAATTGAAGACCTTCATTCCTCTTTTATAAATATGATATTGAATTATGAACTATTCTATTAGATTGAATTATGTAAAGCTCCCACAAAAGTGGCGAAAGACCTATAATTTTATTCACATTTTCTTGATGCTGGTGTTGAATGTGTATGTTGTTTCTCATTAAATTTTTCATTTTGGTAATGTTGGTAACGTGAACATAGAGAATATTTGGCTTTGGGCTTAAAATTAATATTTTCTATGTTAGTGCTTGTCTTAGGGACCAAAATTTAGCTTTAGCTTGCTCATTGGTTGGGACAATAGTGCTAGAGTAAAAAATACATTATTATAAAGGACTACAATGCGTGTCTAAGAATCTGGCACCAAAATACAACAACTGTACACTAGAGTGCGACTCCAACACTAGACCTAGGAACCTATGCACTTATGCTAGTGTCATACATATGTTCTATTGTTTTGTTTGGGTAATAGTTTCCTCTAGTGGCTTGTTTCCATCATTTCGTCATCGATTTTACCTTTCAATAATTTTCTCAAGGAAACTTGGAATATGAAATTGGATCCTCTTGACCTAGAGAGTATTCCCATGTTGTCACTTTGTTGAAAAGTGTCATACATTAATATTTATTGCACTATTTTTTCTTGGGAAGCATACCATTTCTTAGAAGTGGCATGTTGTCATTCCAATTGGTGGAGACCTTGTACCTCGTAGTAGGGAAACCTATTATGAAGTCTTAACCTTTTTTTAGGCATTGTTAAGTAATCTTTTGATTGAATTTGATATGGTTGTTAATCTCATCCTACTCCTTGTTCCATAAATTGGTAGTTTGAGCCACCTAGGTGAGGTCTGTTAGCTCCTAGTAATTCCACCATCAGGATGGGTTTTTGTAGTATTTTTTGTGAGTTGTGAGAGTGTCTTGTGTGGATATGAGGTACGTTCATCCCTCATCCTACCTTCGTGTTGTTATTTTGAGAGAACATGATAGTGGGTGAGTACTTGATAATTGTTTAGGTGTTGTTCCCTCCTCATAGGTTCATTATGTATTTTTTTCCCCATGATTGGTAATTATTTTGTTGGTTCTATAAATCAAGGCTAAAATTATCAAGGTTAGGAAATAAAGCATATACATCAAACCCTAATAAACAATGAAGTAGACATAAGCATAAAGACATAAAACATGAAATAATATTATGAAAGAGTCTTCATACCACCATTGATTCACCTTCATTTCACTTCTCTATTTTTCTTGAATATGATAATTTCCCTCAAATTTTTGAGCATGTAAATAGGCCTAATGACAATGACAAAGAAAAATATTGAAGATTCTCAATGACTATGGATGCACTTGACTTTATGTAGACTTAATAGCAAGATAACATGTAGATGTAGATTGTAGATAGCAAAAGGTTGATGAAAAATGATAATGGAAAGGTATTTTATAGGAAATACAATTTTGAATGAATGGATAAGATTGAATGTTAATGATCAATGGCCAAGAATGAAATATGTAGTATGGACTAGGGTTAGTGCAAATAATAAGGATTGACAGTCAAGATTAAATTATAAATAATTTAATCAAGGGTGGAGGTTAATTGAGACATGGATAGATAAGGATCAACGTGGATAAAGAGGTGAGAGGAAATTAAATAATAAAAATTATTTAATTTAGGTGGCCAATAAATAATTAAATAATTAAAAATAATTATTTAATTATAGAGGAATGCGACAAATAAGACCTTTTGAATTAAACAATGATTTGAATCAAAATTCAAGAGAGTGGACCAAATTAAATAAATAAAGTTTATTTAATTTATGACAAAAAAGGCTAATGAATAATTAAATAATTTAAAATAATTATTTAATTATAGTTGAAAGTGGTATAAAAATTAAATAAATAAGAATTTATTTAATTTTAGAAAGAAAGGCACTTAATTAGTGATGTAAATAAATAAATAAAATTTATTTAATTTATCAAGGAGGAATAAATATGGAAATGAATTAATTAAATGAAAAAAATTATTTAATTATCAAAGACAAAAGAGGCAATGATGGAGAATTTAAAAGTCACAGGCCTAGGACAATTTTTAGTGTCTACATTTTTCCCCTCCTTGATACAATGCAATATATGGCGTTGTGTCAAAGAAATTAAGTCAAAACATTCCCCAGTGTAAAGAGGATGAGGAAGGATGATGAGGAGAGTTGTAGTATGCCCCCTTGAGAAGACATTCTGGTTCAAAGAACACAAATGTGCTCTTGAAATGGATAAGAGGAAAAAAGATAAAGGGAATTAAAGAAATGTTAGCATGGGAGATATGGATATTAGTATGAAGAAATAACTTCAATATTTTTCCAAATACATAATAGTCCTTGCATTTAATCATCATTGGGTGGTAAAATATGAAATATGGACAAAAAATACCATGGTGTTCAAGGTCATCCACTTGCTAAAATAGATAGTCATAGACAAGGAATGTCTTAACTCATACAAAGGGCCAAATTTTCCCTAGTCTTTTTGCCAAGACAATCCACAAACAAAAGTCAAAGAAAAGAGTCATGATACATCATTGCTCCTCTAAATCCTTCATGGGACATCCTCGAGGAAGCTAGTAACCTTACTCAAAGAAAAATCAAGAAAATGATGACAAAATAGAATGCAAGGTCGACAACCATTTAGAGTGTTTTCCAAAATATGATTTTTTGACATTTAATTGAATAGGTGTTTGACAGGTTGTTTGTTTAACAAGGCCTAGTTTCAGAAGGGGAAACATGTTGTATAAGATGTCAATTCTATTTTCGATCATGTGACCACTTGTATAAGGCCAATGACAAAAAAAAGATTAAATGACAATGTCTGGTTTTAGGAATGACACATCTGGTATAAGACATAAGTTGATTGGTTGATAGTTTGACTATTTCAAGAATTTGTTTGGTTTGACTAATTGGATTTGTTAGTTTGTTGTCTTGTTGATGTGTGACTTGTCTAATTTTTTAATGACTATTTGTGCCCAACTGACAGTGTCTAATTTATTATGACTGACACAAAAAACCCTAAAGGACCAACCTAGGTGGCCTTGGGGGCTCATTGAAAAATGGCCTTGCCTACGTAACAATGCACAAATACCTCATAGTTTGACATGACATGACTTTGTTTTATTTACAAAGGAATGAGTCATGATTTTATTTGAAAAACCTAAAAGGATTGATCTAATGCCTTGGGGGCACATGGACAAATGGCCTTTCCTACATTTAGTCGCAAAGGCAACGTAGTTCAACAATGACATGGACTTGAACTAACATGACTGACTTTGACTCTATTTTTGGGGCTTTATTTGGATTTTTTTGTCTTTTCTAAGTTTTTTTTTTCTTTTTATCATTTTATGATTTTTTTTTCTATTTAAGAATATTTAATTTCTTTTTCTTTTTGCAAATATAATGACCTCCACTAGCAAGTGTAGGATCCAATGAATACATAGTTCAAGTATTTTCCCCCAGTAGGGTATGAGACCAATTTATTAGGAGTTGAATGGGATAGGTGTTATGGAAGGTGAAAAGATACATGATGTCAAGCATTATGATGGAAGAAGTGAAGATGATGGAGGATATATTTTTTATGAATGAAGGTGACTATAAGGATCGTGACAAATGAATGTGAATGATGCCTACAAGAAAGTGAGCAAGCACCCGCAAGAATGCAAGGACAAACATGATCTTGCTCCTAGTCAAGCTGAAAACCAATTGATAAGTGATAATGGTGATGATGATGTTGTTTCATGTGGGAAGGACACATCCCAAAACAACATGAGGATGATGATAATGTGACTAAAAGATCAAGGTTTGTAGCAAAGCTAGGAAAAATATCCAAGGAATTTATTTGATGATGCACTAGGATGCATAGAAATATTGTATGGATTAGGCCAATTGCATTTGGAATGAATAACCTTAGGACTAGATAGGATTATGGAGGGGACTTGGAAAAGAAGATTATAATCCTTAAACCAATAACAAGGGAAACCAAGACATGTGATAGGTACATGAAAGGATGATGAGGGGCTTTGGTAAAAGATAGGAGACATGAGGATTATTGGCTAGAAGAATTATTTGTTGGAAGTGGATTCACTCTGAGAGGGGGGGGTGAATCAAAGTGAAGTAATTTTTAAATTTTTGACTCTGAAAGGTACAATGAGACTTTTTACTATTTTTAACTCAATGTGGCAGACTTGTTTATGCAAGTCTACATCAAAATTTAAAATCAAATTTACATGAAACTTGAGTAACATTTATAACTCTTGTTAAACACATCATATGATATTGTTCAATTAGAGTGTGAACAATCTTGTACGTTCTTTTATAATAAAATAACAACTTTGCTCAATAAAAGACTTTTTAACTTTGCATGACAACCTTTTGAAATAAGAAAATTTTGATTATACTAAACGTATCAAAGCATTGACTGAATGAGCACATTAACATGAAACATAATGAGAGACAACTAATATCACATAACAAAAATATTTCCTAAGTGGAAAAACCCTCTTGGGGTATAAAAAACCACTCACTAAAATTTCCCTTTTATTAATCAAAGAGCACCAACTCCCATGATCTTTCTAAAGCACCAACTTTATCAAACATTCAAAATATTGCAACCCATCAGAACCTTATAACAACAATCATTCTTGCAATCATAAAATTACAATAGGATACAAAATGATTTTGCAATAATGCTCAAATCAAAAAATAATCTTTGTGATACCATTAGAGATAAAAACAATATGATCCCACTCTTAGACTCTTTTTACAAAATGATTTCACAATGAGCAATACTCTGTTTCGACAATTTCCTTTCTTCACATCACACACACTTTTTCCTCTCTCACTTTATGTTTTTTTTGTAGAGATACATATATATACAATGTTTGTGAAACGGTTATACAACTTTGTCAAGAAAACCCTAATTTCAATAACTAGAGTTTATGAACATAATGTATAATCTGAAGCCAATAAAAAATCAATGATATGAAGATAAAATGCCACTAGCGAAAATGTGAGACCAAGATATTTTTACTAAACCAAGTTTCATGGAGCAATTGAATCAATAACCAAATTGCTTGAGATGGTGTAATTGCTTGATGAAGCAATATAAATAAGTGATGAACCAACAGTATGTACCAAATTTATCAACACTAAGTCATACCAACTGACACCATATTGCCATAAGTATTACCTTCATCTCTATATTCCATGAATCAATATACCTGAACATGTGAAGGTGACAATTTCATAAATCTGAAGCTGAAGAATGCCCTGTCACCATGAAAACCATCTGAATAACCTAAACCAAACCTTATCAACACTGCCAGTCCAATTGAATTAAGATCCCATGAATGAACCAACTGTAATCAACTTGAAACAAATCAAGATGAAATCTGAAACAGACATCATCAAATATGTAACATGTCAAATCATAAAGATCCTGAGAGACCAAATCTGAAACTATTAGACCATCTGAATAACTTTTATCTACACATAAAGCTTAACATGATCAGTACAACATTATGTGATGAAAAAATGCACCCAAGTGCATCAACCCAAAGCATGATCACCAAAACACTGAGAATGCCGAGTTTTCCAAACTAAACACAAAGAGCACCAAGTATTCAAAGCACTAATCAATTTTGTAGTTTTGTCATCAAGGACAATATACCACAAAGAGAAAGCCAACATTATCATATGGTCTTTAATGTCTTTTTTCGTATAAGGATAATTTGTTTTCTTTGAAGTATGGGTTTCAAGAATTCTATAAAGGAAATGACATGATATTTCATGAATAGTGTATGACCAAAGGATAAACATGTCAAAAGTTTTTCCAAAGCATGATTTATGTTTATACCTTAGTCCTTATCAAGATCAATGTAATTGGGAAAATGGATGGGAATGATATGGATAAAATGGATAGATGGAAAATGTAATAAGAAAGGTATGGGAGATGAGACAACCTACCCTCAAGTGTAATGGTCCACATAGATAATTTCCCTTACACATGACACATGTTTTCCAAGTTTTCATCATGGTACATATCCAAAGCACCATAAGAATGGTTTTCACTATTGCATAAATTTTTTCTCTTTACTATTTTCTTTTCTTTTCTTTTTGATGTCACACAAGATGCCTATTTTCTAGGTTCTCATCAAGGCAACAATTTTTTGATTTTTCAATTCTTTTTGTATTTTTCTAGATGATCACTTTGATGGTTCTGATATAGATGTTGATGTCATGATATGCCAATAGTGACCTTTATGGATTATTTGTCTTGTCGGGATCATAACATTTGCATATAACTGATTGATGCCATTGTGATCCTTTCTGATACTATAGTTGGCCTTATTAGAATACACACATCACGATAGAGTGCCATGAGAGTCCTTACAATAAAGAGTTGTTGCAAACATGTGATGAATTTTGATAAGGCCTATGAAAATGACTAAAATTATCAAGGTTAGGAAATAAAGCATATAAATCAAACCCTAATAAATAATGAAACACACATAAGCATAAAGACATAAAACATGAAACAATATTACCAAAGTATCTGCATACCACCATTGATTCACCTTCATTACAATTCTCCATTTTTCTTGAGTATGATAATTTCCCTTAGATTTTTGAGTATGCAAATAGGCCCAATGACAATGACAAAGAAAAATATTTAAGATTCTCAATGACTATGGATGCACTTGACTTGATGTAGACTTGATAACAAGATAGCATGTAGATGTAGATTGTAGATAGAAAAATGTTGATGATAAATGACAATGGAAAGGTCTTTTATAGGAAAGACAATTTTGAATGAAGGGCTAAGATTGAATGTCAATTATTAATGGCCAAGAATGAAAGATGTAGTATGGACTAGCGTTACAAAAAATGATAAGGATTGACGCTTAAGATTAAATTATAAATAATTTAATCAAGGGTGGAGGTTAATTGAGACATGGATAGATAAGGATCAACATGGATAAATAGGTGAGAGGAAATAAATAATGAAAAATATTTAATTTAGGTTTCTAATAAATAATTAAATAATTAAAAATAATTGTTTAATTATAGAGGAATGTGACAAAGAGGACCTTTGGAACTAAATAATGATTTAATTCAAAATTCAAGAGAGTGGGCCAAATTAAATAAATAAAGTTTATTTAATTTATGAAAGAAGAGGCTAATGAATAATTAAATAATTTAAAATAATTATCTAATTATAGTGGAAAGTGACCAGTATAAAAATTAAATAAATTTATTTATTTAATTAATCAAGGAGGAATAAAGATAGAAATGAATTAATTAAATAATTAAAATTATTTAATTATCAAAGACAAAATAAGAAATGATGGAGAATTTAGAAGTCGCATGCCTAGGATATTTTTTAGTGTCTACATTTTGTCCCTCTTCGATATAATGTTGTCTATTGCGTTGTGTCAAAGAAATTCAATCAAAACATGCCTCAATGTAAAGAGGATGAGGAAGGATGATGAGGAGAGTTGTCGTATGGCCCCTCAAGAGGACATGCGGGTTCAAAAGAACATGAGTGTTCTCTCAAAATAGATAAGAAGAAAATAGATAAGGGGAATTAAAGAAATGTTAGCATGGGAGATATGGATGTTAGTATGAAGAAAGAACTTCAATATTTTTCCAAATACATAATAGGGGTTGCATTTAATCATCATTAGGCAGTAAAATATGATAGATGGAAAACAAACACCATGGTATGACATAGAAAAATGTGTGCAAGGTCATCCACTTGCCAAAATAGACAGTCGTAAATAAGGAATGTATTAACTCACACTAAGGGCAAAAGTTGCCCTAGTCTTTTTTTCAAGACATTCCACAAACAACAGTCAAAGGAAAGAGTCATGAGACATCATTGCTCCTCTAAATCCTTCATGGGACATCCTCAAGGAAGCTAGTAACCTGACTCAAAAAAAATCCAAGAAAAGGATAAGACAAAACGGACTGCAAGGTCAACAACCATTCATAATGTTTGCAAAAATATGATTATTTGACGTTTAATTGACTAAGTGTTTGACAAGGCTTGGTTTCAAGAGAGGAAACATGTCATATAATACATCAAGTCTAGTTTTAATCATGTGACCACCTATATAATGCCAATGAAAAAAAAATGATTAAATGACAATGTTTGGTTTTAGGAAGGACACATCTTATATAAGACATGAGTTGATTGGTTGACAATTTGACTATTTCAACAATTCTTTTGGTTTGACTAAGTGAATCTATTGGTTTGTTGTCAAGATTGTTGATGTGTGACTTGTCTAATGTTCTGATAGTTGTTTGTGCCCAAGCTAACAATCTCTGATTTATAGTGACTAATACAACAAACACTAAAGGATTGAACTAGGTGGCCTTGAGGGGCTCATCAATAGATGGCCTTGCCTATGTAACAATACATAAAGACCTCATAGTTTGAAATGACATGACTTTGTTTTATTTACAAATGATTGATTCATGTTTTTATTCAAAAAACCTAAAAGGACTGACCTAATGCCTCGGGGGAACATGGATAGATGGCCTTGCCTACATTTAGTTGTAGAGGCAATGTAATTTTACAATGACATGGACTTGAACTAACATGAATGACTTTGACTCTGTTTTTGGGATTTTTGAAAGTTATTTGGATGTTTTTGTGTTTTTGACATGTTTTTTTTGTGTTTTTGATGTTTTATGTTTTTTTTTGTCTTTTTTAAGAATATTTAATCATTTTTTTGTCTTTTTATTATTATTATTATTTTTTGTCTTTTTAAAAATATTTGATTTTTTTCTTTTTCTGAATATAATGACCTCCAATAGCAAGTGTAGGATCCAATGAAGGCATAGGTCAAGCATTTTCCCCCAATCGGGTATGAGACCAATTTATTAGGAGTGGAATGAGATAGGTGTTATGGAAGGTGAAAAGACACATGATGTCAAGTGTTATGATGAAAGAAGTGAAGATGATGAAGGATAAATTTGTTATGAATGAAGGGTGACTATAAGGATCATGAAAAATGCATGTGAATGATGCCTATGTGAAAGTGATCAAGCATGCAAAAGAATCCAAGGACAACCATGATCTTGCTCCTAGACAAGTTGAAAACCAATTAACAGGTGATAATGATTATGATAGAATTGTTTAACATGGTAAGGACGCATCCCAAAACAATATGAGGATGATGATAATGTGACTAAAGGATCAAGGTTTGCAGTAAATCTAGGAAAAAATCTAAGGAATATTTTGGATGATGCACTAGGATGCATTGCAAGATTGTATGAATTAGGTTGATTGCATTTGGAATGAATAAATTTAGGACTAGATAGGATTATGGAGGGGACTTGGATAAGTGGATTATAATCCTTAAACCAATTAAAAGGGAAAAACAATACATGAGATAGGTATGAAAGGATGATGGGTGGCTTTGGTAAAAGATAGGGGGTGATCCCACAATACTGGTTTACAATTTTTGGCCAAACGAGACACTGAACTGATTTTTTCTAACTAAATCTTCACTTTCAAGAACCTATAGCGGCTAAACCGTGAGGAATTTGAAGATGATGCAAACTAGTGATTTGTGAAATTTCTTTTTGTAGATTCTAAATATATTTTTACAATTTTTTTGGAATCATATTGCACTTCTTTTTCATCTCTTTCAAAAACTAGTTTTTTCAGTAAACACCATTTTTAAGGAGTGATCCTCACCATTTAACACATAGTTTTTTTATGATGACAGATAAAATTCTCTTTTTTTTGAATTTAGATTTGTAACTACAATATCTAGTGCTTCTAATTGGTTTCATAGTGTTTTATTGAATATTTTTTCCTTAATCAAGTTTTGAAGTCAAACCAATTACAATTCAGAAATAGGAAGACTATATACCACATAACTTTTTTGTATGTATCTAAATTCAAATTTTTTTATTTTTTTGGATCAAGGACTTTAATATCTAGTGCACTCATATTTTCCAAATTTTTTTTTTGACAATCTTCTATTTTTCCACATGTGCAGAACAAAGAGCTTGATTTTTAGTGAAAAACCTACATTCACAAGAAATAAAAAATAAATATAATAATAAAATTAAATTTATTTAAAATTATACTTTTTTGGAAGCTTATAATAAGGAATAAATACTTACAAAAAATAAATTTTAAATGAATTCATTTAATCCCCCAAAAGGTAAATAAAAAATGTTTTATTAACATTTCGATAGGTGTAAAGGAGACTCCGTTATAGGTATGGTTTAAAAATAGCAGGGTTCTATCCAAGGGGGTTTTATTTAAGGTAGTTTGATAAAAACCTCTTCAATTGGAATTCTTTAAATGAAAATTTTAAGGCTTAAATCATTATATTTTCTAAAAAAATGTGATTTCATAAAAAATCAGAATCTCCTAGAAATTGTAAACTAGCTTTATGGGATCACGCTAGGAGACATGAGGATTATTGGCTAGAAGAATTATCATATGGTCTCCAAGGACTATGTCACATAAAGATAATTTTTTTTCTTTGAGGTATGGGTTTGGATAACACTATGAAGGGAATGACATGATATTTCATGAATAGTGTATTACCAAAGGATAGACATGTCAAAAGTTTTCCCAGAGTATGATTTATGTGTGTACCTTAGTCCTTATCAAGATCAAAGTAGGTGAGAAAATGGATTGGAATGATATGGATTAAATAGATAGATGGAAAATGTCATGAGAAAGGTATGGGAGATGAGACAACCTGTCCCCAAGTGTAATGGTCCACATAGATAATTTCCCTTACACATGATGCATGTTTGCCAAGTTTTCATCATGGTGCACTTATCCAAAGTTCCATAAGAATGGTTTTCACTCTTGGACATAATTTTTCTCTTTACTATTTTATTTTCTTTTCTTTTTGATGTCACACAAGATGCATGTTTGCTAGCTTCTCATCATGGTGACAATTTTTTTTATTTTTCATTTTTTTTGTATTTTTCTAGATGATCACTTTGATGGTGTTGAGGTAGATTTTGATGTCATGATATTCCAATAGTGACCTTTATGGAGTAGTTGTCTTGTCAGGATCATAACAATTGCGTACAATGGATTGATGTCATTGTGATATTTTTTGATACTAGAGTTGGCCTTATCAAAATACAAACATCTCGATAGAGTGCCATGAGAGTACTTAAAATAAAGAGTTGTTGCAAAGGTGTGATGGATTTTGATAAGGCCTATGATAATGACTTAAATTATCAAGGTTAGGGGTATGGGAAAGATTATCATGGAAAAAATAGGCCCTTAAGTGGCGATAAAATTTAGAAAAATCAAAATTAGGCAACTTGATGTAAAACTTTGAATAAGTTATCTATATTATTTCAAAAATATGTAAGAATAGAATATGTAGGAAATTGAATGTAGTTTCTAAACTACTATGTTTATTTTTATTTTAAAATCTATTTGGTGAAAATTTTAAATTTCAATGCAGTAGCACTTAAATTTTAGGAAAAAAAAAGTAGGTATTTGTCTGACCACCCTAACCACAATAGAATAATAATATTTTTTTATAAGATTTTAGATATAAGTAGAGGACTATGTACCAATGTGATGCATATTTTTTTTTGTAATTTTTTTCAAGTAGAAAATAATTAAATATGAATTTTTATTACAAATTAAAAAAAATATAAAAACTTGTATGTTTGACCACCTTAACTTGGTCAAAACTTCATGAAATTCATTTTTTTTAATCCTATAGTATGCAAAGCATAGAATGTGACACATGTTTCGGTTTAAAAATGTGATATCGTTTGAAAAGCTATATATGTTTTTCAATCATCCTATCAATCAGGATTTTAGTCATAATTCAAATAGAAAATGTATAATAAATTGTTATTAAATTCAAAGTAAAGCATAATTTATATGGGCGGAAAGCTGAGAATCTCCTTAAAAAACCCTTTTTGTTTCATCAGTTTTGGGTAAAAAAATTCATAAGCCATATACCCTACACATACCCATCATATCGCCACTTTTTGGCCCATCATGATCCTGCACATACCCTTAGGCAATAAAGCATATAAATCAAACCCTAATAAACAATGAAGCACATAAGAATAAATACATAAAACATGAAAGAATATTACCAAAGAGTCTTCATACCACCATTGATTCACCTTCATTGAACTTCTCCATTTTTCTTGAATATGCTAATTTCCCTTAGATTTTTGAGTACGCAAATAGGCCTAATGACAATGACAAAGAAAAATATTGAAGATTCTCAATGACTATGGATGCACTTGACTTGATGCAGACTTGATAGCAAGATAGCATGTAGATGTAGATTGTAGATAGCAAAAGGTTGATGAAAAATAACAACAACAAGGTCTTTTACAGGATAGACAATTTTGAATTAAGGGATAAGATTGAATGTTAATGATCAATTGCTAAGAATGAAAGATGTAGTATGGACTAGGGTTAGGGAAAATGATAAGGATTAATAGTCAAGATTAAATTATAAATAATTTAATCAAGGGTGGAGGTTAATTGAGACATGGATAGATAAGGATCGACACGAATAAAGAGGTGAGAGGAAATTAAATAGGAAAAAATATTTAATTTAGGTGGCCAATGAATAATTAAATAATTAAAAATAATTATTTAATTATAGAGGAATGTGACAAAGAGGACCTTTGGAATTAAATAATTATTTAATTCAAAATTCAAGAGAGTGGACCAAATTAAATAAATAAAGTTTATTTAATTTATGACAAAAGAGGCTAATGGATAATTAAATAATTTAAAATAATTATTTAATTATAGTGGAAAGTGGTATAAAAATTAAATAAATAAGAATTTATTTAATTTTAGAAAGAAAGGAACTTAATTAGTGACGAAATTAAATAAATGAAATTTATTTAATTAATCGAGGAGGAATAAAGATAGAAATGAATTAATTAAATAATTAAAATTATTTAATTATCAAAGACGAAAGAGGAAATAATGGAGAATTTAGAAGTCACAAGCCTAGGGAAATTTTTAGGGTCTACATGTTCCACCTTTTTTGTAGTAATTTTTAGGTCATTTATGTTGTTTTTACACTTGTTTCATTATGTTTCAGAAAAAACTTATGTGCACACTGTTGTGCAAGTATGACATGTTATTGTCACATCTTAATGGTTCTAGTTGTTTAATAAAAAAGATCAATCAACTAATTTCCTAGTTATGTGTCTTGGAGATTTATAGGTGGATGGAATAGCCAACAATATGTAAAAGGGGGTCTCTAGTGGAGGCTTTTGACCATTCTTCTAGGGCAAGCTGCTAGTAGCTTAGATTTTAACTACCATGATTTTGGTAGACTATGTAGGCCAAAGCAAGGTCATTGGGACATTAATCTCCTTAGTGTTTACTACATATATATATTTAAAATTAATACCTTGGATTGTGTGTTGGCGGCTTGTACAACCTCCTAGAATTTTTTTTTCCTCGAATTCCTCTAACAAAAAAATTGGGCAATTATATATCAAAATAGTAGTTTTTAGGCCTCCTAGACATACTAGTGAGGACCTCTTGGCCTAAAAACACCCCATATGATTTTTTTTCTATATATAAGATTCAAACACAGATTTTTTATTATGTCATATAGTGTGCAAGCATACTTCTCCTATAAGAATATTCTTGTAGTATCATTTTCACATACTCCAATTTTAGAAAATTGCATGCTTATTTATATTTACACAAACCTTCTCATATTATTTGAGGTGATCATAGTAGTGACCTTTTTGTTCACATTTTGAATTCTATCATTGAACTATAATTATCATACCTTTGGGTCAAAGAATTATAGGAAATTATATAACAACATTCCATTATCAATGATATAGTTGCTAATGGTGAGTGGGAAAGGGAGTGGAGGGGGGATTTTGAATTCCCCTGAAGGTGAGAGCGATGATAGGGGTGATTCTAAGGATGATCTATTTTGTTATGTTTTGGGCTTCCTTCGATGGTGTTTCCTTGTATTGGGTGCTTGGTTGAGAGTCTTCTGGCCTTCTCTTTTCTTTGGTTGGGTTCTTCCTATTATTTCAAAATCATTTGATGCTATGTTTATCGCCTTTTTCCTATTGGGTTCTGCCGACTAGAGGGTGTTGTTTCATGGTCAATTTTCCTTGTTGGGCTATCTGTTGATAATTTTGTTTTCCATATGATTTCCTATTTTTTTTTCTTGGTGTCTTGTATGCTTGCTGACCTATGGATTCTCTTGATGTTTGGCCTCCCTTGGGCACCTTTCAAGGGCTATGGTGTTGTTAATTCAATGTCCTCTTTGTTGATGGAGTTCTCTCTTTTTTTTGCATTTTTTTTCCTCTCTCTATCTTTGTTGTGTGGTAGGACACTTTTTGTTTTTGGTCTAGGCCTAGCTTTGGTCCTTCCAAGAGGGGAGCTTTTCTGGTTGAGGTCGTGTTTGTTGTGTTGGTTTCTAGTTCTTAGCTCTACTATGGCCTCTCATGTTTGTCTCTTTTATTTCATCTAGGGAAAGTATTTTCTTTGGCCCTTGAGTTTTTTGTTAGTTTTTTGGTTGGTTTGTTGTGGTTCCATTGTTTTTCTCTACCTGGGATCCTTATCATCTATTGGGTTCACCCCTTTTGTGTTTTCCTTTTCCTTTCTCTTTTCTAATGTTGGGTGGTTGAGCCCCTATTTAGTTTTGCATCCCCTCTTTCATGTTCTCCAAATCTATGTTGGGGATATTGGTAAATTAGTGGTTTGTGGATGTATGGGGTTTTGCACTTCTCTATTTGAGCTGGGTTTATTCCCTTTGGTGCTAGGGCTTTGTTGGTGGTGCCCTATTATTGTTGTGGTATCAGGTGGGATATCTTTCTTAGTCTTCATGTTGATAGGGGTTTCTTGAGCTTGTTCCCTTGGTAGTGGAATTGGCCCTACCCTATTTTGAAGTGGATTTCTTCTTGTTATGGCACCATAAAGCTTGGTGTACGCTTCAAGGTTTTTTTCTTTGAAATTCTTATGTCAGTTGTTCTGCTTCTTTGGCCTTGAAGATTTGGTGTTTTTGAGATATTATGGGCTTCTTTGTCTGAGGCGGTGATTTTTTTTGTTAAGTTAAACCTATCTGGTCTGCTTGCTCCTTTTGTGGCTGCTTTACTATTCATCTCCAACAATGTTGTGATATCCTAGGATTCACACATTTTTTTGGTGGAGCATGGTGTGTTGATGATATTCAAGGGGGTTGTGGACTCCTAGGATTCACGTATTTCATTCTTGGCTAAGCTCCTTTCAAGGTTCTTTTTTATGGTTCAGGTGCTTTTGTTAGCCATGGTTGCCAAGTTTTCTCTCTTGACAAGAGTGTTTGCAATATCTCTAGCTCTATAGTTTGTGTCAACAATTGAGGTGGAGACCTCTCCTTTAGAGGTGGAGATCTCCCCTATCAAGGTGGAGTTGGGTTCTACAAGTGCAGTGGGTTTCTCATGCTTTTTCAGTAGGATTTCTCCCTTGTAGCTCCTATTGAGATGGAGGCCACTCCTATGGAGGTGGATTTTGGGTATGTTGGATAGTTTTTGCTATTGTGGTTAGGGTACTCTTGGTGACTTATCCTATAGAGGTGGAGAGGAAAGTTGTTCGATGGGGGTTCTCTGTTCCATCAACAATGCTATTATTTTTGGATTTGAAATTATGTTCTCTATGCGACAGGTTTTCTGGAAGATGGCTATCTCAGGAAATGTTGATGGGCTCAGCTATGCTAAAATTGTTAATATTTTGATGGTTAGGGATTCAATTCCCACTAATATTTCTTGTATAGGTTTGAAGTAAGGGTTGGTTTTCCACCCTTGGGGTGGTTGTTGTTGCTGGCTATTGGGTTGTAGCTTGTTGTGGTTGGGTTGCTTCTATTTGCAGCTCTGTGGGTGGACTTTAGGCCCATTCTATTGTCTTGGATCCAATTCTATCTTTGAGATTTGGTTTTTCTACTGGCCATGAGGCTTGTTTCATGCTATTTTATAGGGCCAAATCCCTTTAACCTTAATTTATTAATAAAAATCATTCCATTATCAACATCATCTTCTTAAGAAATCTCTAAAAAATAATTTGATTAATTTTAGTAAGACGTTATAGAGATGATAAATATACTGTATCAATTTAAAATTCCATATAGATATGAAAAAAAAGGATGAGGTTATTAAACTTATGGATCTATTTCCTTTAAGATATTCTCTCATTGGTCTCCCAAGAATGATTGTTTTGTCTATAGAATATCATAAAATATTGACTATTTCCATAGAGTTTTTTTCAAATTATTTTATTGTGTTTATAGATGAACTAATGATAAGATTGAAAGCATATTCAACAATCACTATAATATAAATAGAAGGAATATGAATCCACAAGGCACCATAGGTAAATATCCCAATGATAATAAAGGTTTTTCTATTGTTAACCATGTCTTTCTTGAAGCATTTAGATTTAGCTTATGGTGTTCCCATCGATATACATATAGAGATGTCATCAATTTTGTGCAAGCGAGAAATATTCCTACTCAATTTAGATGTTTAAAATGGTAAGGAAAGTTATAACCACTCTCTCCATTGGCACACTTTCATCCAATTATACATCATCACTATTTTTAATACATAATAATGAACTAATTTTGCACATTTAAACACTCAAGATTTATTGTATTAGAAATGGGCTTGAATGACCTACACGGATATCAAAATTATTTTAAATGATATGTGGGAGGTATTCAAATAATAGAGGATTTTACTCATTGTAGAGAACATGTTTACTTTTCTACTTGTTCCTCACACGAACATAATAACTTTATTCAAAAGTATTTTAATGGATTTTATTTAAAAATAGAAGATAAGGAGGGTGTGAGGTATACAAGAAATATAAATTAAATAAATTAAAATATTTATACTTCACATGTACTGAATGCATCATTCAAATAAAATAAAAAAGGAGAAAAAGTAGAAAAAACCCATGAGGACTTTAGTTGACTATGGGTGAAACTTTTCCTACAAGAAAGGATTTATTTTTTCCCATTCTCAAAAATTTTTCTTTCTATTATATGAATTAAATATAATTGAAAATAGTGTTCCTATTATATGAATAAATATAATTGTTCATTTAAATGAGAGAGATCTTTAACTAGTGAAGACCTATCACTTTGGCGATTAGACCTTTATGGAAAAGACTTTGTAATTTCTATCTCAATAATAATTCTATGAAATTTTATGAGTCTTGTTAATCTATTTTGTAAATTAAATTAATATATTTTATTTATTATGTTCAATTTATTTCTTCTTTATTATATCATGTATTTACCCTTCATTTTTTAATTAAAACTAATTAATCTCTTGCAAGTTAATGGTTTTACAAATTCCCTTTCATTATTGAATTTTTATTTCTCTTGTTTTATGATTGCAATTCCTATACAAGTTAGTCATGAGAAAATAAGAGGTTGTAATTTGGTATTTCACCTATTTTTTAGAATTTAATTTCAATTTCCTTTTCTCTCAAAAGATGTAAATTAAATTCCTTTTAAAGATCCTTTGAAGAGATACTTCTAAAATCAAAGAGTCTATCTCACATGATGCATCCCAAGTTTGTGATATATTCCATGTTGATGTAGGTTTGTATGCATGTGCAATATACAAGTGAAAATTTGAACATCAACAAATACTAGTACTCAAGTCCTAATATTTCTTCCTAAAATCATAATAGAAAGCTACAAGTTCATAAAGTGATTCCTCTATCCAGCTATTACAACTTTTCTTCAAACATCATGAACCTATTTTATAGTTAGGGATGTTGTTTAATACCTTTCTTTTACTTGAAGTTATTAATCTCTTAGCTCTAGTATTAGTTTACAATTTTTAATAATGAAAAAATAATTTGTGTATTTCTATTATTTATCAATAGTTTTCTTAGTTTATATTAGTGTAGACTAATGCAATACAAAGAAAAAATTTATCTATCTAATACTTGTAGACTATATGGTTCATTTGTAACATATCTTTTATTTGATAAACTCATTATCATACCCACATAATTTTGATAGGAAATTATCAAACTAGTAAACTATCCATTTAACTAAATTTATTATTGTCATGTTATTTATAATGTTAACCTCATTTATTAAACTCTCTTATTGCTTTTAGTTACTTTTTTTATCCTTTGTAACCCTCTCCCACCTACCTAGTTCTCATCTTTCTTAACCAAATCCTTACATGCATAAATTATGATGTAAATATATTAGAATAGAAAACATCTTATTTTTAAACACTTTCCCTATCATATCATTCTCATATACATATTTCCTTGTAAAATCCTTCTCCACATTTAGTAAACACTAGATTGCACTTTTCACCACTTTTATTTCACTTTTAATTAATAATCACCTCTCACACACTTCATAAAAGTATTTTTTCACTTCTAATTTTTTTTATTTAAACATACCTACTTATATTTTCCCTATCCTAATTTTTATTATTCCTCTAACCTATCCTAGCATCTCCTTTTTTGCTCCTATACCTTGGTTTAACAATTCCTAGTTTTAGTTCCTTACCTATATTATCATTCCCCTCTCTTTAATATTTCCCCAAACCTATATATAACCTTAAAAAAAATCATTTCCCTACCTCAATATCCACAAAAAAAACCTCTAATAGACTTATTTTCCCTTCATAATTTAGAAATACCTTTTGTAACACCCTCCATTTTGCTCTTTGATCTAATAGTGTTCTTCTATGTTATGCTTTGTTTCTGTTAGCACTTTGACTTTGGTGATTGGTTACTATTTGATTGCTTATTGTAAAAGTGGTGTGAATGTTATATTTTGATGTGATGGTATTTTATTCTGTTGTTATCCTTATGGCATGCTTTGGATTAGCTTAGCAGATATTTGAAATTAAAGATGCTTTATGCCTTTGATTATATTATTGATGTTAGATTTGTCAGTTAGTAATACTGTATTGGTGAAGGGGACGTGATTACATTACTCGCATGTGAGTGCCTGTGATTCCACGATTTCCCCTTGACGGTGTGTCTACTATGTTATACGCATGTTCGACACTTGTTTTGTTTGCAGGACTGTAGGTACAGGACATCGACTCCACCTGATTTCACAGGTTTGAACATGTCCATTGACCAACGATAATCGATTGGGAGATAGTAGCTAGGTTTTCCATGCCAAGTCGTCACCCTAGTCATAGTTTGTCGTCGGGTTTAGCAGTTTCGATTTGATTCTTTCCTCGGTTAACTATTTCATTTCATATTTTAAAGTCTATTAAATGGTGGGTATGGTTAAAATGATGATTTAACATATCTAGTTTCAAGGTTGAAATGTTAATTATTTCATGGATTAATTTGATTTAATTAATAAAATAATTTTTAGTTTATTGATTAACTAGGAAAATGGTGATAAATTAAATGAAATAGTTGTTTTGTCATTATTGTATACTAAGATTCAAATTTAAAAGGAAAATGGAAATCATGTTGGATATTTAAAGTTAAATTAAAATAAAAATAGAAATGTGTTAAAATTTCACTTTTTGAAATTTTGGATAAAATATATTCTTTGCAACTTTGAGATTTTTGGTTTGAAAAGAAATTTTGAAATGCATGAAATTTCAATTGGAAAGTAAATTTGTTTTAAATTTTAATAAGGAATGGAAATATCCCCAAAATTGCAATAAATTTGGTGGATGGGATATTTTAGTGGTTTGACTAAATTTGGTGAAAACTCTATTTGAGAAAAAAAAATGCAATTTCATTTGGGATGGGAATTTTCAATTTGGTGGAGAGAAGGATTTTGTTGTGGCTTTGTTTTGGAGTTAAAGAAGAAGTTTGGATTTCTTGGGTGAGCTGGAAAACAAACAAGATTTGGAAGCACCATTGGAATCTTTCAAGCTTTGGAGAAAAAACCAGGTTTCTCTCCATGTATTTTTTTGTTTTCATTTTGAAAGAGTTTTCAAATTTCTATTTGTTGTTGGAAAAGATTTAAATTTTGTTTGATTTGCAAGGAAAACCCATGTTAAATTTTATTTTGAAACTTGTTAAAACTCTGTTGAAATCATGGAAAAGAAAGCAAAGAAATAACCAAACAATAGAAAATAGAAAGTTAAACAAAAGAAGTTTCCATTTCAAATTAGAAATTAGAATTTATTCTTGCAAGTTATTTTGCTGTGTATTTTGTTTTCGAGGAAAAATTTGTATGATTTGACTGTAAAACCATGAAGATTTTATATATATATATATATATATATATATATATATATATATATTTCAAAAGGAGAGGGGTTATGCTGGGGAAATTTTTCTGGCTGTTACACAAAAATTTGTTTTCTTCTTAGCAACAAGGGAAGGGGTTTTATATTTTTATTTTTATTGAAATAAAATAGAGTTTTTTTAAATTGTTTTAAGTATGGGGTGTGGGGGCACAGCCCAAGGCTACACACAGCTGCACCCATGGAGGGGCGTTGCTATGGCAGCACTTCCCCACAGCCGTGGGGAGGGTGCTGACACAGGCAGCGCCGACCTCCACAGGGGAGGCTGGGCGCAGCCTTGGTTGCATCCATACTCCCCTTTTGGGGGTCCGTGGGGCCAACAAAGGTTCGCCCTTAGTTTCTTTTAAAAGAAATTTTTATTTTATTAATTTCATTTTTTTTAAAATTTAAATATATTTAAATATTTAAATATTATATATATAATATTAAAATATTATTATATATAAGTTTTAAATATATTTTAATATTTAATATTATATGATATAATATTAGAATATTATTATATATAGGTTTTGAATAATTAAATATATATATAAAATGATATTTTGTTATGTTCACATATTTAAATGATTTAGAAATATTTAAATATATATATAGTTTTTCTAATGATTATTCTATAAGTATGAAAGAAATTGATTTTATAATCAAATGTTTTTTTTAACAAGTTGATTTCGATTATTTTGGGTAATGAAGGAAAATGGATAATATGCACGTGGTTTAATAGATGAATATTTAAATATGAGAATAGTTATTTGCTTTAAATAAAAGGAAATTTTCTTAGCAAAGCAATTGTTAATTATTTATAGTTCTTATTGGTTGCAATGAACGTACGATACGATTAGTTATTTTCATGAAATTTGTAATCGAGGAATTTAAATAATTGTGTTCATAATCAAGTTATTGATTTTATTTTAAAATAATATATTTGATAGGACAAATATTGGATTTAAATGAAAGGTGTTTAATAGCAAGAATAATTGATTTTGAAGTAATTTTACTTATTTTAGATTGCAAACGATGTATTATTGCTTTGCTTGGATTTAGTAAATCCTAGTTTAATTGATTATATGCAATATGCCATTGCGTTGTTTGGATTTAGGAAATCCTAAAGTAGGTTCTGTGATTGTTAGAAGTGTCTTTTTGTGATGTGTTTCCTCTCATTGTCGTTGTTGGGTAGTTAAAGTGATTTGTTTATATAAGTCTTCTAGATGGGGCTTTCATTTAATTGCGAGGGTTGTCGTAATATGTAGTCAACTGTTGTATTGCCTTGGGTATAGCATATAGTTGTATCTTGTGGTTTTACCCAGTTTTCACGAATGGGGATGGTTTGTGCCTCCTTTGGAAGGAGTGGAGTATGTCTTTTGTTGCCTCTAGTGTTTGGAGAGGGTTTTGACCTTTGTTGCCTCCAGTGTTTGGAGACGGTTTTGACCTTTGTTGCCTCCAGTGTTTGGAGAGAGTTTTGATTTTTGTTGCCTTCAGTGTTTGGAGAGGGTTTTGACCTTTGTTGCCTCCAGTGTTTGGAGATGGTTTTGACCTTTGTTGCCTGCAGTGTTTGGAGAGAGTTTTGATTTTAGTTGCCTCCTGTGTTTGGAGTGAGATTTCTTCATATGTTCCTCCCAGAGTTGGGGTGGTTTTATCTTATTGATATGCACTTGGGATTCACTTGCTGATTGATTTTGTGTTGGTATGTTGTGATGTAGAAGAGTGACTTATGTTAGGGGCCAGAGCCCAAAGAGGTAAACTAGGAAACCTTTCGAAGTGGTTTAATCAAGTGATAACTAAATCATTGTACTTAGAATTTAGGTAGTATTACACATTAATTAAGATAATTGAGCCTCGCTCATGGATGCAAGGGCTTGTATAGACTTGGGATGAGACGGGAAGGCCTAGAATGGAAAGATCATCTATCTTTTCCTTACGAGAGGTATTTGATTCCCCATGAGTGAGTATGGGTGTCAGGATTCAATAGACGCCACTAGGATAACCCATGGTGGGGGTTAGAGCCTAGGAAGATTCCCAGAGGAGATCCCATGATGAGCTGTGTGATGACACTCTTTCTATGACAATAGTTGGTATTTGGTTTTTTCTGTTTTTGGTCTTCTTATCATACTCAATCTGTTTTATTTCTGGAAGCAATGTGACCTATGCTAGCGATGTTGGAGTTGTACTTGTGTTATCCTTATGGATGTTTGGTTCATGTGTTTGGTTGTGTCAGTGTGAGTTAGCCTGTGTTTACGAGTGGTTGTCTTGTATAAGAATTCCTTGTTACTATCTCCTAGCATGGGGGGTGAGCCTTCGGGTATCACATGGTTGGGTGGAACATGCACCTTAATCCGTTGGGTCGGCTTTTTGTTCATGTGGACAAGATTTCTAGTTGGAGAGCTTGTGGGATCATGTTCTTCCATGCTTTGTTTCTTTCAGTCATTAGTGTAATTTATTACCCCTCTTTGTATCAAGGTGGAAGATGTAATTTCTAACCTTGTATATTGGAATTACCTCATTCGGGGAATGAGTTTTGTAATCATATTGTAAATTATATTATTGGAATCATGTGGTATCTCTTATGCCTTTGTTGTAATTTTGTCATGTATGGAATGTATGAGTATTTAATTTGTTAAGTAGTTAAATGTTATGTTTTTAATTCATGTTTCTTGATTGGGTTTTAATTAATCTCAGTCTTGTAACCTTAGAGGTTGTTGGCAATGGATAGTGATCTTGCATGTTATTTGTACGTAAACAAAAAAAAATAGTACGTTTGAGTAGTAAATTGCAACTTCCTCTAGGGTTGTGTGGTGAGGCACTACACCTTTTAATCCTTTCACAAGATTAATTATTTGGGTTCCGACACCTATTATACTCTCCCTAAAAACATCATTTCATTTCCCACTCTTTACAAAACCCACCTAAACTCTCTAAATATCATATCCAAGTTTATACACAAAAGGATAACTTCCCTACACCATTTTTTACATTTTCCCTCTTCCCAAGACTTGCAATTTCCTAACATTTTTCCTTTGTTCCATCCCCTATAATACCTCCCATGGATTTAACTTTTTTTTTTTTTGTCTTGTATTACTTTCCCACCCCTTATTTCATATTTTAGATTGCATGCTTATGTCTCTTTCTCCAAGGAGTCATCACATTCTTCTATCATGGAGTACAACCATAAAAATATTGCATAGATGACCTCTCCTTAAAAAATTATAGGACTCTTAATGGTTCTATAAAAATATCAATTTTGAGAATCATGTGTACTACTTGCACTTTCATATTCATGTGTTGGAGGTGGCACAATAATGTTATCAATGGTAGAAGGTGTGGAATTAGTATACTACTAGTCAAAATCCATCTAAAGAAATAAACATGGGATGAAGGGGAGATATGTTTCCATTGTAACACTATTTTCATAATCGTAATATTAAAAAATAAAAATATTCTTATTTTTTATCATAAATTTTATACACAATTACAATTGTATCTTCTTAAGAACCTTGTTGTGCTTTGAAAACATGTTTCATTTCACTAAGGAAAATAAGGACCCTTTTTTTAATTTTTCCCTTTTTTTGTGATTTTTCTAAGTGATTGAGTCTTTAGTTTTGGAAAACTAGTTATTGTCAAAGTTTCATATTTTTCTTTATAGGGACATGTCACTATAAGGTTCCCTAAAACACTAAATTTTCTTGGTCATTTTTCTTTAGGTGTTAGATTTTTATTTGTATTCTTTCCCATCTAATTTTGGTTAGATAAAAATATATTTTTTGAACCCCATCATTGATAGACCTAATCCTAACCTACTCCCTAAAATTAGATAAAAATATATTTTTTGAACCTCATCATTGATAGACCTAATCCTAACCTACTCCCTTAGCTTTGCATTAATGGTACTTCTTACATGTGTGTCTTGGTTTAATAGAATTGCAATGTTTATTTTTTTAGCACTTTTCTATAAAGTTATTCCACTTTGAGCTTTGAAACTCTTATGCCTTCATATGAATGCAAAATCAAATCATTTTGTGTAGATTGGTTAGGTATGTTCAAATATTTGCATGCAATGTGTTCTAAGGAAAGATAGTTTTCCTTTGTCAAGGTTTGCTTGTGTCGTCCTAGTGACTAGAATTTTAGGTAGGGTTTTGACCCTTTGTTTGTCTTTTCTATTTTGATTTTAATATTAGTTATTGTTTAGCTTTTTGATTATTGATTCTATTTTTTTCAATATTTTTCCTGTGGGTTTTTTAGTGTTTTTTTAGTTTTGTTCTTGGTTTTGTGTATTTTCTAGGATCTGCTAGGAAGGTTTTACATGGTTTTTTCAATGTCCATCCTCTAGTTATGGATTCCCTAGTTTTGATTTTGATTTTTTCATTTCCTATCATGATAGATACAAATTTGGACTTTGTCAAGGTCTTAGTGTGTTTTTTGATGAATGACATCATGATATTGTAAGATTACATTCTTGTTAGGATTGAACTTGGAATATTATCCTTACTCATTTTATTTTTTGCTTAATATTTTAAGTTACAATGTCAAAGGGTTTTTATTTAAGTGTTTAATTTTAAGTGCCACTACTCCACCTCAATTGATTATTTTTTTCTATAAAAATTAAGATACAATGATTTCATTATATTTTTTATCTAGGAATTAATTTTAGGGCATTCCTAATCCCCAATCCTCAACTATTTTTATAATTATCTTTTGATCTTCTACATTTTTTTTTCCTTTAAGTAGTTGTCTTAAGGGCTCCATGATTTCTTAACATATTAACCCTATATCTCTTTTACAATCAAATATATGGGAATTTCCTTTCATAATTCCATTTAGAAGGAAATAAGGAGTATCTCTCATCCTCTATTCATGAAAATTTAATATTAAATTGATTTTTGAAATAAAAGATGTATACATACTCCTGCTTAGTTGCTTTTGGTAAATGCATTAAGGATGATTCCTAATTCACAATCCCCAAAAATTTAACTCTTTAAAACCCTTTTTAAAACCCTTTTTAATATTGGTGATTTGGGTTGGATCCTCCTTGCTTCATTTAAGTTATAGATATGGTATGCCTACATCTCAAATTTTCATACTTTTACAATCACTACTATTTTTAATTTAGAGCTTTGAATTTTTCACTTTAGGCATTCAAGGATTTTTAGGAGTTATAGATATCCTCTTCCTGACCCTCCTATTCCAAAGACTATCATAAATATAGGCTTATATTTTGAGATAGTTACTTTATAAATCATTTTAAATTTAAATTTAATTAAACAAGTTATGTTAGTGTTTAGGATTCTTGGATCCTTGATACAAGGCATGTGTTATCTTGGGATATTGAAATCTCCTTGAAGCATAAAAAGAAGTATACAACTAGAGGAGTTGGTTTATATACTAAAAAAAATCCTATATTAATATAGGAGGTTTTCTTCAAACACCCTATAAGCTACTTGGGAGCCCTAGCAACAAAATTATTCTATTATAAATATGTGAACTAGTGGACATATAGAAGAGGATTATAGAAAAGTAGAAAGTAGGTTTTCCATTTCCCCATCCAAGTGAGAGCCTACTCTTCTAGTATATATGATGTGAAGATAGTTTAACATGAGATTAATAGATACATTTTGGATCTATATTAGGTGAGGACCAAGTTTTTCCAATAAGAAAATTTAGACCCATGAGAAAATGATTTTTTAAGAATGATAAAGAGATTGAATATTACTAGTTTGACTACCTTGATGAGCATGAGGCAAGCATCAATAATTACTATTTGATGAACCTTCCATAGGTATTTGATTTTAAATTGATAGAATTTATTATGGATTACATGAATATGTAAATGTACTTGACCCTTCATATAGCCAACATAAAATATTCAACTAGACCATGGAAATAATTTATTAGTATAATAGGGAATAGGCTTTTGTAAAAGCTAGAATACGAAGCTTCAATATTTGGAGCACTCTGAAGATTGTGGGTGTACCTTGGGGCTGGCCTAGGGTTTCTTATGTAGTTTCGATTGGGGAGGATTGGCCCTCCCCCACTCAAGTCTATTTTTCTCCATTCCTCCATTAAATGTGCATAGTTTCTACCCTCCAAGTGATTCTAGTTTTTTGTGCTCTCTCTATTCTTTTTAATTTTTGCTTCTACATTTATGCCCACAACCTTTGAAGTTCTTTTGAGTGAGTTCCATTTTAATGAAGGGGGGTACAGACTCCCCCTCACCTTCTGGTGCCATCCTAGACAACAATGATGGCAATTTCACTACCCCCAAAACTTTTAGAGATGTTGTTGTGGACGACCCTGCACCTTGATCCGTAGGCGCCAAGTTTTTTATCCTACCAGACGATAGTGATGAAGATCTTGGGGCCAATGGAGGGAGGTTTAGTGAGTGTTCTCTCAGTCATTCTGATTTTGTTATCATTTCCCCCAATAATGAAATGATAAATGCAATTTATCAAGAAAGGAACAAACTCTCTGGTATTGCAATCTTTTTGGCTACCATTGACCCCCGGAACCTTCCTACCAGGAAGTTCTTAGATAACTGGTTAAGAAATGTGCGGTTTAAAAAATTGAATGTGCAAGTTTCGTTGTGTAGAATGGTTCAGCATGGCCTGTTTCTCATTTTCTTTAAAAACCATGAAATGCAAGAAAAAATCCTAAAAAAACCCTACTGGAGCATAGGGAAAAGCATTTTTAGCCCATTCCTTGAACCCTTCGAGCCAATGGAGATGAAATCCTGGCCTTATCATGCCCTCAATGGCTGTTAGTGAGAAATTTCCCTCACGACCTCTAGTCATTTGTCCCCCAATTGCTTGGCCCCTTTGGAAATGTCCTAAAGATGGACAAGCCAAATGTTACTTTGCCTGGCATGGATGCTCGCGTACTTATTTCACTCAACCATGGCATGGAACTACTTGGTAACTTGGGCATCTCCTTTGAGGGCTCCCTACATTTCTACCTACTTGAGATTCTTGGGGGGGTTGAATGTGTGTTATCTCTGTAGGTAGGAGGGGCATATTAGGAAAAATTGCCCCATTTTCAAAATTAACACCATCTCAGTTGATAATCCATTGGGTGGTGTTGCTTCCTATTTGGCCATGCCAACACCCTCCGAGAAAGCCTGCTCAGACCCTGGAAGTTTTGAGGTCTCTTTTAGTTGCTCAGCTATGGGTGTTTCCTATGCCTTTCCTAGCCAACCCTCACCCCCCCGCTTGCCCTCCTTTGATTATGTTCCCAATCCCTCCCCCCAACCCTATGCCCTCCCTTGCCCCTCATCAATCCTCCTTGTGCTCTGTCAATCCCTTCACTACCCTTTTGGCCAAGGAGCCTCCCCCCTCCATTGTCTCTCATGTTTCTCTTCCTTCTCCCACCCTTGGTGTGGTCCCTTGCACTCTAGTTCACATTCTTGACTTTGCTACTGCCTCTTTGGGCCCTTGCAAACTCAATGCTCAACAACTTGTTATGAAAGATATTAGAAATAAAATTGAAGAAAATAATGATAAGAATAAAAAGGACAATGAACCCAAAACCCAGGTCTTTCAAAATGGAATTAAAACTAGTGGCAATTGCAATGTGATATGACTAATGGAAATAGGGGAGATAATAAAAGAGAAATAAATCCTTCTAATGTTAAAAATTTGATTACTAATTTTGAAAAAAAACACCATGCCACTTGGATGTGTAGGATAATACTACCTCCTTAGGCTCCTACTCCAACCAAGGTGAGAAAAATGAAGAAAACTCGGTGCTTGGCACCCTCCAAGGGGTAGTATTATGTTGTAGACCCAATCTAACATGGTTGTTTACCCTAATGACATTGACTACTCTAAATTGAATTCTTCTTCCCCTACCAAGTCTCGTAGTAACCCTTTCAGCAGCACTAAGAAGGTTTGGGAATTGGTGGGTTTGTCCTCACCAAAAATTTTGGAAACTTCTTCAGAATGTGGTGATAAGATATCCAAACCATTAAAAGAAAGCATGGAAGCCCTAGTTGAGTTAGTCAAGAATTGAACTGTTGACAAGACTAACGTCTCTAAAGAGCTTCACAGTTCTTTTAACCCCACCTCTAGCCCTGCAAACGCTTGTAGGCAGTTTGGTAATAAGGAAGTCACTGATGGACTATTAGAGCCTCATGAGGTTGTTGGCACAATTGTGAGTACAAAATGCATGCAAGGGTCTGTTGAGACACCCAAAAAATTGAAAACACCAAAAGGAAATGAGCCTGACACTGCCCTTGAGAAAGAGCAGATGGATCCTCCCAAAAAAACCCAAAAGAAGGGGAAGAAAAAAAAAGCCTATGACCCTTAATAAATGGAGCATTGGCATAGGAAAAGGGAAGAGAAAGAAAAAAAGTATTGTCCTCCCTCCGCCCTCTTCTAAAAGGCTAGAGAATGAGGAGCTTTGGTTGAAATTGCTTGAGCTTTTTAAGAATGCTAAAGATCCCCTTAATGAAGTAGGGAATGATGATGATTAACTACACCTCCTAGAACATCAAGGGATTGGAATCCTCAGGCAGAAAATACATTTTGAGAAGATTCCTTAATTTGGAAAAAACTTCCTCCAGGAGCTTAAGGTAGTGGGCTTCACCTTGGAAACAAACCTTAAATTTTTTTGGGGCAACTCCACCTAGGTTACAACTAAGCATGATAAAGGAAGGGGGGGTGCAACCATTTTGATCTCTCAAAATTGGACCCAACACCTCTCTGGGGCTAGGGCCTCCCCATGCAACAGGGTTGTTTGGGCCACCTTTGTGAAAGGAGATAGAAGGTTTGGTGTATGTTCAGTGTATGCTCCCAATGACTACAAAGAACATATTATTTTGTGGAAATGGCTCTTAGACCTCCTTGACACCCCTTGGTTAGTTGGGGGGGACTTTAATATGGTTGAAAATGATGAAGACAAGAAAGGTGGCTTGAACCTGGAGTGGAAGGGCCATGAGAAACACTTTTGGATGAGGCTAAAGTAAAAACTCAACCTTTTTGACCCCTTGGAAGGGTTGAAAAAGGAAAGAAAATCCATCTAGTACACATGGTGTAATTTCCAGAAAGGAGGTAAGAGAATCTACTACAAACCAGACAGGTTCTATGTAAACAGGGACTATTTCACCTTTTAACCCCTTCAAGATGGCAACAAAGTCATGGTCCACCTCTATACACTTTCAAACCATCACCCCATCAAAGCTAGCATTATTCTCAATAGTTCTAGGAGGAGACTTCCTAAAGGAAAAGATAACTTCATCCTCAACACCAAGTTGCTGAAGGATGAGGACTGTAGAGCTGCCATTGCCACCTTATGAGTTATCAAAAAATAGATGCTTAAAGGACTCAACCCTATCGAAAGATGGAATCAAAATGTGGGGGGTTGGAAGATCTTGTTCTAGACCATTAGTAAGAGAAGGGAAATGGACTTTAGAAAGAAAGAAAACCACCTTCAAGAACAATTACTTGAGGTTGAAATTAAAATCCAAGAGAATCCGCACAACGAGTCCCTATATGATAAGCTCAATGGAGTCAAATGCTCCTTGAGAAGCTTTTAGACTAACAAAATTCAAGGCCTTAAAGTTAGAGCCAAACTGAATTGGCTTAATTGTGGTGATAAGGGTTCAAAGTTCTTCTTCAGGTACATTAGGGATAAAAGAAAGAAGGAACAAATTGGCCAAATCTGCCACAATGGATCTATTGTATCCAACCAAGATGAAATTATGGAACAATTCCTCCTCTTCTACAAAGAGCTTTTCCAATCTGAAGGCAACCAGGGTGAGTGCTTTAATGTTAGGGAGACAGTCAAAAAGATAATTCCCACTAAGATCTCAGAAGAAGATGTTGTTGACCTTGCAAAGCCTATATCCACAGAGGAAATTAAGAAGGCTATTAATAGCATGAGAAATGACAAATCTCCTAGACTAGATGGTCTCTCTGTTGAGTTCTACAAGGATTTTATTGACTGGATTAGTGATGATCTACATCTGGTTTACATGGAAGCCATAAAAAGGGGTTCACTTGGTAAGAACATAAATAAGTGGATTATCAAACTCCTTCCCACAGAGGGTGATAAAAATTTGATAAAGAACTAGAGACCAATCACTCTCCTGAATGTCTCCTATAAGATTTTGGCTAAATTAATGGCCAATAGGCTTGCTAGTATTCTGCCCAAATTCATTAACACCACACAAATGAGGTTCATCAAAGGTAGATACATTTTGGAAAATTTGATTACTAGTTGGGAGGCAATGGAATGGGCTAGGCACAGTAACCAGAACCCTACCATGTTGTTGTTAGAATTTGAAAAAGCCTATGATAGAGTGGAATGGTCATTTTTCATAATGAATCTAGAAGCCTTTGGTTTTCCACAGATCTTCTGTAGTATAGTTGACACACTTTAGAAGGATGCTTCTGCCCAAATTGATATAAATGGCTCACAAACTAAAACTCTTTACCTTGAAAGATCC
Source organism: Sequoia sempervirens (assembly GCA_007258455.2). Lineage (NCBI taxonomy): Eukaryota > Viridiplantae > Streptophyta > Pinopsida > Cupressales > Cupressaceae > Sequoia > Sequoia sempervirens. The sequence continues at coordinate 50,533,122 of VDFB02252616.1, forward strand.
ATTAGGAAAGGGTGTCCCTTGGCCACTGCCCTCTTTTTCATTGCTTCTGATGCTTTGCATTACATCCTAAGAGATTTTTCCTAATCACCTAGGGTCAAGGGCCTGACTTTACCTGATCAGAATGAACACCTCAATATCCAATTTGTTGATGATATTGCCATGTTTATTGAACTAGAGGAAGAGAACCTAGAAAACTTAATGATCAAGGTCAACTTATTGTGTTTGGCCTCAAGTGAAAAATTTTCTAATTTGAAATCTACAATGCTCAGCTGGTCTGAGGCCCCTCCTATTTGGCTTAAGAAGCTTGATTTTCAATGGGGTGGACCCCATAAACAAGTAAGGTACCTCAGGATTCCATTCTTAGTCTTCCCCAACCTTAAGGAAATGTGGCTCTAGGTCAAAGGAAAAATAGATAAGAAACTTGATAGTTGGAATAGACATTTCCTCTCCCTAGCTGGAAGGCTTCAAGTGTGCCAAAAAATCATGTCCTCATACACTGTCTACTTTGCATCCATCTGGTTCTTTAGTAGTTATCAGGTGATGCAGGTGTAGGAAAAATCAGGCATTTCCTTTGGTTTGAAGGGAAAGGGAAATGAAAACTTCACTTTGTTAAGTGGGACTAGTGTTGCTTGGATAAGGTACATGGAGGTCTAGGACTGAAAGACCTAAAGAAGCATAGTGCAACACTCGCTGCAAAATGGATACTGAATGCTCTAAATGGCAATGAGCCTTGGAAAGTGTTGATAAGGAAGAACTTTGAGCAAGTTGTGCCCAAGTTGGCAAAATATTGGAAATTTCTCCCCTTTAGTGATCTCCTTATTACCAAGCACCAAATTGTTTCGTAGGGTCAGTTGTCTTCAAAAGCATATGGAAAGCATGGGAACTCATTAAATCTAATGTTCAGTGTCCTTTCTTCATTGAACTCAACTCTAACTTCTTTCACCCCAATAGGTCCATCTGGTGGAATCTTGAGAACAACAAGAAACTGCTAGCCTAGCTCCTTCAGGGGTGCTCTGCCAAAAAGTGGTCCCAGGTTGGCATTAAGACTTTCAACAATATTCTAAGGGATGGGATTTTGATGGATTGGACCCAACTTAAAGAGGACTTCAACTTGCCCCATTCCAACTTCAGAACCTACTTGGTGCTCAAAGAGGCCTATAAATACCTTTCCCTTAATCCAATGAGCAAAGGTATTGGTTGTAGCCAAATTGAGGTCAATTGGAAAGGTAATACCCCCTGCATGATGTCAAAACCAGAAATATTTATAAAGAGCTCGTTAATTCTAAGCCCCCCTATGGATTACCTAAATCATATTTGGCATGCCAATAAATAAGATAAGTTTTGGCTCAAAATATTTACCTCTCTTTGGCATGATAATGTGGATGCAAAAAAATCATGTTTTAGATGGTTATTACTGCTTCAAAATCTCCTGTTTAAATTGAACCATGGTGATATTGACATCTTCAATATTTGCAAAGTGCCTGAAACTATTTTTCACAACTTTTTTGACTGTCTTTTAGCAAATGAAGTTTGGAATGTGTTTTGTAATAGTCACTTCTTTGATATGAATGGTAAAGTCAACTGGATGCTAATCATATTTGGGAATGAACTTAAACTTAACAAAGATTTTTCATTTATTCTAGTATATCTTATCTACTAAAATTTTATGGTTCATTTGGAGGGAAAGAAACAATGACAGGTTTAATGGAGACCGAAGAATACTCGCTGAGTGTTCCAAAAGACTCACACTCTTTAACATTGCATTGAAGGTAACTGCCATGATGGTGATCTCAGAGAAGTAGTTTGTGAAGCTCCTCAAGGATGGTGTGGTCCTACCTAACCAAAATGGAAAACCCAATTTAGCTGTGTTCAAGAAGGCCCTGGATGCATTCTAGAAGGAGTTCAATGAGAAAGAACACAAGGCCCAATAGGAGCCCAGAAACCCCAGAGTTTGGTGATGAAAGTAGAAACTTCCAATTTGATTTTTGCGTTGCTGCTTTTGAAGATTATTGTACAGAAAATGGGCACAACTAATGATTAAATAATGTTTTTTTTGGTATAAGTTGTTCTTAGTGACTGTACCTTTTCTTTCCCATAGTTTGGGGGTTGTTATGAGTCATTTTGTTCTAAAAATCTGAACTGTTTATGGGTACAACAGTACCCCACACCTGTACAGGTGTTGTATATGAAGGTTTAAACTATTATTAATACAAAAAAAAAGTTAGAATACAAGTGTTGATATAAAGGACCAAGAAATTAATTAAGAATAAATGATCCATGGATAACATACATCCATAAAAGGTATGAAACAAACAAAAAAATTCATCTAATACACAAGATGAATCTTTGAGGGTGGTGAAAGGAAAGAAAATGATAGAACATACAAGTGTGGAAGAGGAAGGAAGAGGAAAAGATAAAATAAGATGAGAAAAAATCCTATATTATATATATTTATCAATGAGGATGAGGTAGAGGATGAAGAAACTTTTCATAGGAGAAAGAGTAGTCAATCCAAAAATAAAATCCAATGCTAGGATTATTTCTTTGTCATCTCCCATTCAAGCTCTAGTTCCTTCACCTCAACCTTCTCCCCCTTAAGGTTTTATACCTTCACCACAACATCCTCCTCCACATGTCCTTAATGATTCTCCTTCTTAGGTTGAACTCATAGAACACGGGTTGAGGTAATTAAGAAAAAAAGCATGCCACAATATGAAGTTCCTACTCAAGAGAATGTTCAAGAATTTTCTACAACCCAAGAGGAAGAATTCATAAATGATATTGTGTCTTCTTCTGAGGGGTTTCAATCATATACCCCAACTTAGATAAATACTCCTTTACCTCCTTCATATTGGAGCAACCTGTTGGTGTTTTAATTTTTACCACAAGAATCTTACAACAATCTACAAGATAACTACTTCATGATAATTAAAAAATTTAAGGGGTTAGCCAGTGAACAAAATATAGATTATTCATTTATCTCCTCTACACTTTAGGCTCTGCAAGACCTAGGAGGGTGATCCTACAATAACTTGGATTTAAAATTTATCAGGTGGATGTAGAAAATCTACAATCAAATAATTTTTTTTTTTAACAAACAAATATGTTCTCACAAATGAAACCAAGAATTACAAACAAATATAGGAATTAGTTGGATTCTTGAGGTTTTACAAATTTACTTTCTCAAAGAAAATGGGAATAAGATTAGGAAAAATAAATTATTTCTTGAACAAGATGATTCATTTAATTTTCAAAGTAGTGATCAAGGAGTTGTATTGAACACAAGCAAAAGAGACTAGTGCCTTAACCTAGGGCTAGATGAATGTAATTGAAACTCATATAACAATATTTTTACCAAAACATCGTAAAGCTATGTAATAATGCATTACAATATTACTCTTAAAAATTTCATACCAATGTTACTTACAAATCCTTGTAAGCATTCATAACATGATTCAACATTTCCATTAAAGCATTTAATTCATTACTTGAATGAAAGCTAGAAGAAAAACATTCACGCACAAAATGGGTTGTGGAGATGAATAAAATGATACTTGATTAGATTTCATTCATAAATGTAACAAATATTATAGATAGGAGACAATTAGCTTGAAAATATGCCATTGTATTCTCATTAATTGATGCTAATATTGTTATAAAATATTTATAGACTACAAAAAATGTAGTGCCCCTCTGTGTTTGACCCTTTCTTAATGTTTGCGTAAGTTTGGTTGAGTGTTTAACGTTGATATTTAGTGTTAATTATGTTATTCTTGTAATGATTGAATTTAAATAAATTATTATTAGATGGCTTGTGGAGAAATTTAATGTTTATGTGTTGCCTTGTTTAAATTGAGATAATTAAATTAAATTGATTTTTAAACTGTTTGATTAAATTGAAATTAAATAAAGTAATAAATAAATGAAGTTGTTAAATAGTTATCATTATATTTAATTTTTAATTAATTCATTAAATTAAATTATGTGATTAAATGCTTTTATAATTAAAATAAAGATAATTATTACTATTATTATTGTGTGAAAATAAATTAAATTACGGAAAGATAATATAATTCAAAATAGAATAATTAATTGGATGAGATTTTTGGACAAAATGTTAAAGTAAGTTTGAAAATGGAAAAAGAGGAGTTCGAGCACATGCATAGCTCCGAACTTGTTTCAAAATAGAAACTTGTCTTTGTAAGTGATTATTGCTTGATTTTTGTTTTAGAAAATTAATCTTTTCCGGATTTTAATAATGCTCAATTTTGGGAGAAAATGCTTATCAGTTGATTTTTGGTTTTGATGAAATTTTTGGGATCTGCAACATTATTTGTCAGAAAAAAATACATGTTTGTTATTGTTTTGGTTTTTTGAAGTGGGGGAAAATTTCGAAGGTTGATCAAGGAATTTCGAGGGGTGGTTCTTGCTGCAGGAGTTCAAATCCAGCATCAATTCTACAAGCGAGCCAATCGTCGTTTAAAATCAGGTTCCATTCCTTTTTGTAATTTTCATCTTCATTTGAATTTGAAGTTAAAATTTGAATGTTATGCTGAAAGTGTTCGCCATTATAGTGTTCAATACCATAGTCTCATTGCGATTTGCTATCGCTGAAAGTTTTTTTGGGTCTTATTTATTCGAAATTTTCTATGGTCTATCTAATGAATCCTTTTGGGTGCTTTATTTTTGTGGTCAAAGGCATTGGCCTAAAAGTCATTTAAGCCCTTGTTGCCAATTTGTTGTCTTTATTTAGGCTGAGATTGTAATATGGTTGCAATTTCAAATCTATAGAGGTCGATTACCTACATTAGTATGTGATTTGATCTTCTCCTTGCATCTGATATCTGCGCCTCTTGCTTGGTATCCATTCGGCATGAACATCATTCGATGGCTTTAGTTAGTTCTCTTGCAGTACGTCCTTCCATGTATCAGATTTCTTTTATTTCATAACTTAATATCTGTGTTTTCTACATGAGGATTGGAAAAGAATCGACATGTATGTTGTGTAGTATTCGTATGAATCCTGTGAATATACTTATTAATATCATCATCGATGTATTCTCTATACCATGGGAATTTCGGTGCTTTGTAACCTGAATGCTTGTGTTTATTACTCTGTGGTCAGCCGCCGCATCCGTTTGGGCGTACCCCCACCTGCCTACAAATTTGGGGTGGTAGCTTATAGTTTTACCCAATTTTTGCACTCTTTGGGATTTGAACATGGGTTTCCATTAAGAAAGCATTGACGATTACATTTGATCTCACCCCAGTCAATTCATTTCCTTGAAAGTTCTAAACTATTCTTAGCTTGCGTATCCTTTGAATGCTCTGCACATCATATCCTCCTCAAGCGAAACTCTAAAAGTTGTTTGTGTGTCGCTTGTCCACTTGATGTGGGTGGTTGATAGATTATTCCTTTTTCCTTTCTCTCACAGCTTTAATTAAAAGTCTCGAATCTGGGAATATCCTACAGCCTTTTGTCATCAAGCCGATTTCTCCAACTTTGCATATGTCCCCATGTTGAGAATATGATCTATTTCCTTCATTAAAGTGCATACTTTCTAGTAGCTTTCAATCCAATTATATCATAGTATTCTAATTCCTCTTTCTTTCATCGAATCCCCTTGCTGTTTACACTTTGTAAACCTAGACTTCAGATCATTTTGGTTGCTGGCTGCCAAGACAGCAAGTGCGCCATTAAGATTAAAGATTTTGAGAGCTCCTTGCAAAACCTAGTGTTTGCGCATCTTATAGTGCAAGCCTCTTAGCATATCAATGTTGTAGATAAGGACGTCATTTCATAGCTGTTCTTGGTAGTAATAATGGGATTCCCTGTGTATGAATCGGCCTTAGGAGCTCACTGCAGATTTTATAATACTTTGCCAGCAGATTGATGTATTTGGTGCACTTATTTTATGCTCGGTAATTGTTCTTTATAGTTGTCACTCAATGAAATAGGTATCATGTAGAATCGTCTACATATAAATTGATTGGTCATGAAAATGGTATAGCCATCGATGGAAATTAAAGTACTGAATACGTTTAAGTTGGAGGCAGTCGCTCATTAAGAATTTGGTCTGTATGTAGTTTGATGAATTACGTTTGTATAATTTTTGTTTTGTTAATACTGTCTTCTTAAAGATAAAAGACAACATATAGTTGTAAATTTTATATATATATATATACACACATTTGCATATAAGATTGATATTAGGAAAGATTTCTCTATTTTGTAATTAAGTGACAATATGGTGAGGGAATAGGGAATTATCAAAAAGGAAAGAAATTGTTTTGATTGCAATTATGTAATTAAGGGAGATATTTGAATAAATAATGTGGTGATCTTTGTAATTGTTGTATCCATACAGTCACTTATTCAATGAGTGTTAGTGTATATTGTTATCTCGGTTCATTGGTTTATTATGATATGTAATCGTTTCATGTAGGGAAAACCGAAGTGAGTTTGGATTGTTTTTCTAAAATGGAGTCCATGTGTAGTTGTCCAAAATGATTTATGCTTGATAATTTTGGCTAAGTAGTTAAACACATTGAGAAGTTAAATGGAAGGAAAGAGAGGTTTATAATTAGCAAACTGAAGGGATGGGTTGAATAAATGAAATATATTATCTTTTGAATGAGGGCTTTGTCCTTAATTAATTTATAGTTGTATTGATAGTACATGTTGATTTTATGATGACTTCTTTTAGAATTACTTTATTATTGATATAGAATCAGCTACTTAGAATAAGTGTCGTTATTAGTTTTGTAAGTGGGAAATATTGCTTTATCCATTTAGATTAAAGTTACATCAAATAAAAGGATTTAGAGTCTTTAATTAATGGTTGTTGATTTGGTTATAGTTGTTTATTAGTCAAATTGTAAAGTTGTTAGGTAATTAGTGGTTGGGTATCATGTGAGGAGAAAATTGAGGTCTCCCTTGGATGCCCTATTGGTTGATTTTATTATTGATTATTGTGGTTGCATTTGATTATTGAAATTGATTTTGGTTAGAGTTGATTTAGGGATTTGAGTTATAAAGGCGTTCTTGTGCGAAATTGTTATGGTAATCTTCCAAAGGTTGAGGGGAGTATGGTTTTACTTGCATGAGTTAGTATGGGGGCCCAACATTAAGTGAGGCTATCAGGGTAACCCAGGATGTGGGTTGGAAACCTAGGAAGATACGCATTGGGTAACCCATATTAGGCCATGAGTGTTTGCATGAGTTTTATGTTGTTTCACCTAGAAGTGGGTGGTTTCATGTTTTTAATTTTATTTTGGAAAGTGGTTAATCTATATACGTGGATTTTTTGCATCAAGGTACATGTATCCTTGCACTATTTACTTGTGGTTATGGTTGGGGAAAGAGTTTAATTAATGTTGGCTTTCATACATGGAGTTCTTTGTGAAATGTTGTTTGTATACTTATTTATCCTTATGTGGGTTTTAGCCTTGCACTATAGAAATTGTTTTATTATGGAGGTTTTGTGCGAATTAGTGCATGCCTCACTTTATGTGATTATTTATGTGGCTTTATATGTTGTGCAAGTTGGCTTATCCAGTTAGTGGACTGTAGAGTCTTTTGTTGCTAGTAGGGGGAGTGGCTTTCAATGGGGGTTGAGACCCAAAAATGGTGCCAGGGTAACTCATTGGAAGTTTCTTAATTTAGTGAAAATACTAATAATTAATTAGGGGGCTTTGCGTAGTTCTCACATTAGTAAAAGATAATGGTATGCCTCACTCATGGCTTAAGTGCTTGTTTAGGCTTGAGATGAGTGGGAAGGACTAGAATGACAAAGATCAACTGCATTGTTCTCTTGAAAGGTATGTTGATCCCACATGAGTGAGAATGGGGGTCAGGGATTGATTGAGGTTGTCAGGGTTTAACCAGGTTGGGGGCCAGTAACTTAGGAAGATCTGCATTGGGTAACCCATATCGAGCTTATGTGATGACACTCTTTCTTATAGAAACCTTGTATGCCTTTTTTTTTTCCCTTGTTGTTCTTTTACCTCTGGAAGCGGTTGTTTTTTATGTTTTTATTTGTTACACTTGTATGTTGGAGTCACGTTAGCCTATGTCTATTTGACTATTTGTATAGTGGGTCCTTATGTCACCTCTTAGCAAGAGGGGTGGATCTTAGGGTTCCATATGGTTGAGTGGAACGTGCTATGCACTCCATTGGGTTCCTAATTGATGTTCATGAGCAAGGATATGGTACCTATTCCAAGGATTCCAGATCTTGTACCAAAATTGAGTTAGCAATGATGTTATGAAATGGATTCAATTGTATTTGATCATGCATTTGATGTACCCTTCCTATTGTTATAAGGGAAGCTTTGATATAAACTTGTAAATAGTGTAATGATTTACCCCATATATGGAAAGTTGTGTAAGTGCTAGTTGGTTCATAATATATGATCTTTAATGATGTTGTGTGTGTGTATATATATATATATATATAATGCAGTGGATGTAAATGAACTCTTTTTATTGTTATTTATGATGTATGTTTGGGTTGGTTAATTTTTATGTTCATAATGCAGTCATGATACCCGAAAGGACATAGTCAGTGAAAATGTTAATGTAGATTACATTCTATGCTATTGTTACTGTGATGTATACGTTGATTCACTTTAAAAAAAAAAATTGTGTCATAAATGTTAGGTAGTTGTGATGTCCTTTGGGGTTTCATGGTGGGGCGTTACAAACAATCCTATTTAGATAATGACTTTGACCAAAACACAGACTCTTACAAAATTCTCTGTAATACAAAAATCTACAAGTTCCCACATAAATGGGCTTGAATTTCCATTTATAGAAATATGGGAGAAAAATAAGCCCCAGGTTAAATTATACATGTCACATTTTCATTTGACAAAAAATTACATAACAAGATACACAGTGATCCCACAATAATGGTTTACAATTTTTGGCCAAACTGGACACTGAAATTATTATTTTTAGCTAAATCTTCACATTCGGGCAGCTATAGCGGCTAAACCATGAAGAATTTGAAAATAATACAAACTAGAGTCTCGTCACATTTTTTCTGTAGATTCTAAAAATATTTTTTTCAAAATTTTTGGAATTAGTTTACACTTCTTTTTCCATCTCCCACAAAAATTGGTTTTTTTCAAAAAATAACATTTTTAAAAAGTGACGCAGACTATATAACGCATAACTTTTTTTCCATGAAGGATTAAATTATAATTCTTTCAAATTTAGATTCATAACTTTGATATCTAGTGCTTCCACTTGGTTAGACAGTTTTTTATTGAATATTTTTTCTTTAGTCAAGTTTTGAAGTCAAACCAATTGCAATTCAGACATAGCATGATCGTATAGTGCATAATTTTTTTTCTATATATCGAAATTCAATTATTATTTTTTTGTTGGATCGAGGACTTCAATATCTAGTGCACTCATATTTTTCAAATTTTTTTTTGATAATCTGCTATTTTTCCACATGTGTAGAACATAGACCTTCATTTTTTATAAAAATCTTATGTTTAATAAAACTAAAAAACCAAATACATAATAAAACTAAAACATATTAAGATTATATTCGTTGGATAGCTTGTTCCGAGGACTACCTGATTATAGTTGGGTTTGTGAAGATTCCTCCATTTTCATCATCAATCCGAGCTCTGAAGTGCCAAAATTAAGGGTTTTTTTGTGTCTCGGAGGAGGGATGAGGAATAAGGGAGGTTCGAATGAACCCCTAGGGGTTTGCTCGAACTAGGGTTCATTCGAACCCCCCTTTTATAAGGGTTTTTGTTGGCATTTTTGGTGTTGGCATTTTTGGCGGGAAACCATTAAAAGGGTTTGCCCGAACCAAGGTTCTAGCGAACCCCTAATGGGTTCGATTGAACCAGTATGTTCGTACGAACCCCTAAAATCAATTTTTTTTGCCATGCATTCATTTTTTGTGATTTTTCCTTCCTCACTTCAATTGTAAACCACTATTGTGGCTTCACCCTACAAGTACAACTACTCATGGAGAGAATATTTCAAAAGGGACAAATGTAGTTACATGTGCAGATGCAAATCTTGTTGCTTCAAAAAGTTACTTGTAGAAGACTATGTTAACTCATTTTTACGGTCTTTATCTATCTTCATTTGATACCAAAGGCCTAGGGAATACTCATTAGGAAAATGAAGACAAAAAACTAGGCCCACTAGAAGACAAAATTTTGGGTTGTTCAAGTTGACAAGGATTCCAAATGATGTTTGAATGGACAATAAAGAATAAAATAATATCATCACCCCAATAAAGAATGAAAGAATAATCAATCCCAAGTCATCAAAGCTTTATAATTTAGGAAAATTATTCTATTTTTCATCCCAATCCTTTTATTCCTCTTTTTTTTTGCCACTTAAATGTAAGGAACTCATCTAATTTAGCCTTGTATGTACTATAATTGACAAATAGATGATTAGATTCTTTTTCAAATCCCTCTAAGAATCAATTTGTGTCCTAGAGCTTATCCAAACTATTTTTCATGAGCCCTATGTTAACTATTTCCTTGTCACAATTGAGAAAACCAAGTGTTGTAATATTTTCAAATGGTTCTTTCCACACAACACAAGGCTTAATTTATCTGTTAGGCCTCTTTATTTCAAGCAACATTCCCAAGTTTCTCTCATCAAATTCTTAATCATCTTCTTTACTTTATCCTCTAAGGTATCTACCAATCCTTGGTATTCCCCTATTGTCTTGACAATTTTATATGTGGGGACAAGCTCCTTAGGCTTATAAGGATCATTTGTAGATCCTTTGCACATTCCAATTAAAGAATTAAGTCTAGGAACCCATTCTCTCATTAGGGGAATAGCCCCTACTTTATCACTAACAAGTCTATCAAAAGCTATATTCATTTGGGAATAATTTTTATGGACATTTTCTACCTTAGTATTTTTTTCATTAACTGTCCACAAATATTTTGGATAATAATCATATTGTTCCCATGCTTATCCTCCTTATATTGTAGCAACATTTCTTCATAAGTATTAGGTTTATTTAGAAGTTCTTCATTTTCCTTTTCCTTCTGAACTATTGGAGGTGGAGAAGATGAAGTATTGGCAACCATTGATTTGTCACCTCTTACAACTAGTAACATTGACTTGGTGGAGGGGGTGTTGTTATTTGTTGTTATTGTTTTTTTGTTGTTATTGGACTGTCATTGTTTCTTTCACCTTATTATATTCATTTAGTAGATCTTGATAATCCTGTTGAGATTTATTATAGTTCTCATGCAATGATTCAATTGTTGTTCTACTAAACTCTACAACATTTATTGCTAATGTTACTACCTCAATTGTAGAGGTATCTGACACTCTTTTGATAATTATACCCCCTCTTAGGTCTCTTGTTGGATCAACTACCTCTATCTTATTAGTATTTGAGGCCAAAGCCCAAATAACAAGGGTCTTCCATCTTGGATTAAAGCCAGACCCAAATAATGCCACTACAATTTCATCTTTAAAGGAAAATATCTCCATATAATTTGATTTATTGTAGTCAAGGCTATGGCTGAGGCTATATTTGATTCAGGGAGAAAAATTATGACACTTACTTTGATATATCATCTTTGTTCCTCTAGTGTTAAATATTTTTTTCTGCACTCATCTATGATACCAACCTATTGGAGACTTGATCTCTTGTATCACTTGGAGACTTAGCCATTTATTCCTCCAATATCTTACCATATTCCTCCCTCTTACATCTCCAAATATAATCCTTTAACTCATTGGAATTTACAAATACATCATCACTAAGGAAAGTGCTACAAGCCAATTCCCTGATATCTTCAGTGTTACCTCTGCCTCCAAGAATATTTTTAGACACCCTGTTCACTGGAGGTTACATATTATCATGTCTTTGAGGAGATGGAATTTTTCTCATTACATGATCTCTTGTAATTTCATACTCATCATCATCCTCTAGATCATTTAGATAGTCAACCAGATATGTTCTTTCAACCTTTCTTCTCTTAGTTGATGACTCTCTTGGAGGAGAGACTTGATATCAATTACATTTTATGCAGGAGAGGGGGGAGATGGGGAAATCTATGTATGAGGAGGGGACTATTGTTTAGGGAAAATTTTAGTGGTGAATCTTTGCCAATTGGTGAATAATTAAAATCAAGACCTTCAAAAATGGTAAATAGTACAAGCTAAAAATGATGTAGAATCACCAAGTTTTTACAAAAATTAATTTGTCTTAATTAATTTGCCTCTATAAACGATGTGTCATTGGAACCGATTCGCTAGTATTTTATACTATAATTACAAATATTAATTAAATTCGCCAGTAATATTATATTACTACCATTAATTTTGGGGAAATATCGCCACAATAATAAATTAACATTTAATTTTAGGGATACTTTAGCCTTGAATAGGGATTTTATTTATTGTCGTTGAATCCTCAATTATCTTTTTAATCAAATGGCTACAGGTTGATTTCATGCCCTAATATGCATTCCTTTTAAAAGGCACATGCATATTAGGTCACAAAATCAACTTGCAACTATTCAATTAAAAAGCTAATCAATGGTCTTCATTGTCGGCCTATCACCCAAAACTTGAACCTTGTAACCTATGTTACGGGGTTCTAGAAGTTTGAAACCGAGCGACAATGTGTTGGTTTAGGGATCACCGACTTCTCTAACCTTGGAACCTTGTTGTGGTGTTCAGAAGTTTCTTAACTTCCCGACTGGTCAATCTTCTTTGTTGTCGTGGCGTCTTGGAGTTTCCTAACCGCCGACTGGAGGTTATGAAGTTTGTGGTTTCTTTGACTAGGTGACAAGCCAATGGATGGTGGGATTGGTCTATGTGGATGGTGATGACTGCATACGGCAGTGACTTGGATGTCAATGGATGTGGGGACCACTTGGAGGTTGGGAGTTAAATATATAAGTCTTTTTCGGGAGACTTGTTGTGAATATTGTAGATTCTCATCTTGATTCTCTGGAATTGCACAAGTGGTGTACGTGTGTCTCGGTTGAGACCACAAGGAACAACCAACAGTTTGGTGATAGTCAAAGGTGATGGACAAGTGATGTGTCAACATGTGGCACAATTTCATTTGTTGATTTTACATCACTATTGTAAATCAACAACCATTAACAAATTTTAAAAGGAGAGATTTTTCATTGTAATTAATATTTTTTTCAAATAAAAGGAAAGATTCACCAAGATTTTACACCTTTTCTGAGGGGGGGTTTCTTAAAGTTATCCCTGCTATTGTTCATCTTCCCTAATTACAACCCTTCTTGGCCTTCTCCTGAAGAAATATGGATTAGCACCTGGTGGTTGGTAAGTTGAACTTTCCTCTACCATTGGAGCTTTTCCCTTTGCTCTCTCCTGAATTAGAGGATCTTCACTAATAATTTTATTAACATTTTTCCAAAGTTCCTGGATAGTCATATTTGGATCATCCAAATATGCACATGCTCCTTTGTAGGAAGCATCTTTCCACTTATTTTCTTCCTCTAATCCTTGGAAATCATTCCATTTAACTTTCCTCTCACTCACTTCATTTTTATTTAAACAGTTTCTGATACATATTCATTATAATCAATCATGAAATAATTTTGACCTTATGATGTTTGTCCTTAGTTTATTGATAAATCCTTTTGGATCAAAACCCCTATCTTTGAATGAAATCATTTTGAAAGGCTTGAATTTGTCATACAGTTTCTTCCACCCTTCCCTTTTCATTCTAAAATCAGAAAATACTATCAAAAGGGAAATAATGACCCCTTTTATTGATTTTCCAAATGTGTCTCTTATGCTTCAGCTAACTTCCATATGACTTATAGGAAGCCAATCCTCAGCGGTACATACCTTGGCAAGACATGAGGTCCCACCGAGCTTCCATAAATTCTAAGAGTGTGCAATCTCAATGGAGAATAAAATATCCCCAATTGTGCTTAATTCCCAAGTCATAATTCTCCATAGGCCTTAGAAAATCCAAAATTTCAATAGGCACCCTAGGTACTTGACCTTGTAGAAAATATAAGACCTTGGTAGCAAAATGGTTTTTGAATGTTACAAAACTAGCCTATCAACAATTTCAAACCTACACATGTTTCCATTGCTAAACTAGAAACTCAATTCCATATTGACCCTTATCACAAATCTAAAGTGCAAGGATAAACTCCATTCTCCCCCTATATAAAAGCATGTCGCATAGTAGAGAGTACCACCAGAACTTGATTCCTTGTTTACCTTCCCTAATGTCAATCACGCCCTTGTGAATGGAATCAAATAAGTATGTAGCAAAATTAAATTCATCATTTACCATGATATTTTGAATATCAACCGCCATGAACATTAGAGAGATGTGAATTCTCTCTAGCTTATCCATCCCTAAGATTTGGTACAATGAATGATAAGTCCTAATGAAGTTATTTTCAAAATTTTCAACCTTGAAAGGCGTGACCACCTAGATATAGGGATATCAACATCCTTAACCCTATGGAAAACATCCACTAAACCATCAGTGGAATTGTAAATCTTACTTGGAAATCCAATGTTAATTAGTTTTAGATATTACTTATAAATCTTCTATTTTTTTAGGTAATGAATTATTATACTATTTTTAATATTAATTTTAAAGCTTATTGGTTGGTAATATGTATATCATTCATGGATTTTTCCGTTGATATTTATTGACCACCATAAGTTATATTAACTTTTATAAGTGATTTGGATGGTGTTGACTTAATTCCTTGTTGTATTGGTGATTATGTTTATAGCTACATAATTATGAATTGTGAAGTGGGTGTTCGTATATTTGTAATAAGGATACATCATGTGTTTAGTTGTACTACTTGGTTTTTATTTTGAGTAAGTTTTCTTATGATTGAACATATATCCATTTGATAATTTTTTTGACACAAGTAGGTGCAAGAAATTCAGTCCACAAAATGTTTAAAAAGTGGAAGTGTTTTTCTCAATTTTCAAAATTTGTCATAGTTCGATTGGAAATTTGAAGCCCTTACACATAGAATCTCAACAAAGTCCAAAAATATGAAATGTATTATTTTCAGTCTAGTTTTAAAATAGGTAATATATTCTAATACCTAGATAATATAAATTAATTTTTAAAGGCATGTATAAAAACTTCTTTTTAAAATTTCACTTTCTTAGGATCATACCATACACATGTATGGACACCATAACTTGACATAATTTTTTTTTTTCTAATTCCTTTTGGATAAAGATGTGTATTATACTGAATATTGATGAGGATATCTTTTAATTATTTGTTTCCAAATATTTTTTATTAATTTTAATTATTGTCCCTAAATGTTGTTTTTGAAAACCCCTTGTATATGGACACCATAATTTGAGCTAAACTAATTATTTTTTGGAAAAAATAATAATTGTGTGTATATTGATGTCATATAAAATTTTTACAAGAAACTTTAAAATTAAAAGTTATTAAAAATTATAAAAGCCTAGCATTTCAAGTTTATGAACTAGTTTCCTCATAACTTAATTTAAAAATTAAAAGACAATCCAATCATAAAAAACATTACATATTTTAAAACTAAACATCATCATCTATAAAAGGTTTTAATTTCATAAAGAAATACTGTAAAAAATCATCACTCATATTGCCAAAGTCATTTTTTCTTTGGATGCTTTCATGACATTGTACTTATTGGACCAAGGCTAAGGGGCAAGTTTCCAAGCCTAAAATAGAAGAAAAGGAACGGGTTTCAAATTTTAAAATTTATGACATGTACCCATTCTAAAATAAAATGTAATTAGAAATGGGTGCTTACTTTAAAATGGGTACATGTTTTGAAAAATAAAATAGGTTCCCATTTTGAAAAAAATGGTTTGAGAGCTCGAGCCTAAATGGGTACCCATTTTTTTATGAAATGAGTACCTATTTTTGTCCAAATTTTTTTCAAAAATAAAAATTCCCCTATATGTGGACCCAACTTCTTGATTTTACCCACACCTTTGTGAAATGAAGAAAAATATACATGTGTGGTTATGGAAATGAAAAACTATGATGCACCTATTTTCCGTATTTCATTCAAAATGTGTGTTACAAAGTGAAAATGAGAAATAGTAACCAAATCTAACCCAACTAACAATCAAAAGGAATATTTGGAAAGGGTACAATTTTGTGTACCTGTCACCAAGGATTCTTTTTTAGACCTCATTGAGGACTCATTCACCCTATGGTGAATGGGTCTTGGCTAGGGTTTTGAAAAATCAATTTTTTGTGTTCTATTCTATTAGGTTTGCACTCCCAAATTCCAAATTTTCACTATCAAAAAGCCAAAAATAAATTATATAGAATATTTTCCATGATTTGACAACTTTTCTTGTAACTTTGATAACTTTTCAACTTTCTTCAATTTTGCTCTTCAATTGATCTTCAACCTAAAATCTGTAATCACACATCAAAGACAGAGAAAAAAAATTAGGGAATGGGGGTTTTCCTTGTTCAAACCCCATTTTGGTAATTAAACCTTGAAATGAATAAAAGAATGAAAGGAATGATGAATGAAAAAAACTATGTAACAACTCACCAAACCTTAAATGAAACCTTGGAGTACAAATCTACAAACTAGAATGAAGTGGCCTCAATGGATATAGATCTTGATCATGAAACTTGATGTGAAACAATGTCTTTGATATGCTTGATTGATCTTGAACACTACAAAATATGAGCTCAAACAACATGCATCATGCAATGTGCATATTTGACATGATGAAAAGAATCTTGATTGCTACAATAATCTTCTTCATATCTTCCCTTGAATGCCTTATAAATTTCTCTTGAATGCTCTCTTGATCATAAGTTTTCTATTGGGATGCTTACATAAAAACTCTAAGATGAACTTAGTGAAATGACCTTATATTTATACATATCTTAAGATTAATTCTCAAAATTCAAATATCACAAACTGACATTGAATTATAGATTTGAATCATTAAAATACCACCAAAAACATATTTCAAAGAGGGTTCCTAGGTTTAAGTGAGGACCCACTCGCCATAGGGCGAATGGGTCCTAGGCCACTTATGTGTGACATACATCAGACAATGTTAAAGATTATACAAAATTAGTGTCATAGGACTAAGTGAGGACCCATTCACCTATGGTGAATGGGTCCTAGGATACACATCTTCCAAAGTTAAGTGTTGTGAAATGGCATTTATGAATGTCATGTTTTATCCCTTGAAATTTACATTTAATTAGGCTTGTATTTCAATTAAAGGGACCAATTAAGGAAAATCAACCTCATTCAATTAATAAAGCCCTATATTAATGTGAAAGTGTAAAGATACACCTTACAACATAAAAACAAGGCACAATTAGGTCCATTTTGATTAAAAGGCCCTAAACTTAATGTGAATATGAAAAACATATTACAACACTATATTAAGGCAACATTAAGCTCATTTTAAATACTAATTATTTCCAAATTAAGTGTGAAAAAGGGATAATTTTTCCTACACTACACTTTGTTATAGTTCTAGGGTTCCATGTAAATAGTTTATGTTAGTCATTTCCATTGGATGCATATGTGAGGCTTTTGGGTATGGTATCATAATTTTGGCTATATGCTTGGATCCATTGATGGTTTCATAATTATTCATAGATGGATCTATGTTTTGGATCTTAGATGTTGGTTCTAATTCACTTTCTTGGAATGAAAATCTTGTTTTTGTGGCTTATTTTGGTAGGAATAGGGTATTCTATTTCTATAATCTTGGTACTATGTGGGACTTTTGTGTGTGGTTTAAGTAATATTTTGCAAAATTGGATGCATATTGATAATGGTTCACTATGGATCTAATGTACTATTTACGAAAAAATTAAAAAAATACTAAATAAGCATGAGCCAAATGAAGGAAACAACAAGAAAATGAGGAAACATCAAGAAAAAATATTAAATTGGTCACCTTGTAAGGTCCCTAGGTGGGGGGGACTATTCATTGGGGTTTAAACTAAATTCATTCTAAGCAAGTTGGTTCTTAATGAAATGCTTAGGACCCCATTTTATTAAATTTTATATTTGATGGTTTTAATCAAAATTTATTTGATCAAATACCTTTCACTTAAAAACTTTTTGACTAATTGGTTTATGCCACATAGGATCCATGTCGTTGCCACTTGATTTCAAATGAAACACCTTCAACTGAGTAGTTTTCACTTGAAAGACACTTGGTAGAAACTATTTAGTTGACTAAAAATTTGATAGGTTTTTTATTTTACCCTCTTATACTCTAAAGAAAATTAGACTAAAGTAAATAATGTGATGAGGAAATCTCCATTAATTTCTCCCAAAACTTGATGAAGTGACCAAAATGAGATGGACACATCAAAAACATAGATGATGTATAACAAATACATGGAATTATGATAGTGGATATTTAAAATAAAGAGAGAAATCACATATGTGGATAATATTAGAGGAAAATATATAAGGGTAATGAAACACTACTTACTCATAAGGTTTGAGGTGAATTTTATTCACTATGATTAGCAATAAAATTCCACCTAATATTGACAATTCAAATGTGTTAGGTTGATTGTATAATAAAATGATATGTGGGAAACTCTTTAATGGGTCTAATTTTTCATATCATCTAATATTTTCTCTAATCTCATCTCATTTGAACTATATTTTCCAACCTTAGAATCACATACTATGTCTCATTTTTTGAAACACTACATGATTAGGTCATGATTCTTTCCTATTCAATCTTATGTGACAACCCTTTTTTCCTCTAGATGCAAATATTTGACCATTAGAATAGATACTATACCATTTTTACCATTATTCAATTGATATATTATCTAGGTTACTACAATAATTTTAACTTAGTTTGGTAGTCTTCCTTTCTTTCCATAAACCAA
Organism: Sequoia sempervirens; assembly: GCA_007258455.2. Classification (NCBI taxonomy): domain Eukaryota; kingdom Viridiplantae; phylum Streptophyta; class Pinopsida; order Cupressales; family Cupressaceae; genus Sequoia; species Sequoia sempervirens. The sequence continues at coordinate 50,552,021 of VDFB02252616.1, forward strand.
AGGATAGGAGAAATTTATTATGGCCTAATTAAGAGTTATTTTTATCTACCCACAAGGATTCCTTTAGGTGCACATTTCATCTAATTTTGGATTCTATTCCAATCGTTTTGATTATCATAGTCATGTTCTTATTGGTGGACACAATTAGTTCATTTTCTTAAGGAAAATAATTTGAAATTTTCTTCAAATAAATTCTATGAACATGTGGGAACTGAATTATGTTTTCCCTACAAATTCCTCACCATTGTGGACATGGAAAAAGTAACCTTTCTACTTTTTCTTGTTTTATCCCTCCTTGTACTTAATTGTCTTGATTTTACCTTGATTTAATATTACAATGTGGCCCACACATTCACATTAGGTCTTGAATCTTTATGAATCATTAAGACTTTATGATGTCTTGTCAAAGTGTTACATGAAGTGTTGTAAAAAAATTTTACACTTTTCTAGAATCTTCTTATTATAATTCACCTACATACCCCCTTTTTATCACTTACCAAGTCTTATTTTAAAGTGATGTAAAGTATTGTAATGTAAACTTTCACACTTTTCTAGGATTGTCATCAATAAATACACCTTTCTTATGCTTTATTTGGCCCCTTTACGCACTTACAGGCCTTAATTAAGTGTATTTTTAAATATAAACCCAACACAAATCATTTAAGACAACTTAATTCTTGACACTCATTCACCATTAGGGGTAAATGAGTCCCTCTTGGCACAAAATCAAAATAAATTCAAATTGCTAGTGGTTTATTATTTCTTAAGACCTAAGGTCAGCCTGTGATGTTTTATTTTTGAGAAATTAGGGCATAATTGTGTATAAATATATAATTTCCTATTCCTTTTAGGGCCCATTCATTCAAGTATTCATTCATGCATTCAAGTATTCTAGCATCATTAATCATTCAATCAAGCATTTCATCATCCTGGAGCAACATATCTTCAGACTTCAACATCAAGGGTTTGGTGAGTTTATGACATTGCATGTTATTTTTTCATCATTCTCTCTTTATTTTATTTCATTCTTAAGGGTTTGATTACCAAATCGGGGTTTGACCAAGGAAAACCTCTATACTCTAACCCTTAACACTTTTTTCCCCTCTTTGCATGTGTGTTTTGCAAGTCTTGTATATAGATTTTTGAAAGAGATAGGTCTTAAAAGTGTCATAAATTTTTTTAATATCATTCAAAGTAAACAAAAACCCTATTTGAATCTTGGAGAACATTTTCCCGTCAGATTTTCTAGATTTGGATTCGATAACTTGTCAGGCAGAAAAGTGCAAATCAAGACCCACATAGTTGACCCTTGACTTTTTAGAAATCTACAGGTGGACTAATTCACCATCTATGGTGAATGAGTCCCACTACTAGACTAGAAAAAGTGTTTTCTAATCTTTTTTGTTCCTAGTATCCTGAAACCTGTTCCAACAATTTTCACCAAAAATAGGACTAATTTTCCATCTATGGTGAATGAGTCCTAGTGGGCTTCAATAGTAAACTCTGTAGCATTCCAAAACCTCTCCACATTAGCTTCCAGCCTCCAGGTGCACCTCATTTAGTTTCATTAAGTTCTATTATTGTGTGTTTACGTTTTTAGTTCTTTTTGTGTATCACAACATGTTTTCAAACATGCAGTTCTTTAGTTTTCATTTAGTAATCAATATCTTTCTTCAATTTTGTGTATTTAGATCATCCTATTTAGACATATTTCATTCATATTTACATTAGTCTTGAGTGTATACATTGCTTGTTTTGGCCTACTTCTCTCCTTTTAGGTGAAAAACCCTTGAAGTGTTAGAGATTCTTGTGGTGCCAAAACCCTTCTTTATATTTTTGGTGAACCTACCTTTAGAACATTTTACTTCTAATTTAAAGTGCATTCACATCCTAGGAATAACTTGCATCAACATTGCATTAGGTTTTACATTGTTTAATTTGCATCCTAGGGTTTTAAAAATTGCATTAGTGAAAAGCTCATATAGCTTGCAATATTTCACTTCATTTCATTGAAAAAAGTAAAATTCTACATTTTCACTTTACATCTACATCATACAACACAAAAAAATCAAAATCAATCAGAAAAATCTGAAAATTCTCAAAAAAATCCTATTGGGACTAATTCACCACCCTGGGCGACTTAGTCCCTTTTCACCCCTAAAACTGCCTTTCACAAAACTGAAAACCCTATTTTTAAGATTTTGTTTGTTTCCCTTACCTATATGTATCAATCAGTTGAGTTTCTATAGCATGTATTTCACTAGATATAGCTTAATTTGGCTCATTTCATGCATTGCTTAATTTCAATTTGGCATTCACAACATTTCATTTTTAGATCATTGCATAATTGTCTAATCAAAAAATCATCTTGCTTGACAACTGACAATTGCATTTCATTTTAACATTCTTGCATTGCATTTCAAGTTTGCATAGATTACTTTTTCCAAATGTTAGTTTCAATCTTCTCTAAGTTTACAAAGAAAAAGTTAGTAAATAAACATGATGGTCATTCATTCAATGTATTCCCTAGCTATAAGAGTCTCTAAGTGCAAGAGCATGAAAATGATAATACTTGTCGTAAACTCACACCCATTCCTATCTCTCCTATTTTTGTGAATGGTGTGATAGAAGAACATACAAACATAGATAATCATAATGATCATATTTTTTCTTCTCATGATACCTCTTCTTTTAATGAAAAAGGTATCTTGGAAAAAGAAGATACACTCATTGAGAATCATGAGGATCTTGTTTTTCCTTCTCCTCACCCCCTTTGGGAAGATATTTTAGCACAAGAGAATGAAATCATAGACACATTCATAAACATAACCTTATCTAAATTCCATTGTCCTTTGACTTGTGGGAGTGATTTCGAGAAAGATGAGATTATAGATGATGAGGATATGTTGGTCTATAACAACCCTCTTTATGATCCTTCCCCTACCTCTCCTATTTTGGAAAACATTAGGGAACAAAGGAATGAAGTTGTACATGTTCATACTTGTTCTTCTCATATTATCTCCCTTAGTTATAAGGAATATGATTTAATGTTAGAAAACAAAACCAATAAGAGTCATGAGAATCTAGAAAACCTTATTGAGCAATACAATTCAACCATTGATCATTCTAGTACTTGTAATGAATTCATTTTAGAAGAACCACTCTATGAATGTAAAGAACATTTGATTCGTAGTTCTCCTACAACCTCTCCTCCTATGGAGGATATCATGGTGTCAAACAATGGCAATGTGTCTTCCTTAACTAATGATAAAAAGGTGATTCTAGATTGCCCCTTATTAGAGATACATCAAACCAAGATTGCCAAGGTTATGAATGTGAAAGTGTCCATTCGATCCCCCTCGATCAACAGACCTCATACATACCCCATTGGACATCTTATGAACCCTCTAATTCTCTACCCACATTCACACAAACAAAAAACTCAAAACCAACTTGAACTCATCCTTTATCCACCATCACACAAACCTCAGATTCACAACAAACCTGAACTTATCCTTTACCCTCCTCAAAATAATGTGTCATAGCAACCATGTATGTGCAAGATCATCATAGAAGAAACAGGCCCTTAAGTGGCAAAAAATTCAAAAAAATCAGAGTTAGGCAACTTGATGTAAAAATTTGAATAAGTTATCTATATTATTTCAAAATATGTAAGAATAGAATTTGTAGAAAATTGAATTTAGTTTCTAAACTACTAGGTTTATTTAAAAATAAATAAAATCTATTTGGTGGAAATTTTAAATGTCAATGTAGTAGCACTTAAATTTCAAGGAAAAAATAAGTAGGTGTCTATCTGACCACCCTAACCACAATAAAATGATAAAAAAAATTATAAGATTTTAGATATAAGTAGGGGACTCATGCCCCAATGTGATGGATAATTTTTTTTCCAAGTAAATAATTAATTATGACTTTTTAATTAAAAATTTAAAAAAATATAAAAACTCGTATGTTTGACCACATTAACTTGGTCAAAACTTTATGAAATTCAAATTTTTTTTTTTTAATCCTATAGTATGTGAAGCATAGAATGTGATGCATGTTTTGGATTTGAAAAATGTGATATTGTTTGAAAGCTATAGATGTTTTTCAATCATCCTATCAATCAGGACTTTAGTTGTAATACAAATAAAAAATGAATAATAATTATTTATTAAACTCAAAGTAAAGCATAATTTATATTGGTGGAAAGTTGAGATTCCCCTTTAAAAACCCTTTTTGTTTCATCAATTTTGGGTAAAAAAAGTCGTCAGTGACATACCCTACACATACCCATCATATTGCCATTTTTTGGCCCATCATGATTCTGCATGTACCCAACCAAGCCATAATACTGTTGCTCATACATATAACACTAGAAACAATACACAACCACAAAAACCAACCCCAAACACTTTATCTTTGCCTAATTCTATCCTACCTAGTGATCCTCGATTAAGGGAATATGATATTGTTGAACAACTTAAGAGCACTCCCGCAAAGATATCCCTATGGGATTTACTTCAAAATTCACCTATCACACTATGCTTCAAATGGCCTTACAAACAATTCAGTCCCTTCTAATGCACAACTGAATGACATAGCAAGGTATGTGCAGGATCATGATGGGCCATAAAGTGGCCATATGATGGGTATGTGTAGGGTATGTAGCTGATGACTTTTTTTATACCCAAAATTGATGAAATGAAAAGGGTTTGTAAAAGAGATTCTCAAATTTCCACTAATATAAATTATTCTTTACTTTGAATTTAATAAATAATTATTATTCATTTTCTATTTGAATTACGACTAAAGTCTTGATTGATAGGCTAATTGAAAAACATCTATTGCTTGCAAATGGTATCACATTTTTTCAATATGAAACATGTGTCACATTCTATGCTTCACATACTATAAGATTAAAAAAAAAAAAATTGAATTTCATGAAGTTTTGATCAAGTTAAGGTGGTCAAACATATGAGTTTTTATATTTTTTTGAAAGTTGTAATAAAGATTTCATAATTAATTATTTACTTGGAAAAAAATTACAAAAAAAAATTCATCACATCGGCACATGAGTCTTCTACTTATATCTAAAATCTTATAAAAAAATATTATCGTTTTATTGTGATTAGGGTGGTCAGACAAACACCCACTTCTTATTTTTTCACTGAAATTTATGTACTACTACAATGAAATTTCAAATTTTCACCAAATAGATTTTTGTTTTTTTTTTAAATAAACCTAGTATTTTAGAAACTACATTCAATTTTCTATAGATTCTATTCTTACATATTTTTGAAATAATATGGACAACTTATTCAAATTTTTATGTCAAGTTTCCTAACTCTGATTTTTATGAATTTTTCGCCACTTAAGTGCCTATTTTTTCAATGATGATCCTACACATACCCAGCAACCCTAATTCATGAATTGAATGCTAACATTATTTTCCACCAAAGTGAACTCCCCCCTTTGGAAGTGCAAAAAAAAATGATGCTTTCATAATAATATCTCAATATAAAAGAATAGGGATAAAGTGAAACCTTGTTGACAATGGCTCATCCCTTAATGTGTGTAGTGTAAATATTTTGGATAGGATTCATGTGGATCAATTAGAAATTCAACCTAATTCTTTTTCTATCCATGGCTTTGACACTGTAGGAAAATAACCCCTTGGTGTGATTAATTTGCCTCTTACAGTTGAGGAGGTTACATTGGATACACCAATTCATGTAATGCCTAATGATCTTTCATATAATCTCATTTTAGGCCAACCATGGATTCATGCAATGAATGGCATGCCTTCCACTCTTCATCGTAAAATGAAATACATCTACAACAAAAAAGTGCATATACTTAAACTTGACCCCGATCCAAATAGTTATTTGAACATTGAGAAAAATAAAGTAATTCATTTAAACACATTAACACCAACTACGCAAGTGGAGCCCGTCCAAAAAAAACACAAACAACAACATATTGAACAAGTCACGAAGCTATTAGAAAATGATTGAGGTTCCTTAGACTTCACACCAACACTCATGGGTGAGCACAAGATCATAAAAAAAGATTCAACTTAGGGAAATGAAAATGTAGTCTTGACAACACAAAATTTGGATGACCCTTCGAAAGAATCTACCTCAACCACTTTAGAAGAAGAAGAAAATTACAAAACAAAAATTGAAGAACTTAATCATGAACAACACCCTGATCCAAAAGTGATGAAATAGCTTTATGGGAGAGGTTATGAGATTATGAAACAACTTGGATATAGTGGAAAATGATGTGGTGCTAGAGAACAAGGTATCTATGTCCCCATCAATCCTAACACACAAGAAACAACTCATGGTCTTGGCTATTTTCCTTTGATATAAATAAAAAAGCATTCATGCTCAACATCAACACTATTAGAAAACATCCTTCTAAGAAGACTTTAACAGTAGTGCATCCTGAACTAATAGACACTAGTGGTCTTGATTGTTCTCCTTTTCCTAAACCAACACAAAATAAGGCATCTTCACCTAATGTCAATGTCATCTAAAAAAATTCTAATGATTTGAGTTTGTTAGATTTTACACCCTACTACAAAGGAAGGAACAAAATCTCACAATCTAAGGAGTCTTGCATCAATATGGCATCTTGAACTAAACAAGAAGTTTCTTTTTCACAAAATACAGGACCACCTTCTACCATTTTCAAGATGGTATCTTGTTGAGACTCTTCCAAGATCACTTGATATCTCTCCCTCCACAAACTCAAAAGAAATCTATTACAAGACTTCATTTTGTGCATATTATAGATTTCATGGTCATTCTACTGATAAATGTAAGGCTTTGAGTAGAAAAATACAACATTTTAAGGAGTTTGGTTTTCTTCCTTATGTGGGGGCACCTAATTCCTCTAATTGATATTGATTTTCACTATAGCATGCATTTCATTAACAATTTTGGCTCATCCTTGTCCTACACTAAGTGGGGGCAAGGAGTCAAGTAGCCTTTTCCTGTTATGTCAATTGTCCCTGCCTCTTTTGGCTATTCATTAACATTTCATGACTAAACAAGAGCAAGCTTGGGATGTGGACAACATGCTTTAAGTTGGTTCGCATGTGACATACTACCATTTTCATGACATAGTTAATCAAAAACATATGACTTGGCATAGGGCTTTCTGAATAAGCTCTTGTGTCATCTTCTACTTGAAATCAATTGCTCACAGTGATGGTGTTATCAACTTCTTTAAAGTGGGGGCATACACTGACACTCATATTTCATTGCTTGATTTATTTCTTCTTGTGATGCACCCTTTTCTTGGTGGAGTCATTGGGCTTGATTCCCTCAAAGAGAATGATACTTATTTGACACATCCTCTATTGGATACATTAGGTATAATGTTCACTAAGATGAGACTATGAACAAACTAAAAAAAATCCCTTTGAACATTCCTTACACCATTTACAATGTCTATCACTGTCAAGCATACAAATGTTTTCTTACCTCATAGAGCTCGAAGACCATTTTTGGTGTGGTGCCTTACTAAAGTTATCAAGAGGTATAACTTTGGTATGGTTGAGTGGGAAGCCCATTTTGAGGCATAACTTTCCCCATAGCCACTCTTGTGTGTGTGAGCACATATTGGTCATATATGTCTCACCTTTAGGACTTTTCACTCAACGAATAGCCAATAATTTTGCCACCTTAGAGTGAGTATGCATTTTTGGACAAACAGTCTAGATCTGATCCACAACGGGTTGGACAAACAATTTAAGCTTGATCCGATTCTTTCTTTCATATTTCTCTTCCCTTTTCCCTCTTTCACTTTCATGTGTTTTCTTTGTGCTTATGTTTATTTTTCCATGGGATCTTCATCCTAGGGGATTGATCATCCCTCTTGATTGTTATTGTCTCATTTTGCTAAGCATTAGTTCAATGGAACCCTTCTTGAGATGCGTTGCTCTACTTTAGTGTGAGTTTGAAGAAAGTTCATCTTATCACTAAAGTGGGGGCTAAATGTGGACACAAAAATAGTAACCCTTCTATTTTTCTTGTTTTGTCCCTTCTTGTGCTTAATTGGTTTGATTTTACCTTGATTTAATGTTGCAATGTGGACCACACATTCACATTAGGTCTGAATCTTTATGAATCATTAAGACTTTATGATGTCTTGTAAAAGTCTTGTGAAGTGTTGTAACACATTTTCACACTTTTCTAGAATATTCTTATTATAATTCAGCTACATACCCCCATTTTTATCACTTACTAAGTCTTATTTTAAAGTTTTGTAAAGTATTGTAACAAACTTTCATGCGTTTCTAGGCTTTTCATCAATAAATACACCTTTCTCATGCTTTACTTTTCCCATTTATGCACTTACATGCCTTAATTAAGTGTATTTTTAAATATAAACCCAACAAACATCATTTAAGACAACTTAATTCCCAACACCCATTCACATGCCTTGAGTGGGACTCATTAAACATTAGGGATGAATGAGTCCCTCTTGGCACAAAAATAAAAATAAATTCAAATTACTGGCAGATTTTTATTTCTTAAGACCTAAGGTTGGCCTGTGATGTATTTTTGAGAAATTAGAGCATAATTATGTATAAATATAAAATTTTCTATTCATTTTAAGCCCCCATTCATTCAAGTATTCATTCATGCATTCAATCCATCATAGCATTCAAGAATTCTAGCATCCTTAATCATTCAATCAAGAATTCAAGCATCTTTGAGCAACATATCTTCAAACTTCAACATCAAGGGTTTGGTGATTTTATGACATTGCATTTTATTTTTTCATCATTCTCTCTTTATTTTATTATATTATTAAGGGTTTGATTACCAAACTAGGTTTTGACCAAGGCAAACCCCTATAATCTAACCCTTAACACTTTTTCCCCTCTTTGCATGTGTGTTTTGCAAGTCTTGTATGTAGATTTTTCAAAGAGATACATCTTAAAAGTGTCATCAAATTGTCAAATATCATTCAAAGTCAACAAAACCCTAGTTGAAGCTTGGAGAACACTTTCCCATCAGATTTTCTAGATTTAGATCTAGCAACCTATCAAGTAGAAGGTGCAGATCAGAACCTACAGAGTTGACCCTTGACTTTTCAAAAATCTATAAGTAGACTAATTCACCATTTTGGTGAATGATTCCCACTACCAAGCTGGAAAAAGTGTTTTCTGAAGTTTTTTGTTCCCGGTATCTCAAAATGTCTTTCGACAGTTTTCACTAGAAACAGGACTAATTCACCATTTGTCACGAATGAGTCATAGTGAACTTTAACAGTAAACTTTGCAACATAACATGAACCTCCCCACATCAGCTTTCAGCCTCCAGGTGCACCTCATTTAGTTTCATTAAGTTTTTTTATTGTTTGTTTATGTTTTTAGTTCTTTTTGCATATCATAACGTGTTTTCAAACAACTTGCATTTATTTAGTTATCATTTAGTAATCAATATATTTCTTCATTTTTTTTCATTTACATTATCCTATTTAGATAGATTTCATTTATATTTGCATTAGTCTTGAGTGTAGACATTGCCTGTTTTGGCCTGCTTCTCTCCTTTTAGGTGAAAATCCCAAGTGTTAGAGGTTCTTGTGTTGCAAAAACCCTTGTATACATTTTGGTGAACCTAATGTCAATGTCATCTCGCAAAATTCAAATGATTTATTTTGTTAGATTTTACACCCTCCTGCAAAGGAGGGAACAAAATATTGTAATCTAAGGAATCTTGCATCAGTATGGAATCTTATACTAAAGAAGTATCTTTGTCACAAACTACACAACCAACTTCTACCATTTATAAAGAGAGTATCTTATCGAGACTCCTCCAAGATCACTTGATATCTCTCCCTTTACAAACTTGAAAGAAATTCTATTACAAGACTTCATTTTGCACATATCATAGAGTTCACAATCATTCTACAATGAATGTAAGGCTTTGAGTAGAAAAATCCAACATTTTAAGGAGTTTGGTGTTCTTCATTAGGTGGGGGCACCTAATTCCTCTAATTGATACTAATTTTCACTCTAGCATGCATTTCATTAATCATTTTGGCTCATCCTTTTCCTACACTAAGTGGGGACAAAGGGTCAGTAAGCCTTGTCCTTGTATGTCACTTGTCCTTGCCTCTTTTAACTAGTTTTTAACCTTTCATGACCAAATAAGAGCAAGCTTGGGATGTGGATGACGTGCCTTAAGTTGGCTTGCATGTGACATACTACCATTTTCATGACATAGTTTATCAAAAACATATGAATTGGCATAGGGCTTTCTGAATAAGCTCGTGTGTCTTCTTCTACTTTAAAGTAATTGCTATAGTGATGGTGTTAGCAATTGCTTTAAAGTGGGGCCATACACCACCACTCATATTTCACTGCATGATTTCCTTCTTCTTGCAATGCATCCTTTTCTTGGTAGAGTCATTGGGCTTGATTCCCTCCAAGATTGTGATACTTCTTTGACACATCTTATCTTGGAGACATTAGGTACAATGTTCCATAAGATGAGACCATGAATGAACTAAGAAAAATACATTGGAACATTCCCTACACTATTTACAATGTCTATGAGTGTCAAGCATATGAAGTTTTGCTTACCTCATAGAGGTCAAAGACCATTTTTGGTGTGGTTCCTTACTAAAGTTATTAGGAGGTATAACTTTGGTATGGTTGAGAGGGAAGCCCATTCTAAGGCATGAATTTCCCCATAGCCACTCGTGTGTGTGTGAGCACATATCAGTCGTATGTGTCTCACCTTTTAGGAATTCTCACCCAGTGGATAGCCAAGAATTTTGTCACCTCAGAGTGACTATGAATTTTTGAACAAACAACCTAGATCGGTTCCACAACGGGCTAGACAAACAATCGAAGCTTCATCTGATTCTTTCTTTCATCTTTCTCTTTCCTTTTTCTCTCGTTCAATTTCATGTGCATTCTTTGTGCTTATGTTTAGTTTTCCATTGGATCTTCATCCTAGGGGCTTGATCATCACTCTTGATCATTGTTGTTTCTTCTTGCTAAGCATTAGTTCAATGGAAACTCTCTTGAGATGTGTTGCTCTACTTTAGTGTGAGTTTGAAGCAAGTTCATCTCACTAAAGTTGGGGCTAAATGTGAGCATCGAAAAAGTAACCCTTCTATTTTTTCTTGTTTTGTCCCTCCTTGTGCTTAATTGGCTTTATTTTACCTTGATTTAATGTTGCAATGTGTCCCACACATTCACATTAGGTCTTGAGTCATTAAGACTTTATGATGTCTTGTAAAACTATTGTAACACATTTTCACACTTTTCTAGAATCTTCTTACTATAATTCACCTACATACCCCATTTTTATCACTTACGAAGTCTTATTTTATAGTGTTGTAAAGTCTTGTAACAAAATTTCACACTTTTCTAGGCTTTTCATCAATAAATACACCTTTCTTATGCTTTATTTGGCTTGTTTATGCACTTACAAGCCTTAATTAAGTGTCTTTTTAAATATAAACCCAACAAACATCATTTAAGACAACTTAATTCCCAAAACCCATTCGTATGCCTTGAGTGGGACCCATTCACCATTAGGGGTGAATGAGTCCCTCTTGGTACAAAAATAAAAATAAATTCAAATTACTGGTGAGTTTTTATTTCTTAAGACCTAAGGTTGGCATGTGATGTATTTTTAGGAAATTAGGGCATAATTGTGTATAAATATACAATTTTCTATTCATTTTAAGCCCCAATTCATTCATGCATTCAATCCATCATAGCATTGAAGCATTCTAACATCCTCAATCATTCAATCAAGCATTTAAGCATCTTGGAGCAGCATATTGTCAAACTTCAACATCAAGGATTTGGTGAGTTTATGACATTGCACATTATTTGTTCATCATTCTTTTATTTTATTTCATTTTTAAGGGCTTGATTACCAAATCAGGGTTTGACCAAGGAAAACCCCTATACTCTAACCCTTAACACTCTTTCCCCTTGTTGCATCTATGTTTTGCAAGTCTTGTATGTAGATTTATCAAAGATATAGGTCTTAAAAGTGTCATCAAATTGTTGAAGATCATTCAAATTCAACAAAACCCTATTTGAAGCTTGCAGAACACTTTCCCATCATATTTTCCAGATTTGGATTCGGCAACTTGTTAGGTAGAAAAGTGTAGATCAGGACCCATAGAGTTGACACTTGACTTTTCAAAAATTTGCAGGTGTACTAATTCTCCATCTTTGGTGAATGAGTCCCACTGCCAAGCTGGAAAAAGTGTTTTCTAAAGTTTTCTATTCTTGGTATCCTAAAATCTATTATGACAGTTTTCACTAGAAATAGGACTAATGCACCATCTATGGCGAGTGAGTCCCAGTGGGCTTCAACAGTAAAATTTGTATCATTGGACAACTTCTCCACATAAGCTTTTAGCCTCTAGGCACACCTCATTCAATTTCATTAAGTTTTGTTATTGTTTGTTTATTTTTTTAGTTATTTTTGCATATCACAATATGTTTTCAAACAAATTGCATTTCTTTAGTTTTCATTTAGTAATCAATATCTTTCTTCATTTTTTTTCATTTATATTATCCTATTTAGACATATTTCATTCATATTTGCATTAGTCTTGAGTGTAGACATTGCCTGTTTTGGCCTACTTGTCTCCTTTAGGTGAAAATCCCTAAAAGTGTTAGAGATTCTTGTAGTGCCAGAACCCTTGTTTACATTTTGGTGAACCTAATTCCAATGTCATCTTGTAAAATGCTAATCATTTGAGTTCCTTAGATTTTACACCCTCTTGCAAAGCAAGGAACAAAGTCTCACAATTTAAGGAGTCTTGCGTCAGTATGGAATCTTGTACTAAATAAGAAGTATCTTTGTCACAAACTACATGACCACCTTCTACCATTGATCAAGAGGGTATCTTGTTGAGAGTCCTCTAATATCACTTGATATCTCTGGATATGTGCAAGATCATGATGGGCCAAAAGTGGTGATATGATGGGTATGTGGCTAACAACCTTTTTTACCCAAAACTAATGAAACAAAATTGGTTTTTAAAGTATATTCTCAACTCTCCACCAATATAAATTATGCTTTACTTTTAATTTAATAAATCATTATTATTCATTTTCTATTTGAATTACGACTAAAGTCTTGATTAATAGGCTAATTGGAAAACATCTATAGCTTTCAAATGGTATCACATCTTTTGAATCTAAAACATGTGTCACATTCTATGCTTTGCATACTATAGGATTAACAAAAAAATGAATTTCATGAAATTTTGACCAAGTTAAGGTAGTCAAACATACGAGTTTTTATATTTTTTAAAAGTTGTACTAAAAAATTTATAATTAATTATTTACTTGGAAAAAAATTACAAAAAAATATGTATCACATTAAGACATGAGTCCTCTACTTATATCTAAAATATTATAATTTATTTTTATCATTTTATTGTGGTTAGGGTGGTCAGATAGACACCTATTTATTTTTTCCCTAAAATTTAAGAACCACTGCATTGAAATTGCAAATTGTCACCAAATAGTTCTTTTTTAAATAAACCTTGTAGTTTAGAAACTCCATTCAATTTTCTATAGATTCTATTCTTACATATTTTTAAAATAATATAGATAACTTATTCAAATTTTTATGTCAAGTTGCCTAACTCCAATTTTTCTAAATTTTTCACCACTTAAGGGCCTATTTTTTCCATGATTATCCTACACATACCCCTCTCTCTCCATGAAATTGAAACAAATTCTATTACAAGACTTCATTTTGCACATATTATATAGTTCACAATCATTCTACTAATGAATGTAAGGCTTTGAGTAGCAAAATCCAACATTTTAAGGTGTTTGGTGTTCTTCCTTATGTGGGGGCACCTAATTCCTCTAATTGAAACTGATTTTCACTCTAGAATTCATTTCCTTAATCATTTAGGCTCATCCTTGTCCTTCACTAAGTGGGGGCAAGGGGTCAAGTAGCCTTGTCCTCATATGTCACTTGTCCTTGCCTCTTTTGGCTAGGTTTTAACCTTTCATGACCATATAAGAGCAAGCTTGGGATGTGGATGACATGCCTTAAGTTGGATCACATGTGACATACTACCATTTTCATGATGTAGTTTATTAGAAACATATGAATTGGCATAGGGATTTTTGAATAAGCTCTTGTGTCTTATTCTACTTTAAATAAATTTCTCACAGTGATGGTGTTAGCAACCGCTTTAAAGTGGGGGCATACACCGACACTCATATTTCATTGTGTGATTTATTTCTTCTTGTGATGCATCCTTTTCTTGGTGGAGTCATTAGGCTTGATTCCCTCCAAGAGCGTGATACTTCTTTGACACATCCTCCCTTGGAGACATTAGGTACAATGTTCCCTAAGATGAGACCATGCACAAACTAAGAAAAATCCCTTTGAACATTATTTACACCATTTACTATGTCTATAAGTGTCAATCACACGAGGTTTTTTCTTACCTCATAGAGCTTGAAGACTATTTTTGGTGTGGTGCCTTACTAAAGTTATCAAGAGGTATAACTTAGGTATGGTTGATCGGGAAGCCCATTCTGAGCAATGACTTTCCCCATAGCCACTTGCATGTGTGTGAGAATATATCAGCCATATGTGTCTCACCTTTTAGGACTTGTCACCTGATGGATGGCCAAGAATTCCATCACCTCAGAGCGAGTATGCATTTTCAGACAAACAACCTATATCTTATCCACAATCAGCTAGACAAACAATCGAAGCTTGATCTAATTCTTTCTTTCATCTTTCTTTGTCCTTTTCCACTCTTTTTCTTTCATGTGTGTTCTTTGTGCTTATGTTTGGTTTTCCACATTGGGATCTTCATTCTAGGGCGTTGATCATCCCTCTTGATCATTGTTGTCTCATCTTTCTAAGCATTAGTTCAATGGAGCCCCTCTTGAGATATGTTTCCCTACTTTAGTGTGAGTTTTAAGCAAGTTCATCCTCTCACTAAAGTGACAGCTAAATGTGGACACAGAAAAGGTAACCCTTCTAATTTTTCTTATTTTTTCCCTCCTTGTGCTTAATTGGCTTTATTTTACCTTGATTTAATGTTGCAATGTGGCCCACACATTCACATTAGGTCTTGAATCTTTATGAATCATCAAGACTTTAAGACCTAAGGTTGGCCTATATTGTGAAGTGTTGTAACACATTTTCACACTTTTCTAGAATCTTCTTATTATAATTCACCTACATACCCCCTTTTAATCAGTTAACATGTCTTATTTTAAATATTTGTAAAGTATTGTAACAAACTTTCATGATTTTCTAGGCTTTTCATTAATAAATACACCTTTCTTATGCTTTATTTGGCCCCTTTATGTACTTGCAGGCCTTAATTAAGTGTGTTTTTAAATATATACCCAACAAACATCATTTAAGACAAATTAATTCCTAGCACCCATTCACCATTAGGGGTGAATGAGTCCCTCTTGGCACAAAAATAAAAATAAATTCAAATTACTAGTGGGTTTTTATTTCTTAAGACCTTAGGTTGGCCTATGATGTATTTTTAGGAAATTAGGGCATAATTTTGTATAAATATACAATTTTCTATTCATTTGAATCCGCCATTCATTCAAGTATTCATTCATGCATTCAATCCATCATAGCATTCAATCATTCTAGTATCCTTAATCATTCAATCAAGCATTAGCATCTTGGAGTAGCATATCTTCAGACTTCAACATCAAGCGTTTGGTGAGTTTATGACATTGCATGTTATTTGTTCATCATTCTCCCTTTATTTTATTCCATTTTTAAGGGTTTGATTACCAAACCTAGATTTGACCAAGGAAAACCCCTATACTCTAACCATTAACACTTTTTCCCCTCCTTGCATGTGTGTTTTACATGTCTTGTATGGAGATTTGTCAAAGAGATAGGTTTGAAAAGTGTCATAAAATTGTTGAATATCATTCAAAGTCAACAAAACCCTATTTGAAGCTTGGAGAACACTTTCTTGTTAGATTTTTTAGATTTGGATCCAACAACCTGTCAGGCAGAAAAGTGTAGATAAGGACCCCCAAAGTTGACCCTTGAATTTTCAAAAATCTATAGGTGGACTAATTCGGAATCTATGGAAAAAGAGTCCCATTTCCAAATGGGAATTATTTTTTTTTGAAGTTTTCTATTCCAAGTATCTTGAAACCTATTTTGACAATTTTCACCAGAAAGAAGATGAATTTTCCATCTATGGCAAATGTGTCCAAGTGCACTTCTATAATAAAATATATATCATTCCAAAACTTCTCCACATCAAATTTTAGCCTCCAGGTGGACCTCATTCAGTTTAATTAAGTTTTGTTATTGTTTGTTGATGTTTTTAGTTTTTTTTGCATATCATAGCGTGTTTTCAAACAACTTGCATTGCTTTAGTTTTCATTTAGTAATCAATATATTTCCTAATTTTTTTGTATTTATATAATCCTATTTAGACATATTTCATTCATATTTTCATTAGGCTTAAGTGTAGACATTGCCTGTTTTGGCCATCTTCTCTCCTTTTAGGTGAAAAACCCTAGAAGTGTTAGAGATTCTTATGGTGCCAAAACCCTTGTTTACATTTTGGTGAACCTAATGTCAATATCATCTCATAAAATGCTATTGATTTGAGTTTATTAGATTTTACACCATCCTGCAAAGGAGGGAAACAAATCTCACAATCTAAGGAGTCTTACGTTAGTATGGCATCTTGTACTAAACAAGAAGTATCTTTGGCACACACTACACAACCACCTTCTACCATTGATCAAGAGGGTATCTTGTCAAAACTCCTCCAAGATCACTTGATATCTTTCCCTCCACAAACTCAAAATAAATTCTATTACAGGACTTCATTTTGTGCGTATCATAGAGTTCATAGTCATTCTACTAATGAATGTAAGGCTTTGAATAGAAAAATCCAACATTTTAAGAAGTTTGGTGTTCTTCCTTATGTGGGGGCACCTCATTCCTCCAATTGATATTGATTTTCACTCTAGCATGCATTTCATTAATCATTTCAGCTCATCCTTGTCTTGCACTAAGTGGAAGTGGGGGCACACACTGACACTCATATTTCATTACATGATTTTTTTTTCTTGTGATGCATCCTTTTCTTGGTGGAGTCATTGGGATTGATTCCCTCCAAGAGTGTGATACTTTTTTGACATATCATCTCTTGGAGAAATTAGGTACAATGTTCCCTAAGATAAGACTATGCACGAACTAAGAAAAATCCCTTTGAACATTGCTTACACCATTTACAATGTCGATGACTATCAAGAATACAAAGTTTTTCTTACCTGATAGAGCTCAAAGAATGTTTTTGGTGTGGTACCTTACTAAAGTTATCAAGAGGTATAACTTTGGTATGGTTGACCAGGAATCCCATTCAGAGGCATCACTTTCCCCATAGCCACTCATGTGTGTGTGTGAGCACATATTGGCCATATGTGTCTCACCTTTTAGGACTTCTTGCCCGACAGATAGCCAAGAATTGTGTCACCTAAAAGTGAGAATACATTTCCAGAAAAATAGGCTAGATTTGATCTAGAACAGAATAGACAAATGATTGAAGCTTGATCCAATTCTTTCTTTTGTCTTTTGCTTTCCTTTTCCTCTGTTTCTCTTACATGTGTATTCTTTGTGCTTATGTTTAGTTTTCCATGGGATCTTCATCTTGGGGGCTTGATCATCCCTATTCATCATTGTTGTCTCATATTTATAAGCATTAGTTCAATGGAACCCCTCTTGAAATGTGTTTCTTTACTTTAGTATGATTTTGAAGCAAATTCATCCTCTCACTAAAGTGGGGGCTAAATGTGGACACAAAAAAAGTGACCCTTCTACTTTTTCTTGTTTTGTCCCTCCTTGTGCTTAATTGGCTTGATTTTATCTTGATTTTATCTTGCAATGTGTCCAACACATTCACATTAGGTATTGAATCTTTATGAATTGTTAAGACTTTAGGATGTATTGTCAAACTATTGTGAAGTTTTGTAACACATTTTCACACTTTTCTAGAATATTCTTATTATAATTCAGCTACATACCCCCTTTTTATCACTTACCAAGTCTTATTTTAAAGTGTTGTAAAGCCTTGTAACAAAATTTCATGCTTTTCTAGGATTTTCATCAATAAATACACCTTTCTTATGCTTTATTTGGCTCCTTTATGCACTTAAAGGCCTTTATTAAGTGTATTTTTAAATATAAACATGAAAAACATCATTAAATACAACTTAATTCTTGACACCCATTCACATTCCTTAAGTTGGAGCCATTTTCCATTAGGGGTGAATGAGTCCCTCTTAGCACAAAAATCAAAATAAATTCAAATTACTAGCAAGTTTCTAATTTTTAAGACCTAAGGTTGGCTTGGGGTGTTGCCACAATAGTGCTTTACACTTTCTAGGAGATTCTAATTTTTTTTTGAAATCACATACTTTTAGAAAATATAATGATTTAAACCTTGAAAAGTTCCATTTAAAGGATTCCAATTGAATAGGGTTTGATCAAACCACCTTAGACCAAGCCCCCTTGGATAGAACCCCACTAGTTTTAAACCATAGGTATAATGGAGTCTCCTTTACACCTATAAAAATGTTGATAAAAAACCACTTTTGATTTACCTTTTGGGGGATCAAAAGAATTCATTTAATTTTTTTAATATGTAGTCCTTATTATAAGCTTCCAAAAAAGTATAATTTTAATTAAATTAAATTTTATTATTATACTTATTTTTTATTTCTTGTGAATGTAACTTTTTCACCGAAAATCAAGCTCTATGTTCTACACATGTAGAAAAATAGAAGATTAAAAAAAATTTAAAAAAATGAGTGCACTAGATATTGGAGTCCTTGATCCAACAAAAAGAATTTCGATAGCATACAAAAAATTTACACATTATAATTGTGCTATGTGTAAATTGTAATTGGTTTGACTTTGAAACTTGATTAAAAAAAAAAATTCAATAAAAAACTATCTAACCAAGTGGAAGCAACTAGATATCAGAGTTAAAAATCTAAATTCGAAAGAGTTAGAATTTTATCCTTCATGGAAAAAAGTTATGCTATACAGTGAGCATCACTTTTTGAAAATGTTGTTTTCTGAAAAACTAGTTTTCAAGGAGATGGAAAATGAAGTGCAATCTAATTCCAAAAATTTTAAAAAAATATATTTAGAATTACAATTTTTTTTTTTTACAAAACTCTAGTTTGCATCATCTTAAAATTCCTCATGGTTTAGCCGCTATAGGTGCCCAAAAGTGAAGATTTAGTTAAAAACAATCATTTTAGTGTCTAGTTTGGCCAAAAATTGTAAATCACTATTGTGGGATCACTCCCCATGATGTTGTATTTTCAGGAAATTAGGGCATAATTTTGTATAAATATACAATTTTCTATTCATTTTAAGCCCCCGTTCATTCAATTATTCATTCATGCATTCAATCTATCATAACATTCAAGCATTCTAGCATCCTTAATCATTCAATCAAGCATTCAAGCATCTTGGAGCAGCATATCTTCAAACTTCAACATCAAGGTTTTGGCGATTTTATGACATTGCATGTTATTTTTTCATCATTCTCTCTTTATTTTATTTCATCTTTAAGGGTTTGATTACCAAACCAAGGTTTGACCAAGGCAAAAACCCTATACTCTAACCATTAACACTTTTTCCTCTCTTTAAATATGTGTTTTACGGGTCTTGTATGCAAAATTTTCAAAGAGATAGGCCTCAAAAGTGTCACCAAATTGTTGAAGATCAATCAAAGTCAACAAAACTCTATTTGAGGCTTGGAGAATACTTTCCCATCAGATTTTCCAGATTTAGATCCAACAACCTGTTAGGCAAAAAAGTGTAGATCAGGACCTACAAAGTTGACCCTTGACTTTTTAGAAATCTATAGGTGGACTAATTCACCATCTGTGGTGAATGAGTCCCACTACCATTCTAGAAAAAATGTTTTTTGAAGTTGTTTGTTCCCAGTATCCCAAAACTTGTTCTAATAGTTTTCACCAAAAAGAGGATGAATTTTCCATCTATGGAAAATGAGTCCCATTGGGTTTCAACAGTAAACTCTACAACATTCCAAAACCTCTCCACATCAGCTTTCAGCCTCTAGGTGCACCTCATTCAGTTCATTATGTCTTTTTATTGTTTGTTTTTTTTTTAAGTTCTTTTTTCATATCACAACATGTTTTCAAACAACTTGCATTTCTTTAGTTTTCATTTAGTAATCAATAACTTTATTAATTTTATACATTTAGATCATCCTATTTAGGCATATTTCATTCATATTTGCATTATCCTTGAGTGTAGACATTGCCTATTTTGGCCTACTTCTCTCCTTTGAGGTGAAAAGCCCTAGAAGTGTTAGAGATTCTTGTGGTGCTAAAACCCTTGTTACATTTTGGTGAACCTAATGTCAATTTCATCTCGCAAAATGTTGATGATTTGAGTTTGTTAGAGTTTACACCCTCCTATAAAGGAGGGAACAAAATCCCACAAGATTCTAAGGAGTCTTGTATCAGTATGGAATCTTGTACTAGTGATGCAGGAGTATCCTTGGGTCATGGAAATCTTGCATCACCCAAAAATATTTTTATTCTAGTTTGTCCTTGTTTTAGTTTTTCTTTAGTTCTAGTTGGAAGATTTGGTAATTCCTCATGTTTGCTTGCTAGACCTTGCAGATTTATGTTTACATCGTGGACAAAATCAATTACCTTATTCCAAAATTTGAGTAGGATTGGTTCATTTTCCAACAAGTTATCACTTCTAGATTATGTGGTAGTTTCTTGAACTGGCACTAGAATAATTTTATTCTTGTGACTAGTTTGATCACTTGTGGATCATTTCCATATCTTGCACATTGTGATGGTGTGATTTATATTGTTTTATGGAGTTTCCCCGACCTTAATTTAGGTCCACACTT
Source organism: Sequoia sempervirens (assembly GCA_007258455.2). Lineage (NCBI taxonomy): Eukaryota > Viridiplantae > Streptophyta > Pinopsida > Cupressales > Cupressaceae > Sequoia > Sequoia sempervirens. Next base: position 50,572,976 of record VDFB02252616.1, read on the forward strand.
CATCTTATGCATTCACTGAGGAGTAATTCAAGTTTGAGGCTGACATATGCACACACATGTTACATTTTCTTTAATTGGAGATTGTAATAATCTTTGGGCCAATGCAGATGTTTCTAGATTGGAGAATGTATATGAAGCATTGTAATTGATCATTAGAGGGTAGTAGTATTAGGGATTGGAGAAAGATAAGATTTGATCTATAGGATTTTCACTCGCATTAAGGAGAATGTAGGAATATGATATTTTGGGCATGTTGTAATTAGGTGTGTGAGTTGAATCTATAAACCTAGATGTTGTCAGTTGTTTTAAATTGAATTTTCTGATACTAAGAATTTTTGAATTTGTATTTTCCTCCATTTTATGTGTTGCCTCCATTGTGTGACACTTGTTGCATGGTCCAGATTGTTCTCTTTGAGGACCCTTTGATCATGGTTGCATTAGATGGTATTAGAGCAAGTTGCAAACCTTGATTGGGTTGTGGTCCTTGTGGCATTCCTTGTGTGAACAGATCACTGATTTGAGGAAGGAAATAAGTGTGTTCAATAGATTTCTAAGAGAGAGGCAATTGAAACCTTGCAGTAAGATCATTGAGCTGAGGTAGTTGCACCTGAGCAAAGGAAAAGATGCTACTGAGAAGGGTTAACCCTAGAAGAATGGAACAGATGATGGAGGATTTCAGAAATGATATCTTGAATTCCTTGGGTGGTTTGAGGATAAACCCTAAACCAAAATATGAATATGAAGAGGCTATAGAAGAACTTGAGGCTGAAGAGTCTAAAGGGATGACGGATGATGGAGAAGAGAGATTGTCACGAGTAGTGGCACAAGAAAGTAGAATTCATAGGGTGGATGTTTCTAACTTCTTTGGTACATTAAATCAAAAATACTTGATAAACTAGATAGGAGAGTTGGAAGACTATTTTGAGCTTGAGGATATTAGAGACCCACTAAGGGTTAGGTTGGCACAAACTAAGTTGAAAGGAAATGTTTCTTTATGGTGAAAAGAGTTGCAGAAGGATAGAGTGGAGAATGGTGAAACAAGAATCACTTGGTGGAGGCAGATGGTTGCAAGGATGAAGGTTAAGTTCATTCCAGGAGACTATGAGTTGAAATTGTTCAAGAAGTTGTAGAACCTAAAGCAAAAGGATATGAGTGTGAAAGAGTATATAGAGGAATTTTACAAGATGAAAATCAGATTTGGGCACCGAGAGATGACTAGGGAGAAGGTGGCAAGGTATATAAATGGCATTAGATTTAACATTCAAGATGAGGTGAGTATGTTGAGGATTTTCATAGTTGAGGATGCCTTCCAATATGCTCTTAAGAAAAAAGAAAAAGTGAAGAAAAGATAACAGAATAATGCCAGAGGGAAAGAGAAGAAGATGAGCAACAACAAGGAGAAGCAGACAAGTGAAGAAGAATCAAGGCCTAAGTGGAGTAAAGAACTAGATTAGAGGATACAAAGGAGAGGGAATGGCAACAAGGAGTTCTTGGGAAAAAATTTCAAGTGTCTTGAGGGATCAAGTAAAGGAACTAGTAAAAATAATTGTGTGGCACATGAAGAGCAGGTGATCGAAGATGGGATAAAACTAGGGCAAGGATAATCTCTTATGCTTAGGAAATTCTTGATGAGGCAGAGCAAGGAAGAGGTTGATATTTCACAAAGGAAGAATCTTTTTTGGACTTTATGCAAATTAGGAGGTAAGCGATGTGAGGTTATTATGGATACTGGAAGTACTAATAACTTGGTTTCTGAGGAGTGGTGGAGAAACTTTGTTTGAAGAGGTTTCCACATCCTTGTCCTTATAGGATAAGCTGGTTACAAGATGATCATGTAAGGGAGGTGAAAGAGCAGTGTTGGGTGAGCTATAGTATTGGTCCCTTCAGAGATGAAGTTTTGTGTGATGTCTTGTTGATGAGTGCTTGCCATGTTTTGTTGGGTATACCTTGGTAGTTTGATAGAGGAGAAATATATTATTGTAGAAGGAATCTAATTACTATAGAGAAGGATGGGTAGAAGTTTACTTTGGCTTCCTTGAAGAATAAGCAGGAGGAAGTGAGGAGCTTGAGTCTTGTGAAGAGTTGCAGTGTTGAGAAGTGAGATCCAGAGGTTGTACTGGGGGATGGTATGGATTTGAAGAAGAACCTTGGGGCTAAATCTAAAATTGAGATGGAACCAAGAGAATGTAAAGGTAGAACAATGCAACAGAAGACTTGGGTTGCTAATAAAATAGTTGAAAAGATGAAGTCTTGTAGAAGAGGTAGATTAGATGGGTGGAAGAAGGTGAGTGGTGGTAAATGTCCCTTACTACCTTATGCGGGTATGAGGTAGGGAAAGAAAAGTAAAGATAAAAAGAAGTTGCAGGATCTAATAAAGGAAAGAAGAGAGTTTAGGAGGAAGTGAAGTACAGATAGAGAAGACATTTGGATCAAGAATGAGCATGGGATCTACATCCTGAATTTAGTTTTATGTTCATGATTTCCTCTCATGGAACATATTTTTTTCTCACCAGGGGTGTCTGATGTAGGAGCATCCTTGGGTTGTGGCAATCTTGCATCACCCAAAAATATTTTCATTCTAGTTTGTCCTTGTTTCAATTTTTGTTCAGTTCCAATTGGCAGATTTAGTAATTTTTCATGTTTTCTCACCAAACCTTATGGATCTATGTTTACATCATGCACATGTTCAATTACATTATTTCAAGATTTGAGCATGATTGGTTCATTTTCTAGTAAGTTATCGCTTTCTGATTATGTGGTAATTTCTTGAACCGACACCAAAATAATTTTCTTTTGGCGGCTAGTTTGATTTCTTGTGGATCATTTTTGTATCTTACAGATCATAATGGTGTGATTCATATTGTTTTATGGGGTGTCCCTAACCTTAATGTAGCTCCACACTCCATCTTATGCATTCAGTAAGGAGTAATTCAAGTTTGAGGCCAACATATGCAAGCACACATTACATTTTATTTAATTAGAGATTATAATAATCTTTGGGCTGATGTAAATGTTTCTAGATTGGTGAATGTATATAAAGAAATGTAATTGATAATTAGAGGGAAGTAGTGTTAGGGATTCGAGAAAGATAAGATTCGATCTATAGGATCTTTGCTCACATTGAGGAGCATGTAGGAAGGTGGTATTTTGGGCATGTTATAATCAGGCTTGTGAGTTGAATCTGTAAACTTGGATGTTTCCTGTTGTTTCTAATTGAGTTTTTTGATACTAAGAATGTTCAAATTTGTATTTTCCTCCATTTTTCATGTTTCTTCTATTGTGTGACTCTTGTTGCATGGTCTGGATTGTTCTCTTTGAGGACCCCCCAACCATGGCTGAATCAACTAAACAAGAAGTATCTTTGTCACAGACTATAGGACCACCTTCTACCATTGATCAAGAGGGTATCTTGTCAAGACTCCTCCAAGATTACTTGATATCTCTCCCTCCGTGAACTCAAAAGAAATTATATTACAAGACTTCATTTTTTACATACCATAGAGTTCACATTCATTCTACTAATGAATGTAAGGATTTGAGTAGGAAAATCCAACATATTAAGGAGTTTGGTATTTTCCTTATGCGGGGGCACCTAATTCCTCTAATTGATACTAATTTTCACTCTAGCATGCATTTCATTAATCATTTAGGCTCATCCTTGTCCTACACTAAGTGGGGGCAAGGGAACAAGTAGCCTTGTCCTCATATGTCACTTATCCTTGCTTCTTTTGGCTAGTCGTTAACCTTTCATGACCAAATAAGAGTAAGCTTGGGATGTAGACGACATGTCTTAGTTTGGCTTACATGTGACATACTACCATTTTCATAACGTAGTTTATCAGAAACATATGACTTGGCATAGGGCTCTCCAAATAAGCTCTTGTGTCTTCTTTTAATTTAAAGCAATTTCTCACAATGATGGTGCTAGCAACTACTTTAAAGTGGGGGAATACACTGACACTCGTATTTCATTGTGTGATTTATTTCTTCTTGCAATGCATCATTTTCTTGGTGGATTCATTGGGATTGATTCCCTCCAAGAGCGCGATACTTCTTTGACACATCCTCTCTTAGCGACATTAGGTACAATGTTCCCTAAGATGAGACCATGCACGAACTAAGCAAAATGCCTTTGAACATTCCTTACACCATTTACAATGTCTACGAGTGTCAAGCATATAAATTTGTTCTTACCTTATAGAGCTCGAAGACCATTTTGGCATGGCACCTTACTAAAGTTATTCGGAGGTATAACTTTGGTGTGGTTGAGTGGGAACCCCATTCCAGGGCATGACTTTCCCCATATCCACTCGTGTGTGTGTGAGCACATATCAACTGTATGTGTCTCACCTTTTTGCACTTCTCACTTGGTGGATAGCCAAGAATTACGTCACCTCAGAGTGAGTATGCATTTTTAGACAAAAATCCTAGATCTGATCCACAACAGGCTAGACAAACGATTGAAGCTTGATCCAATTGTTTCTTTCATATTTCTCTTTCCTTTTCCTCTCTTTCTCTTTCATGTGCATTATTTGTGCTTATGTTTAGTTTTCCATTGGATCTTCATCCTAGGGGTTTGATCATTCCTCTTGATTATTTTTTTCTCATCTTTCTAAGCATTAGTTCAATGGAACCCCTCTTGAGATGCGTTGCTCTACTTTAGTGTGAGTTTGAAGAAAGTTCATCCTCTCACTAAAGTGGGGGCTAAATGTGAACCCAAAAAATGTAACCCTTCTACTTTTTCTTTTCTTTTCCCTCCTTGTGGTTAATTGGATTGATTTTACCTCGATTTAATGTTGTAATATGGCCCACACATTCACATTAGGTCTTGAATCTTTATGAATCATTAACACTTTATGATGTCTTGTAAAAGTCTTGTGAAGTGTTGTAACACATTTTCACACTTCTCTAGAATCTTCTTATTATAATTCACCTACATACCCCATTTTTATCACTTACCAAGTGATATTTAATATTTTTGTAAAGGCTTGTAACAAACTTTCATGCTTTCATAGGTTTTTCATCAATAAATACACCTTTATTATGCTTTATTTGGCCCCTTTATGCCCTTATAGGCCTTAATTAAGTGTATTTTTAAATATAAACCCAACAAACATCATTTAAGACAACTTAATTCCCAACACCCATTAACATGCCTTGAGTAGGACCCATTTTCCATTAGGGGCGAACGAGCCCCTCTTGGCACAAAAGTCAAAATAAATTCAAATTACTAGTGGGTGTTTATTTCTTTAGACCGAAGGTTGGCCTGTGATGTATTTTTGGGAAACTAGGGAATAATTGTGTATAAATGTATAATTTTCTTTTCATTTTAGGGCCCATTCATTCAAGTATTCACTCATGCATTCAATCCATCATAACATTCGAGCATTCTAGCATCCTTAATCATTCAATCAAGCATTCAAGCATCTTGGAGCAGCATATCTTCAAACTTCAACATCAAGGGTTTGGTGAGTTTATTACATTGCAAGTTATTTTTTCATCATTGTCTCTTTATTTTATTTCATTTTTAAGGGTTTGACTAAGGAAAACCCGTATACTCTAACCCTTAACACTGTTTCCCCTCTTTACATGTGTGTTTTGCAGGTCTTGCATGCAAATTTGTCAAAGAGATAGGTCTTAAAAGTGTCATCAAATTTTTGAAGATCATTAAAAGTCAACAAAACCCTATTTGAAGCTTGGAGAAAACTTTCTTATATTTTCTAGATTCGGATCCAGCAAGCTATCAAGCAGAAAAGTGCAAATCAGGACCCAGAGAGTTGAGTACCCTTGAATTTTCAAAAATCTGTAGGTGGACTAATTTTCCATCTGTGGTGAATGAGTCCCATTGCTAGGGTGGATAAAGTGTTTTCTAAATTTTTTTGTTCCCAATATCCCAAAATCTATTCTAACAATTTTCACCAAAAATAGGACTAATTCACCATCTATGGTGAATAAGTTCCAGTGGGTTTCAATAGTAAACTCTACAACATTCTAGAACCTCTCCACATTAGCTTTCAACCTCCAGGTGCACCTCATTCAGTTTCATTAATTTTTGTTATTGTTTGTTTATGTTTTTAGTTCTTTTGTGTATCATAGCATGTTTTCAAATAACTTGCATTTCTTTAGTTTTCATTTAGTAATCAATATCTTTCTTCAATTGTCTACATTTAGATCATCCTATTTAGACAGATTTCATTCATATTTGCATTAGTCTTGAGTGTAGACATTGTCTATTTTGTCCTACTTCTCTCCTTTTAGGTGAAAAACCCTAGAAGTGTTAGGGATTCTTGTGGTGCCAAAACCCTTCTTTACAACCAGTATTAGTGATTATTATATCTAGATATCAAAAAAATTAAAGGATTATCCCTACTAATAATTTAATAATCATTGATTCTATTGAATTTATTAATTATATTACCATATTAAACCCATTAAAGTATTTAGTGATTTTTAGTATGAGAATGTGACAAATGTTGGATGGGAGATCCAATAAAATATATAATCCCCACAAGATAAAGGGTTGATAAAAAAACATAATCTTAATTGGAAAAAGTTTTATCCTCTTCTTTCAATTATAAAATTGATAATTTTGGCTATTTCTTATCTATTTGTGAGCAACAATAAAAAAAGAGCTAAATAGAGTCCTCCTAAGAGACCTTGGTGAAATTATTTAAGAGTTTTTGGGATCCTTTATTATTCTAACCATATTGGTGTAGTGTATAAAAATGTATCCTTTTACATTTTCACACTTGTTTGGGCCCTCCCTGCTAAAATTGGGCTTCTTTATGCCTTATTTGGGCCTATTTTTCATTCACAAGCCTTAATTAAATTTGCATCTTTCCAAGGATAATCTTGGAATATATCAATTGACCAATCATAATTTAATTATTTTGGCTTGTATGGCCTATATTTAGTGATCTTGGTCTCATACTCCACCTTGGGCGTATGGGTCCCACCTAAGATTTAGGTCCTAAACCTGAATTTAACATAAAACTAAACATTTCTTGAAAAATGTGTCTCGAGCTTAGCCTAATAGGACTCATATGCCCCAAATAGTGTATGAGTCCTGCTAAGCTTGGACCTAATTTTGAGTTCAATTCTTGGTGGGATTTTATTCTCCTAGATCTAATGTCAACTTGTAGTGTTGTAATTTTAGGAAATTTGGCATAAACAACTATAAATACAAGGTTATTTCACATATTTTCTCCTAGTACTTTTTGAGATCAAATTTTATAGAAATTGTATGATTACAAGAGCATTCAAGATCATTCAAGATTGATTATCAAGTATTGTGGAGCATTATAATTCAAGATCCAAGCATTATGTCAAAGTCATCATGCATCATGTTTGTTTTTGAGCTAACATTTGTGATGTAGGGTTTTATGATTCAAGAAAGAATTCAAGTCAATATACATATTATTCAAGCAATATTCAAGATCCACATTCATTCTATCCATTACATACAAGATTGTAACCTTTATTGCAAGGTTTTTGTGAGTTGCAACATTGCATATTTGTTCATTCATCATTCCTTCATTCTATTTAATTTAATTTCAAGGTTTGATTACCAAAATGGGGTTTGACCAAGGAAATCCCATATCCACTAACAAAACAAAATTTTTCCCTCTTTGATTTGTGATTTGTAGATTTAGGTTGAAGATCTATTGAAGAGCAAGATTGGAGAAAAGTTGTCAAAGTTGTCATCTGCATTGCAAGATCACAAAAAGTCATCTATAGGTTGCAATTCAGTGTTTCAAAATTAGAGATTTGGTAGGAGAGAAGATACAAGACAACCTAAGAGGATATCGAAGTTTCATATCAACCCTCATTCTAGGACTAAATCACTTGTGGTGTATGAGTCCCAGTATACCTAATTTCAAACATCTCTAGTTGATCCTTAGTTGTCGATTCTAGATTCCAATTTCTGTGAAAAACCCTAAGCTGGGACTAAATTGCCCTTCTAGTACATGAGTCCCAATGTGAATTAAAATTTAATATTTCTAGGATTTTATACCCTCATTCAAGTCTCTTCAGTTTCTAGGTTCACCTTTATTTATCTTTAGTTTATAGTTATGATTTGAGTTTATTTATAGGTCATTTACTTAAGTTTGCATATCATTTACATTTCTTGTCTTTCCAAGCCCTTGCTTGGTGGTGAACCCAAATTTAGTCTTTAATCACATCCCTAAGACACCTTATTGGAGATCTACTTCCCTCATTCCATCCATAGATTGAGATCTCTAAGGTTTCCTTGAGTGAAACTTGTAGTAAATTGGTTGTTCTATCTCCCAAAACATAGAGTGACAATTTTTCTAGGTTTCAACTAGTAACACTCCATTAAAGTTTCAGGGTGTGTGCAAGAAGCTGAGTCCACTTTTTGGCCAAAAAGTGGAAGTGTTTTCCCTGATTTTCAGAATTTGACACATTTGACCTTAAAATTTGAAGCACTTAAAGATGGAATCTTCAAAAAAGTCACTGACCATAAAATGTAGTACTCGGAGTCTAGTTTCCAAATATGTAATTTATTTTAATACCCAGATTGTAAAAATTGAGTTTCAATAGGCGTTTCTAAAAACCACTGTTTAAAAGTCACTTTTTTATACCATACCATGCACGTGTACGACATCCATATTTTGACCTAAATTATCATATTTTTCTAAATCCTTTTGGGAAAAGATTTGTGACTCACTAAAGCTTGCTTTTAATATTTTTTTATAATTTTTTATTGAATTTTTTTTTTATTAAATATTTATTAGGCATATTTGTCATTTTGAAAAATCGTCGTGTACGACACACATAAGATGACCTAAACTTATCATTTTTATTTTTTTATTTTAAACTAAAAGAATTGTCGAAGTTTTCTCTTGTGCAATCCGTTAGTCAAAATGTTATGTTGATCAAAAGTTATTAAAATACTAAAAAAACCTGATAATTCAAGTTTATGGACTAGTTTCATTAGTCTAAATTAATTGAAAAATAGAAAAAATAATCAAATTATTAAAAAAATTACATATTTGGAATCTGCACTATCTCATCTATAATGGGTTTTAATTTCGTAAAAAAATTCTACAAAATAGGTCTTCAAACATATGTCCAAAGTCAATATTTTCTTGTGACATTAACAGGACCTTCAAGTTGTAGGTCAAACTAGGTCCAAAGCTTAGGTTTGGGTCCCCAAGCCATTTCCTGAACCAAAAAACAAGCCAAAAATCCTGCTCAAAAATTCATAATTTAAAAAATGAGATCCCGTTTTAAAACGGGATCCCGTTTCATAAAAAAGCCATTTTTTATGGTTCTATGAAACGGGATCCCGTTTTGTAAAACGAATCCCATTTTGAAAACTTTCGAAAATGGAAATTTTTCAAAATTGGAAGTTTCCATTTTCGGAAAATTTTCAAAATAGGGATCCCGGTTAAAAACCAAAAATGGAAATTTCAAAATGCGGGATCCCATTTTTTAAACTTAGGCTCGGGATCCCATTTTTTAAAATGGGATCCCGCTTTTTAGAAACGGGATCCCGTTTATTAAAAAGCGGGATCCCGTTTTTTGCAAGCCGAATTCATTTTTTTGCCTGAGGCAAAAACTTCCACATTTCGTGGACTCAACTTTGTGCACTTACCCCTCACTGTAATAAAAATCAAATCAATATTCAAAGTGTTTCTTGCATATCATATTCTCTTCTTTGGTGGTTTTCAATCTCTCTAAGTATTTCCCTATTTATATGATTCTTTCTTTAATCCAATCAAGTTGATGATTCTCTTCAAATTTTAAACAACATTCTCCCTTTTTCTTTCTTATCCTCCCAACTCTCTATGGGAAAGGATTTCCTCTACTAATTTCTAACACATAGCTCTTCTTTTGACCTTTTTTTTTGTTTTTATATTACCACCATATTCCAAGGTCTTTTGAATTTAGCTAGCTTTACTTTCTCTAATGCCACTAGCTAGGATTTTCTCCCTTATACTTTAATGAACACCTATAGTAGTGATTTTATTTGAAGATAATATATGTGTGGATTTATTTAATTTTTTTACTAGAGAGTAGGTTTATTTTACTATAAATATGTACCTCTCTTAAACATCTTTCAATGTGTAGGTAAGAATGCAATTGGATACTTATTTGTGTTCACTTTTCCATTATTTTGAGTTATTATTATATACTATGATGGGTTTGATCAACAATTTTATATCATCCTTGTTTTTAAACATGTCATAGTTGGATTACACTATGAAATAACCAGCACCATTCTATCTAAATATATTTTCTTCTTTAATGAAATAACCTCTAGGTTGATAGTTTCAAATGACTATAGTAAATCTCACATATAGTGTTTATATATACCCGCATGAGAGAGTTCTTGGTTACACATATTAATCTTACTTGATTACTAGTTCTAAATAATCATCAATCTATAGTATCTTTGTGCCTCTTGTTTCAATAATTATATTTAGATATGTATGGAGTATTGATATCTCTCTCCTTGTGATAAGACTATTTTTAAGACAAATTTAATTCCTATTATGTTATTTACTCGATAAAATTATAACTTCCAAATGTTGGCACCATATTATTTTTATTTCATAGTGTTTGGAATGGGTAAAGCCCCCTCGTGGGTCATATACAATATAGGACCATTTTATTCAAATAATTGATGAAAACTATTCTCCTTAGTGTCTATTGATGACCACCATGTGTCAAAGTATTCATTTGAGATATGGTTGGTGGTATAAATTTCATCAAAGAACCATAGACAAGATAACCCATCCTCTATTATAAATGAATGCTTTGAATCTCTATGTATTATAGTTTTATCTTTAATATGATGCATGCTAAGGTATTTAGTGGGAATTTCCATGTGTGTTCCATATTTGGTGGTTAGGAAAGTATGAAAATAATATAATGATAGGTATCCCCTATTTTGGTAGTAAAATCCATACATAATCATTAGTCAAATATGGTGGGAACCTAAATCATAGATGTATTATGTAGAACTTCAACATTATACCTTTAATGAAGGTATAGAGGTAGTATTTCAATGATTCCAAAAGAATTTACTAGAGTATCATATAATTAGATAACTCCCTTAGTGGTAGTTTCATAATACAAATCTAAAGTATCTCCAACCTTCCTATGTATGAATAATGTACTTGAACCAAAATTTACTATTCAATTATTAATGAGCTTGACTTGATATGTACAAATTAAAATATAATTTATTTGATTTGATTTTTCTTTCCTTAATGTGTAGAACATTAGGTTGGGTTTGGATTACTTCTAACACATCAACCATTTGGTGCTTTTTTCTATCACCTTTTACTTCCTGACTGATTTCTCAATCATTTTCATTTTCTTTATAATTAAGACAACTTCCCATAGTAGCACATAGACTATTGATTCTTTTGAGCTACTCTTTTATGCTAAAAAAACTTCTTAACAATTTTGATATTGCCACATGAGATGTACAACACAATATATCTTTATGTTGTGAAATACACTATTTTATTTTATCTTGGATATGTTCCTATTTTTCCTGTACTTTAAATATCATTAATATTTACACCAATTGGAGCTATGGGCCTAGAATTAGCTTGGCCCTATGCATACCAAATAATTGAGTTTCTTCATTTATTTATTCAATTAATGCTATCTTCCTTGTCTTTGTTTAACCCTTTATCACCTTATTTTCAGATCTAATTAGGTAGTTAAATTAAACATGTTGCTTCTCAAAAATTGTAATAGGCTTACTCATAGCATTAAATTCATGACCATCCTATGTAAGGTACTTTTGTTTTGGTATTGATGGTTTTTGAGAGGTCTCTTCCATAGGGAACTAGATGCTTTGAATAGAACTTTGATGTTATTTATAATAAAAGATAATTTAGAATTAATATTTGTTGATACATGCAATGGGATTGTGGGGTTTAGAATAAGGGTGACACCATACAACCACCTCTTGGGTATAGTTGATTGGGTTACAATTAGCTCTCTACTAGGATTGTAGATAATTTATTATTTAAGGGATTTTGTATAGGAAACAATTGGTTTTGAGGTTAAATTTTTGGGTAATTTCAACCATTTTAGAAGGCCCTATAGACTTGGTTAACCTAGTGATTTTATTATTGAATGTGATGGTTTTGGTTGTTATGGTATAATTTTATTTTCATATGATGATGTTGTCTTTTGAGAGTTGTTAACTCATTATCCATATTTATAATTATTTTTTCATTTCATCAATCTCATGAGGGGATAATGGCTCCAAAAGAAAAATCTATTATTGGCCTTATTGGAATAGAATTCATAGGTGGAATATTTACAAGCTACTCTACATGTGTGGGCTATTGTGGAGGCTAGATATTAGGAAAAAATGGTATGTGAGAGCAAGGTTCCAACCTTTTATGTTTGATTATGCCATTATTAATACTAGTATAAATATCATATATAGGAGAGTGTCCCCCCTTGGATTTAATCATCATAGAAACCTCAAAATTATCTTCAAATAATAAATGTATACCATATCTAATAGAGGATAAACCTTTATTTCAATTCATTACCATTTATTCTAAAATATGTTGTTGAAATCATCTAGCATCTCCATTGAATACCTCTTTGTATATGTAAGTTATTCTAATAGTGATGTATCATCTCACTTCTCTTTGAACTTGTTGATTAGGGATTCACCTAATCGGTCATAGTTAATAATTAACATATGGGTCATCAATAGGAACTCAAATTTTAAATATTAAATGATTTATAATGCACTATCTAATTTTTTAAACCATGTAAGAATTTTTAATATGGTACAAGTTCTTAATAAGGGTGGTTAGATTTTTATATATGTGAAATGTAAGAGAACAAAAGGTAACATATAGAATAGCTACCCATAAATAAGTTTGTGCAGGTGATATAATTTATGTTTTAAAAAACTAAAAATATTGAGAGGGTGTGATGTAGAGCAGGGTAAAGGTTTTCTATTCAATCACAATTGAACAAACTTTTCAATTTGAAAACCCTAACTTGGTCCTTTTCTCACAAATCCTTCAAACCTCCTTGTAGCACTCCAAACAGTGATTTTTTACCATATCTTTCAAAGAATACTTCAAACCCACAATTGAATTACCATTACATACAATGCTCTTTTGTAACATATCAAATTTTTGAATAGATTTTTTTGTAACAACACCCCCTGAAATTGACTACTACGTAGCAACTAGGTCAAATTAGCCCTATTTTCCAAAGCAACTATGTGAAATATTTCCTCCAATATATCAAAATTCATTCCAAGGCTCTCCTCAAGTCATATGGGGTCTAAAACTACAACTTTTATCAACTGGAACATTCACAAATTCATCTATCATCAAAACCATATGTCTAACCTACACTCCTAAGCATAATATATAGAGATATTAGGCTAGGGCTCACTCAAATTTGGCCCTACCTCCATTCCCTACATCTACAAACCCTATAAAAATGAAGAAAAACCTAACTAATACTATTCCACTAATTTGTAAAATTTTCCACTAGTGGAATGAATTAATATTCCATTTTTTCAATCAAACCCTCTTAACCTAGGGTTTTCCTGACTACTTTTAGTAAAATGTCTCTAAAATCCTTCAAACTCAATGAAACTAGATGAAATAAAATCCAAATGACAATTAAATCACTCCTATGTCAATTTCAATTCAAATTAGATCATTTACAAATTGAACGGAGCCGTACAAAATTTTGTAGAAGCAAAAGAAACACTCAAGAAGTTGTAGAAAATAGAGTGAATATTATTGGTTTTTTCTCCAAAAGTGTCTCTAGAATTTTTCCTCGATATTTTCAAGTAATATTTAAATATTTACAACTCCAAAAATACAAAGTTGTTGATGCAACATTTGCAACATTTACAAAACTTAACATATTTTAACACAACTAACCCACATGACCAAAAACATGAACCACAGTCTAAATAGACCTTATTACAAACCAAAAAATGATGGAAACACAAAAAACCCAAAATTTGACCCCATTTACATAATGTAGACTAGGTACCCCTACACCATACACCTGGGGACAAGAAAATCTCAAGTTCCACTTGAGATCAGATCTTCCACTATGGTACCATGTTTCTTGATGTATTCCTCTATCATCCAGGTGGAATCCTCCATTGGAAGGCCTTTCCACTTCACTAGGTACTCATTATACACCTTGTTCCTTGTTCTTTTAGCTTCCTTTGTGTTCAAGATGCATTCAAGCTTCAATGGCTAACTTGGTGGTAAGTCCTTGACCCAATCTTCATCTAGATCCTCTGATGTACCTATACCTATACCTGTAATCACAAACCCTTTGAAAGGATATAGGTCATAAACATTGAAAATTGGAGATATAGCCACTCCAAGAGGGAGTTCTATCTCATAGAAATTTTCTCCAAATTTGTGGACCACCCTACATGGCCCAATATTCTTCATCTGTAGCTTTGAATACTTTCCTTTTGGTAACATTTTTTTCCTCAAATGAGCCAATACCAAGTCCTCCACTTTGAACTAAACCTCTCTCCTTTTAAAATATACATGTTGCTCGTATTTTTCTACACTTTTTTGAAGGTTCTCCTTAACTTGCTAATGTGTATCTTTCATGGCCACTACAAACTCTTCCCCTTCAACACTCCTCCACTCCATATCACTCAAATATATGAGCTCGAACACTCCCCTTGGCTACAATCCATATACAATTTCAAATGGGTTTTTCCGACACTTCTATTAACAAATTCATTATATGCAAACTCAACATGGGGAAGAATGAGATCCCATTATTGTGAATGCTCTTTTTTTAAACATCCGAGAAGATTCCCAAGGCTTCTATTGACCACTTCATCCCACCCATTCGTTTTGTGGGTGATAGGTAGAGCTAAAGGTCAATTTTGTTCCCAACTTCTTCCAAAGGGTTCTCCAAAAGTGACCCACAAAATTATTGTCCCTATCAGAATTTTTTTTTAATGGAAATCCATGAATCTTGACTACCTCTTTGAAAAACAACCCTGCAATGTATGAGGCATCATTTATAATTCTACATGGTATAAAATCTGCCATTTCGCTAAACTAGTCTAGAACAACAAACACACTATCAAATCTCCTTTGATTTTTGGGAAACCCCAACACAAAATCCATGTTGATGGATTCCAATGGCCTATTTGGGATTGGAAATGGCTAGTAAAGACTTGCATTTGTACTACAACCCTTTTTTTTTGGCAAACAACACACTTTTCAAAAAAAATTCTAATATGAATTTGCATCTTTGGCCAATAATAATACCTTATTACCTATTACCAAGTTTTTTCCACACCAAAATGACCCCCTAAGCTACCACAATGCTTCTCTTTAATTAGCTTAGTCCTCATATAGAATTTTGGAATACATAAATGAGCACCCTTAAACAATAATCCTTCTTGAATCAAGAAATCAAAATTGTCTTCATGAAATGTACCATTAAACTGTATGCAAGAAGCATAGATATCTTTGAAATCATCATATCCTTCATATATACCTTTCAAATCATCAATACCTACACATTTGAGTTAAAATTATTGAACCAACAATGCCCTTTTGCTCAAAGCATTCACCACCTTTTTTGACTGCCCCTTTTTATGTTTGATGGTAAAGGTGAAGCTTTAGAGGTACTCCACCCACTTCACATGTATGTGGCTAAGTTTGTCCTAGGGATTTAAGAACTGCAAAGCATGATTGTCAATAAAAAACAATAAACTCTTTAGGAAGGAGATAGTGTCTCCACTTCTTTAAGGATTTCACCATGGCATACAACTCCAAATCATAAGAAGAATGCTTCTTCATTTCTTCATTAAGCTTCTCACTGAAAAATTTTACAAGTCTTCCCTCTTGGATCAAGATTGCCCCAATTACATACCCACTTGCATCGCATTCAATTGTGAAAATTTTGTTAAAATCTGGTAATGGTAAGATGGGTTGTTGTGCTATTCTTTGTTTCAGATATTGAAAGCCTTTTTCTACCTCATCAAACCATACAAATTTCTTCCTTTTATCCCCTTGATTGTATCAATGATTGGAGAGAAAATGTGACTAAAATTCTTCACAAATTTTTTGTAAAAGCTAGCTAGGCCATGGAAACTTCTTACCTCACTAACTAATGTAGGAGTAGGCCAATTGAGAATTGCTTCCACCTTGTACCTTGTTGGGATCCATCTTCAAAGTACCTTTTGAGATCACAAATCCAAAATAAACCAACTCCTCCTTCATGGATTCACACTTCTTCAAATTGATCATCAACTTTTCTTCATTCAACTTTTTCAAAACCATGTCTAGATGTTACAAGTGTTCCTGTTTAGTCTTACTAAACACAAGAGTATCATCCAAGTAGACAACTACAAACCTACCTATGAATGGTTTCAAAACTTGATTCATTAATCTCATAAAAGTGCTTGATGCATTTGAAAGCCCAAATGGCATGAAAATTCATTCATACAACCACTCATTAGTTTTGAAGGATGTTTTCCACTCATCCCCCTCTCTAATTCTAATTTGGTCGTAGCCACTTTTGAGGTCAATATTTGAAAAATAACAATCCCATCCTAAATAATCCATCAAATCTTCCATTATTGGTATGGAGAACCTATACCTTATGGTTATCTTGTTAATTTCCCTTGAATCGGTGCACATTCTCCAATCTCCACCTTTCTTTGGTGCCAATATAGTAGGAACAACACATGGGATAAGAATCTCCCTTATTAGGCCTTTGTCAATTAGTTCTTGAATTTGTTTCCTAAACTCTTCATTTTGTTGAGGATTCATGTTATATGCAGCCTTATTGGGTAGGTTTGACCCTTGTATAAAGTCTATATGATGGCTCACATCCCTTATTGGTGGAAAATAACTATGGAGCTCATCTACAACAATATCTTGGTACTTGTTCAACAAGGCTTGGACTTCTTTAGGCACATTTTCAACCTTGATTGTTGTCATAAAAATTTGGGTCTAATTATAATTGCATACCCTTTTCCACCTTCTTCTTTCATGGTTTTCAACAATTCTTTTTCCCCAACTAGCATAAAACTTGATCCAACTTGTGTCTCTAGATTCTCATCTTGAAAAGGAGTAAGTGTAAATGAAATCCCATCTTTTTTAATCACATAGGTATTTTTCTTCCCATCATGCTTAGCTTTTCTTTCATACTGCAAGGGTCTTCCTAACAGTAGATGATAAACATCCATTGGGATGATTTCACACAATATCTTGTTTGTATACCCTCCAATAATGAATTCAACTCATGTTTACTCATTAACTAGGACTTGTTGACCCTTATTCAACTAGGAGACCTTATAAGGAGTGGGGTGTGGGATTCTTTTCATCTTTAACTTTTCAACCATCTATAAGGAAACCAAATTATCTGTGGAACCATAACCAACAACTTTGCACACCTTACCTTGATTTTGTAGGTGGTTCTAAGCAAATATTTTCTTTGAGGAGGCTCCTTCACCATAGCGACTTTGAGCAGTGTTCTTCTCATCATCATAGATTCTCCAATTTCTAGAGCATCATGTTGAGATGGAGAGTTGAAACTCACAATCTTCTTCTTGCACCAACTGTGTTCTCCTTTCACTACCATGTGAAGTAGAAGGTTTCTTATCTAGGAACTTCCATGCTTGATGGCCAAACTGATTACATTAATAGCATCTTCCTGAGAATGTGTTTGATTGTCTACCTTGTCCTCCAAATCTAGCTCTACTATTTGATCTCCTACCTCTGAAACCACCTCTTGATTCTGATCCTTGATCTTAATCACCACTTTTCTTACCTTGTTCCTTTTTAGATTGTCCTCTTCCTCCAAAGGATCCTCTACCCTTGAAGTTCTTTCCTCTTCCTTTCTTCTCTTGTCTTCTTTTTATATTTTCTTCTTCCTTAACAACCAATTGAAAACATTCTTCCATCATTCTAGGGGTGGTAAGACTCATCTCATATTGTATTTGAAACCTCAATCCATTTGGGTACCATGCTACTTTTTCAACCTCATCCTCAACATGACCTACTCTAAGGCTTAACTTATTAAACTCCTCTATGTAATCCATGACATCCATCTCCTTTTGTTTGATATTTTGAAGCTTTCTAAATGTTTGAATTGCATAGTCACTGGGAAGAAATTGACGCTTGACCTTAGACACCATCCTATCCCATGAATTAATTTTTTCTTTGTCCTTCTTCACTCTCTCTTCCTACACATAATTCCACCAAGTTAGGGAAAATCCTTTCAACTTTTTTTTAGAAAATTTCACCTTTTTCTCATCTACTACCTCCTTATACTCAAAATAGTTATCTAGTGCATCAATCCAATCTAGCACCTCTTCAATATCCATCTTCTCACCATACATGGGAAATTCCATGTTCACCTTAGGATTATCTCCCTTGATAGCCTTCAGCAACTTATCCATTCTCAACTCATTAGGGTCCAACTCATCTCCTTGGACTCCTTCTTGAGGGTTCTCATTCTCACCCTCTCCCTCTTCATCACCTTAGTATCTAGTGACCACACCTCTCTTTTGATTTGATTCTAGTGTTGCAAGTCAGTTAGGACAACTTCTTGAGACTCCTTTACTTATCTCAACTCCTTGGCATTCTTTTCTTTCAACTCTCTCACTTCTCTAGCCATTGGGTTCTTTTTAGAAGGCATCTTTTTTTTCCTTCAAACTTCAATATTTTTCGTTTATTGATCAAAACCTATGCTCTGATACCAATTTTATGTATATCAAGGTGGATTCTTTCTATTCAATTCACAATTGAATAAACTTTTCAATTTGGAAACCCTAACTTGGTCCTTTTCTCACAAATCCTTCAAACCTCCTTGTAGCACATTAAACAATGATTCTTGACCATATCTTTCAAATAATACTTCAAAACCATAATTGAATTACCATTGAAGAAATACTTTATTCTCTTTTGTAACATATCAAATTTTTGAATAGCTTTGCTTTGTAACAACACCCTCTAAAATTGACTGCTACACAACAACTAGGCCAAATTAGCCTTATTTTCAAAAGAAACTATGTGAAATATTTCCTCCAATATATTAAAATTCATTCAAAGGATCTCCTCAAGTCACATGGGGTCTGAATCTACAAAATTTATGAACTAGAATATTCACAAACTCATATATCCTCAAAATCCTATGTCTAACCTACACTCCTAAGCCTAATAAATAGAGATATTAGGTTAAGGCTCGTTCAAACTTGGACCTACCTCCATTCCCTACATTGAAAAACCATATCAATAAGAATAAAAACCTAACTACTACCATTCCACCAATTAGAAAAATTGTCCACTAGTGAAATGGGTCAATATTCCATTTTTTCAATCAAACCCTCTTAACCTAGGGTTTTCCTAACTGCTTTTAGTAAAATGTCTCTAAATTCCTTCAAACTCAATGAAACCAGATGAAATCAAATCCAAATGATAGTTAACTCACTCCTACATCAATTCCAATTCAAATTGGATCATTTATATACTATACAGAGCCATACAAAATTTTGTATTAGTAAAAAAACCACTCAAAAAAATTGTAGAAAACAAAGTGAATATTATTGGTTTTTCTCCAAAAGTGTCTCCAGAAGATTTCCTTGATATTTTCAAGGAACATTTAAACATTTACAACTCCAAACCAAAGGTTCCAAACTACCTTTCAAATGAATTACCGTTCAACTTCCAAACACATAAAAAAATGCAAAGTTTCTTATGCAACATTTGCAATATTTACAAAACTTATCTTTTAACACAACCAACCCACATGACCAAAAACATGACCCATGGTCTAAATAGACCTTATTACAAACCAAAAAATAATTGAAACATAAAAACCCAACATTGGACCCCATTTACATAATGTAGACTAGGTTCCCCTCGACTAAGGTGGGGGATGAATCAATATTCTCTTACACCATTCAAACATTTAAACATCAATCCACTTAGAAAATTCAATTACAGTAATGAAAGAAAGAATCAAACATTCAACAACATCATATGACACATAAACACCAATATTTTTACATGGAAAACCAAAAATAGGAAAATCCATAGTAAGGATTAGCTCACAATATATTATAACTAGATATTAGTATATTTACAAAGGTGCTCACTTCAAGTGGAATCATTGTCTAAGTGGACTCACAACCCACTAAGAAACACATATAGAAGAGATTTTGTAGCTCACAACCTAGATTGAATTGTTACAATTGTATCTATCATATGCATGAATTATAGTTCCAATGAATCTCAATAAATTGACTTTACACACTTCATCTGAGTTTGATCTAACACTTTGCTTTCCTCTACATTCACATCACTCTAATATTTTACTCGACATTCATAACTTAAATTTTCATTGATTTGATAATATTCACATCATTCACATCATTTACATGTCTCTCATTCAACAAAACTTTGAAAAATGATCTAGCATATATATCTACTTCAAGCACAACAATAATTAGATTGGACTAATTAGATGAAACATACAAAATATACAATATATAACTTGCTGGCTCAAAACCTTCCACACACACCTCACACCAAGATTCAATCCTTAAAACAATTTGAAATAGGCCAGCATGGACCTATAATATCTCCCACATACCTTCACATCTATTAGGTTGGCACCATAGAAGACCTAATACAAAAAATATTTAGCTATATACCCATATTCAGACATGTGTACTTCAAAACATCAAGCCAACTAAAATGTGTATTCTATTAACATATGTCAATATCTCCTTAAGAATGCAAAGTCAAAATCCTATCTACAAAGAAGTGCAAACTCTCCTCACATGCAGTGTATAGGAAATGACTGTAATTTGTTAGACCAAACTTCTATTATCCATAACTTCCAAACCGAAATAAAAAACACAATGGAATTATGGAATTAGATGCTTCTACCATCCAAAAATATTATGCTATAAAATTAGAGTGAAATGTTCATTCCCAGACCAATGTGAACCCAAAAACTGAATTCTTTGTTACACATAATTATCACTTAGTCAATTTTCATCACAAATATATTCACCAAATCAAATTATCTTACAAAATTGTCTTTCACAATCATCAAAATGAGTGTTAGAAGCAACCACAATGATTTGCACCATGATATCCTAATTAAGATACAATGTTGATATCAATGACAACATTGCAACAGATAATAGTGTACCTTACACCTATTCCACTTGCTCATGTTTCCAACAAATGCATCAATTAAATATCCTCATTCTTATAAAAATATTCCTCTTTGTCATTGATGGAAACATACCAAAAAATTCTCCCCCTTTGACATCAAGGGAAAAGGCCACCTATTTTAACATATACCTGATCTCCCCTTGAAAAATATATGCATATGTACAAGTTGAAATATTGAAATGATTCCCCCTAAGTCATGTGCCAAAACAAAACAAAACAAAATTGTAGAGGAAACTACTCTATATAATATACAAATGTACAAAGAATCTAAAATTGAAAAATGAAAATGCATAAGGGTATGTGTAGGATCATGATGGGCCAAAAAGTGGCAATATGATGGGTATGTGGCTGACGACTTTTTTTTACCCAAAATTGATGAAATGACAATGGTTTTTAAAGAATATTCTTAGATTTCCACCACTATAAATTATGCTTTACTTTGAATTTAATAAGTAATTATTATTCATTTTCTATTTGAATTATGACTAAAGTCCTAATTGATAGGCTGATTGAAAAAAATTTATAGCTTTCAAACAATATCACATTTTTTGAATCCAAAACATGTGTCACATTATATGCTTAGAATACTATAGGATTAAAAAAAGAAAAATTGAATTTCATGAAGTTTTGACCAAGTTAAGGTGATCAGACATATGAGTTTTTATATTTTTTAAAAGTTGTAATAAAAATCATAATTAATTATTTACTTGGAAAAATTAGAAAACAATATGCATCACATCAGGACATGAGTTCTCTACTTATATCTAAAATCTTATAAAAAATTATTATCATTTTATTGTGGTTAGGGTGGTCAGCAAACACCTACTTATTTTTTCTCTAAAAATTTAAGTACTACTACATTGAAATTTCAAATTTTCACCAAATAGATTATTTTAAAAAAACAAAACCTAGTAGTTTAGAAAATACATTCAATTTTCTATAGATTCTATTCTTACATATTTTTGAAATAATATCAATAAATTATTCAATTTTTTAAGTCAAGTTGCCTAACTATGATTTTTTTGAATTTTTCGCCACTTAAGGGCCTGTTTTTTCCATGATGATCCTGTACATACCCATAAAGAGTAAGAAATTTTGTCAACCGGGAGAGATTGACTATTGTAACTCCTACACATGGTTCTACCACACCTATTTTCCTTCTTCCATTACCTTCTTGGTTGTCCTAAGCAATCTGAATTGAGTTTCAAACTCCATTAGTAACTCTTCTCCTTCTTTTGAATTGCTAGGTACAAGATTCATCTGTGTAGCTTTGGTAGAACTCAAGAGAGCTCTTTAAAAATGTATGAATTTGGGATTCACCAAGTCCCTTATCTCTCCAAACTATAAAATGATATGCTCCTTTTGAGCCTGCAACTGAAAGAATTTGTTATGAAAATGCTCTATAACATTACTTGCGTCTCCAACCAAGTCAAGTACCAAATCATAGGCACTGGAGGAAATTTTGATTTGGTACTCAATGGATTCCATCTCCTTATGCTCTATGTGGCTTTTGGACACTTCATACCATAATTCTAAAGAGACTTTGGCTCATCTATACACCCTTGTGCATCCTTTAGGTTCTCTTGAAACTTTTAATGTGAAAGAGCATATTTTTCAGTAATCTTCAACGTCATTTTATCATTTATCTTCTTTTCAACTTATTTCTCCACTTCGCCTCTAAGACAAAAGGAATACTCTTTAAAAGAATCAATTAATAGATTTAAATTTTCTATACCAAAAAGTGATGTATCAATGTTCGCAATGGGTATGTCCTCTTGCAATTACTTTACTGCTTCTTCCATCATCTCTCTAATCTTTTGATTTGTTTCTATGATCTCCTTCTAGTCAAATGCATGGAATACATCTCCCAACAATAGCTTTTGGGGTGGGAAACTTGTCTAGATCTACATTTACTTATTGCATTGGAAGTTGTAGTAGTTGTGATGACAAAACAGGATAAAAGTTGAGATGCATACTTAGTAAATTCTTCAAGGAATCTCTGAAGGAGCTAAAGGATTCACCAAAAGTCTTTGTAGTTTCCATAGAATTTCCCTTCAATTCCTCTTCCCCATTCTTTCCAAAGTTTACTATATTTTCTTCTTCTATTTTTGCATCTTTGGATGCATCCTCATTCTTATCCTCATCATTCTTCTTATTATGTTCTTGTTTATCTTCCTTCTCTGCTTCATCATTCTCTTATTCACAAATCTTATTTACATTCTCCTCCTATGTAAGGTTCCTTATGTCAACCATAGGAGTAACATTTTCTTTTGGTACTAGAGGAGGAGTGGATGTATCTTTTTTTGTTGCTTCCCCATTGGTGATTATCTATCTTTCAACATTATTCTTTGCTTCTTCATCTTCCTGTGCAAATTCATCCATTTCCAAAGGGACATTATTCTAAATATGCTCTTCATGTATCACATGCTCATGTTAAGCATCAATGTCTTGAGCTTCTTCTCTTGTGATTCATTTTAGAGCAATTTCCTCTAAAGTCGTACCATATTTTTATGCAATGTCAAAATTTTTATCAACTGTCTCATTTTGTAGCTTCTCAAATTCATTCCTATCTCTACCCATAAGGGTAGTTACCCTTTGCTTCACTCTAAATTCTATGGTGTATAACTAATCTAGTGTGGCTATGTTTTCATCAGACATAGATGCACCAACTTTCTTCAATGCATATTCATTTATCTTTCCTTCATCTCCAATTGCTTCTTGTCTTCTATTCACCAATACATTCCAAAGCTCCATGGGAATTTTCTTTTCAATGTTTCTCATATCAACTTCTAGAACAATGTTGTACTTAATTATAACCTCAACAATGTTGGCCTTATCCACCTCATTTTCCTCACTATATAGGGATGCAACCTCCCCTAACATCTCATATTACAAAATTTTATTGAACAATGCTTATAATTTCATGGGAGAAAGAGATATTACTGATTCTATTTGTTTTTTCTCTTTTCTCTCATTTGAAGTCTTCTTCTAGATTGTTTCTCCTCTCTTTTTCTCTAGTGACATCTTCTTGGTGGCTTCTTTCTTTTTCTCCCTCATGTGAACTACAAATTTCCTCCTTTCTTCCTCTATATCTTGTTTGTTGTCTATGTTAATAATATCAAATATTCTTCTTTTAACACTTGCTTCACCTTGTGAAGTTGCACTTCTCCTTTTTTCGACCAACTATGGTCCTTCTTCCTCCACTTCTTCTTCTTCTTATACATTCACACTTGTATTATTTTCTCTCACTACCTTTTTCTTTTGTCTTTTCTTGGTATGGGTTGTAGGTAATGTTGTAGTAGCTTTCTTCTTCTTAGCCTTTGTAGTCTACACATTTAGAGAGGGTTTCTCCTTTATCAGAGGACTAGCAATTTTTTTCTTTTTTCACCAATAGAGAGAACAATCCCAAAGGACTTATGGATAGTAGGAGGAGTGTTAGTTGTCCTACCTGATCTTATTCTTTTGGATTCTTCTGCATAACTTGATTCTTCCTTATCCTTTTATCTTTCTTGTTGCACTTTTTCCTTTGAGATTCCCATTTCCTTTGCATACTTGTCAACCTTCTTCTTTATCTATGGTTTTCTCTATTCCATACGCACCTCCATATACTTTTATTTATAGGTTTCATACCTTTCTATAGTGGTGTCTTTTAGACTCTTTAACAAAATGGTAGCCAAACTAGTAATTTTTTTTCATTGAATTCATATCCCAAGAATGATATCCACACTATCCTTAGTTCTACTGCTTCCATCATACACTCATCTTTTGATACCAAGAATGTGACATCATTTTGATATTTTTTTACCATTCACATAGGTATCCCATCTCTTTCATGCATCATCATTCGGAAAACTACAAAGAAAGAAACAAGTGCATCATCTTGTTCCTTCACATCACCAAGACTTCTCATAAAATCTACAATCTGATGAGCTACTGGTCTACCTTGCGACCATTTCACACTTCTAGTTCAGAGAGTTCCTTCAAGAAATATAATAGTAGACACATAACCAGGGTTCTATACTTAAATGCATACTTCTTCTCCTTAGTTTTCTTCAAGTTCTCCATCAGTTGTTGTCTCAATAGTTCACAAAGATTGTAATCCATTCCTTTTTCAACCATTTCATATGCCACATTGATTACAATGGTAGATACAAAGTTTTCTAATTTGTTGAAGTGGATTTTATAACCAATAATCATTGATGCATATCTCACAATTTGATTTTTGATGGGATTTACAAGTAAAGCTCTCTTATTGTATGTTGCACTTGTGAGCTCCATTACAACCTCATTCTTGATTGATTTCAATATCAGAACAGGTTCAGTGGAGCATAGACCTATAACCTCTCTAATCACTTTTTTTGTTATCATTATAGGCATATCAGTCCAAACAAAATTGTCATGAATTCTTCTTAATGCCATCCTAACCCATTTGTAATCAAAGAAAAAAATTAAAAACCACTACCATACATCAAGCTTCTTTGTGACTAGGTTTTGGTATTCTAGTTTTAGGGAAAAATTAGCTCTAGTAGTTTCTTTCATCCATATATCTCCTAGCTTACTATGATCATATTCCTCCATCTTACCATGATTGTAAATCCTTATATCCTCTATTGGAAAAACCCCATATGGAACAGACGAATATGCACCTAAAGGGTCATCTTCTATGGATTTTATAAGGTATTTCTTGAATTTAAGTTGTGGCTTCCCAATAACCTCTATTACCCTTAGTGTAGCCATTACAAATGAATTCAAATTTCTTTTAAACAAAGTTCTCTATGAAACTAGGGGAAAATGGAGATTATAAATAGCTTTTCTTTTTCTTTCCAAACTAGGTTTTGAATTCACCAAATCTCAAATCACCTTGATCACTCCAATTTATTTCTTTGCTACTCTTCTCCTTCTCAAACTATATTTTAAATTAATTTTCCTAAGTGAAATTTCTTTATAACCCTTCAAATCTGATATAATTTTGCATTGAATGCTTCAAACAAGAAAGTTGGAAAACCTTTCACTATGTGTATAGTTAACTTTTTATGCCCCAAAAACTTTTTTATTATCATATTTTCTTCTGCAATCTTCACTAATAGATCAAGAATGTGGATATACATCACATATCTTTGTGTTGAGGCATAAATACTATTTTCTTTGGAAAGGGATAAAATATGTTCTTTAAAGCTCCCCCTAAGCCAAAGCTCTCAACTTAATTTCTAAAGGAAACATTTGCATTGGATGATGGTACAGATTCATCATTAACCTCTATCTCTTCCTTCTTTCTCCAATTCTTATCCATCTCCTTCTTTGTTTCTATAGGATCAATCTTTTGTACTGGTTCATTCCTCTTTATTGGATTATCCTTCATATTTTTTCTTCTGTAAAACTTGGAAATGTGTATAGGCCTATTGCAATTGTAACATATGGCATTCTTCTTAATAGTATTCCTTTCAATCATTATAGATCTATATTGATTAGATTTATTCCCAAATCCATAGCATGTATAATAGCATCCTTTGAAAGATTGAGCCATTATACCATTTCTATATCCATTCATCATTTGAATTTTGCACTCACTAGCTAGATATGACCAAATTTCTTGCATGGATAAAATTGACTAGAAAAAGGTAGAACATTTGGACTCATTTTTCTTCTACATTTGATTACCTTATGTCCAAATGTATTGTAAGAATAACAAAAACCATTAAAATATGGGTTCCTTTGTGCATTTGGTTGTCTATTCGGTGGTATTCTAGCTTCATTCCTTTGATTCTAGATCTTCTTGCCATTGTTCTTCTTATCTTCAACATTTGATGTATGATTTGATTTTGAACTTTCACCCTTTTCAAATCCTAATCCTTCTTTATCTTTAGAGCCTTCTTTATTTACAAACATTTCATCAAGCTTTGTAGAACTCATCTTGAATTTTTCTTCATGATTCTTTTCTTTCACATTCTTCAGATTTTCTTTTCACTATTGCATTTATAAATTCCTCAATTATTTTCTTTTCTTCAACTTGCACTTTCAAACTATTGATAGTTTCATTTTCTTGCTTCAATTGTTCACTAACTTCCAAGTATTCCTTTCTTTGAACTACTTGATTTGTTCTCTCAATTGTCTGATACATTCATTTGCTTATTTGACATTTTCTTTCAAATCTCTATTTTCACCTTCAATCCTTTCAAGCTCTTCAAGAGTAGCTTTGAGTTCTCCATCTTAGTCAAGAATACAATCTTCTTCTGTGAATTGAATGAAAGGAATCTCTTCTAGAGGATTAGATAGTCTTCTAAAAGCCATGTGTTCAACCTCCAAGGTCTTCCCCAAGCGGTTACACTCCTTCCAAGGAGCCAAGCTCTAATACCAATTTTTGAACACCTAGAATACTAAGAGGGATGGGTGAATCAATATTCTTTTGCACAATTCAAATATTTAAACATTAATCCACTTAGTAGATTTAATTACAATAATGAAAGAAAGCATGAAAAATTCAAAAACATTGTTGGAAAATGTGCCTCAAGCTTACTAACATGAAACTCCTGAAAGAGAAAAGTCAGCGAGACCTTTAGAATGTCTTATTGACTAGCAGTTGTGTTCTAAACTTTTGAAGAGCTCAGATCGACATGACTTTTGAACTGTCTTGCTGAAAAAGTTCATTGGCAAGACATGGCTATCGCTGTGAAATTCCTATCTATTTTTGTCTAGGTAGACCTCTTGTTGATGGGTTGATTCCATTGACCGTCGAGAAGACTCTTGGCAATAGTTGAATATCAGGGTGATTGTTAGACACATTCCAACTATGTTAGTCTCGTCGATAGATTTTTTCACATTGGACATTGGGGAGACTCTCAGACTCTTTTTGACAGTGTCAGTCTCGCCGATGGTTCTCCTTTCACTGGTGGGTATACATTTGGTATGAGCTCTTGCTGATAACGTTGGTCTCTCTGACTATTCTGTGATCGGTGTGAACTCTTTCCGATAGAGGATATCTCACCAATGGATTTATGTTCGATGTGAACTCTCAATGATAGCAAAACTCTTGTTGATAGATCTACATGAGATGGATATTGATGTGATGTCTTAGTGATAGCGATGGTCTTGTTGATGTTTCTACAGTGGATATTGGTGAGATGTCTTGCTGATAGAGTGGGTCTAGCCGATGGTTTTGCATTCGATATGACTCTTGCCAATGGTGGTGACTCTTGTTGATAAGGATAGTTGTTTTCTTTGTGATATTGGGAAGACTTGGAAGATTTGTATGACTTCTCAGGGTGTTTCCAATAGCGATGGTCATGCCAATGGTTCTATGATCAGGCATTTTAGCATTAGGGAAACATAGTCTAGTGTCTCATAGACATGCGATACAGTTGAACTTTTTCACTGAACATTTTTCCTACATGGTGTGTTCTGAGCCAATGAGAGAACTGGAATGTGAACTATTAGCAGTTGGACTATTGTGACCATTCCTGTGTGGAAGATGAATAGATTGTGAGGAAAAATGTCTATGCTCTAAAATGGTTGACGATGGTGAATAGTTCAATAGAGTAGTGTTGTTTGATATTGAACACGGATTGATCTGTGTGAATTCATTGTATGTTTTTTTAGAGCTATTTTGTACAAGATTAATCAGTAAATTTTGCTGCTATAAAAATTGACATCAGAAAGTGATGTTGATCTTTGTATGTAATTTTTCTTACTATAATACAAAGAGACTTTTCTTGGTGTGGTTGGTTTTTCTCCCATAATGGTTTTCCCACATAGATCCAGTGTTCAATTGTGTATGTGTTCATTTCTCTATTCTGTTATTCTTTTCATGTGTATCTTATTGGACTGTAATTGAAAATTTTAAAGTCAACTCTGCATTCTTCCCTGAGGTTTTGGCATTAGGAGAGTTTGTTTTGCACCTAAGCTTTCCTTACAAGTGGTATCAGAGCCTGGCCAGTTGTGTTATCCTTGTGGGTACATTGGGTTTTTTTGTGTCAATTTTGTTTAGTGGGAGTCTTGTAGAAGTTTGGTAATTCAAATTGCATATTAAGATGGCAAGGATGTCAGGAAAGATTGAAATTGAGAAATTCAATGGCAGCAATTTTGAATTATGGAAACTTAAAATGGAATATTTGTTGGTTGAATGTGATCTTTGGCTTGTTGTGTTTAGAATGAAGCCTACAGGCATGAAGCAAGAGGATTGGGACCTCACAGATTGAAAATCAAAGGGGTTGATAAGGCTCTGTTTAGCAGACTCTATTCTTCTAAATGTTCATGAAGAAAAGAAAACATCTTCTTTGTGGAAAAGACTGCATCTATTATCAGGGAAAGTCCTTGGTGAATAAGTTGTTCTTGAGGAAGAAGTTGTACTCTTTGAAAATACAGGAAGGAGCATTTGTTTCTAATCATTTGAATGCTTTCAACATGCTGATTTCTTAGTTAGCATCTATGGGTAAGAAGATTCATGAAGAAGGTCGTTGTATGCTACTGTTATGTTCTTTGCCAGATTCTTGGGATCACTTAATGATGGCTATTGTGAGTACTACTTCCTCTTTTAATATGGAAGATATTGTTGCTTCTTTGTTATCAAAAGAGATGAGAAGAAAATCTTCTGAGATGATGAAGGAGGCTCTTGCTGTTAGAGGCAGATCGAAAGAAAAATGCAAGAAGAAGGACAAGAAGTCCAAATCCAAATCAGAGGGAGATAAAAGTATCCTAGTAAGAATCCCAAGGTAAAGTGTTCGAATTGTGGGCAACTTGGTCATGTCTGAAAGGATTGCAAAGAGGATAAAAAGAAGAATTATTCTTCCAACAATGATTCTTCTTAGAGTGATGCAAACGCTTTCATTGTAGCCTTGGAAACTCAGGCATTAGATGATTTCTGGTTGATTGATTCTGGAGCATCTTTCCACATGATATCTCATAGAGATTGGTTCACTAAGTATGAAAAATACGATGGTGGAATGGTGTATTTGGCAAGCGATTCATCTCTAGAAATAGTTGGTCATGGAAGAGTCAGAATTCAATTCCCTGATGGAAGAGTGAAGGGAATCAATGATGTAATGCATATACCAGGTATGGCTCAAAATTTACTTTTTGTTAGTAAGCTGAACAATGTAGGAGTGTAGGTCTCATTCTCTAGAAATGGTTGCAAGATGACTAGAGGCTCAATGGTGCTAGCTAGGGGTTCTCATATTGGTACTTTGTATAAGTTGGATGCACTTGTTGTGCAATGCAATAGTGTCTCTGCAAAGTCGCAGAAGGCTACTCATGGAGAAAGGGAGAAAAATGTTCTTGATAGTGCAAACTCTATGGAAGTTAAACTTCCAGCAGAAAAGACTATGCTTTGGCATCATAGGCTAGGCCACATTAGAGAAAAAGGTTTAAAAAGCTTGAAAAATAAAAACCTAGTTGAAGGGCTTGATGATTGTAACCTCAAATTCAAGTTTTGTGAACATTGTATATATGGTAAACAACACCATGTTTCATTTTACTCCAGTCCTCACAAATCTTCTGGTTTACTTGATTACATACATTATGATGTTTTTGGTCCAATAAATGTTCCTTCTTTGTCTAAATCAAGATATTATGTATTGTTCATTGATGATTATTCAAGAAGGGAATTTGTTTATTTTTTGAAAATTAAATCAGAAGTGTTCAGTCATTTGAAGGAATTTAAAAACCTTGTGGAAAATTAAATTGGAAGAAAAATAAAATGTTTAAGGACTGACAATGGTGGTGAGTTTTTTTCTAATGAGTTCAAAAGGTACTATAAAGATCATGGGATTAAAAGACATAAAACTACACCCTACACTCCATAGCAAAATGGAGTTGTTGAAAGCTTCAATAGGATAGTGATGGAAAGAGCACGAAGTATGCTAAGAAGTGTTGGCTTGGAGGAGAAGTTATGGGTTGATGCAATTGCAACAATGTGTTATTTAGTAAATTGTTCTCCTAATTATGCTCTTGTTGAGAAAACACCTTCGAAAGCATGTCCTGGAAAGAAGCCCTCTCTCAGAAACATTTGTGTCTTTGGTTGTGAGGCATATGCATATGTGCTGAATGAAGAAAGGTTGTTAAATGTATTTTATTGGTTATAGTGCTAGCATAAAAGGATACAAGCTTTGGAATCCTGATACAGAGAAGGTTTTATACAATAGAAGTGTTATTTTTCATGAGCTGAAGCCTTCTACTTTGAATCTATAGTCAGAGACAAAATTAGAAGATAAAAAGGATGTAGTTGAAATTCCTCCAACACCAAATAAAGAGGAATTGAAAGTTCAAAATGTACTTGAAATTGAGGAGAGTTCAAGAAGTTCTGAGAGTTCTGAAGAAGAAGATCAACCTCAACCTCAGCCTGTGAGGAGGTCAACATGTGAAAGAAAGCAACCTGATAAGTATGGGTTTTCTTTGTTAGATTATACTTGTGCCTATGCTTTAATTTCTAGCACTGATGAGCCTAGGACTGTGAAAGAGGCATTTAGAATGTCTGATTCAAACTCTTGGTTCAAAGCCATGAATGACGAAATGGCATCACTAGAAAAAAATGATAATTGGAGTTTGGTGCCCTTGCCTGAAGGCAAAAAAGCTATTGGTTACAAATGGTTATTTAAAAAGAAAATAGGTTTGGATGGCAGTGTGGAAAAGTACAAGGCGAGGTTGGTTGCAAAGGGGTATTCCCAGGTAGAGGGAATTGATTATGGAGAAATCTGTTCTCCTATAGCTAAGCTAACGTCTATCAGATTTATTTTGTCACTTGCAATAGTGTATGACTTAGAGATTGAACAGATGGATGTGAAGATAACATTTCCTCATGGTGACCTTGAAGAAGAAATTTATATGTCCCAGCCTAAGCACTTTGTGGAGAAAGGTAAAGAAAATTTAGTTTGCAAGTTGAAAAAATATTTGTATGGATTAAAACAATCTCCTAGAATGTGGTACTAGAAGTTTGACACTTTTTTTTTGTCATTGGGATTTGTAAGATCGAAATATAATCACTATGTATACTTCAAAGCTAAAAATGATCATGTTCTTATTATTGCTCTCTATGTTGATGATATGTTGTTCATAGGCAATAGTAAGTTAATGATTTTTGATCTAAAATCTCAGTTGTCTACAAAGTTCAAAATGAAAGATCCTGGTGCAGCCAAGTATATTCTAGGAATGGAAATAAATAGGGACATGAAGAGTAGAAAACTTTGGCTCAGTCAAAGTAAGCATATTAATACTGTTTTGGAGAGATTTTGTATGACTGAGTGCAAGTAGCTAGTTGTTCTAGTTTTGCAGGGAATGAAGCTGTCTATTGAAGACTGTCCAAAATATCCTACTGAGATGGAGGACATGACCAGAGTTCCTTATGCTAGTGTAGTTGGTAGTTTAATGTATGCAATGGTCTGTACAAGGCCAGACATTGCCCAAGAAGTGGGAGTACTTAGTTGTTTTATGGAAAATCCTGGAAGGACACATTGGGATGCTGTGAATAGAGTGTTTAGATATTTGAATGGCACTTCAGAATATGCTTTGTGTTACCATGGAAATTTGGTTGAATCACAGAGGACTCTTAGCATTCGAGGCTATGTGGATTCTGATTGGGCAGGGGACATTGACAACAGAAGATCCACTAGTGGATATATTTTCATGATGAATGGTGGTGCAGTTAGTTGGATGAGTAAGTGGTAGGCTATATTCACTTTGTCCACTACAAAGGCAGAATACATGGCAGCAACACACACTTGTAAAGAAGCAATCTGGTTAAAACATTTGTGTTCTAACATTAGGTTTGATGTAGGGAAAATTACAATTTACTATGATAGTCAGAGTGCTATTTGTTTGGAAAAAAATTCTACTTTCCATGCCAGGATGAAACATATTGATGTGCAGTATCATTTTGTACGAGATATGGTGGAGGATGGAAAGGTCTCTTTAGAAAAAGTGGATACTTTGGAAAATGTTGTAGATGCATTGATGAAACTAGTGAGCATAGAAAATTTTAGGTGGTGTGCCAGTTCAATGGGCCTTAGTGCCCATGAATTTCAATAGTTTTGTTGTACTCTAGAGGTGTCAATAAGATCTTTTTCAAGTGGGAGATTATTGGAAAATGTGCCTCAAGCTTACTAACATCAAACTCCTAAAAGAGAAAATTTGGTGAGACCCTCAGAATGTCTTACCGACTAGCAGTTGTGTTCTAAACTTCTAAAGAGCTCAGATTGGCATGACTTTGGAACTATCTCTCCAACGAAATTCATCAGCAAGACATGGCTATCATTGTGAAATTCCTATCTCTTTTTGTCTGGGCAGACCTCTTGCTGACGAGTTGATTCCATTGACCATCGAGAAGACTCTTGGAAATAGTTGAATATTGGGGTGACTGTCAAACACATTCTGATTGTGTTAGTCTAGCCAATAACTTTATTCACATTTGACATTGAGGAGACTCTCAGACTCTTTTTGACAGCGCTAGTCTCGTTGATGGTTCTCCTTTCACTGGTGGATATACATTCAATATGAGCTCTTTCCAATAGATTTGGTCTCTCTGACTGTTTTGTGATCGTTGTGAACTCTTGTCGATAGAGGATATCTCGCCAATGGATTTTTTCTCGCTTTGAACTCTCGGTGATAGTGAAACTCTTGCGATATATCTGCACGAGATGGATATCGATGTGATGTCTTAGCAATAGTGATGGTCTTGCTGATGGTTCTGCAATGGACATCAGTGAGATGTATTGCCAATAGAGTGGGTTTGACCAATGGTTTTGCATTCGGTATGACTCTTGCTGATAAGGATAGTTGTTTTCTTTGTGATATCGGGAAGACTTGGAAGATTTGTATGACTTCTCAAGGTGTTTCCGATAGCGATGGTCATGTTGATGGTTTTGTGATTAGGAATTTTGATATTGGGGAGACACGGTTTAGTGTATCACCGACATGCGATATAGTTGAACTTTTTGACTAAACATTTTTCCTATGTGGTGTGTTTTGAGCCAATGAGAGAAGTGGAATGTGAACCATTGGTAGTTGGAGTGTTGTGAATGTTCCTGTGTGGAAGATGAACAGATTGTGAGGAAAAATGTCTATGCTTTGAAATGGTTGATGATGGTGAACAGTTTGATAGAGTAGTGTTGTTTGATACTGAACACAGATTGATCTATGTGAATTCATTGTATGTTTTTTGAGAGCTATTCTGTACAAGATTGCCTAGTAAATGTTGTTGCTATAAAATTTGACATCGGAAAGTGAAGTTGATCTCTGTATGTAATTTTTCTTACTATAATACAAAGATACTTTTCTTGGTGTGGTGGGTTTTTCTCTCGTAAGGGTTTTCCCACGTAAATCTAGTGTCCAATTGTGTATGTGTTCATTTCTCTATTATGTTATTCTTTTCATGTGTATCTTATTGGACTGTAATTGAAAAAAATTAAATTCACCTTTGCATTCTTTCCTGAGATTTTTGCATTAGGAGTGTTTGTTATGCACCTAAGCTTTCCTTATAAACATCACATGACACATGAACACTAGGATTTTATTGTGGAAATCCCAAAATGGGAAAAACCACAATGAGGATTAGCTCACAATATATTATAACTGGTTATAATATAAATTTATAGAAGTTCTCACTACAGGTGGACTCACTGTCCAAGTGCACTCACTTCCCACAAAGAGAAAAAGATAGATGAGAGTTTTTGGCTCATGGGATAGATTGAACTATTACAATTACATATATCATATGCATGAATTATAGTTCCACTGAAGCTCAATAAACTAATTTTACACACTTCATCTGATTCTAATCTAACACTCTACTTTCCTCTACATTCAC
This sequence comes from Sequoia sempervirens, assembly GCA_007258455.2. Taxonomy (NCBI): domain Eukaryota; kingdom Viridiplantae; phylum Streptophyta; class Pinopsida; order Cupressales; family Cupressaceae; genus Sequoia; species Sequoia sempervirens. The sequence continues at coordinate 50,607,992 of VDFB02252616.1, forward strand.
ATCACTTACATGTCTCTCATTCATCAAAACACGAAAAGAGATCTAGCATATACATTTGCTTCAAGCACAACATCAATTAGGTCGGCCTAATTGGATGTAACATACAAAATAAACAATATATAACTTTTCAACTCAAAACCTTCCACACATGCCTCGTGTCAAGATTCAATCCTTAAAAAAATTTAAAATAGGTCATAATGGACCTATAATGGCTCCCACATAACTTTGCAACACTTATTTAACCTTTACATACCTTCACATCTATTAGATCAGCACCGCAAAAGAATTAATACAAAAATTCTTCAACTGTATACCCATATTCAGACATGTGTACCTCAAAACATCATTTCAACTAAAATTCATACTCTATTGACATTTTTTAATATCTCCTTAAAACTACAAAGTCAAAATCCTATCCATGAAGAAGCGTAGACTCTCCAACTCACATGTACTATATACGAAATGGTTGCAATTTGCTAGATCGAGCTTCTATTATACATAATTTTCAAACCAAAAGCCAAAACATGATGTAATTATGGAATTATATGCTTCTAGCATCTAAAAATATTTTTCTAAAACCACAGTAAAATGTTCATTCATGGAGCAATGCAAATCTAAAAATTGAATGCTTTGTTACACAAAATTATCACTTAGTCAATTTGCATCACAAATATTTTCACCAAATCAAATAATCTTGCAAAATTGTATTTCACAATCATCAAAATGAGAGTTAAAACCAACCACAATGATCTATACCATGATCTCCTCATCAATATACAATATTGACATCAATGACATGCAACACATAATAGTGTGCCTTGTGCCTATCCCACTTGCTCATGTTGCCAACAATTGCATCAATGTCATCTCCTCATTCTTTCAACAATTCAACTTTATGTATTCCATGCATGAAATGACCTTGGTGGTGGTTGTTGGGTAGCCATAATAGGATTTCTTTATTGATCTTGAGAATGTAGATGTCATATAGTTCATGGTCTTATCCTTGGCATAATTATAAGGGTTTGTACTATAATATATGGATGGGATTTTATTACAAATATTATGGTAGTTCCATAGGTCATATGCATTCTAGGTTAGCTCAAAAGAATCCTCTAAGTGATGAAAAACCAGTTAGTGTCAAAGAATCCACCTAGACTTGACCAAATGTGAGTTTGAGTTGAATAATGAGGGCTACATGATTGAATCCATTTGATTCCCACTAGGCATGCCATAAAATATTGAGAGTCCTAAAATATTATTTAGGACCATTGTGCCAAGAAAAATAAACATGGAAATCCTTATATTCATAGGATAAATCCTCCAAGTCAAGCTTTGACATTGAACAAACAAATTCTTATATATCCTAAGAAAAGATTAACTAAATTTGTATGGGGTTGTAAATGGAAAGATATTATTGAAATAAAATAATATATATAAAGGCTCAAACCAAAAATATATGGTCTTAGAATTAGAGTGTAGCCTTACAAATCACACTACAATAATCAATGAAACAAAAATTTATACTACGCATAACTATTAAATCTAAAACATTGACAAGAATCAAAATTTCTATGATAACATATTTGATTAATCTTTATGAGATGTATTAGATAGTACATACAATAAATATACTCAAGTTTGGAAATATATGAGAATATTAAGATTAATATCATATATCAAGTTCAAAATATTAATTGTGTATGTCCAAATATCTTATACTTTATTTATGCATCAAGCTCAAGATTTCAAATATAACAAACTAGATCTAGTCTATTATGAGGCATATAAGCCAATATTTATAACTAAAATTTTCTATCTAGAAAATAATATTTCCCCAAAATGAGAATTTTAAATTTCAAATCCTTGAGAGATTGATAGATCTATTAATTTGGCACCTTTAAGTTCCTCTCAAATGGTTAGCATTTACAATATAGACCAATGTTCTATTATCAATGAAGTATGTCATATAGTAACATAATTTTTAGATTTTGGTAGGTGAATTCCTCTTTTTGCACTACAAGGAACATAAGTAGGCTGGTTTTGGATGTTATATTGGTATCTATGCCAAAATTTAAACTTGAGATTTTCACAATTACTATCCAATTTGATATAGAGCTATAGAAAATGTTATGGATTCTATGGAGTTGTGGATGTGAAAATTTTGCTACCATGGGGCATCACCAAGGAGATATATAGTGGAATGACCACATGTAACATAGGACATGGGATTAATTTAGTATTAGAAAATTAGACTACTCATGCTACCGTAGAGTGATATTACCACTTTAGCTTTTAAAAACTCTAGAGATCATGGCATGTGGCATTAGTTATAACATAAATAATGAGAGAAAATATTGAGACAAGTGGGATTTACCAACATACATTATATTGTTGCACCAATGAATAAGGACTCCATAGATAACATGGACCAATGATGGGGCTTTATGATTGAATCTCCATTTACAGTAGAAAAAATCCTATGAACCATTATATTCCTTAGAACATCTATTGGTGCACACTTTTCCATAGTTATAACTTTTTCCTTGTTGTATAGAATGTAATAAACTTTAAAATTGGAGGACATGGATGATTCACCAATGTCATGGGGAATTATTTTTATATCAAAAATAAGGAAGAATGATATGTTTTCTATAATGAATAATTCACTAAAAGTACTTTTATAGAGTAGGCCACACACACTCCTAGAAAAATTCTATTGAATAGACCTTTAGGTTGTGGCTATAATCTAGGAGGAAATAATATATATGTAGCTTAGGAAAAAGTATCCCTTTTTCACCCTTAATTTGGGAATAATTAATAATAAAATGAGCTTAATTATCCCTTGATTTAGTGTTGTACTATGTTTTTCATATTCACATTAAGTTTAGGGCCCCTTTAAATTCAATGGACTTAATTGTGCCTTTTTTTTATGTTGTAAGGTGTATCTTTACACTTTCACATTAATATAGGGCTTTAGTAATTGATTGAAGTTAATTTTCCTTATTTTTCCCATTTAATTCAAATCCAAACCTAATTAAATGCAAAATTTGAGGGATAAAACCTGACATTTACAAATGCCATTACAAAAAACTAAACTTTGGAAGATGTGTGTCCTAGGTAACTGACCTAGGACCCATTTTCCATAGGGTGAATGGGTCCTCACTTAGTTCTAGGAACCTATTCTTACATAAGGTTTTACATTTCCCAATGTGTGTCCTCGGTAAGTGGTCTAGGACCCATTCGCCCTATGGAAAATGGGTCCTCACTTAGACATAAGACCCCCCTTTGAAATATGTTTTTGGTGGTATTTTAATGATTTCAAATATATAATTCAATGTTAGTTTGTGATATTTGAATTTTGAGAATTAATCTTAAGATATTTATAAATACAAGGTTGTTTCACTTAGTTTTTCCTATCAAATTTCAAGTCTTTAAGAATTCTAGAAAATTTATGACAAAGTGTGATCAAGAGAAATTCAACAATATTTTCAAGGCATTCAAGGGAAGATTTGAAGAAGATTATTGCATCAATCAAGATTCCATTATCATGTAAAATATTTCTTGCATCATGCATGTTTATTGAGCTCATATGTTGATGTAGTGTTCAAGACCAATCAAGCATATTCAAAGGCATTGTTTCACATCAATTTTCATGATCAAGATCTACATTCATTGAGGCCACTTCATGTAATTTTGCAGATTTGTAATCCAAGGTTTAAATTAGGGTTTGGTGATTTGTTACATATTGTTGTCCATTCATCATTCCTTTCATGATTTTATTCATTTCAAGGTTTAATGATGTAGGAGTATCTAAGTAGTCCAACTACAGTTTATGCAATGTGGAAACATAGAGTAGCACATGAACTGTTGGTGGAGGAAATGAAGAGCCTTTGACTCTAATTTAAATTTTGAAATTCATTTTCTTGTGGCTATGAATTTTAACCTTATTCCTAATGAAGGAGACAATTAACATTAAAAGGAGGCAAGGTGGTGAGAAAGAGGAGAGGTCTACCAAACATCTAAAAGGAAGCATCCAATTTAATGAGTTAAAAAAAAATATGTAAAAAAGGGAGATGTTGAGAAAAAGAAAGAGAGAAAATAAAAGACCATAGTGTGTGGCATGAATAGAAGATGAAAGGGGGTGATTGAAAGTTAAACAAAATTGAAACTTGTAAAGACAAGGCATACAAGAGGGGCTATGACAGGAAAAGTGGGAGAGAAGAGGACTCCGAATAGAAAATTAGAGGATAGAGGCTACACATGGGTAATTAGAAGAGGTTGTAACATACATGGTAGAGCCAATAAATATATTGAATTCAAAAAAAAATCAATAGTGAATACAAATTTTAGAGGGAGTTGTATAGGAATTAGAGGTTGCACTATTTTCATATCATGTTAAAACTTTAACAATAGAGGGAAAATAAGAGGGTAGAGCATAGGAGAGAAAAAGAGATAGCAGTTATGAATAATTAAGAATAAATTGAGAACACGTCACTTTTTGGGAAGATGTATAGAGTTGTAGGAAAAATTGGCATGGGGTCAAGCACAAAGGATTAGAATTTAGATAATACAAACAAAAGATTGTAAATTGGTCAAGGGGAGGCATTTGCAAGAGAGCCAAAAACTTAGAAATTTGCAACAGTATCATGTAAACAGATAAATTAAATAAATTGAAATTCATTTGTGGAGTTATTTTTAAATTCAATTTGTATACTTGTGCTAATTTTTTTTTGCATAAATTTAATTGTGAAAATTAGAAGTGAATTTATTTGTCAAATTAAGCGGTGTTCTATTGGTAGTTGTGATTGATAAATTCATGCAAAGTTTTGGAATTGAAGATTGAGTATTTGAGTTTGTTGTGAGAGTGAAGAGGGCCCTCTTGCATCATTTAATTACCAAAATGGGGTTTCATCAAGGCAAACCCCCATTCCTTAACAAACAACATTTTTCTCTCTTTGTTGTCTTTTTTATAGATTTTAGGTTGAAGATCAATTGGAGAGAAAAAATGAAGACAATTGTAAAGTTGTCAAAGTTTCAAGAAAATTTTTCAAATCACAAAAAATGATCTATAGGATTTATTTCTGGCTTTCTAACAGTGAAAAATTGGAATATAAGAGTGTAGACTAAGTAGAACAAAACCCAAAAAATAATTTTCCAAAACCCTAGCCAAGACCCATTTGCCATATGGCGAATGAGTCCTCGATGAGGTTTGAAAGGCAATGCTAGGTGACATGTACACAACATTTTACCCTTTCCAAATCTACCTTTTGATTGTTAGTTGGGTTATATTTGGTTAATATTTCTCATTTTCATTTTGCAACACATATTTTGAATGAAATAAGGAAAATGGGTGCATCATAGATTTTTCATTTTCATACCCATAAAATTTTCTTTTCATTTCCATATTAAATGAATATGAACACATGTTCTAGGAAGGACCATCCAAAGTGTATTATATATACCTTTGGTTAGTTTGATAAATGATGTAGTATAGGCTAACTACACTTGTTCCATGAGGATTTGAAGCATATTTAAGCCATTATGCATAAATCCCAGTAAGATCATTCAATGTAACTAAAACCAAAGAATCCATTAGAACTAACATATTAGGAAAAAAAGATTAATAAACATCTATTCTATCCATTGAAACTTATCCTATTGGGGGAGTGGTGTCGCATTGATCTAGAATGGTTATCCTTTCCCAATCCCTTGGATAATGAGCTTCTTTCGATCAATTCTATTCAAGAGAATCGATGAAACTAATGAAATTTGTGTTGCAAAACATGATGAAATCTATTTTAACATGATAAAAGCTAAGATTATTGATGTGAGTTTATGCAAAGCTATTCTAAGTGTATGTAGGATTTGAAAGATTAAAACCCTAATTTCCAAAATATGTTAAATGGATGCACCTAAGTTACCATGGAAGCCATTAATGGAAGCTGAGCTAAAAATGCATGTAAAATAACCTAAAATGCTTTAAAACATGAAATGTGAGTGCAAATGGATGTGATTTTCAATAGCATAAGTTTTCTCTAAACAAGTGGATCCCTATTCAATAGATGCAAGCTCTATTTATAGAATAGGAAAAATAAAACTAATGGTCAAGATTGAAAGAATCAATCAGCGGTCAGAATGGAAGGAAGATGGAGGCATGGATCATGGATTCCCATCAAGGGTTGAGGATGCAAGATGATATTTAATCAAGGCCTTACATTCATCCAAACAAACACACTTTCAAAAATTACACAAGAAGATTGTTGAAACTTTATTACAAGGAAGAATATTCCTTTTTTCAAATGAGTGAAGAGGAAAAGAATATTCCATGGGAATATTTCCTTTTGGAGGAAAATTAGCATTTAGTTAATTTAAACCAAATTTTAGTGTGCAAAAGGGAAGGAATATTCTATTGGAATATTCCCTTGCATGTGGGAGGATTAGATTTAATTAGTAATTTGACAATTAAAAAAAAGTTTCAATTATGAAAATTAGGAGAATTAGATGATATTCATTAAATAAAATGACTTAATGAAAAAGGGGATGTGATATGACATTTAATTAAATAAGAGGACTCAGGGTGTTAGATTAAATAATTTTTATTATTTAACTAAACAAGATGAAATGCTAGGGCCTTAGATTAAATAATGTTACTGTTATCTATATCTCTTGCTAGTTGAACATAGCTAAGGTTATTTCTGCTATTGATGCCTATTGTAGGAAGGATTCATCCTAGGACATGATCAAATTTTTTGATTAGGATTAGGTGTGTGATAAGTTGTTGATACAAACTTTAGTGACTCATTTACCTATGATCTAGCTTTATATTTTCACACTTAGGTTCTCACTTTACAACTTGTGATACTTTATTTCTATTTTTTTTGCGAAAGGTTGAGGATGATGATTGATTTATTATGGATGAAGGTTGTTGTGGGTGAAAACGAAATGGGAGGTATGGTTTTGCATTTTTCAAAATATTTCAATGTTTTTTAGTATTTTTAAAATGTTTTGAAGCTATTTTTTAGTCATTTTGAAAGTTTATGTGAATTTTGGTTTTCAATTATTTGAGGTTGTTTAGGGTTTTTCTAAGTTTTCCAATGTTTTTGTGTTTTCTGAGTTTTCCAAATTTTTTGGGGATTTTCTAATATTTCTAACCAAGAACCTAACCTAAAAGACTATCCTAGGGGCCTTGGGGGTTGATCAAAGATTAGCCTTGCCTACATTATACATGCAAAAGCCTCATAGTTCGACTAACCAGACTTATTGGTGATGATATATGAACACTCAATGGATTGTCAGTATATTATGATAGACTCCTAAAGGGTGTCTCGGGGACACATCAATGATGCCCTTTCCTACATTCAAGCTCAGAGACTTGTAATTTGACATGGTACTATTTTTTGATTTTCGATGTTTCAACCTTTTTAGGGAGTTTGATATGTTTTGGATGTTTTGGATTTTTACTTTTCAATTTTTGAATGTTTTTGGATTTTAGTTGTACAATATTTTTATGTTTTTGGATTTTCTAATTTTTGCAAGTGTTTTTGGATATTGATGATATTTTTTGAATTTTTTTGAGATTTTCGATGAGATTTCCAATAACCTTAAGATATACAAGAACTCGATCCGATCCATAATAGATTGTCCCCAACATGACACAACAGACTACTTCAATATAGGCAGGACAAACTGACCTTAGGAATATGCCAAGTAGTACTAAAGGGGATACGATACTTCACAATATCAAGCTATGATACAAACATGGATGGGTGATGGAAAAATAGGGTGAATGATGTGAAGGATGGATGTGATGCAAAGAGTGAGGATAAAGAGCCAAAGAATAGATGGAGGTGCTTTATTTATGCAAGGTACCTGTTTGCCATATTTTCACCAAGGTACTTGCCCAAAGTGCCACCAAAGTGGTTTTCACTAGAGGACAATTTTTTTCTTTACTGTTTTCAATCCTTTTTTTTTTTTTGTTTTTGTTCATTTTTTTATTCTTTTTATATTTTCAAGTTTACACCTTTCAATCCTAGACATAATTTTTTTTAAGATGTAGACTATTGATTAGTTCTAGCAAGGGTTCACCTTCAAGTGTTTATAGTTGATATGCTCTCGATCCATAGCTTATTGTGACAACAAATGGACCTAACCAATTGGACTCAAAATTTCCTTTACTATCCTGATTTGGAAGATTTTTTTTATTCTACTTGAGAACAAGATCTCCTACCTAGAAAGACCGACTCTTGATCTTCTTGTTATAACTTCATTTTAGTCAGTTTTGGTATGCTTACAAATGATTAAGGGCATCAAGATGACACTCATCCAATAATTCTATCTCATTCAGCCAAGATACTCTATATTCTTCATTAGCGATCAGGTTTTGTAGTGAAACTTGTAGTGACAAAAGCTCGACCTCAATAGGCAAGATGGCTTCTGATTCATAGACCAAGGAGAAGGGGGTTGCACCTATAGACATGAGGATACTGGTTTGATAGGTCTAGAGGGTGGGATTTAACTGCAAATGCTAGTCATGGTCGACTCCATTGACCTTTTTTTTAAGATCTTTAAAATGGTCTTATTTGTATTCTCTACTTGGCCATTTCCCTTAGGGTAATAAGGGGTAGAGAATAAATGTTGGATGTTAAATTATTGGAATAGCTCTTTCACATCCTGATTTTTGAAGGGTGTTCCATTATCAGAGTTTAGGACCTATCAAAAACCATAATGGTGGATAAGGTAATTCAGGATAAATTTGGAAATTTGCTTCCCAATTTGTAGGTCATAGGAATGGCTTCAACCCATTTGGTAAAGTACCCAGTGTTTGTTATGATGAACTTGTGGCAATTAGATGAGGTTGGAGTAATTTATTCTATGAGGTCAAGCCCCCACTACAAGAAAGTACAAGGTGTGACCATTGGTTGTAACTCCTATGCTAGAGCATGAATCAAATCTCCATGTTGTTGACACTGGACACACTTCTACACATATTAATGGGCTTCTCTTTCCATGGTTGGCTAGTAATACCTCATCCTCAATAGTTTCTTAGCTAAAGTTATACCACTAGAATGGGAAACACATATTCCATTGTGTACTTCTATTAAGGAGGTCAAGGCTTCCTCTTGGTTGATACAGTGTAGTAATGTCCCCTCGATGCTTCTGTGGTAAAGGGTGTCACCTAGAATCATGAATCAGGATACCTTTTTAACAAAGGTCTTCTTAAGATTGAAGGTGATATGATATGGGAGGGTTCCTTTAATAAGGTAGGTGAATATATCATGATACCACATGGAACCAGGACCAAAGATCACACACACACATTCAAATTCTAGGATTTCAAAGGCTGGAGTGAGAAGTTGTTCTACCAAGAATTCTTATTGAAGGACGTTGTGTGGCATGTCTAACCATGATCCAATTGTCATCATAACATTTGTTGCCTGATTGTTCATGCAAGGAATTTGTTCAAAAGTTATGTCTATGAAAAATTCCTTAATATTTCTCTACCCTCTTCTTGTAAGGAGTAAGCTTATCATCCTTATTTTGGTAGTCGTCATTGACTTTGTTGATAACTAGTTGTGAGTCCCCATAGACTTTCATCTCTTGTATCTTCCATTGAATAGTTATCCTTAGGCATGTTATTCGGGATTCATAATCAACAATATTGTTAGTACATAGAAATGATAGTCAGTATGACTTAGGAATGCAATCACCTTGAGGGGTGATAAAAAGAATACCTACCCCATATTTGTGTTGGTTGAACAATCCATCAAAGTACATTTTCCATTGATCTGCTATATTGACAAGGAATATTAGCTCATTAGGAAATTCAGATATCAAAGGGTTCCCTGCATAGATAGGTGCTTCTTCTAGTTGGTTTGAAATTACTTGTCCTTTGATTACCTTGTGCTCCATGTACTCTATGTAAAATTCAATCAAGATCATTACCTATTTGGCCATTCACCTAATGACTGCTGCTTTGGATAACAAGTAGTTCAAGGGATCGATCTTTGCAATAGCTTGATTTGATGCGACAACATGTAATGTTTGAATTTTAGTGAAGCGAAAACCACTTCTAAGCATGCTTTCTCAATGGATGAATAGTTCATTTCATAGCCCACCAATGTCCTATTGATGTAATAGATTGCTCTTTCCTTTTTATTTTCATCATGTTGTACTAAAAGAGAACCTAGTGTTGTTGATGTTGCTAAGATATATAGGATTGAAATGGTTTGTTTGGTATTGGTGGAATGCGCACTAGAGGTGTCAATAGGAAATCCTTGATATATTGGAAGGATTTATCACACTTCTCATCCCACTTGTAAGTTATTAATTTATGGAGAAGATGTGAGAAAGGGTGAATTTTGTCTGATAATTATGATGTGAACCTTTTGATGGACTGCAACCTTCCTTGTAACCCTCTCATTTTCTTCAATGTTTGTGGTGGTTATATGTATAAGATGGATTTTATTTTTTCTGAATCAATTTCTATCCCTCTCTATGATACAATGTAGCCAAGAAGCTTCCTTGATGTAACCTTGAAGACACACTTTTTTGGATTCAACTGTACCTTATACTCATCGAGTCTGTCGAAGATGGGTCCCAATACCTCTATGTGCTCACTCCTTTTCTTTTATTTTTCCAAAATAACATCCACATAGTCTTTGAATATTTTTTGGATCATGTCATGGAAGATGAGGGTTATTTCTCTTTGATAGGTCACTCTTGCATTCTTCAACCCAAATGGAAACATGTTCCAACAATATGCTCCCCATGGACAAGTGAATGTAGTTTTGTGTTGATCTATCTTAGTGATCATGATTTAATTATAGCTTGAAAAACCATCCATGAGTGATAGCATTTCATGTCAAGTTGTTAAATCCACAATGATGTCAATGTTAGGAAGAGGAAAATCATTCTTTGGGAATTTTTTGTTCAATTCTCTGAAATCTATGCATATTTTGATGCCCCTAGTGGGTTTGGAGACCGGTACCAAGTTGGAAACCCAATCAGGATAATCAATCAGTTGGATAAATCCAATGTCAAGAAGCTTTTGTAACTCAAGTTTCACCAAGAGTACAATTTGAGGGTGCTTCTTTAATTTTTGATTCACTGGTTTAGCCTTAGGATAGACTGCTAAGTGATGCACCACCACTTTTGGATCAAGGCCTATCATATCTATGTATGACCATGCAAAGTTGGCTCTCTGTTCTTTTAGGAATGCTACTAGATTCTTCTATTCTTCATCCAATAAGGATTTGGCATAGAAAGTGATATTTTCTTCCTCTTTAGTTCCCACATTCACTAGGGTAGCCTTTTCTACTAATACTATTGACTTTTTTGGGTGCATTGCACTAAGGGGGAGATTGAATCCCTCATCCTTGGGTACCTCAGAAAGGTATTCAGATTCAGATGTGTCCTTTATTTTTACTATTTTAGGATAAAAAAAGTACCACAGTGTTGTTTTCACTCAAAGATTTGCATGTTATTTGCATTTTTTCCATTTTGTGATTGAAGGATTCAATCATCTCCCTGTAGTATGCCCCTGTGTCTAGCTATATATCAAAACCAGCCTTGTGATTTTCCCATGGTAAGTTGTTGTAGAGTCCCATAAATTTTATGATTACTTCATCATTTTTAAATAAATCTAGAATCGATGGCCCTCATTAGTCCCAATCAATGATTTCTGGGTAAACTGGGCTTATTTTAATGGCTTGGTCATTTAGAGTGAAAGATGTTGTGGATATCCTGAAGAGAGAGTTATTCTCAAATGGGTCGACAAGATCAAGGGGGAAGTCATCTAGGGTAGTATGATGTGATGTTGGTAACCAAGAGGAAGCCTTAACCTGCTTTGTAGAAGTACCTTTTCTAGTAAGGGTAACCTTTCCAGTAGTAACTCCTAGGCCAAGATTCTTTGGTTGTTTCTCAGGAATGATGGGTTCTAGAAAACCATTATCATTTTCACCTAGTTTCTCATTCTTTTTATATCCCCTATCCCTTCATTAGTTGCAAGACTTTTTTGTCATCTTCCATGGGAAGAATGGGGATGGAATGGTCATCTTGATAGATTATTTTAGAGAAATCCTCCTCATTGACATATTCTTTATTCAAATTCCCAGACCACTTGGTGAAGGTAGTAGCTGCCATATTTATTGTTTCAGCTACTTTTTTGATAGGTGTGGGTTTCCCATGAGATTTGGGAGAAAGAGGTAGCTCCCCCAACACAAAATTATACTTTGTTAGTTTATAATTTCCACAACCATCATCTTGGATCACTAATTTGATCTCGGGAATGTTCTACACAATAGGTTTTTTTGTTTCTAAGGTAGATGCAAGGGATGATGGGTCAACAAATGAGGAGGATGGTGTAGGCACTTCATAATTTTTATGGATTCGGGGTATTTTGTAATACTTGGGCTCAAGGTTCTTGTAGTAGTAAAAAGGATTAGGATCTCCATGGATAGTAACTTATCTATCCTAAAAAGGAAACTTTACACATTGGTGATAGGTTGAAGCCATAGATTTTAGGGCATGGATCCATGGTTGACCAAGCAAGATGGTGTAGGGGAGATCAAGGTCTAACACTTGACAAGTAGTCTCTACAATGATGGGTCCCACTTGGATGGGTAGTGTGATGATTCCTTGCGATAACTACTTTTGATCATCATATGCTTTGATGGTTGTACTCTTTGCTTTCTTAATATCATCTTTTGAATAACCCAAGTTCTTGATTAGCTAAAGGGTGAAAATGTTCAAACCAACACCTCCATCTACTAATACTTTTTTAACCATGTTCTTATGAATAACAACCTCAAGGTGTAAAGCATGATTACAAAATGGTTGTGATAGTAGGTCTTGTTCTGAGAAGGTGAGAAGATGAGGGATAGTGATATGCCCTACCATAGGTTGAAACTATTCTATATCCATATCCTTAGGGATGGATGATGCAAATAAAGCCTTCTCTAAGATTTCTTAATGTGGGAGATATCCCTAATAGTTCCAAGATAGAGATCTATGTGGGGGTCTTCTTAAGCTAATATAGGAGGCTATATTTTAGGGTTTGATGTTGGAAAAGTAGGTTGTGCCCTATGTTCAGATGGAGCTCCTTGGATGGTGAATTTTCCACATCATGTGGTGACTCCACACTCCAAACTAGGCCCTTTGATGGTGACAATGATGATGAAACTATCACAAGAAGCAACTACATTGGAATAGACATGCTACACATTTGTGTAATCCTTAAATTTTCCATTGTTGTTACCTTTTTTGTGATCTAGCATAGGGTTCTTGTATATCTTGAGATCTTGGTTGTCGGCTGGTACCTCAACAGATATGTCTCCATTCTCAATAAGATCTTGGACAACATTTTTGAGCCTCATACAGTTCAATTTTTTATGTCCTTTGATTTTTTGAAAGTCACAAAGGTCCTTTTGATTGTACCATGGTAGTTTATCTTGTGGTTCCTAGTAGTTTTTGAAATTGGGAAGCGTTATCGAGTTTGACTCGACTAGTTTCTTCATGATGGTTTCAATAGGTTCCGACAACTTTGTGTTCTGACAACTTTGTGTAATTATGTTTCAGATAGTTGTTTTTATAGGGGGTTCGTTGTTGTTGCAATTCAGTGTTATTGATCTAATTTTTTGGTGGTGATGTAGCTTGTTGCACAATTGGTTGAGCATTAGCTATTTTATTGTTGTTTGTTCTAGGAGCATTGAGGACCACCTTAGCATCTACTATTCCATCATTTGTCACATTTTTGTTTTTAGCCCAAACACGAGGCTTGTCATTGGATTTGGTTGATGGGAAATTGTCCTTGTAGGTTTGGTTATTTCCCTATAAGATTAGAGCTCTCTTAATGTTAAGGGCTCTAGGGACAAGCTCATCATAAAAGGTAATGTACCATATCTTCAAGTGGAAGGATAGATCAGGATCAATATTTTCTATAATGATCCCAACTTGTTGTTCATCGAGAATGGGCCACTTGCTCTTGCTAGCCCTTTGCCTCCATTATTGAAATAAATTAGCAAAATATTCTCCTTTTTTTGTTTGAGAGTGTACAATTCATCTAGGCTCACATCCATGTTAAGACTAAAGGAGAAGTGTTCTATGAATCTATCAATATTTTTTGGAAGGTTTTGATACCTAGAGGCAGCTAAGAAAACCAATCGATGGCTAGGCCTATCAAGATTCATGGAAAGAGGCACATCAAATAGGACTCATTGTAGGTGACCTCCATACACATGACATTAAACTATTTGACATGTTCCATAGGACTTCCTCTCCCTTTGTATTTATCAAATTTGGGGACTTCCAAACTAGGAGGGAAAGGTACCATTGTGATGTTTTGATCGAATGGATAGGGACATAGGTTTTTTTGTGTATGGGGATTCTTCATTTTTCCCATCTGGATACACTACATTTATTTTGTTAATGCCTTAAGTTGTGATGCTACATCATCTTGTGGGTTTGGTGGAGGCACATATGTTGTGTATGGTGGGATGGTGGATGGATTGTATGTGGTATTTTGATATGATTGATTGTTGTATGGTGAATATGGTGGTGTAGGATATTGTGAAGGTGATGGTGGTGGAGGCATATATGTTCCTAATGTGTCTGTATTGATGATTTGATATTGAGGGTTATAGTAGGAACTTTTTTGTTGTTGTTGAGCATATTGTTGGGATAGTAAGGCTTGTTGTTGTTGTTGTGCCACTAGGGCTTGTTGTTGGGATTTTTGTTGTTGTTGTGTTGCTAAGGTTGCTTGATGGGCTTGATGTTGTTATTGTGATGCTAAGGTTGCTCGATGGGTTTGATGTTATTTTTGGGCCACCAAGGCTTCTTGTTGTTGTTGTGATGCTAAGGCTTCTTATTGTTGTTGTTGTGCTACTAGGGATGCTTGTTGAGCTTATTGTTGTTGGAAGGCTTACTAATAATCCTGTTGTGCTTGTTGTAAGGCTAAGGCATTTGCTTGCAATGTAGGATCAGTTGGTTGTTGGGACATTTGTGATTAGTATTGGGTGTTGATGTTTTGAGTGGGTGGTGAGTTGTTGATGAGAGGTTGGGGGTTCCCTTGGTTTAACATTCCTTGCAAGATGATGGATTGAGATGGAGTAATTCAATTTTGAGGTCCCGTTTGATTTTGCATGATGGGAGGGATGAAGGGGAAAGATGATGATGGTGTCATTAGATGTTGTGATGGAAATGGAATGTTTATCCCTTGCAATTGATCAAAAGGGTTCCCTTGACCAAAGAATATGGGTTTCCCTTTTTGTACTTGAGGTGGAACTAAGGTATTACCTTGGTTGATGGGGGTGGTGATCAAGGGGTTGGTTTGATTTGGGTTGATGATGGTTGTGATGGATTTGTTTTGTGAAACCAATCGTACGGATAAACTAATTGGGGGATTGGATAAAGATGTCCCTATTTGCATTAAGGGTTGAATTTTTGTGAGGGCGTTAACATGCCCTTGTTTATCCATACTACCTTGCGTGACATTGGGAAAACTTGTGGTACTTTTGGGGATGGATAAAGATGGGTGCCCTTGATATGTTGAATTTATTGTGGATTCATGAAGTGTAATTGGTTCATGTTGATGTAGGGGATGTTCAAGAATGGGAGGAGCACCAAATGTAGGTGTCCAAGTGGTGTTTTGAGAAGGATTGGTGTTTAGGGTACCCACAAGTGTGTTGCTTTCCAATGTAAGAGTATGGCCAAAGTCCTTAGCAAGATTAGCTATAAAACTAGAAGTTGATGTTTGAGTTAGCCCTAGTGATGGAGTTGATGGAAGTGTTGATGGATTCAAGCCTTGTGCCAAGGGTTGCACAAAAAAAGATGGGGAAATTGGAGCTACATTTTCTAAGGCTTTATGTTCTTGTTTATACTCCATGATTTCTTTCTTAGTAAGTCCAAACGGGTTGGTCATGGCATCATCTATCTCATATGGTCTTGATGGAGTCAAAGGTTTTTGTGATAGGGTATGTTCATGACTTCTTGGATCAAATTCTTGAGGATGGGGATCACTTGAGGTGAATGTGACTTTGGTTTTCTCTATGACTCTCTTGTGTTGTGATCTTGTATTTACCATAAATTTTAGGTCACCTATGGGAGAGCTTTGTTGAGATTTGTTATGTTTGAACTCTCTAGTTGACTCAAATCTTGGTACAAGGGACACTCTAAGTCATTTTGGAGCAATGGTGATAATGGGGAGTGATCTTTGCAAACACTTTGGGACAAAACTTTTAACTATAGGTTTGATTGTTTGATATTTGGATAAAGGATGTTAATGGATTTGTGAATTTTTAAGGTAAACTTGTGAACTTCAAGATAAACTAGTCCAAA
Organism: Sequoia sempervirens; assembly: GCA_007258455.2. Classification (NCBI taxonomy): domain Eukaryota; kingdom Viridiplantae; phylum Streptophyta; class Pinopsida; order Cupressales; family Cupressaceae; genus Sequoia; species Sequoia sempervirens. Next base: position 50,624,324 of record VDFB02252616.1, read on the forward strand.
AATGATAAGTAAACTAAGTGCATGGAAAAGGATTAATTTCACATATAAAGTAGTTAAGTTAGGGTTTGGGTTGATAGATGTCTAAGTCCAAAGTGTTAGTGTGTTCAAAAGTTTGGAAAGTTTGGTGAAGTGAAGGATAAAATATGATGAGGGATGGATGAAATGTTTGACCCAATGTTGACCTAGAGTGAACCTTTGTTATGCAACACCAAGGTAATGAGAAACATGCTATACCACTAAAGTAATCAAAACCTAAGGACTCAATGATTAAGGAGAAGTTCTTGTGAAATGTGTAGATCTAGTTCGTCTATGAAATAGCATAGAAAATGTCTCCTTATTGATCTATCTCGATTGTAGTGATTCCTTAAGATACCTCTCCAAATTTACTTGTACTATGATGTCTAAGTTTGAAATAGTGGAATGTAGACCTTCTCTTGGGGATTTTTATTTTGTGTGAGATCATTTAGGGAATCACAAGATCATGAAAAGTAGGATATTTATTGCCATGCAGAAGGTGGTAATATGGGCCTTCCAACCACAATATCAACATTTTCCTCTTTTTTGTCTAAGATGTTTGTTGAATTTGTCTAGTGGCTTGGTGTCTCCTTTGTTTCAAAAGTGAATATTCTCAAACTGCTAATTATTTCTATTTTCTATCCTTCAATTAGTTCAATTTTTTGTTGAATGATAATGGGCGTAACGTTTGGTTGTTCAACCGGATCGATCGGATGCCAAATGGTCATGTGGGGTTCAATTTGTCAATTTATCTTGCTTAAATGAGTTAATTTTTACCAAAAACACTTGTCTTTCGTAAGTTTCAAACTAAATTTCTATGTCAAAAACATCATCAATTTCACAAAGTCCATTATGTGAAAGTCATGAAGTTAAAACCATAGTTTCCTAGGTTAACTTTGGGAAGTATGGATTTAGATGAAAACCAAAATATTTAGAAGTCTCTAAGAATATAATTCTTAGGAAAAACATCAATATCAGGGATTTCTCAAAGGGTATCCATACATAGACCAAAGGGTTTGAAATTTTGAGAAAGATCGTTGATGTTTGTTTGTAATGCTTTCAAACCAAGTAAAGTATTAAATTGACTCTCAAGCATGAACAATCCTAGTTCAGGTGTATATGTCAAGGAAATGTACCTTCGTGACATGCCAAGCAAAGGAGTCCCTTCCCCATTTGTTGTATTGCCTCAACCAAAAATTGAACATGGTAAATAACTTCTAGGAGTGGTGCACCTCCCATGCACTACTTCAAAATAAACTTTAGAGGAAATGGTAAGCCACTACTAATAAGTTTTTTAATTCAAACTTTTGGGATAAACTGTTGCTAGGTGATTCACTCAATTATGAGGCTTCCAAGTCCTTAGAAACATCTAATGGTTTTTACGTATCATAGGGATACTTTGGGAGACATTCCTTGGTATAGGACAACCATAATCAGCTGCTTAATGACTTTAGTCACAACCAATTATTTATATAACAGACCAAAATGAAGGTACCACTTTGGGTTGTTCCCTCTGACAAGCTAGGAGGTAGGCTCTCTAAAGGTGACACATGTTTGAAGCTTAAAATGATTTTCATCACCCAAGATTTCCAAAAGGCACAAGGGGATAGGATAGGCACTTCCAAGAAGAAAAGTAGAACTTTGTTTTTCTCTTCACCCAAGATCGCACAAAGTGCAAGGGGAGAGGATACACACAAATAAGCATACACAATAAAATAAAAAAACATGTACATTTTAACCTTGACAAGAATAATGAATTCATTTTAAGCACCAAATGAAGTGCTTTTATTACCTTGTTCAATTTTAAACCAACAAGCATAATGATGTGAGGGTTCAATTTTAATCAATTTGAACATTCATTTTAAGCCTAAAATAAATCTAGTTTGGTTCTAAAATGTGAAATAAAGCATCATAAATGGGTTATAATTTCCCCATAAGTGTCAAAAAACTTTCTACAATTATAAAGTGAAATGATGATATGCTCCTTCAGTTCAAATTTTATTGCCCAAACCTGCAAAACTAGTTAGCCTCAAAAACAAAAATGAGAAGTTAGTGACATGTTAGCAATGAGATGAAATGAAAAAAATCAAACACATGTCAAAATTCAAGTTCAGTTTTGTTTACCAGTAAATAGCGATGCTAAAATCAATTGCATCATTATATTTCCATCAAATGTGTCTCTATATTGAAAGTTTGTCACTATATAAAAAAAGTAATTGTGTCACTTTATAGTAAACAATGTCGGAAATAGCATCACCAAATCAAATGGATTGCTAAATAAAAATTTATGGCATGATGAAAAATAAGTTTAGAATCACTATTTAAATGCTTGTTGACAAAATTTAATAGTGTGTCACCCAATCAATTATGCATCATTGAAATTGAACTGAAGTGCATCGTTGGTCTTGGATGCATCAATGAATCTTCAATAGCATCGTCAAATCTACAAACACAAGAAAAATGGAAATCTAAAGAGAAATTCATCAGATTGATTAGTTCAATCCCTCCTTCTATCACCAAAATGAGACTGATGTTGTAGTCTAGGTTAACTACACTTGATCCATGACTATTTGAAGCGTATTTAGGCCACTATGTGTCAATCCCAATAAGATCATTCAATGTAACTAAAACCGAAGAAGCCATTAAGACTAACACATTAAAAAATGAAAGTTTAATAAAATTCTATTCTAAGCCATTGAAACTTATCCTATTGGAGGAGTGGTGTCACATTGATGTGGAATGCTGACCCTTTCCCAATACCTTGGATAATGAGCTTGTTTTGATCAATTCTATTGAAGAGAATCCATGAAACTAATGAAATGTGTTGTAAAACATGATGAAAGCTACTTTAACATGATAAAAGCTAATATGATTGATGTGAGTGTATGCAAAGATATTCTAAGTGTATGCAAGATTTGAAAGATTAAAAGCCTAATTTCCAAAATATGCTATATGGATACACCTAAGTTACCATGGAAGTCATTAATGGAAGCTAAGCTAAAAATGCATCTAAAATAACCTAAAATGATTTTTAAACATGAAATGTGAGTGCAAATAGATGTGATTTTCAACAACAAAAGTTTTCTCTAAGAAGGTTGATCCCTATTCAATAGATGCAAGCTCTATTTATGGAATACAAAAAAATGAAACTAATAGTCAAGATTGAAAGAATCAATTAATGGTCAGAATGGAAGGAAGATCGAGGCATGGATCATGGATTTCCATCAAGGGTTGAGGATGCAAGATGATATTTAATCAAGGGCTTACATTCATCCAAACAAACACACTTTCAAAACTTGCACAAGAAGTTTGTTGAAAGTTTGTTACAAGGAATAATATTCCTTTTTTCAAAAGAGTGAAGAGTGAAAGAATATTCCATGGGAATATTCACTTTTTGAGCAAAATTAGCATTTAGTTAATTAAAACCAAATTTTAATGTGCAAAGGGGAAGGAATATTCTATGGGAATATTCTTTTTGGAGGAATTTACAAAGGAGGGATATTCTCAAGGAATATTCCCTTGCAAGTGGGAGGATTAGATTTAATTAGTAATTTGAAAATTAAAACAAAGTTTAAATTATGCAAATTAGGAGAATTAGATGATATTCATTAAATAAAATGATTTAATGAAAATGGGGATGTGATATAATATTTAATTAAATAGTGTTGGTGTAAATAAAGTCTTGTACCTAGTTAATTCATTACTAGTAGACTTATTTACACATGTTAAGTTTACTTAGGTCATAGGAAGGAATATTTCTGGAAGATGTTAGTTGCCATTAGTTGTTATCTTATCCTTGGAAAACTACTACATGTGAACCTAGGTAAGTGTGATTAGTTGTCTCATGTCATATGATTAAGACACTTGTCATAGTCCTATGACATTTTGCATCTCACCTTGGCTATATAACCAAGGGGTTTCTCTCATTTGTAATCAATCTAAATCATCTTATATCATTAACATTGAATACAGTTTATTCATGTCATATTCATCTCTCTCTTCTTGTGCTTTCCATTTGGTCTCAAGATCTTGGCATCCATAGCCAATTCTAACATGGTATCAGAGTGGGTTGGGTGCCATTGGAGAGTCTTTTTCTAAAGAGAGATCTCAAATTTGGGGGAGTTTCATTTTTGGCTTTTTGTTGCAGGTTCATATTGGAGCTTGTTGGTACAAATCTAAGCTCACCATTGCATCCAAAACATTTGAGAAAGTCGATCTTTCCTTTTGTTTCATCCAAATCAAATATACGAGGCCAAATCTATGAGGGTTTGAAGCTAAAGTGTGGTTGCCAGATCCAGAAGGTAGCTGCAATTTTGGAGCATTTTGGGTCAAATCCGACCCTACCATCATGTCCACAAGGGCCAAAAACCCTAAGATTGACTATCAAATCATCCAAATTGGAGCAGTTGTCCAATGAGGCAAAAACAAATTTCCCAGAGAGTCGTATGGTCCCCCAAGTTGTCATAAATTTTGGGGTACGATTTTTCTTTTCAAAAAATTATTTATTATTTCGGTTGGAATTTATTTGAAAATTTTTATATTCCACTGAATATTTAATTTTCAAAAAGTTTTAAAAATAAAATAAATAAAAAACTAGGGAATTTTTTTTTCTGCAAACAAATTTCCATAGAGTACCGCATTGCAGGGGTACATTGTACCCTAGTACTCGCAAGGTTCCGAATCTCCACCATCCACCATGTGGGCAAGCGCAGGTCCCATGCCCTCTTCACCGGCGGTACCCGTCTGCAGCAATTGACAATCAGATATATAAAAGCCGACTACTGCTATAAAAAATATGACTAGCCAATGAACAATTAGTGAAATCTAGCATTTATTCTAATAGAATCTAGAAGATTATGGAAAAGATTCTAGTTTGACCCAATGATGTTCATTTGAGCATCAATTTCATGCTCAGACTCAAGTGAATATTCCAAGTGGAGGAGAAAATATTCTTGTGATAGGCCAAGGGACATCAAATTTTATTGCTCAAATTGTTGACGTTAGCACCACATTAGCATGACATCAGCAGTCCCCTAAACACTTTTTCCCTCCTCTCCAATTGAGTTTTTTTATTTTGGAATTCAACCTTGGAGGCCCATATCTCAGTCATTTTGACTCCTTTTTTTGAGCATTTTTTTTTGTTTAGGCTATTTTTTTGTGCTCTTCGTAGTGGTGCAATTAGTTTTTGGTTTTGGTGCCTATTTTTTCTAGAATTTATAGATTCTCACAGGTGTTGTTGCATTGTCCTCATTTTGGGAACTTTCGGAGCTCATATCTTTCTCTGACAATAACATTTTTGGGTGCAATTTTTTTTTAAAGTGCATATTTTTCATGTACTTCTCAATGGTATGATCAGATTGATCTTATTTTGTACCAAAAACTATACTTGATTCTATGGCCAAATTTGGCATTTGCATGTACCAAGATCAAAGTCCACTTCACTATTTTTGGTAAGTTGCAATTGTAAATACACTAAATATAAAGTGCCAAATCAGATATTGCTTGGGGGGGTTTCTTGATTGAGTGATTTGGGGGGATAATCTTGTAGTGATTGTTTGCATTCTTTTGCTTGATTTGTGTTCTTGCAATGGGAAAATCTCAAATTGAACTCCTAACTCCACATAATTATGCTACATGGATAAAATCAGTATGGAACTATCTCATGATGAAAGGTCTAATAGGTCATCTAAAGGACACAATTCAAAACCTACTGATGCTAAAGAATTGGCAAGGTGGGAGATTGATCATGAGAAAACACTTGGATTCATATGTTCATTAGTCTCTTTTGATTTGCAATTTCATATTGAATCATGTAATACACCTAAAGAAGCATGGGAGACTTTTGAAAATTTGTATGGTTAAAAAGATAAGATTAGAGGTTATCAAATTGATAATGATTTGATGAATGTTGATCCTAAAAGTTTTGATGACATCCAAGACTACATCTCCAAAATCAACAAATTAAGAACACAATTGAAAGAATGCGGTATTGAAAAAGAGGATTTACAATTGATTTTGAATATGTTATCTAAGCTTGGTCTTGAGTATTCAGTATTTGTTTCTAGCTTTCATACACATTGACTTTCTATGGGAGCATCATATGTTGATCCTATCTTTGATGAATTTTCAAATCTCCTAATTCAAGAGGAAGCAAAGTTAATGAACATAGGTCTAATAAATTCTTCCAAGTCACAAGCATTGGTGGCTAATGAGTCTAAGGTATAGAAATAATCAGGGAATATTGATAAGAAGCAAAAGAAGAAAAAGAGCAAGCCACATAAAGAACCAGAATCTTCATCCTCAAAAGGAGAATCATTTAAGAAAGAGAGGCCTTTTTTGTGCATATTGCAAGAAGGATGGACATGAAGAACACTATTCTTATAAGAAGGATATTGATGAGTTGAAAAATCTTCTCAAAAATAATCACATTGATTTTCCTTCTAAAATGTCTAAATCTTCTTCTCCTTCTACTTCAAAACAATCTAAAAAGGACAAAGGTAAAGCTTCATCATCAAAATATAAAGGACAAGCTCTTTGTGCTCTTTCAGGTCCAGGATCAGGCAAATGGCTTCTAGATTCAGGAGCATCTCATCATATGGCATCTTCACAGACTATCTTCTCTTCATTTCAGCCTTGTACTATGTCTCCTATCTTGATGGGAAACAATACATACATGAGTGTAACAACGAAGGGATCTATTAGCTTTGGTGACAAAAATTTTGAGGATGTCTTGTGTGTTTCTCATTTGACAAACAATCTTCTTTCCATTTATCAGATTACACATGGTGGAGATGGGAGAACTGTGGAGTTCACACCTGATTTTTTCATCATTTGAGACTTAGAGACTCAAGAGATCATTGCTATTGGGGTGGTTGATCATTCATCTTAGTTGTATACCTTTACACAGTTTGCTTCTGATGGTGACATTATTCCTTCATTTGTTGATCACATACACCATGATTCAGAGGAGACATTTGGCTTCTTGAACTTGGGAGTTCTCACATCAGATCCATTTTGTGATCCATGCATTTCATCTCCTCCATCTACTGTTGTACCTGATGATGCTTGTGTTGCTACAGTTTTGGTTCCTTGTGATTCAGAGCAATAGGATATACATAGTCTTCTAGATATGGCTACTTTGGATGGCTTCTTGATAGGTATTTTAGACTTGTTTATGGTGTCCCATCTTTCAGATTTGGAGGACATCATTGATAGCATTCATCTTCTCTTTGATGAAGATGATCCTTCTTCATTTGTTGTGAGGGAACACCTTGACCCTCTTGTTCATTCTCTACATGATCATTCTTCATAGTTTGGTGTGAGTGTAGACTCTTTTGCACAGCATTTGGAGGAGGCTTCTTTGTCTTTAGAGGGGATATCTTTGTCTTTGGATTATGTTCTACATTAGTCTCTACTAGATGTTGGATTGTCCTCTTCAGCAGTGTGGCCTAGAATTCCTATTTGGAGTGTGTCAGCGTTCAGCATTGACATGGAGACACTTGACCATTCTTCAGAGACATCACACATCATCCATCATCCTAATATCCTACATACATACATGGTTTTGTTTCTTCCTAAGGGGAGGAACATTGTTCGGCGATATTGGATCATCTTTAGAATTCAATGTTGAGCTTCTACCATCATTATAGGAGACTCAACATTGAGGGGGGGCTGCCTTGTTTCTCTTCTACTTCTCTCTTATGGGGGGTTTTTTTCCTCACATGGGGTTTTTACCTTCTCATTCATCATTGAGAGAATTTCTTTCTTTGTATTTCATCTCTCTTTTGGGGAGAAGTTTTGTCCCATTGGGTTTTCTCCTTTTCTCCATTTGTTAGAGATTGCATTGCATATGTACATGGGTACCTCACATGGCCTGGTAGTTGGGACCCATCCTTGCATCTTTGTGTCATTTGCATAATAATCTACTACTCCCTAAGTTGCACTTAAGGGAGGGTGTTGGTGTAAATAAAGTCTTGTATCTAGTTAATTCATTACTAGGGGACTTATTTACACATGTTAAGTTTACTTAGGTCAGAGGAAGGAATCTTTCTAGAAGATGTTAGTTGCCATTAGTTGTTATCTTATCCTTTGACAACTACTACATGTGAACCTAGGTAAGTGTGATTAGTTGTCTCATTTCATATGATTAAGACACTTGTCATAATCCTATGGCATCTTGCATCTCACCTTGGCTCTATAACCAAGGGATTTATCTCATTTTTAATCAATGTAAATCATCTCATATCATTGACATTGAATATAGTTTATTCATGTCATATTCATCTCTCTCTTCTTGTGCTTTCCATTTGGTCTCAAGATCTTGGGATCCATAGCCCAATTCTAACAAATAGCTTAAGATTATTTAATTAAATAAGAGGACTTAGGGCCTTAGATTAAATAATTTACATATTATTTAACTAAACATGATGAAATGTTAGTGTGGGAGGGGTGAATTAACTTGATTAGTACAATTAGATTAATAGATGAAAATGGCATTGAATAACACAAAATCTGCAAAACTAAAACTATCTCACATCCATTAGCATAAGATAAATTTGAATCAAGGAAATAAAGTGGTATTCCTATGAGATAATCCAATATGTCTAATATTGCAAATAAAATGGAAAAGTAAACTAATTGAAGACATGAAACACACATTGAATACCTATCCTATAGTGGATTGGTGTCACTTGTGAGAAGTGACCCTTTCCTAATCCTTGACGAACTCAAATGATGAAGATTCCTTGAAGATGGAGTCAAGTCAACAAAATTAGCTCTCAATTGAAGAGAGTAACTTTGCATGAAGATTGTGGATGCTAAGATGAAGAATGAGCCTTCTATTTATAGAATCTCAAGTTGAAAGAGTGCCCAAAAGAGAGCAATGTGGGATAAATATTTAGCCAATAAGAATGAGCCACTTGTCACCTTGTGAGTGGATGGAGGATGTGCAAGTTTTGGTCAATGTGCCAATAAATGGGATTAGTTGGCCTTTTCAAATTCAAATTTGGCTTGTTGGAGGGAGAAAAAGAGACTTAAATGCTAAGTGGGGGACATGTAAGAGGGGATTTATTGCCATGTTGGAAGGGACAAGTCAACTTATTTTCAAATCCAAACTTGAGGGAATATTCTCCAAAGATGCCTTGTTGAGGGAAAATGAGGAATTTATAAATGAATTAAAATGCTTTATTTGTGCAAGTGGGAAAAGCTAGAGGATGTGATGGGTGATTAGATTAGATTAATTTAGTGAGGGATTAGGTGATTTGACCCATTTGACTTAGATTTAGGGATTTAAACTAAATCAAAGGGAGATAAACGGTGATTTCAGATTTAATTAAATAGAGGTTTGAATTATTTAATCAAAGAGGGATAATAATAGGCTTAAATTAAATAAAGTTAATTTATTCAATTTAAATGGATGACCTTAGAAGATTGAATTTAATCAAAAGATGGAATGTTAGGATTTGATTAAAAATTGATCTATTTAATCAAATGAGATAATGATTTAATTAAATAAAGTGAATCTATTTAATTAAAGGATGAAATGTTATATTTAATTAAATGAAGGTTATTCAATTAAAATGGTGAATTGAAATGCATGCATATTTTGTGTGTCTACATTTTTCCCCTCTTTGAAGCATGTACTTGTTGTGTTGGTTCAAAGAATAAACTTGCCATGATCAAAATTTAATTTTTTATTTATTTTCTCAGATGCCCCAGTGGAAAGTACACTAGTACATTGCCCCCTCGAGAGATCAAGTGAAAAGATTCGATTTGAGGGTCGATCTCACAATAAAGAGGTTCAAAATGGATGGTTATGATGATGATGCAAATGAGATGGTTTTAAGATGCTTAGAATAACCAATCTATATTATCTTAAAAAACTTAAATGATAATGCAATGCATGTGAGATGGATGATGCGATAATGTCTATATGATTATACAAATGTATGATGTTATGAGATTCTTAGACTAACAGATCTATATTATGATGATGAAAATGCATGTGAGATGATGTGCAAAATGTTGATGGTTTGTGGATGCAGGATGGATGCACTAATGATGATGATTAACTATTCATGATGTGATGTTAGTGCAAAAAAGAAGAAATTGGGTGATGACAAGAGGATTCAACAAGCCAACTTTATGAGAGATGATGGTGAGAAATGGATGATGATGAATGGATGATTTTCTTATCAAGAATTGGGATTTTGAAAAGGCCACTTACCTTATGTTTGATAACACGCATAATCACAATGCATCAAGGTATAAAGAACTAGGATGGCATTGCACTTAGTGTGATGGAATCTAACTTGATAAATAGATAGGAGTATTCTTGTTCACACTTGACATATGGAAAACTTGCTAGGATGCACTTTAGAAGTTTCAAACACCTTGGACCAAAACACGGAAAGGTATAACCTATCAATGCAATAGTCAACAAGTTTCCCAAAACACCCTCCATACATATCTAAAAAAGCAAGTATTCACCAAGTTATATTACAAGAACGTCCAACAAGCACAGTAGACAAAAGATAATGATCGTTGCCCCATTCCTATCTCTCTAAATCCATTTTTTTGGATATCATCGATAGGTTATTGGAATGAGCTCAAAGAGATAAATCAAAAGAAAAAGATAAAGTAAACAAACAAGCTGATGTTCTTCAATGCCACTAACCAAAAGGAAATGTGTTTTTAAGGATAAGAACTGAAACTATTGCCAAAAGATAATGCCCATTGTAGGAAGGATGCATCCTAGGACATGTTAGTGGATGGTGGCACATCATTTCATTTATCCAAAGTGTTCTTTCTGATAAATAATGCCCATTGTAGGAAGGATACATCCTAGGACATGATGTTATCAGATGATTGAAATGTGATTGATTGGATGATAGGCTATTGACACAAAGAGTTGACCAACTTGTTTACGTGTTTACTTAAACCTAAGACTTGATGTTTTGAGTTTTTGATTTTCATCTACTAGCATTGTTTCTAATTAATAGATTAGCCTTGCCTACGTTATACACATAGAGACCACATAGTTCAACTAACGACCTAACCGATTTACAGATGAAAATATACATGATGAAATGTCAATTTATTATGACAGACTCCTAAAGGACTAACCTAAGTGTCTCGAGGGATGATCAAAGATTAACCTTGCCTATGCTCAAGGCTCAAAGAATCGTAGTTCGACAAGAGGACTTTGTTTTTGACTTTTTGATTGAATTTTTGATCTATTTTTTGGATTTTGATTTGTTTTGAATGTTTTTAGATTTTGCAATTTTTTTTATGTTTTTGGATTTTTTGGATTTTTTTATTTCAAGAATATACACAAATCTGATCCTATAAGAACTGCCCCCAATGTGATGCAATAGACTACTCTGATAAAGGTAGGAAAAACTAACCTTGAGGATGGAACAAGTAGTACTAGGAGGGATTATAATATGAACACAGGACCAAGCTATGGTGTGGATGCGGGTGGATGAGTGATGGATGGAGATCTGAATGCGATGGATGATGGAAACACAATGGATGGATGATGCAAGACAAGTTGTAAAGATCTTGGTGGATGGAAAGTGCTTATTTACACAAGGTGCTTGTTTTCAAGTTTTTCACCAAGGTACTTGTCCAAAGTGCCACTAAAGTAGTTTTGACAAGAGGACAATTTTTTCTCTTTACTGTTTTTGATCTTTTTTTTATTTTTTTGGATTTTTTGCTTTTTTTTATTTTTTTGTTGTCACCAAGATGCCTATTTTCTAGGTTTTTGCCAAGGTAACCATTTCTTCAAGACATTTTTTGATTTTTTTAATTTTTTGGTTATATACCTTGAAAGATTAGGTATAAAACTTTTTGAGATGAGAGTTGTTCATGGGCTCTTGCAGAGGTTCCCCTTCGGGTGTTGATAACTGATATGCCCCTGACTTATAGCTTGCTATGATAACAAATGGTCCCAACCAGTTGGGTTCAAATTTTCCTTTGCTGTTTGGATTTGGGACGTTCTTCTAATTCTCCTTTAGTACCAGTTCTCCATCTTGGAATGTTCTGCTTCTGATTTTCTTGTTATAGCTCCTCTTGAGTCTATTATGATAGACTTGCAAATGATTTAAAGCATCTATATGTTGCTCATCTAGTAGCTACAACTCATTCAATCTTGATACTCAGTACTCTTCATCTATGATGAGGTTTTATAGTGATATTCTTAGTGACGAGAGTTCAATCTTAATGGGGAGTACTGCTTCTGATCCATATACCAAGGAGAAGGGGGTGGTTCCGATGGGTGTGTGGATGCTAATTTGGTAGGCCTAGAGGGAGGGATTGAGTTGTATATGCTAGTCATGACCTGTGTCATTGACTATTTTCTTGAGGATCTTTAAAATGGTTTTATTTGTGGCTTCTGCTTAGCCATTTCCATGGGGATAATATGGGGTGGATAAGTGATGTTGGATTTTGAATTTTTCACACAAGTCGCAAAGATCTTGATTCTTAAATGGTGTCCCATTATCTGAGATAATGGCTTGTGGGACACCATAGTGGCAAATGAGATAGTTTATGATGAACTTTGATATTTGCTTCCCAATTATATATGTCATGGGTATGGCTTCCACCCATTTGGTAAAGTACTTAGTTGTGGTTATGATGAACTTGTGGCCATTAGATGAAGTGGGAGTGATTTTTCCAATGAGATCGAGTCCCCCTGCAAAAAGGGCCATGGTGTGATGATGGGATGAAGTTCTTGAGCTAGAGCATGGATGAGGTCCCCATGCTGCTGACATTGTAGGAACCTTTTGATGTTTTCATGTGCTTCTCTTTCCATTGTAGGCCAATAATACCCCATCCTTATCAATTTCTTGGCTAGGTTCATTCCACTCGAGTGTGAACCACAGATGTCATTATGTACTTCAGTTAAAGTAGTCAATGCCTCCTCAACATTTAAACAACGTAATAAGGTTCCTTCTATGCTCCTACGATACAAGGTATCTCCTAGGATGACAAATCAATATGCCCTTTTGACAAAGGTTTGTTTTAAGGTTGAGGGTAAGTCAGTAGGTATGACACCCATTCGCAGGTAGGTATAGACATCATGGTATCAGGGATCATCGGGACCAATGGTTTCACACACAAATTCCAATTCTAGTACCTCGAATGTGGGTACAAGAAGCTGATCTACCAAGAATGCATATTTTGGGACATTATGAGGGATTTCCAGTAAGGATCCAATCATTTCCATGGCGTCTGCTACTCTGTTGTTGGCTCTGGGTATCTAATCAAATATGATCTTGATAAAGGATTCCTTGAGAGTCTCCACCAATTTCTTGTATGGAGTGAGCTTATCATCCTTAGTCTAGTACTCACTGTTCACTTGGTTTATTATCACCCGAGAATCTCCATATACTCTAAGGGCCATGATGTGCCACTGCACTACTATTTTGAGACCTATGGTTAAATCCTCATATTATAAAATGTTATTAGTGGAGGGGAATTCCAATTTATATGACCTTGGTATGTAGTCCCCTTATGGGGTGATAAAGGGGAATTCCAATTTATATGACCTTGGTATGTAGTCCCCTTGTGGGGTGATAAAGAAGACATCAACTCCTGATCCATGTTTCGTGTATGAGCCATCAAAGTAAAGTTTTCATTGGTCAACTATGTTGATATTGAAGATGGATTCATCTGGAAACTCTAAGATGAGAGGATTCTCTAAATAGATTGGTGCTTCTGCAAGTTGATCTACAATGACTTGGCCTTTAATTGCTTTCTGCTTCACATATTCAATGTCATACTCTGATAGTATCATGACCCATTTAGCCATCTTTCCCGTGAGAATTACTTTTGATAGTAAGTACTTTAGAGGGTCGATTTTGGTGATGAGTTTTATTTTGTGTGCCAACATGTAGTGTCTAATTTTTTGTGAAGAAAACACTACTGCTAAACATGCTTTCTCAATGAATGAGTAATTTAACTCAAGATTGACCATTGTCCTGCTGATATAATATATGGCCCTTTTTGTCCCATTTTCATCGTGTTGAGCTAGGAGAGCTCCAAGGGCTATTATTTTTGATGAAACATAGAGAATTAATGTCTTTCTCGGGATGGGTGGCATTAGGACTGGTGGTGTAAGTAGATATTCTTTGATCTTATTGAAGGCTTATGCACACTTGTTATCCCACTTGTATGCTACTCCCTTGTGAAGTAGGTGAGAGTATGGATTCTATTAATTTTCCAACTGTGCTATGAACCTTCAAATGGACTAAAGATTGCCTTGGAGACCACTTAATTGTTTCAATGTTTTTGCTGCCTCTATCTCAAGGATTTCTTTTACTTTTGTTGGATCTACCTCAATACCTCTCATTGAAACTATGTATCCTAGAAATTTTCTTGATTGTACATCAAAGATGCACTTCTTTGGATTTAATTGAGCCTGCATTCTTCCAGGCTGTCAAAAATGGCACTTAAGGTTGCTATGTGATCCTTCCTCTTTTTGGATTTGGCTAGTATTTCATCAACATAATCCTCAACAGTTTTATGGATCATGTCATGGAATATTAACGTCATGGCCCTTTGGTATGTTTCTCCTGCATTCTTCAAGCCAAATGGCATCATATTCTAGTAGTAAGTCCCCCATGGACAAGTGAAGGCCATTTTGTGTTGGTATTCTTTAGCAATCATTATCTAGTTATATCTTGAAAAACCATCCATTAAGGAAAGCATTTCATGTCTTGCCAACATATCTACGATCATTTCAATGTTGGGCAATGGGAATTCATTGTTTGTACATGAGTATGTGCAGGATCATCATGGAGAAAACATGCCCTTAAGTGGCAAAAAATTCAGAAAAATCAGTGTTAAGCAAGTTGACGTAAAATTTTGAATAAGTTATCTATATTATTTCAAAAATATGTAAGAATAGAATCTGTAGAAAATTGTATGTAGTTTCTAAACTACTAGGTTTATTTAAAAATAAATAAAATCTATTTGGTGAAAATTTGAAATTTCAATGTAGTAGTACTTAAATTTCAGGGAAAAAATAAGAAGTAGGTGTCTGTCTGACCACCCTAACCATAATAAAATGATAATATTTTTTTATAATGTTTTATATATAAGCAGAGGACTCATGTCCAGATGTGATGCATATTTTTTTGTAATTTCTTTCCAAGTAAATAATTAATTATGAATTTTTTATTACAACTTTTAAAAAATATAAAAACTCGTATGTCTAACCACCTTAAGTTGGTCAAAACTTCATGAAATTTATTTTTTATTTTTTAATCCTATAGTATGTGAAGCATAGAATGTGATGCATGTTTCGGATTCAAAAAATGTGATACTGTTTGAAAGTTATAGATGTTTTTCAATCAGCCTATCGATTAGGGCTTTAGTTGTAATTCTAATAGAAAATGAATAATAATTATTTATTAAATTCAAATTAAAGCATAATTTATATTGGTGGAAAGCTGAGAATCTCCTCTAAAAACCCTTTTCATTTCATCAATTTTGGGTAAAAAAAAAGTCATCAGCCACATACCCTACAAATACCCATAATATTGCCACTTTTTGGCCCCTCATGATCTTGAACATACCCACATGCTTTGTTTAAGTCCTTGAAATCTGTGCAAATTCCAATGCCCCCATCAGGTTTTGAGACAAGAACCAAGTTTGACACCCATTCTAGATAGTCTATTGGTCGAACGAATCTTGCATCCAATAGATTCTTTAGTTCCATTTTGACTAGCAGGGTGATCTGAGGGTGCATTTTCCTGAGCTTTTGTCTAACAGGCTTTGCTTCAGAGTATACTGCTAGGCGATGAACTATAATTTCTAGATCGAGCCCTAGCATGTCTACGTAGCTCCATGCAAAGTTTACATGTCTCTCTCTCAAGAAGGTTGCTAGGAGTTTTTGTTCTTCTAATAGTAATGACTCTACATAGAATGTGATGTGCTGGGTCTCCTCTATCCCTAGATTAACTGGATTGCACTTTTCTGCTAGGACTACTGATTTTTCCTGATGAAGGCCTCTAAAAGGAATATTGAATCCCCCATCCTCAAGATCCTCAAAGAGGTTTTCACCATTGGATGCATCCTTTCTTTTTACTTTTTTTGTGTCAGAGAGTGCCACAGTGTGGTTTTCACTCAAGGACTTAGATATTATTCTTAATTTCTCACTTTTGTGACTGAGGGATTCAATCACTTCCCCATAATAGGCCTATGTATCTAGCTCAGTGATGAATCTTACTTTGTGACCCCCACATGGAATATTATCCCGTTGTCCCATGAATTCTGAGAGCACCTCATCATTTTTGAATGTGTCAAGAATTGGTGGTCCTTGTTGGTCATAATCAATGAGTTGGGGGTAAACTAGGCAGATTTCATGATTTGCATGGTCTGACTCAAAGGATAAGGTGATAATCATGAGAAGGGTGGTGTCCTTGAAGAAATTAGGTGGTTGGTTATGGGATCCTCATCATCACTACTATTGTAGATGTTAGTTATGCCAAATGTGAAGTTGTCGATGACTCACCCTATAGATATAGGTAAGCAAAGTTTACCTGCGGATAGCTAAGGAGGATTATTGACCTTTCTAACTGGAGGACTTTGGCCACGTATGGTTATACTTGGAGGGGTACATCCAAGGCCAAGATTTCTCATTTGTGTCTTTGGAATGATAGGTATTATAATCCCATTGTTGTTTTTCCCAAGTCTTTGGTTTCTATCATAGCCCATTGCGAGCATCATTTGCAAAATATTGCTTATGTCATCCATTGGTAGATTGGTTGTTGGTCTATTATCTTGGTATAGGAGATGAGATGGGTCCTTTATGAATTCTTGGCTGAGATCTCCCCAACTTATGAAGTTGGGATATTCTTCAGGGGATGTTTGAGATGTGGAGGCTTCATTTGATTGTGGTAACTCTCCTACCACAAAAGCATTTTTGGGAATCATGTAGTTTCCATAACTATTATCTTGGATGATTACTTTGATATCAGAGATGGTGGGAATGGTAGGAGTGGTGGGTGTCTTTGTCATAGAAGTGGAAGTGAGAGTGGCTAGATCAATGTACAGTGTTGATGGGCCTTCATCATTTTTAGGCACTTGAGGGATTTTGCAGTACTTTTCCTCAAGGCTCTTGTAGTAGGAGAATGGTTCAGGATCTCCATGGATGGTGACCTCTTGTCCATCATATGTGAATTTGAAACATTGATGGAAAGTTTATTCTACCACTTGCATTGCATGGATCCATGGACATCCTAGGAGAATGTTATAAGGCAAGTCAAAGTCCAGGACCTGACAGGTGGTTTCCCTGATAGCTAGCCCTACTTGAATAGGGATTTTGATTGTTCCTTGGGACACTCTTTCCTGATCATCATATGCTCTGATTTTTAATGCCTTTTCCTTTGTCGATGGAATCCTCTGAGATTTTTAACTAATTAATGAGCTTGAGGGAACAAATATTCAATCCTACACCTCCATCCACCAAGACTCACTTGACTTTAATTCTCTGCACTAGGACCTCTAAATGGAGTGCATGGTTATGAGATGGTTGAGTGGGAAAGTCTTGGTTGGAGAACGTAAGGAGGTGTGGAGTGATGATGTTGCCGACCATAGCTTGGAATTGTTCTGCATCAAGATTTGCGGGGATGGTGGATGAAGTCAATGCTTCCTCAAGGATTTTCTTATGGGCGGATCAGATTTTTAATAACTCCATGATGGGGATTTGTGTTAATGTTCTTTTTAGCTGATCAAGGACATTGTAACCATTGGGAAGGGATCTTGAATTAGACATGAAAGTTCTGTTTGGTTGGGATGATCCTGCGATAGTAACTTTTCTACCTCTTGTGGTGACTCCACAATGGGTCTGAGCTCCTTTGATAGTGATTACTACATAGTGTTCATCTAGGGAAGTGATGACAGTTTCATACACATGATTGATTTTTTTGAAGGTGCCTTTCCCCTTATCAATGTTATTGCTCCCTTTATTGTTATGGTTAGGCATCAGATTCATGTATATTTTGAGGTTTTGGTTTCCTGTTGGCTATTCCACATTTATGATCCTTTGATCAATGAGGTCTTGGACTATGTTCTTTAACCTCATGAAATTATTAGTGGTGTGCCCTTTCATTTTGTGGAATTCACAGAGCTTATTTTCATTATACCAAGGAGATTTAACTTCTTGGTAGTTCTCATAGGTGGGAATCTTGATGAGGTTTTCATTTATCATTTTCTTCATGATGACTTTGAGTGGCTCCCAAAGAGTGGTGTACTTTCACTTGATGGAATTCTTGTTTTGTTGGGGCGGTCCCCTTTGATCATTGACGTTATTGATCACTTGATCTTGTTTGTTTGGTGTGTTGTGTTCGCATGGTGGTTATTTTGATGGTGGTTATGGATTTTTTGTTGTGGTGCAGGTGTGTTTTGTCGAGGGGTAGTAATGACAACTTTGGCATCAACAACACCATCATTTGTAATATTTTTGTTTCTTTCCCATTTGTTAGGTTTGTCATTATAATTTGTGGGTGGGTGATTATTTTGTTGTTCAGGATATGAAGTTGATCCTCTAGGTTGTGTCATAAGGGCTCGTTTGATGCTGAGCAACCTGGAAATCAACTAGTCATATGTGGTGATCCCTTGGACCTTGAGATGGAATTCCAAGAGGTCTTCAAGGTTGGATATGATAGTGCACACTTGTTGTTCCTTGGGCATGACCCATTTGCTCTGATTGGCCTTGGATTGCCATCGTTGTAGGAACGAAGCAAATGATTCATTCTTACCTTGTTTCAGAGCTGATAATTCCTCAAGACTGACATCCATGGCAATATTACATGTGTAGTTTTTAATGAATGCATCTATGAAATTTCTTGGAATGTTTTGATACCTATAGGTAGGTGAGAGAACCATTCCATGGCATGGCCAACCAAACTCCTAGGAAATAGTCGCATTAGATAGGTATCGTCATATGTAACTTCCATGTAATGAACCTAGAATTCCCTGATATGATCTCCAAGGTTTCCCATCCCATGATACTTATCAAATTTGGGGATCTCAAATCACTTCGGGAATGGTTTCATTACAAGGCTTCTATCGAACAGATAAGGGCACAAGTTGTTGGGTGTTTTCATGGTTCACCCTGATTGAAGGTCAAGCACTGGTTGCGAGAGCAACCTAATTTGTGTTGTCACATCATTCTACAGATTAGGGGGGATGAAAGTGTTCTGAGGTGGTCCGATGGGTGGTTTGGTTGGTATGTTGTTGGATGATGTTTGCATATTTTTTTGAGCGAAGTATGCTTTCAATTGTTGTTGTACCAATAACACTTGTTGTTGGTCCTATTATTGTTGTGCTATTAGCACCTATTGCTGAGCTTATTGTTGAGTTGCTAATTGGGCTACTTCTTACTATTCTTGATACTGTTTTAGCACTTGCTGATATGCTTGTTGTTACACTACGTGTTGTTGTGCAAGATACTGCACTTTTGCTTGTACTTGTGCTTGATATTGGGCTTTGGCTTAAGCGTGCACTTGAGCTTGGGCTTGGGTTTGAGCTTGAGCTTGTGCTTGTACCTGTGTAGCTTGTGCAGCTTGTGTGGCTTGAGCTGCTTGAGTAGCTTGTTGTTGTTGTTGCTACAATAAGGCTTGGACTTGTGTAGCCTACTATGCTTGTTGTGTGATTTGGGCAGCTTAAGTAGCTTGCTAAGTAGCTAATTGGGTAGCTTGTTGAGCAGCTAATTACACATCTTTTTGAGTGGATAATTGTGTGGCTTGTTGTTTTTGTACTTACAAGAATTCCTTTTGATAAGCAGCTTGTTGGGTGGCTTGCAATTCCATACTATATTGGCTTGATGTGTTAGAGCTTGGTGGTGGTGGAGGTGGTGGTGGATTCAGAATGGTGCTTGTTGTAGAGGTGAGAGGCGTCGTCGTGTTGGTGATTGGGGTTTGATTAGTAGATGGTGCGATCAATGTGGTTGGTCCTTGGGAGATCATGTTTTGAGATGTTAGGGGGCTGGTTGATGATGTGATAGTGGTGTTTTGCATTATTGGGATGGTTGTCATCTATTGTTGTGATGTCAATGATAAGTTTTGAGAGTTTGGCATGATGCTCTGGTTGATATTAGGGATGTTGGTTTGATTTTGATTGATATTTGGTAAAGGTGGAATCCCTAAGCCAAGTAGTGGTGTGGATGATGATGGTAATGGTGGAAGTGGTGCAAACGTGAGAGATGTGATCTCTTGAGAAAATGGTGTAGTTTCAAAAATTCCCCCTAGTTCGAACATATCACCCTCTCCTTACGAATTTATGGGGAGAGAAGTTTGGGTGGTTGTGTGGAATGATGATGATGGGATGTTTGGATCATGAAAGGTGATAGGGTCATATGTATGCAATGGTAGGGTTTGTCCCAAGATGGTGTTTATGTCCAAGTCCTGATTGTTTATGAGAGGATGTGTTTGCAATGCATTGAGAAATACACTTCCTTTGTTAACAATGGGTTGCGTTGGAGCAATGGATGATGTGATTTACATGATGTTTTTAGTGATGCTTTGAAATGAGGGGGTAGATTAAATGGGGATGGTAGATGAGATTGGAGGCATGACTCCAAAAGATGGTTCCACAATAGTGCTCACATCAAAATCAGAAGGGAGTTTAGCCCCTTGCTTTGTTAATTTGAGCATGTATAGTGAGGGATTGATTCTCATCATGATGTTGATAATCTTATGATTCTTTGGGTTTTGAATTATTTTAGTGATTTCCTCATGTGACATTCAAAAGGGATTATTGGTAAGATCCTCCGTTTGGACACCTTCCTCTTGATGGTCTTGCGAGAATGTAGGAAGGTTAACCGTGAGACTGCTAGACCTAATGGGATTATTTTGGGAGCAGTTTGACTTAAGTCACTCAAAGTATATGTTTCTTTGCTGGCTTCCATGTTCCTCTTGTGTTGTGATCTATTTTGCGCCATAAAATAGGGATCAATCTTCAAGAATGCAGAAGGTGAATTCTCTAATTCTTTGGATTGATATAACTTTAGGTACAAAAGAGAAATTTTAGGATGATTTAAGGATCAAAGAGTGGTAATGATATGGATGTAAGATGGATGTTTGATGGATGATTGGAACTCTTGAGAGAATCTTGAAGGGTATGTTAAACTTTAGGACTTGATTTGGGATTGATTTGTTTCAGATTCAGATTTTGGTGGACCCATAAAATTTAAGAGGTTGGATGTTGTCTTAGAGTTTAAATCATTCACAAGATGATAATTTTTCTAGGTGTGAGAAGAAGGATTCATCTAAACACTCCTATCTAAACAAGATGATATTGATAATGAACTCCTAAATCCCAAGATGTTGGATGTTATCAAGGGATGATTTTGTTCACAAGTTTTGATAATTTGATCAAATATGTGGAGAAGGATGCATCTACACACATTTAATCAAATGAGGTGATTTTGGATTGATTTCAAATGCTTTGCCCAAAGTTTATCATGAAATTTTTTTTCAAGGTTTTTGAAGAGTTGATGATGAGATGATTTTGGTTTTGATGTTTAAAGATGGATCAAGGTTTGATTTTGATCCTAGATTTACCTAAAATGAGACTTGCTTACTAGACCTCAGTTTTGAAAAACAAGCTTTTCTCTAAACAAGATGTTCAACTCCCTAAATATATTTGGGCTTTGACAGTAATAGAATGAGTACAAACCAGGATTGTTTCTTTAAGCTTTTCTATAAAAGTCAAAAAAGTAGTCTTTGATTGAATTCATATAGCGTTGAGAGATGCTTTTGATGGTCTTTTAGACTAAGGGCTTTTACCTTTGGTTTCTTGATCTTGATCTTGCATGAAATCATTGGAGAAACATGTGTGGGGTCTAATTGTTTTTAGTCTTTGCTTAATGGATTTTTTTTACCACAAACATTTCTTGATTAGGTTTTCAAACTAGATGTTCAATGTCTCAACTTCTTCTCATTTCACAAGGCATATTATGCGAAACTTTGATGAAATTAAGGCAAGGGCTACCTATTGTTTAACTTTAGTAGGAAAATTGAGATGTAAATCCAAGTGTTTAGAAACCTCTAAGGATAAAATCCCAAGGGTAAGCAATAACACATGAATTTGGTCAATTGTATTTGCCTCCTAAAGGGTTTGAAATTTTGATGATGATGTTAAGTGTTTGTTTCCAAGTTCTTACGAACAAGAAAAGTGTTTTGTAACCAAGAATAAGCACAATCCTATGGATGTGAAAGACAATATTTGTTGAGTCCCCACTTGGACAAGTCCAGCTATGCTTATCTTTAGTGAATGGTTAGATGCTTGACCCCACTAGCTCCCCTCCACAACACTCACTTATATGGGGTAGCCAAGCATAAACACCTATGAAACTCCCATGGCATGCTTTCCATTTCTACTAAAGACCATAAAAGTGTGGGGCGGCTATAGAATAACTATTTTTGTACCAAAAAATAGATAGGGATTTTGGCCTTTCTACAACAAGGGTTTTAGTTTGGACTTTCAGTTTGTAGGAGTTGACCCAATGTGGCAAGAGACCATTGTTTCCCTTCTTGTTAGATTCAACCATGAGATACTGGCGTTTATTCCAATACCCACATTTATATCCTAGTTGGAAATACTCTCGGGTTCAGAGTGTTACTAGTTGAGTCATTCCCTTGGGTGAGTACTTTTTCCCCAAGGTAGGCCCTCTAAGATAGACAAAAGCAAGTAAACATATTCATAGTTCGATCAACCTTCATTTATAAAAAAAGGGAGAACACATGCAATAGGTTTACTCACACTCACAAAGTGTTTTGTTCAATTTTTAAACCCAAAAATGAAGTGTGTAGGTGATTAATTTATCTCAACCTAAGATCACAAAAAAGGCCTTTTGATTCTCAAGATCACTATGAAGCACAAGAGAAGCGCATATGTCCTTTTCGATGATGTTATTTTAAGTAAGAAATCATGAAAACAAAGTAGTACATGTTCATTTTAACCTTTCAAAGCAATTGTGAGTTCTTTTTAAAGCACCAAAAGACAAATGAGAGTTGTTTTGTTCAATTGTTAACTTCAAACAAAATCTAGTCAATTTTCCTAAAGTTCATTTTAACCCCTTTGCAATGAAAATTAAAAGCCTTGGTAATGTTCATTTTAAAGCCCAAAAACAAATGAGTTAGTCTAAAATGGAAAATTAAAGCATACAATGAAATCTCCAAGCATTAAAAAATGCTTTATCAACTCCAATTTTAAATGCTTAAATTCCCTCCAAGATTCTTCGAAGATCACTTCTAGCAAGCTCCTTGTGCAAACGAAAATCCCTCATTTTTACTTGTCCTTTACACCATTGTTTTCCTTCGTTTTCTTTTCTCTTTCCTTTCGCTTTCTTTTGTTTTCCTTTGTTTTCCTATAAATAGCACAAAGTTATTACCAATAAGAAATATTATTTTTAAGGAATCAATGATAACAACATAATGCATACAATTTTCAAACCAATAAAAATCCTAAACTTGTCAAAAAAACTATAAAAATGATCCTATGAGAGAGAAAGATCTGCATCTATCCTTTGTTTAAGAATCTTAGCCAACAATAAAGCTTGCTTGGATCTCACACACCCTCAAGTCATAAAACCTCCTAAATTATTCATTTGGTAATGCAACAAACAAACAGATATTGAATTGTCTTATTAAATACAAATTTGTACTCAAATCACATTAGTATGGCCTATCAATTCTCCAAATAGATGTTTCAACAGTCTAGTGAATTCTCTATCAAGATTTGTAAGAGGTCCACCATGATAAAAAACCTTCTTTTGCTTTTTCCGTAAAAAGAAACTTTACTTCATTTTCCCTATAAGTAGTGAATCTATCATTTTCTTGATATTTTAAACCTTGATGCAAAATCATTCACACAGTTTGTTTCTTTTCATTAAAAAGCTTATTCATTACTAAAATGAAAGGGTTTGTTGGCCCATGCTGACAAGTATATGTACCAAACCATTTTGTTACTTTGACTCTATCTCTTATATGATTTTGCAACTTAAACATATATGGAAACTTTAAGAAAGATTTAATCAAATCTAATCTTAATAAATTTTAAAGAGGCACCATTAGCATGTGTCATTGATAGATATCAACATGTTTCTAGTTTTTTATTCTTCAAAACCAATGACTACCTACTGCAACTAATCTCTTTTTCTCATTTAATGCTTGCCACAAATAGAACCTGTACTAAATCTGCCTCTCCACAATTTTGAAAAATGACTTTTCCTACTAACTTTTATAAACTTCTTAGCAACAATGGAGAGGGTACATTGACTTTTTTATAGAATGCCTAAGGGAGATGTTTTCTTTGGGGGATATGTGCAGAATACATTTATTGAAAAGGTTTACAAATCTTCGAATTCAATGCTCTTGGTAAGTGTGATACTAAATTCTACAACTCGCGCTAGCCTCCTCCCTACATGCAAAATGTACACTCATTAAATCGACGCATAGAGAGGTGAGAATCATTCTACCTGTGTGGACTCTAATATGATCCAACATGGAGAGATTTATACAACTAGCATGGAGAGACTGATGGCTGCCTGTAGTGATTTTGTAGACTTGGGATAGAACCTAGATGTCTATCTAAGCATTGAAAAATAACTATATTAAGCACAAGATGTTTAAATGTACCAAAATAACTTTTAGACAAAAGGCAGGACAATGGCATGTCGATCTCAACAATGTATACAAATCAGAGTAGAAAATTTGTGCATCAATTTCATAAAGAATATGTGATCATTATTTATGGATCAAACAGTTTTCGATAATTATCTGTAATTATAGATCATTATGACACCCAAAGACAACCAAAGATAACTCACGAAATCATAGACAAGGCATGGATCAAATAGTTTGATAATAGATCAAGTAGCTTTTCTAACAATTGAAAATAACTCATGGAATCATGGACAAGGCGTGGATCATTTATTAGAAAAAGCCATAATGAATAACACAAAATCTACAAAACTAAAACTATCTCACATCCATTAGCATAAGATAAATTTGAATCAAGAAAATAAAATGGTATTCCTATGAGACAATCCAATGTCTAATATTGCAAATAAAATAGAAAAGTAAACTAATTGAAGACATGAAACACACATTTAATACCTATCCCATAGTGGATTGGTGTTACTTGTGAGAAGTGACCATTTCCTAATCCTTGACAAACTCAAATGATGAAGATGCCTTGAAGATGGAGTCAAGTCAACAAAATTAGCTCTCAATTGAAGAGAGTAACTTTGCATGAAGATTGTGGATGCTAAGATGAAGAATGAGCCTTCTATTTATAGAATCTCAAGTTGAAAGAGTGCCCAAAAGAGAGCAATGTGGGATAAAGATTTAGCCAATAAGAATGAGCCACTTGTTACCTTGTGAGTGGATGGAGGATGTGCAAGTTTTGGTCAATGTGCCAATAAATGGGATTAGTTGGCCTTTTCAAATTCAAATTTGGCTTGTTGGAGGGAGAAAAAGAGACTTAAATGCTAAGTGGGGGACATGTAAGAGGGGAGTTATTGCCATGTTGGAAGGACAAGTCAACTTCTTTTCAAGTTCAAACTTCAGGGAATATTCTCCAAAGATGCCTTGTTGAGGGAAAATGAGGAATTTATAAATGAATTAAAATGCTTTATTTGTGCAAGTGGGAAAAGCTAGAGGATGTGATGGCTGATTAGATTAGATTAATCAGGGTTAGATTAATTTAGTGAGGGATTAGGTGATTTGGCCCATTTGACTTAGATTTAGGGATTTAAACTAAATCAAAGGGAGCTAAACGTTGATTTCAGATTTAATTAAATAAAGGCTTGATCTATTTAATCAAAGAGGGATAATGATAGTCTTAAATTAAATAAAGTTAATTTATTCAATTTAAATGGATGACTTTAGGAGATTGAATTTAATCAAAAGATGGAATGTTAGGATTTGATTAAAAATTGATCTATTTAATCAAATGAGATAATGATTTAATTAAATAAAATGAATCTATTTAATTAAAGGATGAAATGTTATATTTAATTAAATGAAGGTTATTCAATTAAAATGGTGAATTGAAATGCGTGCATGCATATTTTGTGTGTCTACATTTTCCCCTCTTTGAAGTAATGTCACGAAACTCTAGTTTTCATCATCTTCAAATTCCTCGCGATTTAGCTGCTATAGGTGCCCAAAAATAAAGATTTAGTTAAAAAATTATTTTAGTGTCTAGTTTGGGCAAAAATTGTAAACCACTATTGTGGGATCACCTTGGTGTGATCTTGTTTGATGTATAAAACAATATTTGGTTCCTATAGAAAATGTTACCTTGATGTGTGTATTCATGTAAAAAAAATGGTTTAGTGGTATGAAACACCCTTAGGATATTTTTATGCAAATGTTGGTATAAAACATCCTTAACCTTGGATCAAGATATAATGTTGATTCAACAAGAATGAGAAAGAGATAAGTGTTGGCAATGAATGATAATAAGTTGATCATTTATTACACTAAGATCTAATGCAAGCATATTTTTGGTGCCCATGGAGTTAGATGCAATTTGTGATCAATAAATAACTTTTCCTGACATGAATGTTGATTTATAAATGTTTGATTCCAACTAATGATTGATATGAAGTGATTCATGTTAGAGTAATAAGTTATTATGCTTAATTAATTATATCATACTAGTTAATTAATTAAGTCACTTATTACTTTAGTTACTTAAGCTAAACTTAGGCACACTAATAATTGATTAATTATTAAGTGTGCACACTAAGGATTCATTTAGGGTTTCCCTTTTAGGGTTTCTTGATCTCCTTTATAAGGATTGTTCTCTTTGTAATAATTGATTCTCAATAATGCATTTTTACTTTGAGGTTTACAGAACATCTTCTTTGGTTCTGCATGTCTTTTGCACGTGACAGGTGATTGCATGCAAGTGATCTTGGCTTCTAACATGGTATCAGAGCTCCATACCTGTAGCTGCCTGTTCGTGATCTGAAGATATGGCCTTTCAATGAGTTTCTAATGCAAGGGTTTCCACAGGCATTTTTTTGCAAGATCTGGGGGTAACTAATTTTTTGAGACATTTTGGGCTCAAACGAACACCGCCATCATGTTCGCAATGGCCAAAAACCCTAAGAATGCCTGTCATTTCATCGATTTTGGTGTAGTTGATCCGAGAGGCAAAAAAAAAATTCTGTGGGCTGTACGGCCTCCCTAGCACACAGATCGAGGCTTGAAAATCGAGAAAAATGAAAAAAAAAAAAAAATTTCAAAATTCGAGCCACCACTGCCAGTGTTAAATGATCCTGCCGCCCAATGGCCACCATACGACCACCGCTGCCCAACTCCACAGCCCATCTGCCGCCTCTGTCCCGCCCCCGCGGGCCCTATGCGCTCCGCCCCAGTCACATGGAGGACCGGGGGCCTCCCCCCCAGCCCCCACAGGCACTTTTGTGCCTACCGGTGGTCATATGTGTGACCAGGAGCCCACGTTTAGCCTCTGCCAGTAGCGGAATATTTCGTCAGGCCAGAGAATATTCTCTGGGGATTCGCCGAGAGTTTCTAGAATATTCTGGTAAAGTTCTGTAGATTTCGTCGCCGAAATTTTTTTCCGGCAAAGTGGGGCATTTTTTTCCCCGACAGCCTCCAGGCCATCAATTTTATGCTCATGAACCACTAACGTTAGCATGATGTCAGCATCCGTACGACGCTCTTTTGCCCCCTCCTAACCTCAGTTTGCTCTAAAGGAGCAGTTTTTTTCTTTTTGGCATAACTTGGGCATACGGTATCAAAATTGGGCAAACGAGATATCACCTAAAAGCTGGTTTCGAGCACTTTCATGTGGTGTAGTTTATTTTATAGTATTTTCCTGTTTTACTGCATTTATTGCTGTTTGAAGTTAGATGTTTATATTATGCTTCTAAGCTCATAACTTTTTGCCACGATGTCCAATTTTTGCCTCGTTTGAGGCGTTGGAAAGGTATTGAGGAGCTCTATGTTGTTTTCCATGCATTTTTCTGTATTTTTCCCAGGTTGATCGCTTAGTCCAGATTTGGCCCGATGGGTTGTTTAGAGATTACTTGGATGTTTTGGTAGTTGGGAGGGTGCATCTTGCATTTTTGCACTTCATTTTCAGTAATACATCATTCAATAATTGCTTGCTACTTCATAGATTCCAGGGTTGTTCCCGTTTGGATTTTTCGAGAGTTTCGTGGCATCGGGTCTACTGTTGCATTATTATGATTCCGATATGGTTTCTTGTAGACAAAAATATCTTTCCTTGCTTGCCGGATTGCGGTTCCAGTGTTACTCTACAGAGTTCTTCCAGTGCTTCTTTGTAGCATGCCATCTCATTGTAGGGGGGTTTTGTCCCACTGGGTTTTTCCTTCTCTACCTCATTCTTGCATTTGTAAATGGGTACCTGATCAGTCCTAGTTGTCGGGACCCATCTTTGCTTTCATGCATCTTATTCTAGTGTTTTAGCTTATTCCTAAGTTCATCTTAAGGGCGGGTGTTAGAGTAATAAGTTATTGTGCTTAATTAATTATATCATACTAGTTAATTAATTAAGTCACTTATTCCTTTAGTTACTTAAGCTAAACTTAGGCACATTAATAATTGATTAATTATTAAGTGTGCACACTAGGGTTTCATTTAGGGTTTCCATTTTAGGGTTTCTTGATCTCCTTCATAAGGATTGATCTCTTTGTAATAATTGATTCTCAATAATGCATTTTTACTTTGAGGTTTACATAACATCTTCTTTGGTTCTACATGTCTTTTGCATGTGACAGGTGATTGCATGCAGGTAATCTTGATCTTGGCTTCTAACAATTCATGTGAGATGATAATATCTTGTGTGAACTCTCTTGTTAGTAAATTTTAATGAAATTTTCTTAAGATGGTGTCTTCAAATACACAACTCTAGACATAGAATTTAAACTTTTTGATTTGCAACATGATAGGTAGTAGGACCATATCCAAATATTTCAATCTGAGAAAACAAAAAATTGGATTTTAAAAATTGGGGGAAAGATCATACCAATAATCTAATTTAGGAGCGGCTATTATGTCTACAATCTAGTACAAGAAAGAGAGTGTTGAGGATTGAGTTAAAACTATTTTAAATTAGAAGATTTTATATAGGAAATTGACTTTCAAATTTGTGATCATTGAAGCACCAAAGTAATTAAATTATGTACTAAAATTTTACATCATAAAAAACTATAGAAAATTACATAAAACTTTACAAAATTTTAAAATAAAAAATATAAACTTTTCTCATTAGTAATCACAAAAAGTCTCTTCTTTCTAGTTCTATACATTCTTATTTGCATTGTATCCTTTGTAACTTTATCTACAACTCTTGTTGTTTTGCACTATTATGCAATTGTGTTCTTCCTCTTCATGATGCAAATTAGTTCAACTAGTGTAGTGTATTTCTTCAAAACTGGAAAGTGAAATATTTAAAAATACCTTGTTTTTACAAATTAATCTCACTAAATGAACATAGTTCAAAATGAACTAAAATAAAGAAAGGCGTCCACACTCAAATAAACATTCAAGAAACTACAACAAGGCCTTTTTGTCAATTATATGGATAGTCAAATGAGACAACTTGCAAGAGGTAAAATATCATTAACATAGTATCAAACATGTTTTTCCCTTATTCCATTTATTCTATTTTTTCCCAATCTTTTTTTCCTCTCTACATTGTCTCTAACTACTTATCAAAAGACATTGAATCTCCTATAACATCTATAGTGACACATGATTTTATCTATAATTTTGTTTAAAATATTAAAAAATTTGAGAAGGGACCTTTTTTGGTTGAAGGATTTATATATCAATCAAACCAAATCATTTATCTACCCAATAAAAAAACACAAGCCTTTGACTAAACTTCTTAAATCAAAAGCCAAATATTCAAGAGCCAACTTAATTTGCACATAACAACTATTTAGCTCAAATAACTGTTACACACTTCAACCTATGACAACATCAGAATGTACATTTGACTGTATTTATTAATCAATTAAAAATTAAAAAACATCTGAATTTTTATTAATTAATTAATTAGCTGATAGGCTTTTATTGTGGACTTGCCAGTCCACAAGCCATCGGGATACCTGTCTCACACTCCTGAAACTGCTGTCTCACGCTGTCATGCTGGTAAACCGTTTTCAGGTCATCGTCAATGAGTAGAAGCAACAACTGGCAATTCTACGAGCTTTAAAATGTTGATATCTGAATGCCTACTTTTCATTTATTGTGAGTTGATTGAAGTAACGGTTGTAGAGAGATTCATTAATTCGTCAGTTTTAACTTGCATTCACATGCCTCTAAGTTGATTGAAGCAACGGCTGTAGGAGATGTCTTCAAATCAAATGAATGATGTCTTTAGATTCGATTGCATCCAGATTTGATTGCATTGATTGTCACCGCCCTTAATCACCGCCCATAGTGCACAATAATACATTGGACTCCTAACGTCAATTTAAGCCGCGACCTCTTCTTCTGGTGCTTAAACTGTTGCTTGCTCTGATGCTTGCTGTTTCCAATTTAGTGGTGGAAGATGAGAGAAAAATTCGAGTCCGAAGAAAACCTGTTGATGATGTTTTGGAAGAGTGTCAGCGGACCTTTGAATTGATAAGGGCTTATGGCTTCCATGAAGAGGAGGACAAGGAGGGGGATGAGGGAGAAGAAGACAGCGTCTCTCAAGGCACTGGCCAAGCCGAGCCAATTCAAGTGCGTAATCTGAAAGAGTCCAGGCATGTTCAATTTCCTCTCAATTTTGCTATGCTTTGCCATGCTGTTAGGGTTTGTGATAAGAGTTATTATGTGAAATGGAGTCAATTTGCGTTGGTTTTTTCGCTTGGCATGTTGGACAAAAGATTTTATTTGAAATGGAACTGATTAGGGTTACTTTGCAGGGTAGGGATTGAGTTTATTGTACGGATTAGGATGATTAGGATGATTTCTGTTCTTTTTTAAACAAGGGAGTCAGGCCTTCAGTGTGTGGACTCTGAAAGAGACCAGAGATGTTTAATTTTCTGCCAATTTTGTTATGCTTTGACACGCTTTTAATCAGTTTGAGATAGTTTCTTATGTGAAAAGGAACCAACCTGGGTAAATTTGAAATGGAGACGATTAGGGTTATTTTGAAGTATATGTTGTAGTTTTGAGTTTATTGTATGGATCCTGTAATTTTAAAGTTCTTTTGAGTCTTGATTAATGGTGTATTGTTGGGAGGTAGTCAAATTTGTGTCACTGTAAAACATTTGTAGTCAGGTACGAGAAAGGTTTGGAGAGCGCGGAGCGAAAAACTGTTTAGTTTTTTAAACAAAATGTAACGAAACTCAGACCATAAAACTACATGTGTTGTTTCACAAGAGTAAAGGATTTGATTTTTTCTTAGGGCGTGAATTTCCAGTCACTTTTGAAATGCATCTTATGTTAAGATTTAGCATCTGTGCATGTGTCAAATTTTTCGATTTGCGATTTGCCTCGGTCTACCTGAGAACTATATTGAATCGAGGCTCTAATATTGTTGGTGTTGGCCATCGGTGGAATTGACAAAACATTCTGGGGGTACATCAGAGGGTGCCTGTGAATGTATTTGCATTCTCCCTGAGAACTAAAGTACCAGCCATGGTAACTGCATTGTAGGTCACCATCTTCATCAATTCTTCCTTCAGAGAGAGGTGCCCTTCTGTGAGGGCAGCTGTCATCAAAGACTCTATTCCTGCTCTCTTATCCCTCCAATGAACAATGTCAAACTCCAACACCCTGAATGCATGAGGCACCCTCTTATCTAGATCGTATTCTGGTGCAGCAGGGTACCATTGCTGGAACCAATTGAACTTGTTCTCATCTCCACTTGCAATGGCAAGGGGAGTCAATTTCTTTCCCCTGTTCTTACATCTTCAGCTTCTAAAATTATTCACCTATTCTGGGGATGTGGGTGTCCTGTCGAGCAATAAACCGTACCCAACTGAGCTCTGAGATGTGGTTGTGTTCCAGCTTCTTGCTTTGAGATTATCTGTCGATTTTGTGGATGTGGGATAAAATTTGTGAACACTGTATCTGGTAATCGTGAAATGTTGTCGTATATCTTGCTGTCCTCCAGAGTATATATTATTTACCATCATAGGATTGCAGAGATTGTATTCACAAAATTGTCCATTGAATGTTTAAGGATACATTGTAGCTATAAATTTTACATTTATGTGAGAGAAACAAGGATACAAGGGTGTGTCTCGCTAGCTGTTACTACTTCTTATGTGTCATTTGTAAGTAAAGAGGAATGAAGAGAATGAATTCTGTCATATTGTCTGCTCAGTGCCAATCCTTTGATTTAATTTTGTTTAATTGTCTCCACACTTTAAATATGGCATTTCATCTGTTGGATATGTGTTGTACACTTTATATGTTTTACACTTCATACCATACAGTTCTTTTTTTGGTCTAAGGTTTTATGACCATTGTATTGTAATACTGCTATAGTGGTTTCCCATAGTGATGTGCCTAATACGTATGAATCATTGTACACGGATCAGGGTTAAGCACAAGCAAGAAATATCTCATTTTATTGTGAATGGTTTGAGTTAATATAGTATGTGAGTGTTGTTTATGCTGGGATTTTCCCGAGAGGGTTTCCAGGATATTGTGTTATGTTGCGAGTGTGCCATTGATTTTTTAACTATTACATGTAAGATTATGTTAGCACTGTTTTTCCTGTACTGGTTTGCTGCTTCTAAAATGCAAGTGCTAAAATTTAATGTGGGTAATTGCTATTTGATGTGAGCAGAGCAGCATTTTATACATTTATGTGATATGGTTGTTTACTTTTTTGACAGGGGGGCAGTTATGGGGTCATGTAGAGGGTTAGCTGATCAATATTTTCTGTATCATTATTAATTTGGGGGAAGTAATGTTATTGAGAATACAATGGTTGGAGCAGGACAGTTGCCAGAAAGAACTAAATTGATGGTTTAGTTCCATTCAAGCAGCTTTTTTTTTTTTTAATTCTTTGAGGGTACCAAGACAAGTTTAATTGAGCTGCAACCGACCAAGTTTTGACAGTGAAAAAAGCAAATCGATAGTTTTGAAATGAAAAATTTTAAATTTTTGAATTCGATGTTGGCATTAAGCAAACAGACTTTTGTTTTTTCTTGATTTGAAAATATAATGCATTAGGATTGCATAATTATCTTGTTTGAAATTGAAAAAGTCTGAAGAGAAATATATAATTCTAAACAAAAGAATGAGTGTAGAAAAGCATTTGTGAAGAAGAATAGAAAGTATCATCAACAAAATGAAATGATATATGTGCAGATATAGTAGATATAAATTTGTAGTAAATATATGAAAACAAAATGAAATGATATATGTGCAGATATAGTAGATATAAATTTGTAGTAAATATATGAAATCATTTTGACTATGATCAGCTTCATTGTTTTTCGATATGGGTTCTTCATTTTCACTTTGAATTGTATGAAGTAACTCCTTCAATTGCAACTTTTCCTTGTTTTTGTTTTGTCATTTGTTACAGTACTTTAGTCCAACTGGCCTTTAAATGTGTATGTATTCTTCAATCTGATGATGTCTACCCATAAATCGCGGATAATTCACCCCACAGATGACAATTTGGACAAACTCAACATATTTAAGGCACATAGGAACAATTTGTTTTCAAAGTATGCAATAAATTGCTAACTACTTTTTTTATGGATGCATTATTAGTTTAAAGTTATTTGTTGCAGTCAATAAATGGGATTTAGTGTTGTTTTTTTAAATATATTATCTGCTATTTTTATTGCTTGCTGATATTGACTGAAATTGGGGAAAATAGGAATTGAAATATAGATATGATTTCTCAATATCCAAAATCCTTTAATTACCCCTATTTTATAGTTAAGAATGTTAAATTTAAATATAAATTTGTAATTTTTTTTAATTGTTCTTTTCAAATAAAATATATATAAAATTGTAATATATTAAATCTCACAAGTATTTCGCATAATTTAATTTAACAATGAGCTTAAGGCATAAATTGTTTGTCAATACCATGTTTTGGTCCTACAATAAAATATTTTCAGAGTTGTACATAACTCTTACCTTTTTAAAATTTGTACTACTTTCACTTCAAATTGATTAAAGGGAGATTGCACACATAAACATATTATGCTTTAAAATCAATTGAATTGATTTGTTCAAGAATTGACAAGATTTATACTTACAAAGGAGAAAAAGCAAACTTGGGATTCAGCCAGATTTCATCACTAGCCTTTTGAGAAGAACCCTAATAGTTTCATGTGGAATTCATTACCCCTATTTTATAGTTAAGAATGTTAAATTTAAATATAAATTTGTAATTTTTTTTAATTGCTTTTTTCAAATAAAATATATATAAAATTGTAATATATTAAATCTCACAAGTATTTTGCATAATTTAATTTAACAATGAGCTTAAGGCATAAATTGTTTGTCAACACCATGTTTTGGTCATACAATAAAATATTTTCAGAGTTGTACATAACTCTTACCTTTTTAAAATTCGTACAACTTTCACTTCAAATTGATAAAAGGGAGATTGCACACAAACATATTATGCTTTAAAATCAATTGAATTGATTTGTTCAAGAATTGACAAGATTTATACTTACAAAGGAGAAAACGCAAACTTGGGATTCACCCAGATTTCATCACTAGCCTTTTGAGAACAACCCTAATAGTTTCATGTGGAATTCAAATCTTTATTCATTTATATATAATTTCTTGCATAAAACAATTTCAATGTTTAATGTCAACAATTCCAATATATAAAATTCAATGTTCATGTGACCAACAATAGTTGTATTGACATCATTGTAAGGAATTTTGCCAAACAATTTCCTTTTTTATTCATGTGTTATGCCTACACATTATCATTAATAGAGAAAAAATACTAAAACTAATCAATTTAATATGTAGAATATCAATTTAATATGTATCTTCCACAAGTGGATAATTGATGATGATGAAAACTCTCACTCAATTTTGTTTTGTTATATTTATATATCTAGTTAAATATTTCTAAATTATGAATTTCGCATCTAATGATATTGTGTTTCACTGCATAAAAATTCGAAGACTTAAAATGAGGACCTTCAAAAAGACAGTGAAGCTTTTATGTTACTTTGACTAAGGCAAACTCAATACCAATTGTTCAAAGTAGTCTAATCAACATTGTTTTTCATTGTATAACAATTCTATGGCTTGAAAAGAGGAGCTTCAAAAAGACAAAGAGATGCTCTTATGTAACTTTGATAATACAAATCCATATAAATTGTTCAAAGGGATCTCTTATTTCGAAAAAAAAAAAACAAATCCAACAAAATTATGTACCTACTTATATTATACAATGCATATGTGTATATAAATATAATTTTATATAATCAATTATGAATTGTTTTACAATTCTTTTTTTTTTTTGACCTTTAATTTCCTATCAGCGTCTCTCTTGAACCTCCTATAGGTGCAAGTGCTAGTAAATATAGTCGATGCATTTTGATGTCTAAATGGACAGTACGGCAACCTACAATTTATTATCGAGCACTGGGAGGAACGGTACCTGCAGTATTCACTGAATACTTGGAACCCGAGAGTTCATTGACATCTGGAATATGGATCGTCTTATCCACAGCTTCAATGTGAACAAGCGGAATTGGAGCGTGTCCTTCCAATATCTGTAACACCTGTTTCATGTCAGGCCTGCACTCTGGTTGAGGATGGGAACACACAACTCCTAATTTAAGGACCCTCTCTATCTCTTCACTGTTATATTCTCCCCCAAGCTTTGCATCCACCACCTCCATTAACCTCCCCTCCAAGTATAGCTGCCTCACCCACTCCACCAAGATTTGTTTATCGGTTTCGGCAGATTCATCGACAGGCCGTCTTCCAGAAGCAACCTCCACCAACACTATACCGAAGCTGAATACGTCTGTGCTTACAGTGGCTTTTCCTGTGCGTATGATTTCCGGTGCCATGTAGCCCAAGGTCCCTGCAATGCCACTTGTTGGGGGTTTCTGAGCGTGGTCATGCAAACGGGCAAGACCAAAATCTCCCAACTTTGCATTAAACTGTGAATCAAGCAAAATGTTTTGAGACTTCAAGTCTCTATGCACAACTACCCATTCCCATTCTTGGTGGAGATACAACAAGCCAGCAGCCACTCCCTTGAGAATGTTATACCTCGTCGACCATCCAAGAACTGTATCTGGGTTGCCGAATATGAATCGATTCAGGCTTCCGTTTGGCATGTAATCATAAACAACAAAGAGCTGACTCTTTTCCCGACACCATCCTTGAAGCCGAACAAGATTTCTGTGTTGCAGATGCCCCAAGCTCGAGATTTCGGCAACAAAATCCTTCATTCCTTGGTGGAGATCTCTGGTTAAATATTTTACGGCAACTTCAAGTCCTGTGCTGGGCAGAACTCCCCTGTATACCCTCCCAAATCCTCCCCTACCCAACAATCTCTCGTCACTGAAGCCATGTGTGGCGGTTCTCAATTCCTGATAGGGAATCCTGTGGGGCCAGAATTCCACCTCCCATTCTTCCACGACATCTCTCTGCTTCCTCTTTATCGGCCAGTAGTAATATGCAACCAGACTAGCCATAACGACTAAAACAAGTGAACCTAAGGGAACACCAACTATAATTCCTACGGATACCTTCCTAGAATTCTTGCCTATGAAGGAAGGATGGAGTAGATCTAGAGTTGGTGCCATGCCGTCCGTGCTGAAACTCCAAGCCAGAATATAATGATCTTCAACAGCATCACGTCCTGTAGCTGCAGAAAATCCCACATACATTTCCTCCTGGAAGATCTCTGCAAGGTCAATATTTGGCATAGAAATCAGCGGCTGCAGGGGCCTCGCCATACCGGCTAAGGAAATGGTAACAATGAGATTGTGTTGGTGGCCATCGTAATCAATCCATGCTTGAATTTTCTGCCCACTTGCCATTTTCAATTCCTTAAATTGCTCTCCACTCTGATAACCTGCAGTCGTCGACATTGAAGAATCGATGGTATTGAGATCGACTCCGACATGGTTTTTATCGATGTCATTATTCCAGCGGTTGAGATGTGTATCAAATTCGACTGCAAATAAATGGTTATCTATTTTTTCCATCACTGGACTTATTTAACAGACCAAGATAGCCAATTTCAGATGCGCCAACAGCGGATCTGTAAGGGTATATCAGGAAAGTCAGTCCATGTCCGGGGTTATTGGTTTTAGGCACTATGTAGAAGACGAATGTGGTGGTAAACGATGAAACAGAATTATTAGTCTTCAAATGCAGAGCATCCTCATACAGAGCGCGCCCCACCGCATTCATCGACTGATTGGTTAGCCTCAGCACATTCGACTCGATTGAAGCGCCCTGCAGCAAAATTAAACCGCTTTCGTTGAATTCGTTAAAGAGAAAAGAAGTCGGGAGCTCGGCATTGGACCCAACACAGAAGAAGATAAGGCAGGCAAATGCTAAAAGCGCTATGGCACTGGACAACCGCTTATTTCTCATTTGGAACAGAACTTCTAGTCTCTAATTATGCAAATGAAGCTTACAAACCACACACTTCTTTCTCTTTTTATCTTCATCTTCTTTTGTTTTTCCGCGTGGATGTTCATTCAATTCATTAGAAGGTGCAGTCTGTGCATTGCGAGGACCGCTACGTGAAGAGACAAAACTGCCCGAGTCAAAATATCTAAGTACATCATTACAAAATTAGCTGGACTTAGAGCAGATGTCACGGCAAAACAGTTTGCCATCTGTCGACTGATAATTATGTGTGGAAATATATGGACTAATTCCCAGACATAAGTCTCAGTGTGGACGAGGACAAGACGTTTTTCCCTTTGATATCGGGCATTGTATCGACACGAGTCACGAGGTACAGCGTGGGACTGCGAGTCTTGATAAGTAGGAGGTATTTTCCACAGCGTGTCAAATTATGATATTGCTATCAGGATTCAACCGTGTAGTACAGCGTGGGACTGCGAGTCTTGTTCATAATTAATATGTCTTGTATGAGGTAGGGATTACTTGATTTACTCTTGTTGTGCAATGAACATGACTTTTTTGGTCAACAAAACCAGTTTAGGTGGGTTGCTAAGAGTAAATTCAATTTTTAAGTCGTTTTTACAAAGAGATATTTGATTTTTGTTGATGAGATATTTTAACTCGTTTTTACAAAGAGACATTTGATTTTTGTTGATAAGATATTATCTCATCAATAAAAATCAAATGACTCTTTATAAAAACGACTTCAATTGGATTTACTCTTAGGTATCTCATCAACAAAAATCAAATGTCTCTATGTAAAAATGACTTCAATTAGATTTACTCTTAGCAACCTAAATCAAATGTTTCTTTGTAAAAACGACTTCAATTTGATTTACTCTTAGCAACCTACCTTACAACAAAAATCAAATGTATCTTTGTAAAAATGACTTCAATTGGATTTACTCTTAGCAACCTACCTACATTTATTTGAACCAGTTTTGTTGACCTAAAAAAGTCAAGTTCCTTGCACATCACGACTAAATCAAGATCCCCACCTCATACAAAACATATTAAATATTGTAATGGCGAGCGGGAAAGGGAGCCAAAGGGGTTTTTTGATTTCTGGTGATGGTGAAGGAGATGAATTTGTAGAAGAGGATTATAATGGCTTCTGGTTGTGGGTGGTTTGGAGACGTTGGTTGGCTGAGGTGGGTCTGTGTGTTTGGCAAACCCCTGTGGTGGAGCTTGTTGCTTTGGACGATTATGTGCTTTGGTCTCCAACGTTAGGACCATTTCTATGGCTTGCAGTGCCTGGCTAGGCTGGGGTGTCGTTCTCTAGTGGCTTGAATTGCCTTGTTTTCTTTTCACTATTGGAGGCTTTGTAATGGTTGGGTTTGAGGTTCACGGGTTGCATGGCTCCTTGTTCCTCTGGCGCTAGTGTTGGTGAGGCCTCTAAGCTTGGGCCTTTGTTTCGTTCCTCGGTGGGGGCTCGGATCGGCTCCCCTATTGCTGAATGGTGTGAGGTCTCTGGCCTCCGTGTGGACGTTGGGGGTGTCGACTGGGGCCTATCGACTCTTTGGTCCTTTGTTGTGCGAGTAGCAGCTTCTCTTCTTGCCTATTGTTTGAACATTATAGTCGTTGAAGCCACTGTTGTGGGTGGTTGTGATGTTTGGCTGGATGCACGGGTTGTGTCCTTGTTTGCCCTCTACTAGGGTGGGGTGGCGGGTGTGACTGTGAGAATGGTGGGCTTGGTTAAGACGTGGGTGTCTCTACAGCTTTGTTGTGTGCTTGGGAGAAGGGGGTGGTTGGTCGAGCCTCTCCCATGGCTATGTTTGTGGGCTCTTCAGGTGCAGGTGCTGCTTTTGTTGAGGCTATGGATTTTTTGATTGGAGGGTCATTTTTGTCATGTGACTTGATGGGTACTTGTCTGAGTGCTCTATTGCCCCTTCGATGGTTGTGGGATCCCTCCTCTGTTTTGGAATGGTGGGATTTATGCTTATGGAAGGTTTCCAAGTTGATGGAAATGGTGGTGGTGGTTTTTTTGCTGAGAAATGAGAAGAGGCTTTGTCCCCTGGTTTACAGGTGGCTCATTGTGTTGGAGGTGTTCCAGCCTTTGTTGAAGTTGTTGGTCATATGGTGTTTTGGGTTGATTATGGTGTGGGTTGGGAGGATATTCTTGTCCTTCCTTTTATTTCTTCCACCCGGATGCCTTGGGAGGACTTGTGGCCCTGTTCTACTGGCATTCCTTCTTACTACCTATTTCTACGATCACGATGTTCTATTGAGGTGAATTTTGCTCCTGTTGAGGTGGAGTTGGTGATGTAGCCCTGGTGGGAGGTGTTCCTCTCCTTTGTTGGTTCCTATTAAGGTGGATCGTGTTTGCTTTGGAGGGAGTTTATGTTGGTAGGCTTAGTCTGTACTTCTTCCTCTCTTATAGAGGGGAGCCCCATCCTATTGAGGTGGTTCTGGGGTTGGTGTCGGGGTGGTCGAAGCTTCTGGAAGCTTGTTCCTCTCTTGTGTTGGATGATTCTTACCTCTTTGTGGATGAGAGCATGTGTGACTCTAGTTTTCCTTCGTGTGGAAGATCTGTTGCAGGTCTACTGTTACAAATAGTATGTGGCCTTCTGAGTGGAAGGTACATGTTATTGTACTACTGCTACAGGGTGAAAGTCTTATGTGCTTGGTTGCTCCTGGGTTAGTGTCAGGAAGGGGTTGTAAGCTTGTTTATGGCTTGGACTACTTTGGGTCCTTGGTTTCTACTGTGCTTCTCGTTTAATGGCCCGTAGGGCCTTGTTCTTTGGGGACCGCACCCTTGTGTTTCTATAGTATTTTCTATTGTTGATGGCCTGTAGGGCCTTGTTCTAAGGGTTCACTCCCTTGTTTTGTTGATGGCCTATTGGGCCTTGGTTCTATTGGCCTGTAGGGACCTGTTCTAAAGGGTCGACACCCTTATTTGTCATTTTTAATTTCAAAAACATATTAAATATTGTTATAATAATGAGATTTGCATGTATCAAAAGTTAGAATTATGTTTTAGAGGTTAGTCAATGAAAGGAAATGTCAAATTATAATTAAAGCTCTATCTATGATATTTTGTAATCATTACAATTGAGTATAAATGTGTATCAACTTTAAGTAATATATGGAACTTTTTTTACAAAGTATATTATGTGTAATATAATTAGAGAGTTATTAAAATATATAATGTATTTTCTTATATTATATATTTCCAAGCAAAGCAATTCTTTGGTTGAGACATTACAACTTCTAACAAATAAATTTTATATAATTGAAGTTTGTGTTTAGATGTGTAACATAAATGAGATGCAATAAGTAATTTTGAGCCATTGACAATGAACTTTGTTGTAAATGGTAATTTGGAATAACAAGTTTCCAACATTCACATATATGTCACACTTTATGCTTGTTTAAAAAAAGTAATATTGTTATTTGAATATGAATATATGTGTAGTATTCCTTCTACTTGAAATTCTCCCTCATCTAGCTTTGTTACAACTTATATATTATAATAATGATAATTCCACTTCTTTCTTTTTTCCTATTTCCACTCCTTCCTCCTCCTACCTTACACACTTGTATTTTAAACATTAGGATATTTATTATAAGAAATGTGAACTTGACAATATTATTGATTATTTTTTAAATGATATAGTAGATTCATTTTATAGTCAATATTCTAAAATTACTCTTTTGATAGTGATTATTATATATATGATACATCTTCCTTCTTATTCCTCTGACCTTATCTAGATTTTCTAACTTGATAAAGATCCTAAATTAAATGTTCTATTATGAATTTAGTTATGATGAACATATTCATATTCCCTAATTTAGTGTCTTCTATAATTCATGAGTTGTTCTTGGTATTGCACTAAATCCTTCTCCTCATTCGTATAAGTTGGTTCAATATCTTTAGTCAATAAGGTTTGATTTTTTATGTTCATGCATCTTGAGCATTATCATCTCTTTTAAAAATTTATTTTAAAATTAGCAATTATTTATTCTTCATCCTTAAAAATTATTTATTCTTCATCCTTCATGTAATCCACATAGCCTAACAAATTCTTGAATTTTTAGAATCATATTTATGTAGTGGTTGTGCCTTGTTTTAAGAGATAAAATTTAGTGTGAACTCTTTCTCCTTCAATATAGAGCTCTTTAATATGTACTTATATATCTTGGAATTGAATTTAAAATCCATTCCATTCAAAAGTCTCAAGAAATTTGGATTCTTTGATGCAATTTCTAAATAACATAGACCATGTATATTGAAAGTCCTAAAGTTCTATGAATGACACATGTATTTCTAAATCTTTTTATAAATGTCATTGACCTAGATATTTTTACATGAATGGAATATATTTCTAAATAACATCTATAGACCATTAAAAATTATGAACCACCATTACTATTTTTTGTTAAAAGCATAATTTTAAAACCAAAAGTATATTTACCAAATTTACATGTTGACCACAGTCAATATCAATTTAAATAGAATGAAATTTTTAACGTAACCAAAGGTACATAAGATGAACTAGTTTTTTAATAATAATTTAGAATGTTCATAAAACATATAAAACACATGTCATATTGTTGAACATCTAGAATATTGAGAGGGGGGTGAATCAGTATTCTCTGAAACCAATTAAACATTTAAATATTCATTCCACACATCATATTCAAATTACAATAAGAAACCATGAAAGAATCATCAAAGCACATAACACATGAACGCCTAATTTTTTATGTGAAAAACACAAAAAGTGAAAAACAACAGTGAGGATTAGCTCACAATATATTATAACTAGTCATAACATATTATGTAGAATGGCTTATTTCCTTTTGGACTCACTATCTGAAGGACTTACTATCTAGAATAATAGAAGAGATGGCTCACTACCAAGAGAAAAGGGGTTGGCTCACTACCAAGATTTGAACTATTTATCTAATGCATCTACAATATGTAGGAGATATAGTTCCATTGGATCTCAATATACTAAATCAACACACTTCATACTACACAACTTTTACACTCTACTCTTCTTTACATTTGAATCACATTCACACTATATTGGGGTGTGTGCAAGATCATGATGGGCCAAAAAGTGGAGATATGATGGGTATTTGTAGGGTATGTGGATGATGAATTTTTTTAACTCAAAATTGATGAAATAAAAAGGGTTTTTAAAGGAGATTCTCATCTTTCCACCAATATAAATTATGCTTCATTTTGAATTTAATAAATAATTATTATTCATTTTCTATTTGAATTATGACTTAAGTCCTGATTGATAGGTTGATTGAGAAACATCTACAACTTTCAAACGGTATCACATTTTTTGAATCCAAAACATGCATCACATTCTATGCTTCGTATAATATAGGATTAAAAAAATAAAAATTGAATTTCATGAACTTTTAACCAAGTTAAGTTGGTCAGACATACGAGTTTTTATATTTTTAAAAAGTTGTAATAAAAAATTCATAATTAATTATTTTCTTGTAAAAAAATTACAAAAGAATATCCATCACATCTGAACATGAGTCCTCTACTTATGTCTAAAATATTATAAAAAAATATTATCATTTTATTGTAGTTAGGGTGGTCAAACATACACATACTTCTTATTTTTTCCCTGAAATTTAAGTACTACTGCATTGAAATTTCAAATTTTCACCAAATAAATTTTTATTTTTTTAAAATAAACCTAGTAGTTTAGAAACTACATTCAATTTTCTACATATTCTATTATTACATATTTTTGAAATAATATAGATAACTTATTCAAATTTTTATGTCAAGTTGCCTAACTGTGATTTTTTTGAATTTTTTGCCACTTAAGGGCCTATCTTTTCCATGATGATCCTACACATACCCACTCGCATACATCACATTGCATTACACTATCTTCACACTACAACATCAAATGATCTTACATTTATACCTATTACATCCAAAAACATCAATTAGGTAGGCCTAATTAGATGTACCATGCATAACATAACTTTTTGGCTCAAGATTCAAACACACATAGTTTGTGCCTTAATTAAAAACTTGTAATGTATCAAAATAGGCTAGAGGAGACCTATATTAAGTCCATCATACTGATCAACACTTCCTTTAACTCCACGTAACCCCAAATATGTTAGGTTGGAACCATAAGTGAAGGGACATCAAAATATAACAACTTTTCTTCCACAAACTAGCACTTGGTGTTGGCAACTCAAGGGTAGACAACTGAGAGGGGGGGGTGAATCAGTTGTCACCAAATTTCAAACTTATTCAACTTATTAACCTTATTCTCTAATTTGATCATTAATCATGAAAGCATAACTGAACAACACATCAAAATCACACATAACACCAACATTTTTACCTGGAAACCTTGTTAGGGGAAAAACCATGGTGGAGATCAGTCCACAAGATTGTACCCTATTAAAAGTATAAGAAAATATGAATGGGGAATGCACATGCATTTAGGCACACTACCTAGATCTCATTGCTCAAATACAAATAGGCTTACTGCCCAAAGGAAGACGCACTGTCTTACAGAAAGGTTTTGA
This sequence comes from Sequoia sempervirens, assembly GCA_007258455.2. Taxonomy (NCBI): domain Eukaryota; kingdom Viridiplantae; phylum Streptophyta; class Pinopsida; order Cupressales; family Cupressaceae; genus Sequoia; species Sequoia sempervirens. The sequence goes on from VDFB02252616.1 coordinate 50,668,483, forward strand.
TTAAATCCATCAAACTTTGAATTGAGAAAATAGCATATGCTAGCTAATGTTTGGTTACAGTTTCGGTTAAGCTCATGAACACTTCTTCACTCTTCTTACTCTTTGCTTTGCCTTAGAATGATCTGAACATTATTCACACATAGGAATCATACACTTCATACACTCATGCACTCTCATACACTCTCATACATCCAAATGATAAAAACAATCACTCTTATATATCCGCAACAAGAAATTACATTGCTATAAGTCAGCCTTAATGAAATAATAAAATGAATATAAATAGTCGACCCAAATCAATAAAGATTATTCATGTGAATCAACCAAGGGTAGCCACAACATAGTGAAGACCAAAAGCAACATCCTCAAACATGAACCACTTCAATTAATTACACCTCAAAGATCCACAACACACTTCAACACCTAGTAGGCCATGAACATGAAAACACAAGAGAAAATCTCTGATCACAAGCACAATGATCAATGCTTACATCCAACACAGATAGAGAATGAACTAGAAACATCCAAAAACACCATGAAACACCAGAGAAGCATCCACAACAACTGAACTTACATAAATCACATGATCTTCGTTTAGGAACACAAACTGAAGTAACAGAAAAATTGTCAGAATACAAATCTTCATAACTTGATCAAATCTTCACGTGGATCTCTGAAACTTGACGTGGATAAACTAGATATATAATAAAAAAGAAACCCTTTACACCACAACCTCATATCAATAATGTATTGATCACACTGATAGACTGAACTTCACTTCACCACTGACAACTTGTAACACTTCTTATGACAATTTTCTCAATATCCTTGACATATACAACTTCTAATGCAACAATGCTAATAGTGTTGACATCAATGACAACCACATATTAGCAACATACCACAACATCAAACAATCTCCCCCTTTGGCATTGATGGCAACACATGATGTGAGAAATACCATCAACACAACTACACTTACTCCCCCTTAGGTTCTGACTCTTCTCCTCAACTCTTTCTTCCAAAAAGATTTTTCACATTGATCTTCTCCCCCTTTGACATCAATGGAAAATATCTCTTCTATGCAAGCTCTGAACCACATATATGAACACTTGAACTTTTGAACATCTGACTACTCCCCTTGAGTAGCAGGCACCACAACATCAATCCAAATCAAAATATGATCATGAAGTGCACGGATTGATGAAAACCAATACATCCTCAGTTCTGATTAGGAGGGGTAATCACCCCTAACTTACCTCTGAGATACTCAAAAGTATCCTTAGGAAACAACTTAGTAAGTATGTCTGCAATCTGCATCTTAGTAGGCACATACTCCAATCTGACTTCCTTTTCACTTACCTTCTCTCTCAAAAAGTGAAACTTAATAGATATATTCCTGGTCTTGGAATGCAACAGCAGATTCTTAGAAATGTTAATAGCACTTGAGTTATCACAGAATATAACAATAGGCTCATCATACACAACTATGATATCCTTCAACATTTGTTTCATCCATAGGACTTGAGTACAATTATTAGCAGCATCAATGTATTTGACCTTAGTAGTAGACAAAGAAATAGCATTCTTCTTTTTGCTTAACCATGAAATCAACTTCTTTCCCAAGAAAAATACTCCACCACTGGTACTTTTCCTGCCATTCACATCTCCTACCCAATCAGCATTAGTAAAGGCACTCAAAGTAAGATCATCAACTGTAGGATACCATAGACCAAAATCAATTGTCCCCTTCAAGTATCTGAAAATCCTCTTGATAGCAGTCACATGAGATTCTTTAGGATCAACTTGAAATCTAGCAACAATACATACAACATTCATGATATCAGGCCTAGTTTGAGTCAGATAAAGCAATCCACCAATCATTGATATGTATCTAGTTTGATTTTCCTTTGGAGAATCATCATCAGTTGTCAACTTGCATCCGATCACCATGGGTGTACCAACTAGCTTTGAATCTTCCATACCAAATTTCTTTAGCAATTCTTTCACATACTTGGACTGAGATATGAAGATCCCTTTATCTAACTGAGTAATTTGCAATCCCAAGAAAAAAATCATCTCTCCAATCATTGACATCTCAAATTCATTCTGCATCTCATTAGCAAACTTCATGCACAAGCTATCATCTCCTCCAAATATGATATCATCAACACAAACTTCCACAATCAAATCTTTATCATCATTCTTGAAATACAGATTATTATCAACAGTACCTTTGTTAAATCCAAGCTTCACCAAGTACTTATCCATTCTAGCATACCAAGCTCTAGGGGCTTGCTTGAGTCCATACAATGCTTTCTTCAACTGACAAACCATATCTCCCTGATCAGTTAACTAAAATTCATCTGGTTGCTCAACATACACCTCTTCTTCCAATTCACCATTTAGAAAAGCAGATTTGACATCCATCTAATAAACTTTGTAGTCTTTGTAAGCAACATAAGCAAGAAACAATCTCATAGCTTCAATTCTAGCAATAGGGACAAAGGTTTCTTCAAAATCAATACCTTCCATTTGTGAATATCCCTTACATACCAATCTTTCTTTGTTTCTAACCACTTCGCCTTGCTCATTCGGCTTGTTTCTAAAGAACCATTTAGTTCCAACTACATTCTTATCCTTAGGTCTGGGAATAAGAATCCATGTATTATTCTTTTCGATTTGTTTTAGTTCCTCTTTCATTGCTTCAACTCAATGTTCATCTTTGCATGCTTCATTCACATTAGTAGGCTCAGTTTGAAATCAAGCAATATTCTTCTGCAATCTTTCTCCTAGTTTGGACACCTTTGTTTTTATAATGTTCTTTGAATGATTCAATTTTACATACCTTGGAGTCTTCTTATAATGTTCTTCAACTTCAGGTTCTTCTGGTCTCTCTTTTGTTCTTTCACTAGTTTCTCCTTCTTCTTGATCTTCTTGATTCACTAAAATAATTTGCACTTGATTTGAAGTCTAACCTTTGTTTGTATTGTCACTTTGATCATCAGAATCATACCCACAGGTTCTTGATAGTGTACCAAAGTCTTCATCAACCTTAAAACATTTGCACTTTCAACCATCTTCAATCTTTTATTGTAACACCGGTAGGCCTTACTCTTAGTAGCATATCCCAAAAAGATTCCTTCGTCACTCTTAGCATCAAACTTTCCTATATCTTCATCTCTTTTGATATAACACTTTCTTCCAAAGATCTTGAAATATTTAATAGTAGGATTTTGACCAGTCCATAGCTCAAAAGGTGTCTTACTAGTATCACCTTTTATTTGTACCCAGTTAAGTGTGTACACAATAGTACTCGGGTGTGTGTAAGAAATTGAGTCCACTTTTTGGCCAAAAAGTGGAAGTGTTTTTCCTGATTTTCAGAATTTGACACATTTGACCTTAAAATTTGAAGCACTTAGAGATGAAATCTTTAAAAAATTCACGAATCATAAAATGTAGTGCTCGGAGTCTAGTTTCCAAATATGTGATTTATTTCAATACCCAGATTGTACAAATTGAGTTTTAATAGGCATTTCTAAAAATCACTATTTAAAAGTCATTTTTTTTTACCATACCATGCATGTGTACGACATCCATATTTTGGCTTAAATTATTGTATTTTTCTAAATCCTTTTGGGAAAAGTTTTATGACTCACTGAAGCTTGTTCTTGATATTTTTTTGTAATTTTTTATTGATATTTTTTTTTTTATTCTGCACTGCCAAATTTTTATTAAGCTGATTTGTCTTTTGAAAATAAATGCATTAATACGACATGCATAGATATTCAAACTTATCATTTTTTGATTTTTTTTTCAAATTGGAAAGAATTGTCTGAAGTTTGCTCTCGTGCAATCTGTTTGTCAAAATGTTATGTTGATCAAAAGTTATTAAAATAGTAAAAAACTCTGATATTTAAAGTTTATGGACCAATTTTATTAGAAATTAATTGAAAAAC